>CM053583.1:354056721-354105793 GCA_028627135.1 Pseudochirops cupreus
CCCCCCCCCCACCAATAATTCTCGACCACATTTAGATTCCTATCCTAATCTCAGACCTCAGGCTGGTTTGCATGGCCCACAGAAAGTTCCTTTGAAATTCTGTGCCTCAGTTTCCCTTTTTTAAAAAGGGGAACTTTGGAGATGGCTAGGTGGTGCAGTGAATAGAGCACCAGCCCTGGAGTCAGGAGAACCTGAGTTCAAATATGGCCTTAGACACTTAACACTTACTAGACGTGTGACCTTGGACAAGTCATTTAACCCCAATTACTCTGCATTCTCCCTCCAAAAAAAGGGGGAACTTTACGTACAAGTTTTAAAAATTATTTTTCAAGTGAAAAAAGCTAATCCACATTCAGATTACCTTTCAGGGACGTAGGAGGCCCGGGACAATATCAGCTCAGAAAGAATGCTAAATCAAAGGCCCTGGGTTCAAATCACAACTCTGTACCTTACTGCCTATGTCCCTTTGATTCGCCTCTCTAGGCCTTACTTTCTGCATCTCTAAAATGAATAATCCCTAAGCTCCCTCTCAGTTCTAAATCTGTACTTTTATGAAAAGAGAAATACACAACTGGGAGGGGGGCGTCATCACAGCTCCCATTTCTCTATCCTTTCACAGTTTACAAAATGCTAACATTACAACTACCCTTTATTCCCATTTTATTGATGGGGAAACTGAGGCCCAGTGAGATAACATGGCTCATCAGAGGTCACAAAGCTAGTCAGTGTTAGATCAGGGACTCAAATGCACATCCCTGATTCCAAGTCTAGGAGAATTTCCACTCTAAAGGACCACTGACTTCCCCTCTTAATTATTACTATTATTATTTATTTATTCTCAGTCACAGAGGCTATATTTTGTCAACCTATTAATATGAGCCCTGCCTTATATCCCTGCCAGTGCTATATTGGTACTGGTGAAGTAATGTGCCTCCAGACTCAGCTAATTGGAATCCAGCTTCTTCCCCCCCTTCTCCTCTCTCTCTGTAAATTATGCGGATTTCCAAAGTTTCGGGCCTGAGTGATAGACAGTCCTGTCACAACGGTGTTAAGTGTTTAGAGAGCAATTGTTCTCAGAGAGCTACCATTTTTCAAACTTTTACTTTTATGAGAAGCTGGAGGGGAAAGAATGAGATCTGGAAAGTGCTTGGTGGGGTTTGGAATCCCTCCCCTCCAAAGCCAGCTCCGTCCTCATCTCCGCTCCCTGTTCAGGCCCACCCCAGACCCTGCAGCTGGAAGAAACGCTGACTTTTCCCCCCTTCCCTTTCCCCCTGTGGAGAATTGGGGTTTTCCTAGGATATTATCCTTGTCATAACAATCAGAACTCCAGAGAGGTATTGCTCTTAAACCCTCAACACACATTTTTATAACCTTTCTATTTAATAAGAAAGAGACAGCTCCAATTAGCTGGGAATATTCCACAGAAATGGGATTATTTTAAAAGCTCTAGCAATATTATAAAATAGCTTCAGTAAATGAACAGCTGTTGCCTCAGCAGGATCTGTATTCTCTTATCGCTCTTTTTCGCTGCACCTCCCTTTTCCAATTTCTTCTCTCTTCCTTCTCGTACCTAATGCCTTTGGGGAGCTGTTTATGGAACCCGGAGTTGGGCCTCGGCCAGAGCTGGAGCGGCCCTAGGGACTCTCTGACCCTAAGGGGCATCATGACAGGAACCCAAGGGCAGGCACCCTTCTCAATGAACCAGGAGCAACGGCAGGGCTGTGGACAAAGGCTCAATCACATCCCTTTGTCATTCTCTGTTCGATGCACTAATGGAGGTGGATGGTGGCATGAAGAATTCCAAACCAGGGCTGACTGTGTCACTCCCCAGCTCAAGAAGCTGCTGCCTCTGGATAAAATACAAACTCCTCTGTCGTTTAAAGCCATTCACAATCTGGCCAGATTTATTTCAAGCTGATTTCACATTATCCCCACCTTCCCTCAATATGCACACATTCTGCATTCCAGTCAAATTGGACTTCCAATTTTTCTCTGCACATGGCATCTACTTCCTGTCCCCACGCTTTTGCACGAGTTGTCCCTCATGCCTGGCATGCTTTCTCTCCTCTCCCCTGACTCTTGGAATCCCTAAGCCCTTTTATGACTCAAATCCAATACCACCTCCTTCCTATGTGAGGCCTTTACTGATTCCATTGGTTGCTGATGGATGCTCTCTCCTCCCCACGTCCAAAATTACTCTGCATTTCCTCAGCCTGTATATGTGTAATAGATACACTCGGCCTGTGTATAGATTGCATTCTCTCTCGGCAGAATAGAAGTTCTCTGAGGACAAAAGCTGTTGCCATTTTTGTTTCTGAAACTCAGCTTCTAACATAACACCAGGCACATTGCAGTTGCTAAATAAACACTTGTTTAATCGTATTAAGCTTTGGGAAAGTAAATACCAAGCTGTTTCATTCTTTTGGTGAGAAAGTTGTCAGACTCATATGTTGTACTCTCGCTCCCATACACTTGCCCTGCTCCTGTCAAGGAAGCTGCTGTGAGTTGTGGCCACAGCAGCGGGGATGGACTGAGCTCAGCCATGCCAGGAATCTTTTATGAGTCAGACATTTGTAACACAATTGAGCCAGAAGAAGAACCCAGGGTCAGAATGAGGATTCAGGGTCAGAATCCGGGTCTGAGATCGGGGCTAGGGCTGTCTATGACCAGCTTCAGTTTCCAGCTATGATGGGGGCTCCGTCTGGGGCTCTTGGAAACAGTGATCTCGGATTAGCTACCTAAGCTTTGCAGACTTCTCGCTCTAAGTCAGAGCTTAAGGCAGGGTGGCAAGTATTTATTAAGTACCAATGACTGGCCGGACACTGTGTTAAGAGCTTTACAAATACCATCTCACAACAACTTTGGGGAAGTAAATAATTAATTTATTTATTAATAATATTAATTATAATTATTATGAATAACAAATAACATTTATATAGCTCTTTAAGATGAACAAAGCACTGTACAGCAAAGCTATATATATATATATATATATATATGTGTGTGTGTGTGTGTGTGTATGCATATATATATATACACACATATTTTATACTTTATTTGTATATTTTAAGTTTACATTATACATACATACATACATACATACATACTCTTTTAATCTTCACAACAACTCTGTGAGGTAGGTGGTATCATGGCCCCCATCTTATAGATGGGGAAACTGAGGGACGGGGTCACATGAAATGTAGTGCATGTCTAAAGCAGGATGTGAACTCAGGACTCCATGATGCCAAGTTGGGCATTCCACCCTGGGTGCCTCCTAGATCCTCCATCTCCATTTTGCTAATTATCTCCCACACTTCTGAGTGGTCTTAGCCTTCTGATTCAGAGAGGGCTTCTTTCCCATAATTTTGAAGCTATGCGATCTATCCCCTTTCACTTTCTTTGTGCTCCTACATCTTGACCTTCACAATGAGTGGTCTTCATGGTTTGTCTTTCTTTGCTGATTGTTGTTCAGTCGGTTTTTCAGCTATTTCTGACTCTTTGTGACCCCATTTGGGGTTTCTGGGCAAAGGTACTGGAGGTGTTTGTTATTTCCTTCTCCAGCTCATTTTACAGATGGGGAAACTGAGGCAAACAGGGTAAAGTGACTTGGCCAGGGTCACACAGTTAGCAAGTATCCAAGGCTGGATTCGAATTCAGGAAGATGAGTCTCCCTGACTCCAGGTTTGGTACTCTGTCTACTGTGCCCTCTTCTGCCTAAAATGTTGAGACCATATATGGACAAGAAGTCAGGATCCCAGGATTCTACCCCTGAATCTTCACTAAATCACTGTGTGATCCTGGGCACATTCCATTTTCTACTCCCCTTAATAAAATAGGGTTGAACATCCCCGCCTCTCTGGGTGTTTGGAGGCTCAGGGGGGTAGAAAATCTCTCTCTCTACGGCAAATATCTATGCAAATGGGGTTATTATTACTGCTGTTGTTACTTCCCGTAGTTGTACCTTCCTCACCTATGTGATCTCATACTGAAGCCAGAATTTCCTAAGGAGTAAAGCAAATAGCGTTAATCAATTGGTGGTTAAAAGAGTTGGCCTCAAACCTTGATAAATTGCCTGCCTCCAGCCCACTAATTGCTTCAGCTCTTTGCATTGAGCCTGGGCTTCCTAGGTCTTGGAGGTGCACCCACAGATCCATGCTGGGGTGGTGTGTAGGACCAGAGGTTACCCGGATAGAACCTGGCTGGAAAAGCCTCTTTATCTGCCTGTTTCCCCCTTATCCTTCACAGGGAAGACACATTGGGCTAAGTACCAGGGCCAGGCAGAGCATGACAGGTAGAGAGGGAGAGGAAGCCTACGTGCCTGTCCTAACGTACATTGCCTTGCAAAGGGGCGCTGGTCTGGCATCCTTCTCGTGTAGGGGGTGGGTTTTGTTGTAGAACCTTACCATGGGAGCCTGCCTTAGGCTGTATCCCCCAGAAAAGCCTTAGGCTCTTGTAACCAAGCAGATGGGAAGGAGAAGGGGACTGGAAGGCCTCTACTGGGCAGCCATACAACCTGTCAGATGGTGTTTTCCCCACTCTCAGTGAGAGCAATATGGAGGCCGACTATTTGCCAAGGAAATAGAAGCTGAGTATGACGTGAAGTGATGCAATGTTGCGAATGTTGGCTTTTGTCAGGATAGCTCAGGCCCAAAGAACCTGCTTTTACTGGGATGGGGGAGGGCTAAGGGGAAATCACGGAATTCCTCAGCAGACGGTTATCTTTCCCTTTTACAGATGAGGAAGCTGAGGTCTGGAAAAAGAAAAGTCACACAGAAAATCAGGGGCAGAGCCAATCTCCGAACCCAGGTGTCCTTGCTCTAAATCCTGGGCCCTCTGCACCATCCCACCCGACTTCATTTCTCTATTTTGCAAGCAAGCACAGGAGAGGTATAAAATGAGGTGGGGGTGGGGGATGGATCAGATGATCCCCAGGGTCCCACCAAGTGCTCCCGTTCTGGGATTCCGGGCATCCAAAGCTGGTTTGATTTTGCCGAGTCAGCATTTTTTCATCATCTTAATCCCTGCATTTGGGCACGTCTGCTCTGATGGAGGTGGGGCACAGGGGGGTGGGGAGGGAAGGGAAGTGTCTCCATTTAAAAGCCAAACTAAAAGCTGAAAAAAAAAACAAGACGAGATATTTTGCTGCGGCAGACAGGATGAGCAAAACTGTGGTCGTTAACATGATAAAAGTCGCTTTGTACGGGTGTAAAATTCATTTTTCCCCATTTAGCACATGGCACATTTGCATCAGGCTTCATTTCCATAGCACTTTTGGTAACTTCACCCTCACAGCCCCTTCTGGGGAATTATGAGGATCGTTCCCATTTCACAGCTGGGAAACCTGAGGCCTAGGCAGGTCTGGACCCTTCTTTAAACAGGAATGCCTCCCTGGGTCATGACCTGCAGAGGTAAAGGTCATCCCCAGTGTGTGAAGAGATTGGGCTTTGAGCTGGTTCTGCAGCAGTGGGGCTGGCCCAACGTGGTATCCTTTAGGCATTTTGTAGAAACAGTAGGCTGTAGTAAAATCAGTTTTGGACAGAGTCAGGACATCTGAGCTCTGCCCGAGGTTCTTAGTGTGACCTCAGGCAAATGTCTTCCTCTGTCTGGGTCTGTTTCTTCAGTCTTAAAATGAGGTGGTCAAACTGCATGAAGTCTAGGGGCCCTCCCAGTGTCCTGACACTCTAGAATTCGGGATAGTATATTGGATAGAGAACTAGATTGGCTGTAAAAGGCACAAAAAACAATAATTTGCTGTTCAAGTAATTTCAAACTCTTTGTGACCCTATTTGGGGTTTTCTTAGCAAAGATACAGAAGTGGTCAGCCATTTTCTTTTCCAGCTCATTTTACAGATGAGGAAACGGAGGCAAACAGAGTTAAGTGACTTGCCCAGGGTCACATAACTAGTAAGTATCTGAGGCCAGTTTTGAACTCAGGCCCTCCTGCCTCCAGGCCAGTGCTGCTCTGTCTACTACATATGTTAACCCATTTGATCCTCATACAAATAGCATGTGCATGCCAGACAGATAAACTGTTCTGGGAAGGCCAGGAGCATCACTGACCAGACCATGAGCTCCAGTTGTATCTTCCTGGTCCCCCAGATCTGCCTGAAGCTTGAGGTATAGTTGACATAAAACCCAGATGACAGATTCCCTAGAATGCTTTTTGTTGCTTCTCCCAGGAAGTCCCCCCCTATTTCCTCACCAGCTTCCTACAGTGACCTGGCATCATGGGGAGAGGGAAATGGACTCCATCCAGGAGATAGAGAGGGTCAGAGACATCCATTTCTCCTTGCTTTCAGTGAGTTAGCCTTTACTACTAAAATGAGAGACTGGAAGTTTTATGGTGACTTGCTGTCAGTGGTCAGTCAGTGCTGATAGGTACATGATTTTCTGGTGTCCTTCTCCCTCTAACGGCTCAACCAGAGAATATAGAAGATCAGAATTGGAAGAGACCTCAGAGGTCTTAACCTCCTTCATTTTATAAATGTGGAAACATTCCCAGACCAGGGAAATGACTTGCCCAAGGTCATATAGATACGAAGGAAGGAAGGGAAGAAGGAAGGGAAGATGAAAGAAAGGAAGGGAGGGAAGAAGGAAGAAAGGAAGGGAAGAAGGAAGAAAGGAAGGGAAGGAAGGAGGGAGGGAGGGAGGAAGGAAGGAAGGAAAGAAGGAAGGGAAAAAGGAAGAAAGGGAGGAAGGAAAGAAGAAAGGGAGGGAGGGAAGGAAGGAGGAAGGAAAGAAGGAAGGAAAGAAGAAAGGAAGGGAGGGAATAAGGAAGGAAGAGAGGGAAGAAGGAAGGTAAAAGGGAAGGAAGAAAGGAAAGAAGAAAGAAAGAAGGTAAGGAGGAAGAGCAAATGAAAGAAAGGAAGGGAAGGAAGGAGGAAGAAAGGAAGGAACAAAGGAAGGAAAGAAGACAGGGAGGGAGGAAGGGAGGGAACAAGCATTTACTGTCTACTATGTGGCAGACACTGGGTTAAATACCTCACAAATATGATCTCATTTGACCCTCACAAGCACCCTAGGAGGTAGGTGCTATTAGTGTCTCCATGTTACATTTGAGGAAACTGAGGGAGATGGCAGTTAAGTGACTCATCCAGGGTTAACACAGCTGGCATGTGTCTGAGCCCACCCTTGAACTCATGTCTTTCTGCCTCTAGGTCCAGTACTCTATCTCCTGCATCACCTAGCTGCTCTAAGAGGCAGAGCTTGGATTTGAGCCCAGGTCTTCCGATTGCAAATCCAGAGTCTGTTGCCTTTCCCATGCTGTTTCTCCACCATAACGTTGCCTGTTGCCGGAGGGCACTCAGTAAATTAGCAGCAGAACAGGGATTAGAATTTATGTACTCATTCTTCATTCATTCAATGAATTTTACAATTGTGCTTAGAATTGGGCATATACAGATATATACTACAAAGACCATGCTTTCAAGGAGCCCTAGACATAATGTTAGTGTGGAAGCTGAGGGGGAAAGGATAGAGAAGTGTTTAAGGGACAGTAAGGTAAGTTTAAAGGCATGGTCCAGGCAAAGTGCCATGAGATGCTTGAGGAAGACGTTTTCCTGCCACAGCACCACTCATTTGAAACCCCTTTCATGTATATTATCTCATTTCTGTGTAGCGTTGGCAAGGCTTAAGCATTCTCCCATTGACTTTCAGCAGAAAGGTGGATGCTCTTATCAAGTCCTCAGAGAGACCCCTCCTGTCACTGACAAGCCGGAAATGGTGGAAAGGATGTTGTGAAGGAAAAATCAATGATTTCTCCCTCCCTCACCCCATTGGGGAGGGAAGAAATATGTGTTATATGTGTGGGGGTCAGTAAATAAGGCAGATCATTGTGACTTTATCAGCTGATCCCCAGCTTTCTCTCCTCCCTCCCAAGTAGGGCCTGGTCCGTTTGAGCCTTGCTACCTCTAGGGAGACAGGAGCATCCTGGCTGATGAGCAGCTGATAGGATTCCAGCTGGAGTAATTAATAAGATAAGGCCTAGTTGTTTCTGCGCAGCACATACATAGGTAAGCCTTGTGACCAAGGCTTCTGTCTTTCCCAGGGTGCCTCAGGAAAATCAGTGTGAAGGAGAAGAGAGGAGAGGACACACTGAGGGTGTTTGATGCTTGTCAATTTCTTAATAAATTCTTCGATTCCAAAAATGTTGGAACTGATAGGGACCTTGGAACATGGAATATTCAGCAGATCTGGGAGCGACCTCAGTGCCTAGAGCCAAGGCTGTTAAATCTGGAAGGAAGTTTAGAAGCTAATGCAGCTCCTCTTTGGAATGCCCCTGTTTCCGTTGAGGGCACCACCAGGAGCCTGGGGGTGACTTTGGAGACACCTTCACTTCCTCACTCACCCCAAGCTTGTCCATTCTGTCTCTCAGACACTTCTGACATCTGTTTTCTTTGCTTGTTCGCACATCTGCCATCCTAGTTCAAGCTGTAGTCACCTTTCACCCGGACTATTTTAGGAGTCTGATTGGTCTCCTTGCCCCTTTAACCCGGCCTCCCCACAGCTAGCAAAATGATTTTCCTGAAGCACTGATCGGATCAAGTCATACTCTAGCTCAATAAATTCCAATGGCTCCCTATTACCTCCAGGGCCATACACAATCTCTTTTTTATTTGGTATTTAAAGCCTTTCACAATCCAGATCCAACTTACCTTTCAGGCTTTATTAGATACGACTTCCTTTCATGCAGTCCAGCCTCATTGCTGTTCTGTGCACACAGTACTCCATTTTCTATCTTTTTGCCTTTTAATAGGCTGGCTGTCATCCCTGGAATGATCTCCCTCCCATCTCCTATAGTCCCTTCGTTGCCTTCAAAACTCAGCCCAGGGGCCAACTTTCTCCGTGAAGCCTTTTGTGATCTACCTCAGCCCCACCTTCTACTTGAAAAAAAATGACCTTTAAAAAATTTTCCATATATTTATATATATGCATGTTGTCTAACCAATAGAATGTAATTTCCTTGGTGTTAGGAATGACTTCATTTCTGCCTTTGTGTATCTATGGACTAGGATGGTAAATACTATATTTAGAAAAGTACATAGAAAGCAAGCACTTAATAAATACTTGCTAATTGGGGGCACAGTGATAGAGCACTGGACCAGGAGTCAGGAAAACTTGAGTTCAAATGCTGCCCCCAGATACTGACTATATGTGTGACCCTGGGCAAGTCACTTAACTTCTGTCTGCTTCAGTTTTCTCAACTGTAAAATGGGGATAACGATAGCACCTCCCTCCCAGGGTTATTGTGAGGATCAAATAAGATAATATTTACAAAGGGCTTAGTTCAGTACTTTTTTTTGGTTGCTTGTTGGAGAACAATTGGGGTTAAGTGACTTGCCCAAGGTCACACAGCTAGTAAGTGTTAAGTGTTTGAGGCCGGATTTGAACTGAGGTCCTCCTGACTCCAGGGCTGGTGTCACTGAGCCACTGAGCTACCTGGCCCTTCCTCACATAATAGGTTCTTAATAAGTGATCACTTCCTTCCTTCCTTTCTTCTTCTCTCCCTCCCTCCCTCTCTCCCTTCCTTCCTTCCTCCCTTCCTCCTTTCCTTCCTTTCTTCCTTCCTTGTTTCCTTCCTTCCTTCCTTCCTCCCTTCCTAGAGAATGACATAAAATGTCAGAGCTAGAGGAGGTCTTAGAATACAGGGAAGGGAATAGGCATTTATACAGCACCTATTATGTGCTGAGCAGGATTCTGTAAAATTCTGTTTCCTTCCAAATGATGATACTCTGAGAGTTGAATGGCTAAAGATGTTTTTCTATCTCATCTTGTTCTGGAGAACAGGACCTTCACTAGGGATGGAACATCTGTTCTCCTATGAGGGACAAGCCACATCTGGGGCTTCAATTTCCTTTGATTAAAAAAAGGGAACTCCCCCAACAGCAAGAGACTCCCTTGCTCACCTCCCAACCTGGCTTCTGCCTGGGACCAGAGGAGGGTAGATTTCTCCCCAGACAAAAGAAGGTTCCCCTCTAGGAAAGTTCTTCTCCCAGAGAACCTGCCTATCCAACCGTCTTTCCTCCTGTCTCCCTTCTCTGCATCAGTTAGATATTCTCCTGCTCAGTTAGATAAATGTCCCATCAGTCCCTCTGCCTATAATTACCTCCCTCCTTATCCTCCAGAGCAACATTAATCATGATGTATTTAATAAGTGCTTACTGTATACCAAGGACTGTGCTAAGTGCTGAAGATAGAAAAAACAAAACCAAAACATTTTAGATATCTCCATGTTACATTTTTCCTAGCTATTTAGGCCCATTAACCAAGGGCTAGGGTCAGCAAACTGTGACTGATCTGTAAACTAAGAATGTTAGAGTGAGGGGCAAATTCGACCAGCCTGGTGAGTTTGATCCTTCTATGGGATGTAAAATCACTTACAGAATGGCCGTGGACCCTCGCACACAGTCCTATAACAAACCATAAGATCTTAGCTACAAGGGGATCTTGGTAGGAGAGTGCTGGGGGCTTGGCTTAGAACATGTGTGTCTATTTGGGCATCGAATGATCAGATTTGGGTTCCTTCTTTGGAGGAGGAAAATGCTAAGTTAGATGTTTTGTCTCTCTTTTCCTCAGGCATGCCTGCCTGCCTGCCTACTGAGCTGAATTCTCCTATCTCTTAGGATGGGAATGCAGATTTTCCATCAAGGGAGGGAGGAAAGAGGGAGGGGGGCAGGCTGGCCCCTTCCAGGCCTTCATTATGCTGCTGTTTGCATGATTTTTTGAGGGCTTGCTGGGTTCATGAAAATTAATGCAATCGTGCCAGACTGTTTCTTCTGTGTCTGATAGGGCTTCGTGCATTCGGGAAGCAACGTCTGAGCCAGACATCGGAGGAACCTTTCCAGAGCATGAGCTTCCCCGGCTGAGTGGGTGGGGACATGGGCATACATGGCTGGGACTGTTCCAAGAGTTCCAGACATGTGCTCTGGGTGTGAAGGCTGGGGAGGGTGCAAAGGGGGGCAGAGGAGAGCATCTCACACTCATAGACATGCTGCCATTGGACACAAGCCTCCATACACCACTTAATTTGAGGGAACTTAGTTTAATAGTTAGCCCTGGTGGGCTAGTGAGCTCAAGATTCTTGACTGAATCTTCCTATGATTCTCCCTCTTCTCCTTGGCCACAGACTCACTTCTGACCCCAATCATAGACTGAGCCCTAATCTTTATTGCAGGCTAGACCTTGGTCTCACACTGACCCTTGACCTTGGTTTCAGACTGACCTTTGATCTTGGTCTCAGATTGACCCCTGACCCTCGTTACCAACTGGGCCCTAACCCTAGTCCCAAAAGGATCTTTAAACAATCCCCAAATAAACCTTGATCCTGAAAAGTCATCTCCCAAAACATTCCTATGGTACTTAGGAGTACCAGGTAAGAATGTGGATGATTCACTGTAGTTCACCCCCACTGCTAATCGCACAGTTCAGAGCTCCAGCAAACAGAGGGACTGTGGTTTGACGCTGTTGCCAGAGGGGGTATTTCAGGACTTCAAAAACTGGATGGCAGAGAAGTTTCCCTGTATTTCTGGGAATATTTCTTGACCCTTCCTTTCAGCCCCTGGACATTCATAAGTTTAAGCAGGGAAATTTTCTCCTTCAGAGGGGGCCAGTCTAGGGACTCAGAAGTTCAGGCTCAAGCTATTCCTTGACCCCAAGAAAGGGACCCCAGGATGAAGGTACCCCCTCAAAGGTACCCATCTGACTATGTGACCATGACTCCCCGAGGAAGGTCTAGCCCCAACTCCACGACTGTTTGCAGCCACTGAGAAGCTTTCAGACAATATTCCTCCTGACAGTGACCTTCTGGATGAGGGCTGTGGGGCTCCCAGGAGCAGGGAAGGCTCTTGGGAGGATGGGATTGAAGATGCAGGGAGGCGGGTTTATTATACATGTAGATTATACCACTAGAACCAAAAATAGCTTTTCTTTTTTCATGTAAAGGAAATCTGTTTGGATAATAGTATGTGTGTGAGAAGGGGCGGGGGGGGGGGGAGGGGAATGCTTGCCTGGAAAAATGAATCAAATGCCTGGAGAGCTTTTTCTTCCCCTGAAGCCGCGGGTGGCCATGCTGGACAGCTCCCACCTTGGCTAGCCAGTCCCAGGTGGCCCAGTGTGTCTCGAGGACTCGGGATCTGGGCTGCAAGGGGCTGGTTAGGCAGCCTGTGGCTTCCAGCCTGACCCCAATAGAGGCTGTAACAGGCGCTCCAGACCTCTTCACCCAGGCCACACCTCCGAATTCCCATCAGTTCTGGGTTTTTGTTTCTACCCTGCCCAATCCTCTATTATTCTCTGCTCAGTTTGATGATGAAGTCCAGGGTAGGTGGAGAAATAATAGTAATGATGATGATAAAACAGCACCAGTACCAGTGCAGAGTCCCTCACGGAAAATAACGCATTAAATATCGCTTTAAGATTTCCAAAACGCTTTCTTCATCGTGACCTGATGAATTAGAGAGTGCAAGTATTTTCTCCATTTTATAGATGAAGAAACTGAGATATAACGATGACATTTATAGGGGAAAAATGGCCTGGAATTGAGATTTCGTTGAAATAAGGGGCTTCCTGATGAGAAAAGCCCCTCCGCTGGTGCACTCCCAATGCTCTTCGATTTACGATCTTAAAGAGTTGCCTTGGCAACGGAAAGGTTGACTTGTATCACACCTTGAACCCAAGTGATGTTGACTCCAAAGCCAGCTCTCTAAGCCGCTGGGTGAAGTGGCCTCTCCAACGGGCCTTAGGAATGTAGGTCAAACAGGGCAGGGAATATTAAGAGGAGCCCTGAATTAGGAGTCAGTCGCTCAAAGTCTGACTCTGCTATCTTTGCGACCTTAGGGGAGTTACTTCCAGCCGAGTCTCAGTTTCCTTCTCTATCAAATGCTGGGGGTAGGACTGGATGACCTCCAAGGTGTCCACCAGCTGTAACATTGTATGGCTAGCCCCATTTTACAGAGGAGGGGGCTGAGGCACAAAGGGGAAGTGCCTTGCCCAGGGTCACACAGCCAGTCAGAGCTACGTTCCCTGAGTCCTAGCCTAGAACATTTTTCCTCAATGGTACTGTCCTGCCGGTGACACATAGAGAAGGTATAGGGAGGGGGCAGCACAAGGGTGGAGTATTCATTGGATTCTATGGCATTTGGCACTCCCCAGCTGCCCTGGTGACGGGCCGAGAGGGCGAGGAGAAGCACCAGCAATGAATCTCCCGCCATCCATCACACTGGGGCGCAGAAGGGTTTATAACGATCAATAAAACAAACAATTATCCTGTCATTACCCAATACGCCATCCTGATAGCCTCGGGCGCCAGCCGGCAATGGGGAAGTAATTACGGTACTCACAGCCCAGGAGGAGCTGGGCACCTCTTCAGAAACTCCCACACCACAGGAGGCTGGCCCATGTGGGCAAGAGTCGGGGCAGCCCAAGAGAAGACCCTTCCAGCTTCTGCGAGCTGCGGGATCCCCTGAAGCGGAGATGCTCCACGTGTGGATGCATGGCTAACGATGGGGAAACTAGAGGTTCCAGGTAGATTCTGAAAGCTAGAAGGGGGCTGAGAATCATCAAATCTAGCACCTTGATTTTACGGATGAGCAGCCTCAGTCTCAGAGAGGTTAAATGACTCCTTCAGAGACCCACAGCTAGTAAATCTCTGAGACAGGATTTGAAGGGAGGCGGGTCTTCCTGGTGCCAAGTTCACCTAAGTGCCAGCATCATGATGTCATGGACAGAACCACAGAATTGGAATCCAGACTTCTGGGTTTCAGTCCTGGCTTTGCCTCTCAAAGCCTGTGTGACCTTGGCCAAGTCACTGCCCAAGTCATTGGGTTTTAACGTTCCCATGGATGAAATGGAACATTTGATTTGTTGACATCCTTCGCTGCTCCAAATCCCCTCATCGTGTCAATACAGAAGATTGCTCTGGTCAAGCCCGGCATTGTGGAGGCATCATGGCAGCCTGAGACTGAGTAAGGGGTCTCACCTCTCATCTCTTCTGATTAGGTCTGGAGGGCTTCCCAGAGTGGGTGAGGCAGCTCTGGACCTGCTGGTGGTGGATGGTTAATGGTACAAGTTGGTATTTATAAAGACCCTTAAGGTTTGTGAAGTGTTTTATGGCATTTGGTTCTCACACCAATCCTTTGAGTTAGGCAACAAAGGTCCATGCTACAGATGAGAAAATTAAGGCCTAGACAGGCAACATGATTTACCCAGGGTCACACAGCTAGTCTCAGAAGTGGGGTTTGAATCCAGGATTTCTTAATTCCAGGTGCAGCCCTCTATCCTCCACATCACATTGGCATGTCTAGAGTTATAGAAAGAACCGCTGGACTGGAAATCAGGAAAGATGGAGCCTAGTTCTACTTACTGGTTGTGTGACCCTGGGCAAGTCACTTAACTCTGCCTCAGTTTCCTCATCTGTGAAATGGCAAACCACTCCAGTATCTCTGCCAAGAAATCCCCAAATAGGGTCACAAAGAGTCAGGCATGATTGAAAATGGCTGAACAACAAGGGATCAGTGGTTCAGGTTGAGGGTCCCTGGTCCACATCATGGAGGGACAAATGCTATTGCTCCCAGATATGGGCTTGTCTGTGATTCCAGATCAGACCAGAGGGCAAGAAAGGAAAGAAAAGGGTTAGCACAGCATTTCTTCCTTACTTCCTGGAGCTGGATGATTGGCAACACAGAGGGAGAGCATGAGGACCAAGGACTGCATTAAACTGGTAGAGATCGCTACTTACATTTCACAGAAGGGTAAACTGAAGCTCAGAGAGGTGACACATCTTGTAAATGTTAGAATTAGAACCCAGATCTCTTGACTCTGACTGTGGCTTTTTTGTCACACTAGGCTGCCTTCCTCTTGTATCTTTGATTCATTCTGCCTGACTCTAAAGGCTCTCCAGCAGAGTCACCTTCATTGCCGGGTTGGAAAGCCCTGTCCTGGGAGCTCAGGTCTCCAGCCTCTAACCCCTCTGCTTCCTTCATGCTGCCAGCCTTCTAGGGCTGGGCAGGGGTCCTGCTCACAGGAGACTAACGGAGCATTTACAGGGACCAGGAGGTTCGTTTATGAAATCAGTTTATCAATCAACAAGCATTTGTTAAGTGGCTAGTCAGATGTTTGCTTTTGTTTGTACCTTGAAATGTTTTGCAGCTATGCAGAGAGGGGAGAAGCTACCCTGCATAACAATAAAATCTGATGGTGACAATGCTATGCTCCCTTTTCCCCTTCCCTGCTCTCCTTTTCCCTTTCTCTCCCCTCCCCTTCCCTTTCTCCTTTCCCTACCTTCTTCCCTTTTCCCTTTTCTGCCCTCTCTCCTTTCCCTTCTCCTCTTCCCCTCCCCCTCCTCTTTTTTTCCTTCCTCTCCTCCTCCCCTTCCCACCTCCCCTCCCTTCTCTCCTTCTTCTCCTCCCTTCTCCTTTTTCTCTCCTCCCAGTCTCCTCTCCCCTCTTCTCCAGCCATGCAACAGGAACCAAAGAGGGGTATTGACAAGGGAAGAAAAGCTGGCATGTGGGGGTGGGGGCAGGGGCAGAGAATGCAATCATGAACAACAAATTAATAACCCTCCTCTGCCTGCCTATCGTACCTCTCTCATCTTGGGATCCCAAAGCACTTGACCAAAATAATTATTTGTCACAACAGCCCTGTGAGCTGAGTGTTATCTCCGCTACCCAGGCAGAGAAACTGAGGGAAAGGGAAGTAGTTAAGACTGGAGCCCCAGATGCCCACGCCCCCTGAACTGCTATAGCGGGGCCTTGGCCTTTGGTCCTTGCCTTTCCTAGACCTTTGGGATATGCCTGATCACTGGGGATGGGAGAAATGGGCTTTGTGTCCCCAGCCGCCTCCCAGCTGCCCATCAGCCCCCTGGTAGGATTCTTTGAAGCCTGCAGGGACACAAGCTCCCCCTCCCCACTCTGGCTCTTGCTGGCTCACCCACCGTTTGACTGATCTTTCCTCTAGCGTCTCCAGCCCTATGGGAGGGGAAATCTCTCTCCATCAGTCGCAAAGGAGCAAAGCAAGGAGTGATTTATTATTCTGTTCCATTATGCCTGTTTCCAGAGAAACTAATTATTCTGCATTGTTGTATTAGATACTTTAGGAAAGATTACATTTTCTTACTTTTGGCTGATAAAAAAATTAAATCCATCAGTTTTCCTAAACACATTAGGGCTAAGACAGAATTGCTGGTTCTAATTATTAATCAGTCGGATTTGAGGACGCAAAGCATTTGACTTAAGCTCGATATATTCACGAACAATGTCCCAGGATCGCATTTTGTACTGAAACAATTTTTCAATTTATTAAAAAGTCATTAAGAGAGAGGAAGCTGGAGTCAAGGTCACCTGATCCTGGGGAAGGGATTTGGGGGAGAAGAGGAAAAAGGAACGAGTGGAACACCATGTTTTCCTCTGCTTCCAATAAGCCTACTTTCCTCTGAGTTCAAAAGCATGGTATGGAATGGAGGAAGGGGATCTTGTGACTAGAATAAACTGAGACTATCCTGAGCTTCAGCCTCAAAACTCTACACTTGGGTAATTAAGTCCCAACGTCCTTGACCCAGCACCCATAGCAGAGAAGAGATCATTATTTCAGCAGTAGCAGCACTACCAACCTCACTGTTGCCATCAATATCACTATCTCCATGACTGCTACTGATGTCACCACCACCACTATCCTTGACTTCACTATCACCTTCACTACCATCAGACTTGGAATGACTACCCTGGCTGGGGCTGGGGCTGGGACATCTTGACTGGGGATTCAGCCAGTACAAACACACATGGTCCACTATAGCTAGCCAGTCCCAGAGCTCAGACAGTGCTTCAAATCCCATCTGACCATCCAATCCAACTATGGCTCTGTCATCTATCCTGCTGTCCCCTGTATGGTCCTCACTCCCACATACCCTCATTCCATGTTTTCTCATCTTGCTCTGAAAACAATAACCAAACCAATACTTATGGGGTGTGTGTGTGTGTGTGTGTGTGTGAAAAGGGGAGGAGGTGTGAAGAATCAGTTAGGACACCCAACCAACTGAATCCTTCCCACCAACTGATGAAATCAACAGAAGGTGCAGATAACAGAGGCAAGATTTTAATGTGCTAAACAAAATGAAAAAAGGTTTTTACATTCTATTACCCCTTTTACAAAGAGTAAAAGGGTTCTCCCTGAAAAAACTAAGAGCAACCTATTGAGTGGTCGGAGATCAGTCATACCTCTGGTAGTCTGTTAAACACACACACACACACACACACACACACACACACACACCAACACCACAAGCACCACCAACAACAACAACTTTGCCATCTCTGGGAGACCTTGAGGCAGCTTCAATTCATGAGAACCTTGGCAGTCTAGAGAAGAGTCAGCTGTGGAGGAAGAACCCAGTTTTTGAGAAGGGATCACTTTTTTTTTTGCTCTTCTCCTTGAACTTCTGTCAGAGAGCAGCAGGGATGGTGGAAGGGATTTATCTCCCCTCCTTAACTATGATATCTAACAATAGAGCCATCCCCAGCAGGGAGTAAAGCAATCAGAGGAGGCAGCTCTAAGGAAAGTGACACCTTGCAGCAGAGAAGAGAGCCAGCTATGAATTCTAAAGATCATTAACTCTGGCAGTCAGGAGGTGAGCTACAGAGAGGAACAAGCCCAGGAAGTGTAGCTCAGCAACCTAACTTGTAGAGACATTGTGCCAGTATGAGGATCCCAGAAGAGAAGAGAGGATATCAGGGACCCCAGAGTGCCAGAGCCATGAGTTGCTTTGGTCACATTTGTTCTGTGTGACTTACTCATTGCCAGTGTAACCTATTTATGTGCTCACTCTTCCCATGGTGTACGTTTTGGGGAGACTGTATCCCAGCTTTATGGGGGTGGGTAGGATCTGTTTCAGCTATCATTCTTATAATGCCATATTAGTAAATACCTTTGCTTTGAGCTAATTGTGTCTGCTGACTGACAATTAAAGTAAGAATACTGGTTGGAGGTGGGGTTGGGTTTGTGAGCTACAGACTTAGCAGTGCGGACCTACAGAGTACCTTTGAACCTTGGTATAGTGATCCTCCACAGAACTCAGCCTGTGAATTAAATTTGGGGCAGGGTGGCCTTAGAAAGGATGTTACATTTCAGATCATTGGATCATAGGGCTGGAGAAGGAAGGACCCTCAAGGGGCATATAATCCAGGCCTCTCCTTTTAGAGACGAGAAGCTAAGGTTGGGGGAGGTTGTGGCTTGCCCACGATCACACAGGTAGGAACCATCTGAAGTGAGAATGGAACCCAAGTCCTTTGAATCCAGATCCCATATGTTTTCCACTGCACCCTGCTGCCTCTTCTAGGAGGTCAAAGAAGTGGGTGACCTTTAGATGACCTATAACGTACCCCCCCCCATCCCCTTTCAGGTGTCTATTCTATGCCAGGTCCTGTGAATAAAATCTGATTGGAGGCAGTCAGCACAAGGATTGTTACCCCTATTGTACAGATGAGGAAACTAAGCTTCAGAGAGACCTTGAATTTCTTTTCCTCCCTCTTAATGATTTTTTAATAAGTTGAAATTTTTTTCAGTACAAAATGAGATCCTGGGATGTTGCTCATGAATATATTGAATTTAAGTCAAATTCTCTCCCTAAGCCTATGCAGCAAGTGAGTGGGAAAGCCAAGACCAGAACAAAATTTTCCTGACTCTAAGGCCACGGTTCTCTCCCTGGCACCGAGAATCATGCCTTCCCTCTGGCCCAAGGAGAACTGAGCTTGCTATCATCAGTCACTATGTGCCTTTGGTAAGAGTTTTATAGAATTGTACAGCTCTAGATTGTTAGAGCTGGAGACTATATTATGGATGGGGAATCTGTGAGTCAGAGAGGAGACAGAGCACAGGCAGAGACAGAGACACACAGAGATTATAAAGAGAACCTAGTTCTACTCTATAAATGGAAAATACCAACTCGACTATGTTTTTGTTGACCTGGGACTGGACTAGCAGAATCTAGGTGGTATCTATGCATGGACACACTTCTCCTGGAAGAAGTATAGCACTCCTCACCCCCTATATGCATATACACACCCAGTTCCTTACCTCACCCCACCCCCGGAAAGCCTCTACCTTCAGCCCCTACTTGTTCCTCAACCCTCACCAGTGTTGACCTTGGATCCTGGAGAGAGTTTCATTCCAATCTTGCCTTCACTGATTGTGTGACCATGGACCAGTCACTTGAATCTCTCTAAGCTTCACTTTACTTATCTGTAAATTGGGGAAAATAATAACTGAAATACTTCTTCAGAGGCTGTCCTAAGAACCAAAGAAGATAATCTCCGTTAAATCCCTCCAAAAAGATGCATATGCAATACAGTTATTGTTCTCAGCAGCAGCTTCCGTACCTGATCAGACCCCAAATCCAAAGGAGACCAGACAAAGGTGTGAGCTGCATCCATGGCCACCTGTACCTTCAATGACAGGACAGGAAGCCCACTTTCCCAATCCCTAAACTCTTCTGCAGAGCCTTGTGGGAAGAGATCACCCAGAAAACACCAAACTAGATCTCTTGCTACCTTTGTCTCTGTGACAGAGACAAAAAAGCCATGTCAGGCACCAGAGAGACATATTTCCCAGCTTCGCATCTCCTTGCCTATCAGCTTCTGAGGCTCCCATCTCTGCTTCTCCTTACCTGTCGCCTATATTTAGAAACATTGCTGTCATGATCCATTTTTTCTCTGAAAAACCTGCCACTGGGGAAGGGGTTACTAGGGGCTATTGGACCTCTGGGTGTCTTGAAGGATAGAGAAGCCTAGATACTAGACAGCTGCCACAGGAGCCCTTTGCTCCCCAATTCCCTGTCCTCCCTACTCTGAGATTCCCTAAGTGGCTCTCAGCCAGTGACACTCAGAGATAAAAATCGTGTTGGTTTTTTTTGTGTGTGTGTGTGTGCTTTTTTTTTTCTTCAGAGAAGTGCTGCTAATAACCTCCAGGAGGGTTACAGCTGAAATACTGCTAAAGATGCCATTCATTTTCTGCTGCAACTGCTCATCCTTTCTACTCTCTTTCCTTTTCAGGAAGGCTGGAAATTAGACACATTTTTTCATGTGTGTGTGTGTGTGTTTTTCTAAAACCAAGAAGTATACTCTCAGCTTATCCCAAGACTTTGGTCCTCATCAGTGGGAGGCACAGCATCACACAGCCTCCTTCACTTGTCCTCCTGGTTAAACTCCTTAGAAATAAATGAGTTCTTTCTTAGGACTGAGAAAAAGGACACAGAGTTCTCCATTGCCCACATTTCGTTCACACAGTACTCTGACTGGATCTCACCTTGGCCCCAATCACAGTCTGTCTATCTCAAATCACACTGATCACACATAAATTGAGAGCTGAAAGGGACTCAAAGGTAATCTAGTTCAACCCTCTTATTTTACAGATGAGGAAATTGAGGACCAGAGAGGTGAAGTGATTTGCCCAGGGCCACAAGGCAGTTAAGTGGCAGGGTAGTTCAACTGAACATAAGTCCTCTGACTCTTTCCACTACATTACACATATTGCTTTCCCAATAGACTGTAAGTTCTAGATGGCAGGGATCATGTTGTTTTGACTTTGTATCCCCTAGCCTAATACACTGCACTACACAAAGGGGGAACTTAATGTTTGTTGAATTTCCCACTTTAATGAAACATTTCTCCCCTCCTTTGAAACAGCCCAAATTATCCACCACCTTCTTTCAGGGAACTTTCCTAGATCATAGTGTAACAAATGTAAGCAAGGGTATCAAACTACGTCCTATGAACAGTTGGGATCTCAGGGCATATGGTTTTCAATCAATCAGAACCACAGCCATGCTCTCCTTCCCTCTTCCCATTCTATGTCATTGGTATAGCCCTAGATTCTTAACTACAAATATAACTCACTAAGTCTCTTCCTCAGGTTCTGCCTTCTTGGTGATACCTTTTCCTTGGTTCTCCTTTCTATTTCTTTGTCTGATTTCATCCAAAGTGAGTAACCACACTGTCTAATTGGCTATATAAATACAGAGAAAAAGCAGAAACATTACTTGTATGCATCATATATCGCATATTCCATTTAGTTCCCAAGGGCAGAAACCCCCTTAGGTTGGAGTCTATCTTCCTTTTATTTAGTTTTCTAGCCACAGAACAGAAGCAGAAGAGAGTGCTAATCTGGAAGTTGTTTCTGTCAGACCATCTTGCATCTTCAAAGTCTGCACATTCAGCAATATACAGACAACCAGGTATCTGAGGTCACTGCTTCTCTATCCCTCACCTACTTCAGCCTGGAAAACCAAAAAGAATAGTAAAGTTAGAATGCCAGAGCACTGGCAAATGGATCAGATTGTTCTTCTTACAATAATGTAGAAGTTGCAAATGGTAAGTCCC
The DNA here is from genome assembly GCA_028627135.1 of Pseudochirops cupreus. Classification (NCBI taxonomy): domain Eukaryota; kingdom Metazoa; phylum Chordata; class Mammalia; order Diprotodontia; family Pseudocheiridae; genus Pseudochirops; species Pseudochirops cupreus. Next base: position 354,078,081 of record CM053583.1, read on the forward strand.
TCCTTGGTCCCTCTTGTGTCTTATTAAGAAGGTGATAATCCTGTGTTATTAGCTTTTTTATCATAAGACTTGACTTCACCTAGTCCTGAGTACTCCCTCAGCCTGCATTAAGGATGATTAATTGATTCATAACAAGTTCACATATCTACATATACATCTTGGACTTGGACTTTAAAAGGGAGAGTAGACACAGATAGATCAAATAAGTCAGAATTGAGAGAACCAGAGAGAAGAGTGGCTAAGCCTTCCCTGGAGGGAAGATCTGCATATCTATTTAGTTCCTCCAGTAAAATACTTAATTCCTCCAAAGGGATTCACATTGTCACTAAGAAAGAAGGAACCCTATGACCCCAGAGATGTCAGTGGACTGAGGCAATTACTGATGGGTAGAAGTATTACTGTGCCAAACAAGAAGGTATGCTATTCAAGCTGGCAACTGCAGAAAGACAATGGCATAATGAGACAATAGTGGAATTACTGGACCAAGTCTTTTTTAAAAAGTGGAGAAACTTCTGAAGGATCCTCAGTTCCTGGAACAAGCCTGTTGGGTAAAAGACAAGAGGACAAAGAGTACAAGGGATTTAAAGGGAAAGGACAGTATAATGTGGAGCTGGTTAACCATAGGGTCAAAGATGATAGGACAAAGGACTCAGGGGGAAAGGGTGATGTATTGTGGAGCTGGCAAACCCAAGGGTGAAAGTAAGCCCAAAGTAGCAAGAATAAACCAAGAGAACAATGGAGAGAGAGAGATTGTGGGTCATGAAAACAAAGAATGGCTTTAGGAGCCTCTCTTTGTTCAGAGAGGGATTTCAGCTTTCTGGATCATAGAGGTAGAACAGTTATGGATAACAGTGAGATCAAGATCATGCCCATCCATGTGAGTGGCTGAGGGGGATGGAAGCTCTAGGTCATGGGAATTTAGAAGTTGATGAACAAGGAGGTCCAGGTGTTTGAGTGACGGGTTTGAGCCCTAGCTCTGATACCAACTGGATGTATGATCTTCTGAAAGGTCTTTTCCCTCTTTGGGTCCCAGCTTTCCCATCAATTCAGTGAAGTGACTATATTCAGTGGCTGGGAGCTTAGTCCATTATTCTGACTTTTTATGAGGCTTTGAGATGGGGTTGAGATGGGGATGAGGAATTGCAAGTGAATATGTTTGGGAGTATGGCAGTAACTAGATGAAAACTTGTATAACTGGACATAGCATTTATGTCAGCACTGGGGTCTCTTGTGGACATTCATTTTGAAAAGGCAGGACGTAGGTGATTATGTGGCTCAGACTGTGAATTCTAGAGGCCATACAGGAGGTCAGGAATGGACCTCTTTGTCCTTCTCCCATAGTGTATGACTGGCAGGAGAAAGGCAACTCATCATATGAATTCATCACCATTACTTAGCATGTAAATCAGCCCTTTCATTTTAAAGGTGAGGAAGCTGAGACCTAGAAAAGGGAAGGGACTTAGCCCCAGTCACACAGTCAGTAGATGGCAGAACTGAAATCCAAAGCCAGGTCCTCTGACTTCAGATTGAGCACCCTTTCCCCTACACATTGCTGTGGGTAACCAGCAACACAGATAACTTAAGAGCAGACACGAATTATATAGTAGCATAAGCCCCTGTGGACTCTGACTTGGGGTTCTCCAGCACTGGTTTTGCCCATCTATTAGAGGAAACTTGGGGGGATAAAATTGGCCTGATAACTGTGGTTTGTTTTAGCCAGGGCCATAATAATTACATTTACATAATGCCTACTATTGTGCCAGACACTGTGCTAAGTGTTTCACAACTATTATTTCATTTGATCCTTACAACAACCCTGGGAGGGAGGCACTATTGTTACTCTTATTTTACAGATGAGGAAACTGAGGCAAAGAGAAGTTAAGTGACTTGCCCAGAGTCACACAGCTGGTAAGTACCTGAAGCAAGATTTGAACTTGGGTCTTCTAGATTCCAGGCTCAAAGGGTTCTATCTACTGTGCCACCTGGCTACCTCATCTCTAGCTATTCCTTGGTTGGGCAGAGGGGAGGAGAGGGATCATGGATCTTCTGATGTGAGGGCTGGTCATAGGTGTCATTTCCCCTAAGGTGGATTTCCAGTCAGACGGACAACAAGTATTTATTAAATGTGTATTACACACTGGGCTCCTTAATAAGCCCCAGAGGTATTTCAAAGAAAGGTAAAACTGGCCCTTGACATCAAGGAACTTCCATTCTAATGGAAGACATAACACAGAAACAGCTCACTATACAAGATATATAAACAAGAGATGGGAGGCAATCTCAGAAGCAGAGGCAGGGTGAAGCAGCTGGGGGTCCTGGGGCCAGTGATCCTTCCAAAGACCTTTTCCAGATTCCGTCTGCTGAAGCCTCACCCTGGCGAGGAGGGAAGGAAGAGCCTCTCCTCCCCAATGTTAGGAAAACTCATTGAGAAATCTGCCTAATGGCTCTTGGGGGTTACTACAGTCACCCAGGCCATGGAGATGGATGCTGAACCTGGGGCACCTTCTTGCCTCTGTCTGCCACCAGCCACTCGGTTACTTGCTGCTGACGTTCCTTCCCTCAGCCTCTCACCTGGAGGCAGGTAAAATTGTGTGCTCAGCCAAGGACTCAATTTTCCTGGGAATTTATGGCTAGTTTATAGCCTCTCTGTGAATTGCCTGGGGAAGGAGGAAGGAAGGAGGCCACGTTTCAGTCCTCAGCTTTAAAAGAGGAGAAAAGATAACTCATCCCCCTCCTTCCCCAATTCCCACCCACCCCCACTCTGGGAAAAATAATATAGAAAACCATCCTAAACAATTACCCAGCTCTTCTCCTCCCCTCCTACCAAGGCTTGTCAGCTTCTCAGCTGGGAGGTGCTGAAGCCCGAGCCAGGGAAGGGAGCAGAGTGGTGGGGATGAGGGAGGGGGATTGAAGCCATTTAGGCTGTCACAGGCCCCATCAGTGGATTGAAGTCCCTGACATAGAATAACAACCCCATAGATTACACATCAGAAACAGCAGCTGTTGAGGGGGGAGGAGGAGAGACACAGGAGAGAAAGAATCAGACTCCTCGCCAGCCTTGTCCTTCCTCCTGTGTTCACTGCCTCTGCAGGGGCTGGACTGCCTCCCCCAGACTGGCCTTGGACTGCCTCGGTGGGGTCTGCTCCAGGACCCAAGCTAGAGGGGCTCAACATTGATCTTCCTACGTGATCCATTTCTTAGTTTAATAGGCCCAGAGCTGGAAATTATGGCAGAGGTCATATACTCCAATCCCCTTTATTTTAAAGATAAGGCAACTAAGGTGCCCCAAAGTTAAACAGTTTGCAAGGTCACATCTGTAGTAAGTGACAGTGAGATTCAAACTCAGACCTTGTGACTTTAAGTGAATCACTCTATGCTAATCATGCTGCCTCCTGGCACAGGTTCATATGAGGCAGCAGCAGTATAATGGAAAGAGCTGGATCTGGAGTTATGGGTTCAAATTTTGACTCTGACACTTACTAGCTATGTCACTTTTACCTCTCTTAGCCTCAGTTCCTTAGCCTTAAAATGGGTATAATAACCCTTTTCTTTTTCTTTTTTTGTATGTGCTTTTTTTGGAGGGGGGAAGGCTGGGCAGTTGGGGTTAAGTGACTTGCCCAAGGTCACACGGCCAGATTTGAACTCAGGTCCTCCTGACTCTAGGGCTGGTGCTCTATTCATTGCACCACCTAGCTGCCCCTAATAACCCTTTTCTTATATAGAGTTATCATGAAGGAAGCATGTGGCAAACTTTTAAGGACTATAGAAATGGAAGTTGTCTTCATTATTATATCCCTCTCCCGCTGAAGAACCTTCATTAGTGGCTCCCCATTGCCTATAGGGTAAAAGCCAAATTCCTTAGCCTGGCATTCAAGGCCCTCCTTGATGGGGCCCAAACCTTCCGACCTAAGAAAGCCCCCCATGGGTCCCTGGGCAGTGCCACACAGCAGGTGTCCTGTGCCCAGGGAAGAACGGTGGCTTGGGAGGTAGGACAGTAGGGTTCCTGCAGAGCTTGGGTGCCCTGACAAGGAGCCAGACTCCTCCTGCTCACAGGAGCTCTGCCATTGTCTTTGATTACACAGTATTAGCAGTAAATTATAGCCTTTGGAGGCCGCATGTAAAAATAAAATAAAAAAAGTGTCAAAAGACAGAGAAAATATTGATTCTGGAGGGAGCGGAAGCGATGGCTTGGTTAAATTAGAACTTTGGGGAGGAAGGAAAGGAAGACAGATAAAATAACCAGCATTCCTGCAAGGCTGGCAGGGATGCTATAGCCCCAGAACTGGGAGGGAGTGCCTAGGAGGAGTCCCTCAGTCTCTCACTCATTCAGTCAACAGACATTCAAGGAATCCTGCTCAGAGCCCAGTCCCTGATCACATGGGGGAAAACCTGTGAAATTAACCTAGGCTCAGCCCTCCAGGAGCTCACGATTTTGGGGAGACAGGTTTCAATGACAGGAAGAGACTTACAAAATGCGAGGCAGGTGGTGCTGATTGTTGCATGCACGGCTTGTGAAGACAATTGAGCCCACCAGGAGTTCAGAGAAGATGGGGATCGGCGTATGAGAATTCAATCAACACACATTTATGAAGTCATCTCTTAGGTTTCAGGGCCCCACGCTAAGTATTCGGTGGGGGTAGAGGTGGAGGAGAAGAGGGAGGGAATCTGTGGGTATGACAATGGAAAACTCCATAGTCCCCACCCTCGTGGGACTTATCTTCTACTAGGGAGGTTACCATCTCTACTCAGATAAATGGAATCCAAGGCATCAGCACAAATAGCGGGGAGTAATGGAAAGAAAGTTCCATTTGGGGCTGAGGACCCAGGGTTTGAGTCCCAGCTTTACCATGCACGGTCTGTATGACTTTGACCAAGTCACTTTTCCTCTAGGGGCCCAGGCTTATTCATCTATAAAACAAAGAGGTTGTGCTAAGTGACCTCTCAGGCCCCTTCCAGCTCCAAACCTGACAGAGGCAAATGAGGGTTCAGACAGACAAGGTAAAGGTCAGAAACTGCTTTCAGCGGAAGGGAGCTGAGGGAGACTGAGGCCAGCCTCTTGGAGGACCTGGGTTGGACCTTCAAGGGCTGAGGGAGAAGAGGTACTGGGTGACTGGAGAGGAGAGGGAAGGGCATTTTAATGGCAGAGAGACTGGATTGCATCTGGCATATGCTCGGGGCATCAGTCAGTGAGCATTTGAGAGTTTACCACATGCCAGCCATTGTTCTAAGGGCTGGGGATGCAAAGGAGGTGAAAACTGCCTGTGCTCTTAAAAATAGCAATAATGATCATAGTGACACTAACAAAAATATTTAGCAGTTGTATTTAGATAGTGTTTTAGGGTTTGTGGAGCATTGAAATAATTCCATAAATAATGAGACGCAATATATAATAGGAAATAGAATGCAAATAATACAGTAAAATATAATGTAAGGTAACGTAGTAGAGTATGATGTGACATGATGTAACACAACACAAAATAATGTCATGTGGTATATTTATGTTGTGTGTATGTTGTACGTGTGTATATAATATAATAGACTAGAGAAATACAAATATTGTCTAATTTGATCCTTACAGCAGCCCTGAGAAGAAAGTGCTATTATTATCCTCATCTTACAGATGAGGAAACTGAGGCAGGCAGAGGTTAAGTGACTTGTTCAGAGTCATACAGTTGTGATGTCTGGGGCAGGATTTGAGTTCAGGTCTTCCTGACTTGACATCCAGCTCTATCCACTGTGCCATTGGCAATAAATAGTTTCACACAAAATACGGACAGAGTAGGTGGAAGATCACCTCGGAGCAGGGCATGCCAGTCTGACTGGAGCAGAAAATTCCTATGGGAGAGGGCTAAAAAGACAGGCTGGGCTCAGGCTGCACAAGGCTTTGAATGCCGGGCTGGAGTACTCGGTCTGACTGTGAAATCAGCAAAGAGGGCTTTGCCTCTGCCTGCATTCCAGTCTCTCTGGGCACCTTCAGCTTGCTCACAGTTTTTACCACATTGGTGCTGCTGCTGCTGCACACAGGAGAAAGCTCTAAGCCCTGACCTTCCTTACTGGGGTGCCCCAGATGGCATGAAGTAGATGGGAGTGGGGAGAGGGAGAGAAGAAATCTCAGTTCCTGGGAGAGAGAGAGGAGCCAGTTCAGGTTGGGGAGAAGGGTAGAGCAGCCAAGTGATGGGAGAAAGAGGAGCCGGACAGCACAGGATCCACGCAGGGAGTGAAAGAGATGGCCATGAGATCTGTGAGGAAGAAATGATACCAGAACCTAGGTCATGGTGGAGCCATCCCAGAGCTGGGCTGGGAGGCTGAAATCGATTGTCAGCCTGCCTCTCTGAGAGTAGAAGGAAAGATAACAGAAAAGCCTGAAGGCTTTAGACCCTCAACCCCAACCTGGATCTGGCACTTTGAGTCAAAGCTGTGTCCTCCTTACACCCAGAAGATAGAGGGATTGGGGGTGGGCTGGGAGACTGCAGCGATTTTGTGTATGGATTTGGAGAACATGTACTATGTTGTTCAATTCTTTGTTATTTAGGTTCTTATTCTATTTAAGTTAAGTTCTTTTCATTTTAAGATTCTAGCGTATTTTGTATGGTCTGATATAGAGATATATTGGCAGGGGCTTGGACCGGGTTTTGAACTCTTGGTGATCTAAAATCTAAAAACCTGTGAAAGAAGGATGCATTCCAGAGTAGGGTGGGTGCCTGAGGAGCCCAGTGACAGAGAAAAAGAACTGATGTTATATGATGCATGAAGGTTGTTGCCTTTACAATGCTCTCCCCACATCTCATGGCATGACCCAGGGCTGGGAAGGCTCTGGCCGTTGAGCGTTAGCTCTGGTTGATTCTACCAACCTGGAAAGGTTTCAAGTAGGAGTCAGCAGTGGGCTGTGTATCTATTTTCTGACTTGTCTGACTAAGTTAAGAGAGTCTCATCACCAGAAGAATGGCCACCAGGGAATGGGTTTGTTGTTTCCTTCTTTTCAGTGACAACAACTTAGCACATCAGAAAAGACTAAATTTGGAATCAAAGAATTTGTGTTCCAATCCCAACTCTGACATTTATTACTGTGTGACCTTGGGCTAGTGACCATCCTTTCTGTGCCTGTTTTTATCATCAGCAAAAATGAGAAGGTGGGACCAGATGACCTATGACCCTATGAACCTGTAAGGGCCAATGGGATGGACCAAATGACCTAAATCTATGACACTATGAATGTGTAAGGACTGCAAGGTTCTCCCAGTTCTAAATCTATGAATTTGTGAAACTCCTGAGGCATGAAAGGTCTGCAATCTATGTTTGCAAAAGTGATTTAGATTTTTTATAAGAAAAAACATAGAACTGCCCCAAAGTTGATGGAATGAGTTGCTTTAGGAGATAGTAATTTCCCTCCTCACTGGCAGATTTTTTTAAACAACAATTGGAGGATTACATGTTGGTGGCACTATGAGGAGGAATTCTTAGCCATAGGTTAGACTAGCAAGCTCCTGAGATCCTTTCCGAATCTAAGATTCTGAGGGGGAATATCACACAGAGGAAGTAACAGACCTTTGCAGAAAGTTTGTCTTACAAAGTGCTTTCCTCTAAATAGCCCCCTATGGAAATAATATGGATATTGTTATCTTCATTTTAAAGATGAAGAAACTTAGATTTAAAGAGGGTAAATGACTTGTTCAGGGTCCCACAACTAGAGAGTGTTTGAGCTGGGTCTTTTGACTCCAAGGTCACTCTACTGTTATGTCAGGCTGCCATATAGACAAAATTTTTACAAATGTGAAGAATCCTCTCCCAAAATGAATAAGCGCTCCCAAATCTATTTTGTTAATTTGAATTGCATACCAGTACTGTTGCTGCTGGTTGATGATACTTTCTCAATTACATTTGGAGGGGGGGGGTATGAATAAGGTCTGAGATTTTTTCCTCTACTTCTTGGCCTTGGGGTCACTCATGCAGCACCCCTAAGGCTGGTTCTGCCATGTTCTGCCCTGACTACTACTACCTCTTGAATAAGGAAAGTATACTCTCAAGATCTGTGGTCTCCAGCCATGTGCAAACATATGGGGCTTCCATGCACCTCTACACCAAAGCAGACATTTTTGGTTCCCAGGGGAAGACAGACTGACTCTACAGGATTCCCCGGGCCAGCTAAGTGGCCTAGTGTGCTGGACCTGGGGTCAGGAAGACTCTTCGTGAGTTTAAATTCAGTCTCAGACAGTTACTAGCTATGTAACCCTGGGCAAGTCACTTAACCCTGTTTGCCTCAGTTTCTCGTCTGTAAAAGAAGCTGGAGAAAGAAATGGCAAACCACTTCTAGTGTCTTTGCCAGAAAGGATCATGAAAAGTCAGATGCAACTAAGCATCATCAAAAACAGGATTCCCCCTCCTGGAATACAGCACCATTCTGCTGTTTTTGATCTGTTTTATGAAGAGGGCAAGGCAAAAAAAAAAAAAAAGAAGCCAAATAAAGACCTAGCTGGTCTCTCAGCTTCATTTTATAGACCTCATAGAGGGGTAGCTTCTCTGATGAGAGTTTGTCCCTCTGAGAACCAGCCAGCCAATCATCTTGGAAGCAGTTCTGGCCACTGGGAACTAATCAGAAATTCTATGTCCTCTCAGCAAGGTACTAGTGGAAATGACCACGATCTCCACGGGGAGGAGCCCCTCAGATACTCCAAACAAAAGCTGATGTCCTATAACTTCATCAAGTTGATTGTAGTAACTCATTAAATCAATCAGAGATGCTCTTAATCAACCCTCTCCTCGCCCCCCCCCAGCCCTACACTACTCCATCGGTTTTTCTTAAAGTGAGGTCTGACTATAGTAACAAATGGGAGAAGGAGGCAGCAGAGATGGGCCAGGATCCAAGGAGCTGGTAAATTTTGAGAAGAGATTTGGGAGAGGTACTGAAAGAGAATGGAACCAAGGAGACAAGTCAAGTCTGAAGATGTGCAACTTAAGAAACATTGAGTTTCTGCTATGTGCAGAACACCCAGAGTCCCAGGCTCATGTGGGAGTCAGAGATGAATAAAATCTGGTCCCAGGTCCAACAGAGCTCAAAGCTCCATGAGTACTGTGGGACATATAGAGAGAGCATGGTAAATTACTCAAAGTCACAAAAAAAGTCAATGGAGGGATGCAGGACCCAAGCATCCTGATTCTCAATTAGAGCACATTTTTTTTTCTACCAAAGTAAAATGGACCACTAATAAATGTAATCAGATCTTGGTTCACAACAAGAATACTGCTTAGTATAGTGGGATTGGCACTGGTTTGGGAGTCAGAGGACTTGGGTTTGAATCTCAACTCTTCTACTTGTGTGAACGAATAAATGAATGAAAAAGCTTTTATTGGATGCTTATCATAGAGCTGGGATTAAATTGCAACCGGCAAAACAGTCCCCCAAGGAGTTTACGTTTTAATAGGGGGTAACAATACAGATGGAGGATATTGACATTTGGGTCTAGGAAGTCAGAGGGATGGTGAATGGACTCATAGGGTAACCAACTGATTACTGTTCCCAAAGTGAGTAGATGGGAGGGTGGCATGGAAGTAAAATGGCCACGTGCTTTACAGTTGGGTCTGGGCGAAGTTAGGTAGGCTTTCCAGCATGACCTTAGACAAGTGTCTTCCTTCTCTGATTCTGTTTCTTCTTCTATATAATAAGAGAAGGGTGAGACTAGATGGACTCTCATTTCCCTTCTATCTCCAAATCCTATGATCCCAAGGAAACCTTTTGGTGATTTTCCTGTGGTTAGACTCTGGACAGTAAAGGCAGCTGATATGCTGCCTTTTTTTTTATTCTTGGTTTTTCTACATTGATTCCCCAAACTGGAGGTTTTGTCATCTTCCCTGCAGTGATGGAATCATCTTAAGGCCAGTGAAATTGATGCCTTCCAGCACTGGGCTTGTCAAGGTCCAAACTGCAGGGACTGAATTAGAAACAAATGCCCTTTTCTTTCTTCTTTTTCAAGAGCAGTCTGACTTTGATCCACAGCTTTTAATGGAAATGGTCTTATTTGGTGGGGGTGGGAGGATGTGACAGGTGAAAGGGGTCTCAAGAAGGAACTGAGACTTGAGAGAGAGAGAGAGAGAGAGAGAGAGACAGAGAGAGACAGAGAGACAGAGAGAGAGAGAGAAAGAGCATCTAGACCCTAGGCCATGAGGTAGCCTCTACCTTCTCAACAATGCTCAGCCCTGAAGCCTGAGAGGTATTGGGGAACAGATTGGCATGATCTGGGGGAGCTGGTATCTCGTACTGCACAGAGGATGATGTTCTAGGGGCCCACGAACCAAGAAACAAAAACATGCTCATATGCAGTCTCCCTCCCCTAAAAACCTGTTAGTCTGGGCTCCCTAAAGGTGAATAAACAGGTCAAAATTAGGTCCTTGCTCTGAGGTGGGGGCCAAAGGGGCCTCCAGGGTATGAGGGCCAATAACTGTGAGTCCTGGGGCTACCCAGTGGCTGTGAGGGGAAGGTAGGTTCCAATCTTACTAGGCCACCAGGGACTTACTTGCTAATTGGCCAGGACAGTTAATTGTTGGTGTTTCCATGAATGGGGGATTAAATGTTTGCTTGAATGAATTTCGACTGGAGGGGAAGGAGGGAGCTTTTAATCTTCCCACTTGAGTTGCCAGCAAGCGTGTCCCGAGTGCCTGTTATGGGTCCAACTTTGTGTTCCCCAAAGCTCGGAGCAGATCTTGCCATGAGGGAGGTCACTACCCGAAGGGACGGGGCAGTAGCAGAGCTGGGTCCTGACTAAAGGGAAATCACAGCTTGGGGGTAGGGACGGGGAATGATAGAGGGAGAACAGAACCAGGCCCTGCTCTGACTGGGGAAAGCACTCAGCCGTGTGGGGCAATTAGGAAAAGAGCATAAGTAGCGATAGTTGAACACGGAGTGCCCGCACAGCTCAGCGCAGGGAGAGACGCCTCGAGACTAAAGGTCTCTGGGAGGGGACAGACTGAAGCTGAACCTTGAAGAATGGGGAGAATTTGTTGTTATTGTTTGCAGCTGTTTCAGTCCTGTCTGATTCTTTGTGACCCCATTTAGGGTTTTCTTGGCAAAGACACTGGAGTGGTTCGCCATTTCCTTCTCCAGGAGAAGATTTGCATCCTTGGTGAATAGGCAAGCACACATTCCGGACACATAGGGAGAGTGTGATGGGGATGACCCCAAACCCATCAGCTAGCTCAACTGATGCAAACTCTCCATGTGGATGGAGACCCCATTCCTTGCATCAGAATGGAAAACTGTAGTCTGAAGGGGCCCCCCAGTCTGAGGACAGGGATGTAGTGCCTTGCCCAGGGAGTTTCTGGGTCTGAGAAAGGAAGTACATCTTTAAAGCAATATATAACCATCCGAAAAACAGCACTGTGCAAACCAAGGGAGGAAAGGAATAGTGAGTGTCCTGGACAGTGTCCGGTAAAAAAGGCCAAGGAGGATCTATTTCTCAGGGTCCGTACGGCTTTACAGTTATGTAGCAGAGGCAGTTGAAGCCAAGTCCAGTTTCTTTGAAGACTCCAGTGGTTCCAGCTCCTTAGCCAATCAAAAAAGGCTCCTCCCATCCACATGGTTAGCCAACCAGAAGCAGGCACAGAATGTCCATGTATTGATCCAAGTATCTCCAAGGCATTTTCCTTGTACTCATGATTTTCCCAGAAGCTTTTGCCCCAGAGTCTTCCATCTGGTGATACCTGAGCAAGCCAATAGTATATGTCTATATACCGGACCCCCATTTTAATCATAAATCACCAAGTTCTTCAGCATCCAACCAGAGTCCCTCATAGTAGCCTAGGGTCCCATAAATTGGAATCTCACCTGTTTATATCCGTTACAGAGACAACTGGTTTTTCTCCACTCCCTCAGTTCCCTCAACCCCTCTCTGCAGTGTCTGCCCTTCCTCAAAACCAGCTTGAAATTTGTCTTCTTCAGGAAGCTTTCCCTGGTTAGCCCCACCTGGCTCTGGACACTGTCCAGGACCCTCACTATTCCTTTCCTCCCTTGGTTTGCACAGTGCTATTTTTCGGATGGTTATATATTGCTTTAAAGATGTACTTCCTTTCTCAGACCCAGAAACTCCCTGGGCAAGGCACTACATCCCTGTCTTCAGACTGGGGGGCCCCTTCAGACTACAGAACAGCACTATTAGAGGTAAGGTAGCTGTCCCACCTCTGAGACTCACTACCTATGAGACCTTGGGCAGATAACTTAACCTGTAAAATGAGGATATTAGATTAGATGGCCTCTGAAGGTGGGTCCTTCCAGCTCTAGATTTCTGATCATACAAATAGACCTGGGACTTTATACAGGACAATGCTGTTCCCTCATCCTTGATGATCCCTGAAGAATAAGACCTTTCTCATCTCAGACCTGGGACTTTCTGTCTCCCTTTCAGACTAGGGGTTCACTGAAGACATAGGATGTGTCTCCTCCCTTAGACCTGCAACCATCTCCCTCTCTGACTGGGGACCCCCACAAGACCTTTGGATATATCTTCTCCTTCAGAAAAGGATTTTTTTTCCCAGAACAGGAAAGATGTCTCTTCTGGGAGGGACGTGGGACAAAGTGAAGGTGGGGGAGAGATTAGAGAAGAAGGTGCAGTTCCTGCTTTTGAGGAACTCACAACCTGTTTAGGAAGACAAGGCTCACCAAGCTGAGACAATAAGAGGTGTAGCAGGCAAGCTGCGTGAGCTAAGTGCCCTGTGAATGGTACAGGCAGTAGATGCTGTGGGAATTCAGAGGAGAGAGAGCAGCAAGGCTGATACTGCTGATGACAGTGCTGATGGTAATGATGATGGCGATGGCGATGGCGGGGATGATGAGGTCCTTGGCTCGGGATCAACTCTTCCTTCCCAGAAGTTGACAAAGCAGGGCATTCTTCTGTCTGGGGATTCCAGGAATCCTCCCTCCCCTTTCTCTTAGGAGGGTGACTCACCTGAAACAAGGGCTGTTCAACACATGCTTTTCAATACAGCAATGGGCAGGGATGGAGGAACAAACGCGTGTCTGAAGCATGTTATATTGGATGGACAAGTGGTTTGGGAGCTAAGATGATCTGGGTTCAAATTCTGCCTTTGACGCTTACTTAGTTGTATGACGGTGGACAAGTAAGTCACTCTATCTCTCTAAGGATCCATTTTCTTATCTGTAAAATGATGCTCATAATCCTTATAGTACCTACCTCACAACGTTATTGTGAGGCTCAAGTAACATAAGTTACATAAAGTGCTTTACAAATCAAGGTGCTAAATATACAACAGTTACTACAGTTGTACTGTGACTTCTCTCTTCCCCAGACTGGAGCATCCTGGATACTTCTGGCATATGAGCTGGACCAAGTCTAGGTGTGCTGGACATATGTGTCAATAGGTCTAGTAGTTCAGGGAAACTGGGGACTTTCTCTGAGAGAGAGACATAGAGAAAAAGGCAAAGACAAAGACAGAGAGAGAGACAGAGAGAGACACAGACAGAGATAGAGAGATATACACACAGACACAGAGAGAGAGGGAGATAGAGAGGGAGAGAGAGAGGAAGAGAGAGAGTGAAAGAGAGGAAGAGAGAGGGAGAGAGATGGAGACACACAGAGAGAGGGACAGAGAGAAACAGAGACAGAGAGAGGCAGAGATGGAGAGGGACAGAGACAGAGAGCAAGAACAAGAGAGAGAAAGACAGAGAGAGACACACACGCACAGAGACAGAGAGAGAGGGAGACAGAGAGGGAGAGACAGAGGGAGAGGGAGAGGGAGAGAGACAGACAGACAGAGACAGAGAGAGAAACAGAGAAAGCGACAGAGGGAGAGAGAGGGAGAGAGACAGAGAGAAACAGAGAAAGAGGGGGAGAGAGAGAGAGAGAGAGAGAGAGAGAGAGAGAGAGAAAGAGGGGGAGAGAGAGAGAGAGAGAGAGAGAGAGAGAGAGAGAGAGAGAGAGGGAGAGGGAGAAGGAGAGGGAGAGAATAATGGTAGTGAAGATGATAGCCTGGTGAGACGCTATCCTGGAGTCCCTTGGACAGGCTACCTAAAACCAGAAGTAAGATCAATGAAATGTGTTCTTAAGCCCATGCTAAGCCTCTGTTAATTTTTAAGCCCCTAGAGGAGGTTGAGCAGTTAAACTTACAAGGAAAGTGGAGAGCCAGGTAGTCCTCTCATGTGGGGAAATGGGGCAGGAGGCAAGGAAAGGAATGGGGCCATAGAATGATAGATTCAGAATTGGAAAGGCCTTTTGGATCATCTAGTCCAATGCCCTCATTTTACAGATGTGGAGACTGAGTCCTAGAGAAGTTAAATGACTTGCTCAAGAGGTGGTTGTTGTTGTTGTAATGAATGTGATTTCATCACACTTAGAGCTGGAAGGGACTTTGTTATTGCTCAGTCATTTTCAGTCCTGTCTGACTCTTCATGTGCCCACTTGGGGTTTTCTTGGCAGAGATACTGCAGTGGTTTACCATTTCCTTCTCCAGCTCATTTTACAGATGAGGAAACTGAGGCCAACAGAGTTGAGTGACTTTCCCAGGGTCATACAGCAAGTAAGTGTCTGAGGCCAAATTTGAGTTCAGGAAGATGAGACTCCCTGACTCCAGGCCCAGCAGACTCTCCACTGTACAACGTAGCTTCCCCTTGGTACTAACACCAGACTCTAACAGCAGGTCCTCTAACTTCAAATCTGACATTCTTTCCATTGTACCTTGCTGCTGCCCACTTCCTCTCCACTGCATCTGGGGCCATCTCCAGCCATTCTGATCTGTATCTTGCCATGGACCTAGATGGCTCCAGAGGAGATAGTGAGGCTGGTGACTTTGCACAGCCCTGCCTCACTTGAATCCAATTCACTTGCAAGTCATGGCATCTCCTTCTTGATGTCATGGGCCTCTTCGAGAATGAAGGACAAACAGCATCAGCAGGGTATAGCTGTTATTCACTTACTCTGAAGTCAGTGAGACCTGGGAGCTTCAATAAAATTTTCTATTTTTGAAAATCTCTTCTTTTCTGGAAGTCTTCTTCTCTGCTTTCTTTATTCCCTTCTTTCTTCCTTCCTGACCTCCCTCCATTTCTTTTTCCATCATCCCTGGTTTAAAACAGGAAGGGAGAAGAAGGAAATAAAATGGGAGACAGACAGCCATGCAGTGAGGCAGACAGACAGATGGATAGAGGCAGCCATAGACAGACAGGTGAGAAGAAACAGGTAGACATAGACAAACAGATGGATATAGACAGACATAGACAGATGGGAAAAACCAGGCAGACAGATCTACAGACAGGCAGCTGGATGAATACAGGCAACCATAGACATGTAGGTAAGAAGAAATAGACAGACATAAATAGACAGACACTCAGAGGCAATCAGAAATACTGAGGGACCTGACAATGGAAAGTTACAATAAGCAAAGTGGGCAGTGTTGGTCAGATAGAGGTTAAAATTGGGGGTATTCCCCATAAACACACCAGCCAGATCCCAGGGGACAGTGTGCAGGAGCTCAGATTTCACTGGCTCCATCCCTCAGGAAAGGACCCCCACCATCCACCCCTCTTCAGCCCCCCCACCAATTCTTTACAGCATCACTCAGAGCCTCAGTGAGGGGCCCCCTGCCCAGGGGGAGGGGATGATATTAAGGCCATTGCTATTTCTGTGGCTTTTCCTTTGAGCCTCTGAGACCTAATTATCCTTTTTTTAAAAAAAGAATGAAATTAGTTAAAAAGGGAAAGGCAAAAAACCCTACACACCAATAGCCTGGGTGTCCTTTGGAGCCTCCTCGGTCCCCACCTCCATCTTTCTTTTATGTTCTCCTCCATCTGCCTTAGGGGCAGATCCCAGTCCCCAAAATAGGGGGCCCATAGTTCCTGTCTGCCCCTGGCCTGGAAACAGGTCCCAACACTGAATGCTCTTGCCTGCTCAGAGAAAATGCTCAATCCCATCCTATAAGCCTTTCCTGCAGTTTCTTGCGTGCTCAGTTCTGTACCCAGCTAGGCTGTGGAAGATAGAGCTAGTGAAGATGGACTTCTCACACATAGTAGGTACTCCACAAATATTTGCTAAATAATTCTGTTCAGTGAATGAATGAACTGATGAAAGCCAGTGCGATGTGGTTGCAGGAGCTCTGGAATTGGAATCCCAAACACCTGAGTAAAAGTCCTGGTTTACTGCTTACCAGTATGTAGTAAACTGTGTGACCATGGACCAGTCTTTCCCCTTCTCCTCTATAAATTGCAGGGATTATACTAAAAAAAGCTTTAAAATCCCTTCCAGCTCAAACACTGTATAAGCCTGTTGGGCCCATGAAATGGAGAGAGAGATGTGTTATCAGGGAAAGTTTCCCAGAGAGAGATTGAATTAGGCCTTGAAAGATGAAAAGGATTTGGATAGGCAAGAGAGGAGAAGGGGAGATCAATTAATCAATTGGTCAAGCAACAATCGTTTATGCTCCTCCAACTATGTGCCAAGCACCGAGCTAGGCACTGGGGGCGGGGTGGACATGCAAGGAATGAAGTCATTTTTATCTCAAGGGATATATGTTCTAATGGATGATGAGGAGGGGATGGGGGAAGGGAGGAAGACTTGTATTAGGGATGTGGAGGCGTTGGTGGAGTGAGATGGACTTCATAGAGTCATAGGATTTGGGAGGTTCTTGGAGGTCATCACATAGGAACTTTTCATATTAGAGAAGAGAAAATGTTAGACCCAGAGCTTTGTACAAGTTGTGGGAGATAGTAAAGTTGGGGAAATAAGATGGGAGGAGTCCTGGAGATGAAGTGGGGATGGAATCCAAGGCCAAGGAGAGGGCTTTTCTTTCCCTTCCCCATGGTCCCCAGGAGCTAGAGGCTCAGCTGGCAGTGAATCCTGGCTGGCTCTCAGGGCTCAAACAACCCAGCTGGTATTTGGAGGTAATGCCATAGCTCCCACTCACCTAGCACCTGCTCCCCCCTGCCCATTAACAAACTGAGTCCAGGTGCACGTTCTGTTCTGGGCTTCTTTCCTGGGAAACACCAGATCATATCTGGGCTACTCTGAGTAATTTTTGACTTGCCTGGTGCCAGCCTTCCAAGGCATGAAGATGATGCCTGCTGATCTGGATTTTGCTGAGTCTCCTACTGGGTCTCCCCACCTCCAGTGTCTTTCCTCCTCTAATCTATCCTCCATGCCTTGCAAGGCTCATCTCCCTAAGCCTCAACTCTGATTCAATGTCTTCCCCATTAAAATACTATCAGTGGATCTCCCTGAGACCCGCAGGAGGAAATCCATATGACTCAGCCTGACACTCGAGGCCCGTCCCAACTGATTTCTCCAGCCTCACCTTCCACTGCTCCCCCTCCTGATCTCACCTTTCTCTGAACATCTGCGCCACTCCCTGAACAGAGATCCCTAGGATAACAGGATAGCAGAGCAAGAAGAGACCCTAGAATTAAAATCTGCACCTTTGTTTTACATATGGGAAACTGTAGCCCAGAGAAAGGAAGGACATGTCCAAGGGCAAAGAGACAGCTTGAATTAAGACTAAAACCCGAGTTCTGAATCCCATTTCAGGCCTTCCTGCTGCGATTCAGTTCAATCTAATTCATTCCAATACAACTTACAGGATCATAGGTTTGGAGCTGGAAGGGACCAGCCTTACTGCCATCTAGTCCCACTCTGACTTTAGAGATAAGGAAACTGAGATCCAAGAAGATGAAGTGATAGGATTTAAAATGTAGATCTTCCATATTCCAAGTGTGATGTTCTATCCACTACACAACTCAATCCAACTTCTTTTATGTCTATCCATGTCAACTCACTTTGACTCACCTCACCAAAATTCAAGCTCATAAGTTTAATTCAATTTGGGTGATATATCCACATTGTCTTTCATCGTTACCCATTTCCTCTCTGTGTGTCTCTTCTTTCACTAACTAGACCATGGATTCCTTGTTGATGGGGGTTGTGTTATTGTGTCTTCTCTTCCCCCATTCCCAGCACCTAGCACTGAGCTGGTCACATAACATGTGATTCATGTTAAAACATTAAACATAAGAAGTTGACACTCAGTTACTGAATGTTTTCTGAGGCATTATCTCATCTGATCTTCCCAACAGCTCTGGGATGCTACTTGAGAAATGGGGAAACCAAGGCTTAGAGAAGAAGTGTCCTGTAGGAGTTCACACAAGGAATGACAGAACTGGGATCCAAGCCCAGGTCTGTAGACCCAAGTCTGGCACTGGCTCTGCACCACAGGGCTGACTGCTCATCACTCTGCCGTCACTTATGCTTATGTTTGTGCTGCTGTACTCTAGAACCCTGGCTCAGAGGGACCTCCCACACAGCCCCCTGCCTCCCCATCCTCTGGAAACAATCCCTCCTCATACAGGTTTTTTCCTAGCTCTATTACTTGGACTCTCAATACTCAGCCCTCCAGGAACTGTTCCCTAGATAGCCCTTCTCTCTCTCTCTCTCTCTCTCTCTCTCTCTCTCTGTTTTGTGTGTGTGTGTGTGTGTCTGTATCTATATCTGTGTCTCTGTCTCTCTTTTCTTGGAGGTGTGGTAAGGAGAGAAAGAAGAGGGGAAAGAGAGAAGACATACAGCTCCATCCCCTGCAAAGGGGAAGCTTTAATTTTAATTTCAGATCTATTGACACAAGGGAACATTTTCTAGCGATTCCAGCTAAATAGGAGTGGAAGGCATTGCTTCTGGACATCCATCCCCAGAGATCTTCAGCAGAGGCCGGATGACCACCTCTCAGGGAAGTTGCTCCAGTTTGGGTTAGGTCACCAGGTTCTAAGTTCCTTGAGGACAAGGGCTCTTTGTATTCCCAAGGCCTTAACCACAGGGAATAGGGAATGGATCTGATATTTCATGAGTATGGGGAACTCCCATATGAGAAAACTCCCTTTACTGCTGCAGATTAGCATCTTTTCTGCCACTTACAGTCTTAGAGAGTTGCCTTGAGCACTGAGAGATTAAACAACTTTCCCGGGATCACATAGCCAGTACTTGTCAAAGGTAGGACTTGAACAAAGCTCTTCCTTTATTCACTAAACCATGTTGTCTCTCCTAGTAGGGACTTAGTAGCTACTTGTTGAGTTGACTTGACTAGCTCGTTTCTAATGCTCCTTTCAGCTCTGAGATCCTATCATCTCATGGATGGGAAGCCTTGTCTCTGTAGAGCTTAATCCCCTGGTAGATGTGAGGGTACAACCTCCCTGCCCCCGCAGGGGCAGAACCCCATTCTTGCTGGCTGCCCTCTCTGTGCAATAGGACACTTCCCTCCAACATCAGAAGAGAAGGCAGAAGAGCCAGCCACACAGTTGGGCCCACAGAATGAGCCCTGACCTGAGGGCTGGCTGACCTGAGTTCTCTATGCTTCTGCCTCTGTGCCACTTTAGGTAAATCTCAGGGCCTCAGTGTTCCCACCCATCAAATGGGACTAGAAGCTCTGACTTGCCTTTTGGGGAAGCTTGGGGGAGATTTTGAATGGGAAAGCACTTTGTTAACTATAAGCCGAGGCAGACAGGAGGGGTATTATCAGCTGGTTTTTCTCCTGAACCCTGAAGGGGCCCTAAGGATCTCACACTACTTCGGGCAAGGTTTTTTATTTTTTAAGGAAGCTGATCAAAAGCTTGCAATAAGCTGACTTGTCTCACTGTTGACTCCCAAATATCAATCTCCTTGAAGTCTTGACCGCACAAACCTTAACTGGAAGAGAGTAGAGGAGTAACATCAGGGGATAATGTAATTTAAATTATATCATATGAGCTGGTCAAAGAATCAGAGACTCAGAGAGTATCTATCAGAGCTGGAAGGCAGTTCTACGTTCTATAAAATGTAAAACGTCAGAAGTAGAGTGGGCCTTAAAACATAGAACGTGGAAAGTCAGAGCTGGAAGGGGGCTTGGAATGTAGAATGTCAGAGCTGGGAGGAATAGTCAAACATGGAATGTCATAATGGGTAGAGGCCTTAGAACACAGAATGATGCAAGCTGTACCTTCCCTTTCCTGTGTCCTTTTCTCTCCCTCAGCTATCAGTTCACACTACCTGAGAGCCTGCATTTGCATGTGTCTGCCTCTGGGTCCTGGACAGCCTGTGTCTTAGCCATCATTGTGCCAACACTGCTACTCTGCCCTGGTATAGTGGCAACCACACTGGCATACCCAGGATGGCTGCTAGCACAGATTCTTAGATCTGCTTTACTAGGAAAGATAGCTGTTTAAGAGGTCAACAATCTTTTTTTAAAATTATGTTCACTAGTTCAGGGGAAAAGTCAGCACCCTGAACTTCAGAGAAAATACAAGCAGAGAAATAAAGACCAACAGGCAGGGTTCTGACTGCCTGAATCAACTATATACTTTACATAGTCCAAACATACATTAATTACATTTACATACATACATACATACATCCTTGGATTGAAAGAGCCTTTACATCTGAGCAGTCAGGGAGTTCTGAACACATGGCCACTCAGAATCTTGACCAGGAAATTACAAGATCCTTCTCCTAAGTGAGCCTCCAAAGCAAACTAACTTAGAGTATATATACACTTCTCAGAGCTGGAAGGCATCACAACTCTCATGACTCAGTGCCCAATTTCTAATTAGCAAAAGATGTGAAAGCCTTCCTACAAGCAAGCCTCTCCTAAGCAAGCTTCCCTTAATGGACTCCACCTGAGGTGGGAAGCTCTTAAATCCCATTAACATTATTACAGTGGTTCCCCTGGGAGAGATGGCCATCACTGCTCTCCTTTCTTCCCTCTCTCTTTCTACTCCTCCTTCTCCTTTTCTCATATTTCTCTCTCCTCATCTTGTCTTGCATTCTCTCTCTATTTCCCTCCTTTTTTAGGATCTTAGATTTTAGAGATCATCTATTCCAACTCCTTTGGAGTCAAGAAACTGAGTCCCAGAAAAGTTAAGGGACTTATTCCCATGTCAAATAGGAAACAGTTGACAGAGTTGGAGGTTTAACCCAGGTCTTTTGGCTCAAATCCATAGCATGATGCTGCTGCTGGCTTTATTTCTTCCTTTTCCTTCTCCTATCCTACTCTCCTCTCCCATTTCTCTCTTTCTCTCTTTCTCTCTCTCTTTCTTTCTTTCTTTCTTTCTTTTTCTTTCTTTCTCTCTCTCTCTCTCTCTCTCTCTCTCTCTCTCTCTCTCTCTCTCTCTCTCTCTGTCTCTCTGTCTCTCTGTCTGTCTGTCTGTCTGTCTCTCTCTCTGTCTCCTTCTCTCCTCTCCTCTCCTCTCCTCTCCTCTTCTCTCTTCTCCTCTCCTCCCTGACTCTGACAGAAAAATAGTTGGACAGAGAGCAGTAGCAGCTACTCAAGAGCTGGCATGGAAGAACAAGAAAAGGATGTGGGGAAGACGATTCAAAGTCTTGGGCCACCTTGACTTGGCTTTCAGCTGGCCCAGGTTTCATAGCTTAAGAATGACTGGGTATGAGGATGATTCCCATTGAGGCTCCATTCTGAATAACTCCTGAGGACTTAGATAGGGGAATGGTCTCCCATTCCATGGGGCCATTCAGAGATAGGCCCATTTATTTTTGACCCACAATTTACACTCCATGACTATTTAGGCTTAAGCAACCCCATCCACTGGCACTGATTGAATCTTATTGCCTGTTTGTGCTAGTGGGGAAAGAGGGAGGAAGCAGGACCACATGATCAGAGATCTATAATCGAATCCAACCTTCTCACTTTATAGATGAGGAAACTAAGACCCAGGGAGGTTAAATTACTTGCCCAAGGCCACAAAATGCAGGGCTACATGTGAACACAGGTCTTCTGACTAGAGCCCATACTCTTGGTACCATACTATTTTCCATAGGCTTCTTATGGATATATCCATGTATGGATACATACAGAGGGCTCGGCTTGGAAAGATGGGGATGAGGAGGCTCCTATCTGTCTAAGAGGGATCAAAGCCCTAGAAGCAGGTCTTATGAGCAAAAGGGGCTCCCCTAGGGGCAACATTGTGTGTGAGGTGCCCAGTTTTTCTCTTGATTTTTCTTGCCACCAATTTCTCTCTTATAACATCTTCTAGATGTATCCCTCCCAGACTAATCTTCAAAAGGTAACTCTCAATCACATCTACTCCCATGCTCAAACCCTTACATAATTTTCTCTTGCTACTGCCTCCTTTAATATCCTTAATCTGTCATTCGATGTCCTAGTAGCCTATCCCACTATCCGTCCACAGTCCCCCCTCTCTGATTGTGCTCATACCCTTAGAATCCCCTGGCTCACATTCCCACTTCTTACCCTTATCTCATGTACACTTCAGCCTACCCTCTCCCATCGAGCCTTACCTGCTCTCTCCCTCCTCTGGCTTCTTAGGACTCTCATAGTCTGAGTCACATAGTCACAATATACTGCCCTCTGTTGTTCTCATACCTTGCATTCTTTGCGAGGGAGTCAGAAAAGGGATTGGAGCCAGAAGGACCCCAGATGCCACCCAATTCAAACCCCCTCATTTTATAGTTGAGGAAACCCAGGCTCAAGGAGGCTAAGCAATGTGCTCAATGTCATACAAGTAATAAGCATCATAACTGGGATTTGAACTCAGGTTCTCCGACCCTCATTTAGTGCTCTTTTCACTATACTTTTTGTTGTTGTTGATCAGTTTTTCAGTTATGTCTGACTCTTCATGACCCCACTTGGGGTTTTCTTGGCAGAGATACTGGAGTGGTTTGTCATTTCCTTCTTCAGTTTATTTTACAGATGAGGAAACTGAGGCAAATGGGGTTAAGTGACTTGCCCAAGGTCACATAGCTAGTAAGTATCTGAGGCCAGATTTGAACTCAGGAAGATGAGTCTTCCCCACTCCAAGCCAAGTGCTCTATCTACCTCACCACCTAGCTTCCCTTCACTATATTAGTCATTAACTTGGAGTCAGAGGACGTGGACTCAAAACCCACCTGTAATATTTAATAAATGTTTGTAGACTTGACAACTTGACATCAGAGGACCTGGGCATAAAGTCCATCTTTGTTACTTACCACCGATTTTTTCTTGGACAAGTAGTTTGAACTCTTTGGAATTCAATCCTCCCCCGCCCCCCACCCCCAGCCTGTAAAATGAACTGGATCCCTGTTCCAAGTTGGGTTCAATGATCCTCGGTCCCCTGGTCTTTCACCTACACCTGGTCACAGATTCTAAGCTGCGTCACCCTGGACAAGTTGTTGACCTCTCTGCTCCTGTGTAGGAAGTAATGAGAGGGGATTTGAAGATATCATTTATCAAGCACCCAAGTTCCCAGTTGTGTTTCCTGTTAACTAATGAAATGATTATAAGTCACTTTGTGAAGAACTCTAATTGCTACTAATTGGTCCCAGTTTTGGTAACAATAAATGCTTGTATTTGCATATCACTGCTTTTCCCCAGAGAATCTTAAAAATTATTCAAATGAGTCAAGGGGACATTTGGTCCCATTTGAGAGATGGGGTGATGGGCCTGGAGCTGATGTGACCAGGATTAGAGTGAGCATCTTGCTACTGAATTCACACCCCCAACTGGGGAACTGGTCTCCCAGATGGCCCCTTGTCTGTGGCCAGCAGTGGTGGGTGGCAGCTGGTGCAGAGGCCAATTAAGTTGGGAGAGAGGTCAGGAAGCCATGCTTTAGGGCCAGAGATCCCCAAGACTCTGAAGTTAAGGTGGAATGTCTCTCTTTTCCTTGGTTCCCAGACCTTGGGAAACAGAGTATTGATGAAGAGGAGAAGATGGCCAGAACTGGACTTCTGCCAAAGGATGGGAAAAAGTCAAGGCCCTGGGCCTGATGAAGCTATTTGCTTTCCTCAGGGGATGGGTTATTTGGCAGTTAATGGAACAGAAATAAATGAAGAGCCCTCAAGATCTCTCCCTCAATTAAACTCTGTGCCCAGTATCTCCTACCCTTTTTGGGAGCTAGAGGCTAGAATGCCAGGAAACTGAGTCCCAGCCTTGGGCCAGGGCTCCCCGTGTGATTTCAAGAACCTCTTTGCCTCCTCTGGGTCTCTCTTTCCTTCCTTATAAGAGAAGGGGAGTCAGATCAAGCTGTGTAGGTCTGAGAAGAATGTAGAATCGGATGCCTTTAAGGAAAGAGATTAAGGAATAGAATGGAGCTGGTTCTTCCCCTCAAGGAGTGAAGATTTAGGGGAGTGAAGATTTGAGGGCTCCCAATCTTGCTCCTCCTTCCATTCTCCAGAAGCTCAGGTTTACCTTCCTCATCTTCAGTCATTAACTAATCAGTATGTGCTGAACCCTCTGCTGTATCTAGCCTTGGACTCTGTTGGTATGCTAGGAAAAACCAGGGGAAGCAAGGCCAAGATCTTCTTGCTCTGAGGACCTCACAGTCTGAGAGACAAAAGACCAACTAGGAAGCGATCGGGCAGCTAGGTGGCACAGTGGATAGAAGGCCACACCTGGAGTCACGAAGAGCTGAATTCAAATCTGGCCTCAGACACTTACTATCTGTGTGACCCTGGGCAAGTCACTTACCCTGCTTGCCTTGGTTTCCTCATTTGTAAAATGATCTAGAGAATAAAATAACAAACCACTCTAGTATCTTTGCCAAGAAAACCCCAAATGGGGTCTCGAAGACTCGGACATGACTGAAACAATGGAACAACAAAAGGAAGTATTGATGCTGAACTGGGTGGGACTGACTGTAAGGTCTGCAGAGGAGGGAGAAACTAAAGCAGGTGGAGGTAGTGAGGGAAGACTTTCTGGAGAAGGAAGAACGGAGACAGGTCTTGAAGAGCTGCCTCCACTTAAACTAATTGAAGATAGGGCAAAAGAAACACAAAGTGTAGGAAATAGTCAACATGTTTACTAAATGGATGGGTTTGAGCTGGGTCCGCTCGTAGAGAGATCAAGCAGCTAGGTGGTGTGGTGCCCAGAGCACTGCAGTTGGACTCCCAAAGTCCCAGATTTGAATCCTGTCCAGATACTTCCCGGCTGAGTGACCTAGCTTGCTTAAGTACCATCTTCTATCATTTTCTGTTAGATGAGGATAATAATCGTATTTACCTTACAGGGTTGTTGTGAAAATCAAGTGAGATAATGTAGGCAAAGTGCCATGTAAATGTTAGTGGCTAGTATTATTGTCACAGACCTGGGCCTTTCCCTTGGAACCCTGGGCCCAGCACATACAGCAAATCTCAATCATAGCATCATAGATTTAAGTTGAAAGAGACCTTAGAGACTGGATTTCAACCCCTTCATGTAATGGAGGAGGCTGAAAGGTGAAGTGATTTGTCCAGCGCTCTCTCACTCACTCTCTCTGTCTCTGTCTCTGTCTCTCTTTCTCTGTCTCTCTCTGTCTCTGTCTCTCTGTTTCTGTTTGTCTCTCTCTCTCTCTGTCTCTCTGTCTCTGTCTCTGTCTCTCTCTGTCTCTGTCTGTTTCTCTCTGTCTCTGTCTCTGTCTCTGTCTCTGTCTCTGTCTCTCTCTCACACACACACACACACACGCGCGCGCGCGCGCACACACACACACACACACACACACACACACACACACACACACACACACACACACACACACGATGGAACAGATAGACTTTTAAGCCTTGGCCAGTTATTCTGAGCCTAAGGGGGCCCGAGTACACAGATACAGAAGAGGGAATAATGTCTGGGTTTTCAGTGACGCAGGGCTCAGGAAGGGGTTTAGAATCTTGGTGAGGAGTTGGAGGGGTTAGTAAATGGAATTGGGGGCTCAGTGAGAGGATAGAAGGGTCAGTGAGGAAAATAGAGACTTGGGGAGGTAGATGGGGGCCCTGTGAGAGGAGGAAATGTTCAGGGAGGGGGATGAGGGCTCTGAAAAATTAAGAGGTTCAGTCAGGGAGGAATGTGGACTCAGTGGGAAGGGGAGTTCTGTGAGAGGAGAAAAGATTCAGTGAGGGCGATGAGGGCTTGGAGAGAAGATGAAAGGTTCAGTGAGGGGAATGGGAACTCAGTGAGTGGGGATGGGGCCTCTGTAGGAGGATGAAAAGATCAGTGAGAGGTTTGAGGGTCCAGTGAAGTGGGTGCAGGATTCATGAGAGGCTGGAAGCTCCAGGGAGGGGGAAGGGGACTCTGTGAAAGTATAGGGTCTGGAGGGGGCAGAACTCAGTGAAGGGGGGATGGGAGGCCATGGAGCCTCCTTGCTGAGCCCCCCATTCTTACCTTTTCCCCCCACTTTCTCCTACTTGCCCCCCTCAGAAGAGCTATTTTAACCTTGAATTTCCCTTATCGACTGCATCTCTTCGAGCTGCTGGGGCGGCAGGCTCCACTGTTGGAGCGAAATTGTTTTCCATTGTCCAAGAGCTGAGTGGGTTGGAGCTCTGGGGCATGGCTGGGAAGGGCAGTGAAAAGGAGCCTGGGCTGAGATAGAAATCCTGCAGGGTTCAGGCACTAATGCGTGCCGCTCTTTTCCCAGAGGGGCGCCCCACCCCCACCCACTCCAGAATCTCAGTTTCTTATCACAGATGAGCCATAAACTCAAGCACATACATGTACACCCCCAAACACTATTGCAAGTGCCCCCCATACACCAGTTTATACAGATAAATGTATAGCCTCGTAAACATGTCTATACCCTAAAGTCCTAGAATGTCAGAGAGAAAAAGGGCAGTTGAAATCATTTTCTTCAACTGCCTCATTTTAACAACTGGGGAAACTGAGACCCCAAGAGGACAAGCAGGGATTGAAGTTGAGAGCGGAAAAAGATGGCAGCAGAGGCCCCCCGCTGGGTGAGCTCCAGCTCTCATCTCATTCAGGGGTAAAGAAGAAGAGTTTAGACATCCCCCCCTCCGGGAAGCTTTCCCTGATTGTAGGATCAGAGTTTTTGAGCTGGAAGGAGTCAATAATTTATCTAGTTCAAGCTTCTCTCTTAATAAATGAGGAAGCCAAGGTCCAGAGAGGAAGAGGGACACAGAGGACCACCAAGGTCACACAGTCTGGATTAGACTGAAGGACGTTTGACTCCAAAGTCAGTCTTCTGTCTCCTGTGCCACCCTTCCTCTCCACCATAAATGATCTGTCCCCTCCTCTGAGCTTTCCGTGAACTTTCTCTGTAGGACTCTTAGGTACCGACCACGTTCTCCTTGTATTATAGATATTCGTAACCTTGTTTTGTCCTCTTAGGGATAAGTTTCTCATGGGGTAACTAGGGAAAGCAGTGGATAGAGTGCTGGGTCTAGAGTCGGGAAGATCCTAAGCTCAAATCAGGCCTCAGACACTGACTAGCTGTGTGACCCTGGGCAAGTCATCTAACCTTGTTTGCCTCAGTTTCCTCATCTGTAAAGTGAGCCGAGGAAGGAAATGGCAAACCACTCCAGTATCTTTGCCAAGAAAAACCTCAAATGGGGTCATGAAAAGTTGGACATGACTGCAAACAATTGAACAACAACAGCTTATCCTCTTACTAGCCTGGATGCTCCATGAGAGCAGGGCCACAGACTCATTCTTCCATGTTAGTCACAGTGCCTAGTATGGAGGTCTGTGCACATGAAGCACTAAGGACATAGACTTAGAGTTGGAGGTGACTTCAGAAGGCATCACAACCAGCCCCATCATTTTATAGATGAATAAACAGATGTCCAGTGACTTGCCCAAGGTCATACATATAGAAAGTGTCAAAGTTGCAATTTGAACCCAGGTCCTCTGACTCCAAATACAGTGTTTTTGTTTCTCATAGAACCATACTTCATGCTTGTTGAATATGACACCACTTTATAGGGCTATTTCTAGGAGCTGTAGGAGAGGAGGAGAAGAAGACAAGAATAGGAAGAGATGCCCCCATGTGTATC
>CM053583.1:354106293-354134973 GCA_028627135.1 Pseudochirops cupreus
AGCCTGGCGCCACAGGCTCCACGTGATCACATTCAGCCTATTAGGGAACAGAGTATACTTTCAAATATCCAAGGGTCCTCAGTCACGTAGACACTTTAGCAAAGGGCCTAGGGGCAGGGAAGATCTTCAGATTCCCATAACACCATGTTCCCAGAAAATCTGGGTGCAACATGGTTGGCTCTGATGCCTGGAAGGTTCAGGGGCAGTGGGAAAAGATCTTTGCAGAGAGGAGAGGAGTAATTACGGGGAGAGCATTTGCATCAGCAACTAGGGCCCCTCCCTGAGCAGTGCCCAGCTGTGCCCAGCTTTCAACAGGACCTGGGACAGGCATATTCCATAAAAGGGAATTTCAAGTTGGAGCTCTAAGGGAAGTATTTCACAAATGACTCAACATGCCCCATCCCCTATCACCTCTCCCTTCTCATTTCCCCCCTCCCCACAGCTAGTTAATTAAAGTACATTTATTAATCAATTGCCCAGAGGGGCCAAACCTTGTGGTATGATCTGAGAACAGCTGAAAGAGCTCAGCTCACAAAATATCCCTTTCTCCCTGAGTTTGATCGGAGCAGAAAGGATCCACACCCAGGATAAGCCATGGAATTTGTGAAAAAGAATGAAAAACCCACAAAAAAATACATAGAACACTGTTAGGGCTGAGAGGACCCTTAGAGTAGAGAATGTTTTAGAGCCGGGAAGTCCATTAGAACATAAATACCACCTAATTGAATCTCCTTTTATAGTTGGAAAAAGTGTGGCTCACACATTTGGCACACCTAAGAGAAAGGATGGAAATTCAGGGCTTTCTGCTTGCAAGTCCGAATGTAATGGAAAGTGCTGCATTTGGAGTTGCAGACCTGGATCCAAATCCCAGCTGTGTGATCTGGAGCCAATCCTCCCCACTGCCCTCTCCCAGTCTTTAGCTTCTTTCTTTTCATTTTAAGTATTTTTCCCCATCTATAAGACACAGGGATTTGGCTTGATGACTTCTGAGGGTCCCTTCCAGCCCTAAACAGTCTAAGCTTATTTTAATTTTTACATCTTCTCCTTTAGAAGTTTTTCCAAGTCCTTTTGTGCAGCAGACATTCCATCTCAGGTGAGTGGAGGGTTTGGAATAGAGTAATCAGGCTGGGATTAGAGCATGCCAGAAGAAGCTGGGAGGGTCAGCAGCTGTGTGGGGTTGGAGATCAATTTCTCTGGAGGCCAGGTACAAGCTGGTGGTAGTAAGAAAGAAAGACTGCCCTCCTCTCCCTCTATCCCTTTCCCCCACCTTTTTTTTTCTCCTTCTCAAGCTCTGAAGTGCAGGCCAGGAGAAATGGATTAGGAGACAAGCCCAGGCTGAGGAAAGACTGATGGGATGGGATGATGGGTCCCCTTCCTGCCAGCATCTTTCCTTCCAGTAGCTGCTTCCTGCAGCCCCAACCCTAACTAAGCCCTCTGCCAGCCTGTGGGCTTCCTCTCCCCACCCCCATATCAGGGACAGCCCCCTGAATGTGGTGACATCTTCCCTTCTGCTCCGCTGCAATGGGGCCTGGGTGGGTGAAAATGAATCAGACTCCATTCCCTTCTCAGTCAGCCAAGATTGCACTATAATTTTGTTTTTAGTCATTCGTGACTGAGACTTTTCTGGTACATTTATTCACTGAGCGTGTTGGCTTGTTTAGCTCTGCTTGGTTTAAGCTGCCAGGGTGGGTGGGTGGGTGGGTGTGGGGATGATTGGGGGGCTTCAGAGCAGGGGAGCAGGGGAGGGGGGCTTCAGGGGCTGAGGAACAGGACTGAGGGATGGTTTGGATGGTGGGCAGTGGACTGGAGAGTCAGGCTGGACAGTGAGCAGAGAGCTGTGGAGCAGGACTGGAGACCAGTGATGCAGAGCAGGGAAGTAAGCCTGGGGGAAGGCAGTGGAAGGCTGGGGCCAGGTGTTACATCTGACTCTTTCCTTCTCTGCACTACTCATAACTGATCAATTACCAGGTCCTGAGGTTCACTTCTATACTAGCTCTCAGTCATGATTTGCTCCTCTCTTTTCCAATGCCATCGTCCTAGTAAAGGCTCTCATTACCATCTGCCTGAATTATTTTAATATATGGCCTCTGATATTTCCCTCTACATCCTTCAAACTTGGGCAGAATAATCTTTTTAAAAAATATATCAGTCTAGACATGCTATTTCTCTTCTCAAAAAATCTTCAATGGCTCCCTACTGCTGCCCAGTAAAGGCTGAGTGTCTTTTGCCAGGGATTTCAAGGACCTCCACACTGGCCCTAGCTTGACTTTATCCACTCTGCACACTAACGAAAACAAACTACTACCTTATCATACATCTTGCACTTCTGTATTTCTGTGGCTTGGGCTATTCCCTAAGTCTGCTATCTCCCCCTTTCCCTCATTACATGGCCGGTTGAATCCCTACCTATCCTTCAAAGTCTGGCTCAAATGCCACTTCCTCTAGGAATTTTTCTCTGCTGGGAATAACCTTTCCTTCCTGAACCTCAGATTGTACTTCATTTTGTTTCTCTCTAATGTACTTATGACATTACCTTGTGCATTATAATTCCCCCAAAATCACAGAATCCTATGTTTTAGAGCAGGAAGGAACCCTAGACATCATCTGGACCAACTAGCTCATTTGATGGATTTAAACTCATAGAAGTATAGGAGGTTGATCCCCACTCATCTTCTAAACTCACACACCTTAGTTCAGGTCGTCATCACTTCACGTCTAACCTACATCAATGGCCTTCTAATTGATCTACCTAACTCTGGTCTCTTCCTTGCTCTGACCTATCCATTTGGCTGCCAAAAGGATTTCCAAAAGCACAGATCTGACCATGTTACCCTTCTGCTCAATAAAATCCAGTGACTCCCTATAACCTCCAGGATCAAATATCATACCGTCCTTTTGGCATTTTAAGCTCTTCTAAACCTGGCTCCATCCGATATTTCCAGTCTTTTTACTAATCAATCAATCAGCCAATCAATCAGCATTTATTAAGTGCCT
Source organism: Pseudochirops cupreus (assembly GCA_028627135.1). Classification (NCBI taxonomy): domain Eukaryota; kingdom Metazoa; phylum Chordata; class Mammalia; order Diprotodontia; family Pseudocheiridae; genus Pseudochirops; species Pseudochirops cupreus. The sequence continues at coordinate 354,109,288 of CM053583.1, forward strand.
TCCATATGTCAGTCTCTGATATAAGTGCAGGGGATATGGGGGAAAAAAGTAAAATTCGCTCCTGTCCTCAAAGATCTTTCAGGTACTTATACCCATATGTACATACACATATATTCTTACACACATGTACATATATATTTAAACATACATTATACTTGATGTAATATGTATATATTTGAAGATATATATTTGAAAATACATATATATATTTGATTGAATACATATATATTTGAACATATATTGCAGAGTAGAAAGAAGCTAACCTTAGAGAGGAGGACTAGCATTGGGGGCAGGGGACCAGTCAATAGTCAATCAATGAGTGGCTAGGGGGCACAGTGAATAGAATACCAGCCCTGGAGTCAGGAGGACCTGAGTTCAAATTTGGCCTCAGACACTTAACACTTACTAGCTGTGTGAGCTTGGGCAAGTCATTTAATTCCAATTGCCCTGCCTTCCCCCTTTAAAAAAAGCCAAAAACATAGTCAATCAATAAATATTAAAGGCTTATTAAGTATCAGGCACATGGATATAGAAGGAATGGTCTGAAGAAAGTGGGACTTGAGCTGAAGCTTAAAGAAAGCCAAGGATTCTGGGAGTTAGAGTCAAGGAGGGAGAGCATTCCAGGCATGGGGAATAGCCAGTGCAAAGTGTCATTTGTGAGGAACAGCACGGAGTCCAGTATGGCTATACCATAATGTATGGAGGAGAAGAATATAAGAAGACTGGAAAGGTAGGTCATGACCAGATTGTTAAGAGCTTTGAATACTAAACACATTACTTTACATTTGAACTCAGAGGTAATCCGGAGCCACTGGCATCATTGTATAATAGAGTGAGTGATGGGGTCAGATCTATGCTTTTGGAAAATTACTTTAGTATCTGAGTGGAGGATGAATTGGAGTGGGAAGATGTGGGGAGACCAATTAGAAGGCCATTGGAATTCCCCTCCAAAAAACTTGAACTTCTCAAATCAAATTTTGGAGCAACAGAACCAACAAAGGGTTCAAGAGAGACATTTTTCCAACCCAAGACAATTTGGAATGTTGGCAGGAGAGATCTGTGACATCAGGGTGAGAGCTGGCCCAGAGCATGGCAGCAGCACTAGCCATGCATGCCTTGGAGGCAACTGTGATGGCAAGTTCTGGAGCTCTCAGCCCAGAGTCACACTGAGTCACAGTTCCAGGGCAGAGAGGAGTCCTGGTGGTTGGTCACAAGGGAGCAGAGGTCCTGGTCATACTTCCAAGTTAGAGAGGAGCACCACCCCTTATGGCTACAGGGGACCAAAGGTATTTCCTGGATGAAAATCAGAGCTCAGACCAGGAGAGATGTAACCACATCTTTCCCCAGATCACACCATCTTGGAAGCACCAAAAATTTTCAGGTACCCAGAACTACTTCTGAAAACAGCAAGCACAAAAAAGTCTGAAGCTTGGGATAATACCGCCCCACCCTCAAGTCAGCAGAGCCCAACTTCAAGTTAGCATTCAAAGTCAAGAATGAAAAAAATGAGCCAAAAAGCCCCAACAACAACAACAACAAAACAGAACTTGACCATAAAAAGTTACTATGGTGGCAGAGAGGACCAAGACAATAATGTGAAAACAACTACAAGCAAAGCCACAATGAAAAATCCTAAATGGACCTAAGCCCAACAGGGATTCCTGGAAGAGTTAAAGATATAAGAGTAGTAGAGAAAAATTCTCAGAAGAAATGAGAGCAATGCAAGAAAATTATGAAAAGAGAATTAGCATCTTGATAAAAGAAGCACAAAAATACTGAAGAAAAGAACACTTTAAAAAACAGAATTTGCTTAATGGTAAAAGAAGCACAAAAATTTACTGAAGAAAAGAATTCCTTAAAAAACAGAATAAGCCAAATGAAAAAGGAGGTACAAAATTTACTGAAGAAAAGAATTCCATAAAAATTAGAATTAGAATGAACAGATGGAAGCTAATGACTCTATTAGACATCAAAAAACAATAACACAAAATCAAAAAAATGAAAAAATAGAAGAAAATGTGAAATATTTCATTGGAAAAATAACTAATCTGGGAAAATAGATTAAGAAGAGATCATTTTTATGGGCTTATTTTATTTTTATGCAATTTAAAAAATATTTTTATTCCCTCCATTTACATGTAAAAACAATTTTTAACATTAAAAAAAAAGTTTCAAGTTCCAAATTTTATCCCTCCCTCATTTCCTCTCTTCCTTCCCTCCACTTTTTTCTGAGATGGTAAGCCATCAGATACAGGTGCAATCATGTAAAATATTTCCATATTAGTTTTTTTGTACAAGAAGACTCAAATAAGAGAAAAAGAATGAAAGAAAGTGAAAAATAGCATCCTCCAGTATGTGTTCAAACAATATTAGTTCCTTCTCTGGAGGCAGATGCTTCATCATTAGTTCTTTGGGATTTTCTTGGATCATTGTATTTCTGAGAATAACTAAGTCATTTTTGTTCAACAATATTGCTATTACTTTGTACAACGTTTGAGGAGAGATAATTTAAGACTTATTGGAATACTGAAAGCTATGATCAAAAAAAGAGCCTAGACATCATATTTCAAGAAACTATCAAGAAAAATTACTCTGATATACTAGAATCAGAGGTTAAAACAGAAACGCAAAGAATCCACCTATCGCCTCCTGAAAGAGATCCCAGAATGAAAACTCCCAAGAATATTATAGTGAAATTCCAGAGCTCCCAAGTCAAGGATAAAATATCATAAGAAGCCAAAAAGAAACAATTCAAATATAGCGGATCCACAGTCAGAGATAAATAGGGAAACTATATTTTGCCAAAACGTACTATAGACAAGGAATATTAAAAAAAAAATTAACCGCAAATTTCTTCTTTAATTGGGCTAGTTTTTTTCTCAAAAAGATATTGAAACTGTCCTTGAAATTTGACTGGCTCAGAGTACTAAGACCCAGGCCACTGACATAGCTTCCTGGTCACCTGGGTACAAAACAAACAGTACAGAAAGAACCGAAGTAGGTAGATCAGAAGACCCTTGTCTCAGATGAACATTCCCTCCCTGCTTTGAATATCCTTCTTTGGCTAAGTAAAGCTCATTTTGTTAACTGGAGCCATTACTGGCTATCTTGGAATAGAGAATGTGGGATGTGTGTGTGTGTGTGTGTGTGTGTGTGTGAGAGAGAGAGAGAGAGAGAGAGAGAGAGAGGGAGAGAGAGAGGGAGAGAGAGAGAGAGAGAGAGAATAAACATTCACTTTTTATATTTTGAGTTCCAAATTACAATATTGCTGTTATTATATGCCATATTCTCCTGGTTCCACTCACTTTACTTTGAATCAGTCCATATAAGTTTTCCCAAGTGTTTCCAAAACCATCCCCTTCATCATTTTTTTAAATAGCACTATAGTATTCCATCACAATAACATGTCATAATTTGTTCAGTCATTCCACAATTAATGGGCATCCCTTCAATTTCCATTTCTTTGCTACCACAGAAAGAACTATTTATTTAAAATATATAGGTCCTTTGCTTTTCCTTTGATCTCCTTAGGATGCAGACCCAGCAGTGCTAATGCTTGGTCAAAGCATTATGCAGTTTTATAGCTTTTTGGTCATATTTCCAAATTGTTCTCCAGAATGGTTGAATCAGTTCACAATTCCACCAACAGTGCAGTAGTGTACCTATTTTCCCACATCCCCTCTAGCATTTGTCATTTTTCTTTACTGTCATGTTGGCCAATCTGATAGGTATGAAATGGTACCTTAGAGTTGTTTTAATTTGCATTTCTGTAATCAATAGTGATTTAGAGCATTTTAAAATGACTATTGATGGCTTTGAATTCTTCTTCTGAAAACTGCCTATTCATATCCTTTGACCATTTGTCAATTGGGGAGCCACGTACAGCCATAGTCATGCCCCCGAGATGGTAGCTTTTCAGCTCAGGAGTAAGTAGCAGCTGAGGCAGCTGTGGAATAATGACATAACACAAGAGAACCAGAAAACCCTGAAAAGAAGAGTGGTTCTCAGTCATGTGGAAGCCATGGATGGAGAAACTGCATGGTCTGAATGGTGAGCTATTTGGAGTTATTCAAATGGTAATAGATCCAACTTGGGAAGGGTGCTTAGTTAGCAGACCCAAATGTATTTTTCTCTTCTAGGGGAGTCAAAGACCCCAGAGAATCATAAGAATGGATTCCTACATAGTTCTCTGTGAGGTGGAAGTTGTTTGTCCTTCATTCTCAAAGAGGACCATGACATCAGGAAGGTGATACCATGACTTGCAGGTGAATTGGATTTAAGTGAGGTAGGATTGTTAGCCTCACTTTCTCCTCCAGAGCCATCTGGGTCCAGTGGCAAGATACAGATCAGGAGGACTGGTGATTCCCTCCTCCCCCCACCCCTAGGGTTGATGTGGAACTCAATAAGATGTCAGGGTGTTGTCTAGCTAGAAAAAACAAGTTCATTTCCATTCTGAGAATAGCATAAATCACAGGGTGGCACTATGAGTGAAGGGATTTCATGAATCATCATGGAAAGCAGGACTTGTTGGAATATCAAGAAGATGCCCCTGCAGCACCCACCCCCAAGGTTTTTTTTTTTCTCTTCCAAGGAGAATATAACCACAGGGTGGCACTATGATTCTGGAGGATTTTAGGACCTAGTGGAAAATGGGACCCACTGGTGAGGAAGGAGAATAATGTTCATTGTTTATGGGTTACTGGGTGTCAGTATAAATGTAATTTTGTATTTCCTGTGTGGTAGAATAAAGGCTGTCCTGTTCCCAATATGTGCATTGTTACCTTAAGTACTTATATGGGATCCAAGAGACCCTTTAATTTACATGTTTGCCCAGATTTTTGATATTCAGAGATCTTCCCAAAGTAAACTTTGGATGGGGACACAACAAACAAAGGTGAGAGTGATTCCATTAGGTCAGCCCTCAAAATCAACCCTGATCCATGTAAAGCCAGAGTTTGGCATGCTTGGGCCATAGGTTGTGGTAGCAAAATATGAAGTGGAAGAGAAGTAGATTTCTGCTTGAGATAAGGAAACATTTCCTAACTAGTAGAGATATTGTAGGGACTCTTAAGAGGTAATGGATTCCCCCTCACTGAAGATCTTCAAGTGAACCAGATATCTTCAAGTAGACAATTTTCTGAGTGTGATGCAAAAGGGATTCTTATTATAGAGGGTGGACTAGATGGCTTCTATGATCCCTTTCAACTCTGAGATCCAGAGGAAGAAATAGGCATAGGCAGGAGAAGGGAGGTGCCTAAGGTCGAACAGAGATGGGATTTGGCACCAGACTCTGTAACTCCAAATTCAATGTTCTTTCTACTAAAACACATGCTATATATGTGTGTGTGTGTGTGTGTATGTATATATATGTATATATATAACAAACGCTATACATATTCTTCCAGGGATTTTCTCTCTCTCTCTTTCTGTTTCTCTCCCAATCGAGAGCTCTATAAGGGGCAAGGGACTGATTGTATTTCATGTGAATTCATTGTCCACCATTGATCACAGGGTTCTGCATACAGTAAGCACTTATTAAACGTTGAACCAATCTGCAAATGTTGATTCAATCACCTCTTTAATCCCTTCACAAGTAGGGTCCAAGCAGGCACAATTTAGCACTTAATTTTATATTATTTGTCCTGTTTGCATGATATTTCCTTTGTATGAGTCCTGTCTTCCTAACCAATCCAATCTAATCTGACAAGCATTTATTAAATACCTATTATGTACAAGTCACTGTGAGTCTAAAGACAAAACAAAAAATAAACTCTCCCCTTCTAATTGAAAATCCCATGATCCTAAGATTCTGCTCTTTTATTCTGATATGTGGACTTTGGCCACTCCAAAAAACCTTTACTAAGCACATATTATTTGTCATGTAGTGTATTTAGAACCAGAGATACAAAGATGAAAAATTCAGTGTTGCCCCTGCTCCCAAGAAACTTACACTGTAATGGAAGAATATGACACGTATACACATGACTATAATGAAAGATTTAGTGTGACACAGGCAGAGGAGGAATACAGGCAAAGTGTTCTAGGAAGATTTGAAGAGAGATGTTTCTTTCAGACAAGAGATCAGGGAAACCTGCACTGAGGTGGTGGGACTATTTTTCTTTCTTTTGGAGGTAATTGGGGTTAAGTGACTTGTCCAGAGTCACACAGTGTCTGGATTTGAACTCAGGTCCTCCTGACTCCAGGACCAGTGCTCTATCCATTGCACCACCTAGTTTCCCTGGTGCTAGAACTTAGTGGGTACCCTGAAAGGAGGCAGATATAGCTGGGGAGACTGGAAGGTAGAACCTAGTTTCTTAAAATTTGGAAACTGAGTCAAGCAGTCTCTGGCACTCCCAATGCTACTTGTAGCATCCTCCTCCTTGGAAGCACCACCTCTGTCCTATAAGTACCAAGGCCCTTGGAATGGAGCAGGAATGGATAAGTACCATGAGTGTGAGCAGGAGTACTCTCAGATGTTTCCTTCTCAACCCTGCTCCTGTGGAGGGGTGCCCCCCTCTTGTTGCTTAAAGTGGAGCAGCCCTTAGGAAAGATGCTTGTCTTCCCTCCCCTCTTTCAGAGGTGGGATTTCTTGAAAAGGGCTTTAGATAGACCCATTTACTTGGAGGAAGCTAAATCTTACTATGCAACATCTCCCAGGCATATTTGCATATCAAAAGTAAATCCTGGAGAGGGTAATAGCTAACCCAAGGAAGAAAGTGCTGATGGTGGAATTTCAGGCATAGTAAAGGAGATATTTAGGGGTTAGGAAGCCTTCTGGGCTCCCAAATAGCTCATACCCCACATTGGCTCTGAAACTTGCTATACCACTTATAGAACCAAATGTTGGCCTACTGGTGGCATTGGTGCAGTTGTGCTCCTGGGCAAACCCCCAAAGCAGTGATATTTGGATGAGACATACATATACATACATGAGCATATTTGTACATAGACAGATAGACAAACTGCACACAGATTCACATACACACACATACACATTCACTTGAGCAGACACATGAAGATACAACAGTGGCCTGGGATTCCCCACCCCCCCAGCCACAGAGACAGCCAGGGCCACCTCCCGCCACCATGCCTGATGCCCCAGAAGAGGAAGGAAACTGAACAAAGACATATTGGTTTCTGCTCTATTAGAAACACAGGAGGGGGGAAATCAATGTTTAGTAAATGGGGAAAGAGAAAATCGTTCAGGAAAGACATTCTATTTTCAGGCTAGAGAGAGAGCTTCATGAACAACAGAGAATAACATTGGGTAACATTGTGGGCAGGGGTGAGGGAAGGGGAAAAGGGAGGTTGGAATGTACCCAGGCTATAAAACTCTGGAAGTAGTGAGATTTGCTGCAGCCAGGACTCTCATCAGACTACCTGGGGCAGGGAGAAGACCAGAGGTATCTTCCATAACAGTCCTGAGGCAGCTTCCTGTCCCTGCTGGGGAAGGAGGAAGACCGGCTAATTTCAGAAATGATCAGCAATGGGACTGACATATTTGAACACCACAGGACTTGAGGGCCTGAGCCAGCCTAGGTCTTGGGAAAAAGGAGAGAATTAATCCTGTTTGAAGAAGCCTACCCAAGCAATCCCCTCTTTGTGGGTAAGGAGAGGGAAAAAGAGCATTAGTGTCCTGTGGGTCCAGTCCTGGGCTGGGGTCCCCCCCCCTACACTTCTGCTCTACAGCTCCAGCCTGGGCTGGACCAGTCCCAGATAGCCTATCACAGATCTAGAAGGGAACTTACAGACCATCTAGCCTAAATCACTCAATGGCCAAATGAGAAAATAGAGGTCCAAAGAGTTGAAGTGACTTGTCCAAGGTCATACAGGCTCTGTAAAACAGAGCCAAGATTCAAACCCAGGTCTTCAGTTGCTGAATTTGACACTTTTCCTCTCAGTTCTTTAGTTATCTCACAGAGCTGCGTAACTCACTGTGATGGCAATCCCAATGCCTCCTCCCACTCTGCCCATGGTGCCAACCCCTTGCTTTGTCAGTGGAATCAGGAACTCACTAAGATCTCCTCCTTTCATGACAAGAGACCAATTCCCTTAGGTCAATGGAACTTGACCCCAGGTCTTGTTCTATGATTTCCTCCCAGGGACAGAATGTCAGGCTTGTCCTGAGACCATGGACCCTGGTACTGGATTGGACTGAAAAATCTACATTCAAGTATTGGATGGAGAGGAAGGTCACCTGGCAGTCAGGACTATGCTCTTTTGAGGACACAAATTATCTTTATTCTTTCCAAACTCTCCTTAGATTTGGGGGAAGGGAAGACCAGGCTAGGAAGTGACCATCTGTGAGAGGAAACTCATGGGTCAGAGCCCCCAAATAGCTGATAGACTGGAGGAATTCCCATGACAGGGGGTTGAGATAGAGGGCTATTGACTAGCCCATATAAGTAGATAACTAAAGAGATTTAAAAATATGCATACAACAGCGTCATACAGTGGAAAGAAGCCTAATTTGAGAAGTCAAGGGACCTGAGTTCAAGTCTTGGCTATTTATTATTTCTAAAAGTAATTTCATCTCAGTTTTTTCCTCTGTAAAAGGTAGGTTGGAAGTGGGTGGGTGGATTTGATGATGTCTAAGTTTCCTCTGAATTCTCAATTCTATGATTCTATATGTCTGGCCCTGGATGGACTTGGGAGACACAGTAGAGCTCTGAGGGTCGGAGACTGAGAAAGGAATTAGTGATGGGTAGTTAGACACCTTCAGACTATTTGACAGTTACAGCCATAACCCCAGGCCCACACGAGTAATTCTGAGTATGGTCCTCCCTGAACACAGCCTACTTCTGACTTCAGTTTGAGAATGCCAAAGAATGGAGAAAAATCATAGATCATCAGAGCTAGATGGGTCATTTAAGTCCATGTAGTCCAACCTACCCATTTAATAGATAAAGAAGCTGAAGTCCAGAGAAAGAGAGGAATGTGCTGGAGGTCACATTAAGGGAGTGGCAGAGTTTAGACTAGAGGCTCAGTCTCCTAACTCACAGGCCAGCATGTTTGCATCTCTACTCTGAGACATCCCATAGATCACCTGGAATTTTTGTAGTCAATTAATTTTTGACAGCTACTTGCAAGGCCAATTAAGAATATCTTTAGGTATTTGAAGAGCTACAAATCTTCAGAAACCTGGGAAGCTTTTTGTATTTCCGTTCATCAAGAGACAATGGTCCCATCTAGGAAGTGCTGAATTTTAACTGAAGATAAATGGCACAATTGAATTCTCTTTATAAATGGATTATAATTTATTTACTGTTTGTGACTTGTATTCGTGTGGGGGTGTGGGTGTGGGGGCAGGGGCGTGTGCACACGTGCACACAAGCTTCAGAACATTCTGAACCTGTTGGCTCATGGGTTATAGTAAGAGCATAAGTCCATCCCGCTAACTCATCTATGATCTTCTCTATGTAACCCTCATCATTGATTCCTGTGGGTAGATGGAATTCAAACTTTGGGCATTGATTGAGTCTTACCATTGGTCACAGATTAAACCCATGAACCCAGAGATGTGACCTCTTCTGTTTGGTTTAGAGAGCCTGAAGACAGAGGTCATGGGAGTTGAGGAGGATGAGGAATGGGGATGCCAGGGTGTTTGGAGGACAGAGGCTAGATTTGAGAAGCAGATTATGAGTTGAGTATCAAACTAATTAGAGAGGATGGAGTGACCCAGTGGTCCACAGATGACAGCAACAAGGACCTGGCCAGGATAGAGAACAGTTTGAAGATGAGGGTGGCCAAGGGAAGATGCCTCCTTCTGACCCAATCTATGAGGATGTGTGAGAGAAGCATACCACCTTGGAGAGGGGGCCAAGAAACATAGTGTTTTGAAGGAAAAAGCTTGGTATCAGTGAGCACGAGAAAATAGAACTGGAAGGTATATTAGAGATAAACTACTCCACCCTGCCTCATTTTATGGATGAGAAAGCTGAAGCCCAGGAAGGTGATGAAACACATAAGGTTGGGTAACCAGTAAGTGGAAAAGCCAGAATTTAACCTCAGGCCTTCTAAATCTAGTGAGGTTTTTGGCTGTTTGTTTGTTTTCCCACTGTACCAGAGAAGAGGGACCTAGGCTGCACTATGGGAAGAGGGAGCAAAGAGGAAGAGGAACGATAGAGAACTGGGGCTGAGTTTCCCATGGGAAGTGGCTAATATGGTAGCATTATATTCCCCCCTTTTGCTGCTGATCTTGAGAATGTCGGGCAGAGCTTATCCTCATACGAGGCTATATGACAAGTGGGGGAAATTGACATTCTGCCTTGCCTCACATGTAAGGCACAATCCAAGAAAGGAACTTGGTACAGCTTTGGAGCCAAATGAAGGATCTAGGAGGGATCAGGGTCAATGATGTAGCTAGGCCTGAGATGGAGCAGGAATTGTCTTCCTCCTCTCCTCCTTCCCCATGTTGGCATCAGAGACAGAGTGCTCTTGGTCATTCTCCTATTAGTTGTAGCTTTGCTGTCAGCATTGAGAGCAGCCTCCCAGTCATTAGTTAATAGGGAATACAGTTTCCTCCAATAATCATCTCTCTTTTTAAAATGAGATTTCTGTATGTTTCTGACCACCCTCCCAATCCTCAAAGGGAGCCACTCAGGTCTCAACCTCCCCTTACCCCAACCCTTAAGATCTTTAGGGGTACCTCAGGTATGAAGGATTAAAGGAAGTCAATGAAGACTCAAACATTTAATTATCTGGCTGAATATAATAATAATAATAATGACTAACACTTAATTTGGTACTTAATCTAGCAGCCTGGCTCAGTGGAAAAACCCATTTTACAGACAAGGAAATAAAGCTGACAGACGTGCCTAGAGTCACACTGCTAGTTAGTATCTGAGGCAAGGCTTGAACCTGATTTGAAGATTTGATCCAATGCTATTCACTAGCTGCTCTTTGAGGGTAGAGACAGATTTTCTTCTTTGTTTTAGTATTCATAATGCCTAGTGTGAAAAGTACTTAATAAATGCCTGTTGAATTGAACTGAATTGCATTAGAAAAAGCCAGAAATCATCCTCAAATAGCATTTCCATTTGTGAATACTTAAAGATTTCCTGATCATCTTCTTCCTTTCTTTTTCCCTTCAGCTTTCCCTTCAGGGGAGACAGGAAGAAGATATAGCCACAGGATTTTAGAGGTGTAAGGGACTGTACTGATAGACCCTCATATCTTACAGATGAGAAATCAGAGTCTTAGAGAGATCATGTGACTTTTCCAAGGTTACACGAATAGTATGATGTGGAACCAGGATTTGAACCCATATCTGGCTCCAAATCATTGCTCCTTCTACCACAACACATTGATCTTACTGCATGGTTATGGAGATTGGAACCACATACATAGAACAAAGAGAAATACAGTAGGGTGATGGTGCATAAGGGTGAAACTGTTCAGAGGTAGGAGCAGTCAGAGCAGGCTAGAGTAGCTAGGGAGGGATCCCTGAAGGATATAGGGTCTGAGCAAGATCTTGAAGGAAAGAGATATTATCTGTGTAGTGCAGAGGGGGAAGGGAATTCTAGGGGTGGTACAGGGGTGGTGAGTCATATTTTTGGGTATGGTCATTTTAGCTGTGTTGCTTGGGAATCTTGCTATATATGTGTTGGAGGGAGGGACGGTTGCTTATGGATGTTTAAGGATCAGGATCCTGGTTCTCTTCAATTTCCTTAACTCTAACCCTGGTTTTGGGTGAGATCTAGACTGCCGCAAACGCTCCCTTGCTGTGAACACTCTCCTAGTCCCTCAGTCTAGTCTGGCCTCAGTCATCAGGAACCAGAGGGAAGGGAGAGCTGAGATGAGTCTGTGTGGCCCTGGGCATTCAGGCAAGCAGAGAATTCAGTATCTGAGCCAGTCACAAGCCACCAAGGGCTTCATCTGGGAAATCAGATCTAGTAACTCCCATGCAGCTGGGAAAGACAGACAAAATGATAAACATAATAATGAACATTTAGGTCATATTTGAAAGTTTGTAAAGTGCTACAAAGCATACATTATCACATTTGAGTTTCATAATAACCTTGTGAGGTAGGTACATAATATATCATTGTCCTCGTATTACATATAAGGACTCTGAAGCATAGAGAAGGTAGATGGCTTAGAAGTAGTCCTACCAGTAATGAGTGTCTATGGCAATATTTGAATCTGGACTCTAGCACTCTAGTCATTGTGCCATACTGTCTCTGTCTCATAATAGTAGAGACTGAGATCCAGAAACAAGTGGCACTGACCAAGGTGCTGAAAATACCTCTGTGAACAGATGCTTTACTGTTTATAAAGTGTTTTATTTTTGATAAAGCACTTTCTTAACATGTCACTTCTTTGCTCATAAAATTTAGTGGCTCCCTATTGCCTTCCCAGCAAAGATCAATCTCCTTTTCCTTACATTCATGGTCTCCCATATTGTAGAGTCATTGTCCTTTTCCATGATGGTCATGTTACTCCCCTTGATATATCCCACACTCTAGCCAACCTGACTTAACAGAGTACTTGGCATAGAGTTTAATAAATGGTTGACATACCGAATGACTCTCTGTCCTCCAGATATGCCCTACGTGCTCCTCCCTCTGTGTCTTTGTCAATTTTGTTCTCTGCACCTGGAATGAATTCCCAACTTCTTTTCTTTTTAAGAAGATTTTTATGGCTATATTTTGGGAGGTTTTTTTGTTTTCAATTTCACCTTCATTTCTAAATATACCCCTGTCCCATCTCTTCTCCAGAGATTTATCCTCTGTATCAACAAATAAAAAAGAGAAACAGTTCACCAAGACTAGCCAACCCATCAACCAAATCTGACAGCATATGCAGTATTTCCCACCCATGGTCTCCCACCTCTGCAAAGAAATGAGGAAGGAATGTTTTTCTCCTCTTTTCTTCAAGCTTAATCTCATCATTATAATTGTACAGAATTCTGTTTCTCTTCTCATTTTCTTGTTCCTCCCACTTACATTGTTGGCTTAGTTATCGTATAGACTGTTTTTCTCTTTGTGTTAACTCCACTCTGCATCCGTTCTCACATCTTCCTATGCCTTCTCTGTATTCTTCACATTCATTATTTCTTATTGTACTCAATATCCCATTAAATATCCCACAACATGTTTAGCTATTTCCCCTCTCCCTCTCTTTTCTTATTGAATTCCTTTAAAATCCAATGAAAATGTCATCTCTTCTGAGAAGCTTTCCCTGATCTCCTGACTTTGGGACAACTTTTCCCCTCAAATTTGACATTGTATTTTAAACTCTTCTAGTGAATTTATTATGTAATATTGTATATCATAGTAATCTGAGTTTAGGTCTTCTGCCTTCACTAGACTGTAAACTCTTGAGGGCTTACATGTGTCTTATTGAAATTTTGTAATTTCCCTAGCGATTAGTAGAATGTTCTACAGACAGCATATGTTTAAGGAATGTTTGCTGAGTGAATGTTTGAATCAAACCAGTATCTCATCTGATCCCCACACAACTCTGGGAACTGGGAAGAATAGAGGTTTCTATTCCCATTTTATAGATAAGAAAACCGAGGTAGCATAGTATGTGTGGTAGAAAGAACAATAGATTTGGAATCAGAAAACCTGGGTCAATATTCTGTCAATGACTAGCTATGTGAACCTGGTAGAGTCCTGTCCTCTCTCTGGATCTCATTTCCATCAGCTACAGAACTGAAGGGGTTGAACAACATGATTTGTCAGGTTCCTTCCAGCTCTGGCACTCAAGGAGCCTCTTGGGCTCAGAGTTAGGGCCTGACTTGCCCAAGGTCACATTGAAAGTGATTGGCAGAGGTGGTAGCCAAACCTTTTAGTTCCAAGTCCTGGACTCTTTCTCTTAGAGAAAATGAAGAGCGAAGTGGGCAACTAGAGGGGGCCTGAATAAAGGGTTTCAGTCAGGAGGAAGAAAAGACAAAAGGAGTAGAGAGTGTGATAAAGACCTTTCTCTGGCCTGACATTTCCCCAGGGCTGGTCTGGCTGGCCATAGCCCCTGGCTTGGAATTCAGGGTTGCTGTGAGGGGGAGACAATGAGGGACTCGGTGCTGTACAATCTACCCAAGCTGGTTCAGGTACGCCTGCCAGGTGCCAACAGCTCTGCCAGGGCCCTGATGACTGTGTTTCTGTGACTGGCAACAGGGGAGGGGGGAGGGGAAAGGCAAGGGTGGAGGGTGCCAGGCACTCTAGAGGAAACAAGTCAGCTCCAGACCCTGAGCAATAAACATATCTGGGGTTGGTCATGGCAGAGATTTACTACCTGCCTGATAATGGGTTGTGTTCACTTAAGCAGCTATTATTTCAAACCTTTCCTGGGCACTTTTCGTGTGCTCAACCTTATACTAGGCAATGGGAGGGGAGGCTGGAGGAGAATCACAAAACACAGATAACAGCTGAGAGGGACCTTGGAACATAGAACCTAAAATGTGAGAGCTGAGAGGAACCTTAGAACATAGAACTTAATGTGTGAGAGCTGAGAGGGACAATAAAATATAGAACAGAAAATAATACAGCTCAGAGAGACCTTTCAGCATAACACACACAATGTCAGAGCTGGAAAGGACCTTAGAACACCAAATAAAGACATTTCATAGCTGGGAGGGGCCTTAAACAGAGACTGTCAGAATGCCAAAGACCTTGGAGAGCACATAGGCCAGTTACTAGAGAATTTTCTTGTTATGAGGTCCCCTTTTAAACATAAAAACATTCCAGAAATTTCTGTATAATAAGATCCGCTCATTGAAGAAATGAATGATAGAAAGCTACTACGAACTCAGTTACACTTTTAAACAAACTAGTACTTTTAAAAATCACAGCAGCCTCCACATACATTTGAAAAATGGCTATATACAAAAGTGTTCGACATATTCCTTATTCAGTCTACCAAAGGTACATTTACTGTGTTTGTTTGTGTGGAGTCACCTTGCATATTTGGTTGGAGGTAAATAAAGGTCAAATGATAACCATTGGTGCATAATTTGAGGATCTCTTGTAATACCTTACAGGTTAGGAATCACTGAGCAACAGAGAGAGAGAGGGAGAGGGAGGGAGGGAGGGAGAGAGAGAGAAAGAGAGAGAGAAAGAGAGAGAGAATGAGTTTTGGGGTAGAGATCACCATGGCTAGGAATAGGGGGAAAGCGACCTTAGAGATAATTCAGTCCAATACCACTTTACAAATTTAAAACCTGAGGTTCAGAGATAGAAGAAGGCTTAGCTTATGCCATATGGCTTAAGTATGTGGCAGACACTGGGTTTGAACCCATTTTCTCTGACTACAAACCCAGTGCTCTTGGCACTGGATGTGTGTCATAGGGAAGGGTTAGTTGGGGGTGTGGAGAGCTTTCCAGGATGGAGGAAGAGCCTGAATGAAAGTATGAAATCCAAAATATATATGGAGCATATAAGGTGGACTGGCTAGAATGAAAGGAGGGTGCTGCTAGAGGCAAGTTGTAATAGGCAGGATTAAATTAGCTTATGGTGGGTCTTCAGAACCAGGCTGAAGAATCTGGATTTGATGCAATAATTGGTCGTGGGGGCCTTCTTGAGCAGAAGGATGATGTCATAAGAAATGGATAGGAAGGAAGATAAGACTGGATTTATGCAAGAGGACTGGAAGAGAAAATGGAAGAAGACAGAATGCCTTCTCTGTAACCCTATTTTTATCCATAAGACCATCAGCCCAGCAAATGTGTTTTCTTCATGACTAGACTCAGAAATCTCCACAACAAGAACTTATTCCTTTCTAGTCCTGAAGGTCTTTTGTGGGGACTTACTATGCATCCTAGTAGGCTGAAGTCAAAATGAGGGGAAGGAGATTCCTGACTTGAGATTGTGTTGGGCAAGGAGAAAATATATATGGTCTTGCAATGAGAAACTCACTTGTTTGTTATGATAAATGAGTGATTTCCAAGAGTAAGGAAAAGAAAAGAGGGGGGAAAAGAGGGAAGAAGAGAAATAGAACAAGAAGGCAAGGTTATAGAGAAGAGAAGGAAAGGAAAAGGATATAGATAAAGGAAGAATAAGAGAAGATAAAAGAAATGGAAAGGAGGAAAGAGAAGAAGAAGATAGTGGAAGGAGGAAAAGAGGCAGAAAGAAGAACTGATAAAGAAAGGCAGGGTGGCATTTGAGAGCTTTATGGATCTGGGAGGAAGTTGGTATAGTTGGAGCTGGCAGGAGAGTTGAGGTTAGAGGCCAGGTGGGGAGGGAACCTGTCTCCAGGATAAAGCCTAGCTGGAAAATGAGTCTACATAAACCTAGAACAATTTAGCAAGGGAAACCTGCAATAATTAAAAATTAAAACCCAGGTAGACAACAGCTTAAAAATGAAGGACAGGAATAACAACAATTAACCAAGATGAAAAATCAAGAAGGAGAATGATACAAATGGGCCTATCATAAAGCACTAATGACACTGGGAAACCTAATTTTTACCATGTCAGCCCATTTTGATGAAGTGTTAAAAGCTGCTCTTCTGAACTGAGCACATTTCACATTGGAGAAGTCCTTACTGCCTTTCTGAGCAGGCCAGGGAGGGAGAGTTAGCGAGTGTCTCAGAGGACAGAGGGATGGACAGATAGGGATAGCTGATGGACAGGAAAAGGAATACAGGCAGACAGAGCTGGGAGCCTAAAACCGAGAAGGAGAAAGGGAGAAAAGAGGTAGGAAAAGGCACAGAGGTCAATTGTGTGAGAAACAGAGAGAGAAGGAGACATTGAGAAAGAGGGGTCAGCATGAAAACAAGGGAAGAGAGACAGGGAGAAACGTTGGGATGAAGAACGGTAGATGGAAGAAAGAAATGGTGATATAGAAAAAGAAAAGAAAGAGAAGGGGGGAAGAGGTTAGTAGACTTAGTGAGTGACAGAAAGGGGAAAGAAGAGGGGCATTAAGGATAATGTTGAGTAAGGTGCCTGGAAATGAAGAGTGAAGGGGAGGGAGGAAGAGAGAGAGAGAAGGAGAGAGACAGGAAGGGGAGAAGAGATGGTGGGGAGAGAGAGACAGAGAGACAGAGAGACAGAGAGAGACAGAGAGAGAGAGAGTGAGACAGAGAGAGAGAGAGAGACAGAGAGAGAGAGAGACAGAGACAGAGACAGAGACAGAGACAGACAGAGAGAGAGAGACAGAGACAGAGAGAGAGAGAGAGAGAGAGAGAGAGAGAGAGAGAGACACTAGGTGCTTGTGGGGGAAACAAGAAAGAAAGAGACAAAGAGAGAAGATAGATAAGGGTAGATGAAGAGAGGGAGAAAGCCTGACAGGTAGTGAGGTATGGAAAGAAAGGTTGGGGCCTGTGGAGTGTAGAGACTGGGAGGGTGAGACAGAGAGAAGTACAGAGCAAGCTGAGAAGAATGAGAGAAGGGGAAAGGATGAGTAAAGAGAAGGAAAAGGTTTAGATACAGGAGGTTTGGAGACAGAGAAAAGAAGAGGGGGAGGGGAGAGGGAAAAATCTGGAGGACTGTGGAAGATGGAGACAAGGGAGACAGAGGTAAAGAATAAAGAAAGAAAAGGAGAGAGGCAGACAGAGAGGAAGGAGGTGTAAGGTGTGGAGAAGAGAAAGGGGGAGAAAAGGATCTGAGCGATAGAAGAATAATTGTGGAGTGTGACAGAATGAAAGAGACAGAGATAGAGATGAAAAACAGAAGGGGATGAAGAGAGAGATTGGGAGCTGGGGGACTCCAAGACTGGGAAAAAGAGAAAAATATTGGTACAGAGAGAGAAAGGGAGAGAAAGAGAGATTGTGGGGTTGGTGTGAAATGGAGGGAGAAAGGAAGAAGGGGCTCCTGCCTTCTCTCCCTCTTTAGCAATGGATGGGGGAAGGAGAAAGGCAAAGAGGGAGAGAGAAGAGGGGGGAGGAAGGGAGGAAGCGGGCGAAGAAAATGCCCTCATTATCTTGCTCATCAGCGTCTTGGCGGGTGAAGTCAGAGGCTTGTGACGTCACTGCGTTGCCTGGGTAACGGCAGGCCTGCAGGAGGCCAGGGCTGGGGAGGGAGCCCGCTTGAGTGATGATGGAGAAAGTTGCGGCTGATGGGAACAAATACATCTTCATAACAGGGGGAACCTTTTGGAAAATGCAATAAGTGAAATAATTGAGAGAAGGAAAATTGAGTTTTTATTGCTTTTTAAGTGTTTAAGTGGAGGTTTCATTTAGGAAAATTATCACTCCTTTTATTTTTTTGTTGGACAATAGGTAGCTGGCCCTCCTGGGGATGGAGTGAGAGGCTCTTCCTGGGCTGGGTCCATACCTGGCCTTCTGGCCCTCCCTGCAGGCTATTCAGGGATCTGACTTAGAGAAAGGACTAGAGCTCTCCTACTTCACATCTGGGGAGACTGAGACAGATGTCAAGAAAGGTCACAGTGTGGATCCAGTCTTCTGGGGAAAAAAGCACCAGTGTCCTTCTGGGCTCCTTATCAGGGTAAAAGGCTTTAGAGTTAACTGGGATCTCAGGAATCATCCAGCTCCTGCCCTCATTTTATAGAGGAGAAAACAGGACTAGAGGAAAGGAAGTGACTTCTCCAAGGTCACTCAAATAATAAGTAGCAAATCCAAAATCAAAATCACAAGATCATATTATTGAGTCTCCAAGGGCTATTAGTATAGTTGGCATGGGGGAAGGTCCTGGAGGCTTCCTAGAAGTGATGCTCCCAGACCTTATGAGTGTCCTGCACATTATTCTCCTAGGTCAAAATTATGTTGCCCAGCCCCTCCTGCGCTTCTGTCCCTCTTTCCGATTGATATATTCCACCCCTCCCCCCCCATACATACCTCAGCTGCACAGATCCTTGGTCCCAGATAATCAGTCATATGACATCTGAGATAATAAAAAGAGCCCTGGATGGGAGTCAGGAGACTTCATTATGATCCTAAACTCTGATAGTTCTTAGATATGTGACCTTGGGTAAGTCACTTCCCCTTCAGTTCCTTTATTTATAAAAATTATAATAATAATTAAATTAATATATAATTAAACTGACACTACCTTCCTTCCAGAGTCAATGTGTCAAAATCACTTTGAGAACCAAAAAGTGCTATAAAAATATGAATTACTATTAGCACTGGAATAATACAATGTCAGGGCAGGAAGCCTCCTTAGAAAAAGTGGAAGGGCCCACTAGAAGAGACCATTTAATGTATAATAGGGAAGTAACTTGTCCAATGTCATGTAGCTAGTCAGCTGTAAGACTAAAACTAGAAAACAGGTTTCCTGACTCCTAGCCTAAAGGTCAATACTACACTGCTTAGAGAAGTGTGTGATAGCCAAGTCATAGGTACCAAGCAGGGAGGATGCTTTCCCTTTCCACCATAACCAGCTAAGCTGACCTCCAAGAGTCTCAGACACAGGGCTGGGTACTTAGGGTGTCCAAGTCACTTGCTTTCCAACAGGAAAAGTATTTGGGGCTAGATCTTCCTGGGGGCAGGTGTTCTGTTGTCCTTTGGGGGCAGAAAACATGTACATATAGACCTGAAAATTAGATATATACCTTTCATTAGCAGATGCTGAATAAGCATTTGTTAAACTTTCTTTCTTTCTTTCTTTCTTTCTTTCTTTCTTTCTTTCTTTCTTTCTTTCTTTCTTTCTTTCTTTCTTTCTTTCTTTCTTTCTCCAAGTAATCTGCACAGTACACAAGACCCTGTCTAAGGCTCTTCAAGAAAGACAGAAATGGTTAAAACAGTCTTTGTTCCCAGGGAGCTCACATTCTGGTAGACGATGACGTATACACAAAACCATTCGTTCATTCGACCAATCAACCAATATTAACCAAGACCCTAAGGCATATAAGATATAGATGGAGAGACAGCTAAATAAACCTGACCAAGCATCAGGTACTTCATAGCCTAATAGCGGAGATAACACGGTTTTCAACATAGTACCCAATCCATTTTCTTTTCAGATGATGTTCAAATAACTCAGAGAGAAAACTAAGGGAGACATAATTTTCTATATGAAACAGATGGGGAAATTGAGACCCAGCGATGAAACATGACTTTCGACAAGTTCACATGAATCACATGTGGCAGAGATGGGCCTAGACTATAGGTATCCTGATTCCCAGTCTAGAACTCTTTCACTTATACTACTCTGACTTCTAAGAGAGTCAGGAGCACCAAAACTCTTGAAACATCTTCTGACTGACCACCCTTGGAGCAAGACCATGCTGCTTTGAATGAAACTAGGTTGCTGGTAGAGCTCACCAAAGCTTAATTTTCCCAACTAAACATCCATCACCCAAGGCCAGCTATACGTACAAGTGACAGTTGCCTATGGTGGGTTATATGAGAAATATGAAAAATCCCCCTGCCTAGGAAATGTCTTTATGGATGCCTGAAATCCTCTCCTCCCTATCCATACCCTACCAAAACTTCATTCTTTTTCCCTCTCTCACCTACCTTTTAAAATATAGATGTCCTTTGCAATAGATTTAAAGCTTTCTTAAGTAGAGTTTTGTTTTTCCTTTTAAGTATATAATAATTTTACCATGTAATTTTCTAAGCCATACTGCTTGTCTGTGTTTTGTTTTGGCTTTCCTTCTGTTCTCCTCTGTGTGTTTTGAATGTGCTTCAATACCCTATTTCTTTTCTTTTTCTTTGGCAACTTATTACTACCTCTGTCTTCTTTCCACCCCTTTCAGACTGAAAAACAAAGCATAACATAACATAATCCACGAATATGTCTAGTCAAGCAAAATAAATTCCCCTATTGGTCATGTCCAAAAATGTATGTCTCATTATGCACCTTGAGTCCATCATTCTCTGTCAGAGTAGCATGTGGTATTATTGATCCTCTGGGATCACGGTTGGTCACTACCTTGACTAGAATTCTTAATTCTTTCAAGGTGGTCTTTCTTTAAAATGTTATTATCTAACTCGGCATATGGTTTCTGCTCACTTCTGTGCATCAGTTCATACTAAAGTTCCAAGGTTTCTTTCAATTTGTCCTTTCTGTCATTTCTTAAGGCACAATAATATTCTGTTACTTTCCTCTGAAGTTCCTTCTGGTTCTAAATCTATGGCCCTATATACCAGAATGTATTCAGCTATTTCCCAATTAATTATGGGTGCCTTCTTAGTTTCCAGTTTTTTGCTGTAATATAAAGGGTTGCTAGAAATCTTTTCATACATATGGAGCCTTTTCCTCTTTGATCTCTTTGGGGTATATGTCTAGTAGGAGTATTTTTGGGTTAAGAGGTATGTACAATTTAATAACTTTAGGGCATCATTCCAAATTGTTTTTCAGAATTGTTCAGGTCAATTAATTCACAGTTATGCCAATAGCATTTTCATATGCCTATTTTCTCACATCCCCTCCAACAACTGTCATTTAAGAAGTTGAAATTCAAAAAGGTGGAAACAACACATATAGAGGAGTAGTGACTAGAAAGGGAGGACTTTGGTTTATGAAGTTACAGGAATGGTGGACAAAGGAACATGGACTGACATGCCCTTTTCAGAAACAATGGTAATATTGATTTGATCATGTGTTACAGGGGAAGAGGTAGAAAGTTTGAAGAGACTGGGAATGTTCTGCAGTAGGGTAGGAAAGAGAGCAAGAAGATGGCTGGGACAAACAACTGGAATTATGATCCATTGGTTGAGCTGATTAGATATTGGCTCATTGGTTCACCAATCTGGCTAGCCTGGCCCCAAGGCAAGAGTTCCAAAGCTGAGTAGATTAAGACCCCCAAGACATGGACTCTGGAGGGCAGGGGGGTTGGAGGGCTGTGTGTGTGTATGTGTGTGTGTGTGTGTGTGTGTGTAGGTTTCAGATCTTTAATGTAGACACCAGACATGGTAGAGGGACACTAAAAGAACTATTTATTGTTCTGGGAAAGTTCTTCCTAAGCTCCTACCAGGGACCAAACTTACTCACAGATACAGGAAGCACCCCCTCCTCCCCTATGCCTCTACTAAACATTGAACCCTAACATTTGCCCATCTGCTTAGCTGGCATTCCATTCCTGACACCTGTAGAATTGACCAGTAATGACTATGGAATGCTCAGGGGTTGATTGGGGCCTTAGGGGAGCCTTGGGAGCCTTTGAGACCAAGGCAAGGCCAACAGTAACTACCACAGGCCTACCTCAGTTCCTTTCCTCATAGCAACTTGTCTCAAAGTAGGTAGTATAGGAAATAGATGAAATTTTACAGATTAAAGAGTATTCAAGTGACTTGACCAAGGTCACTTGGCTAATAAAAGCAGAACTAGGATTTGAACCCACATCTTTTGATTCCCAGCTCTAGTTCTGTATTATGAATTATTATCATCATCAATTATTATAATTATAATTAGGTTTTAACAATAATAACGAGAACAACAAAGCTAGCATAATATGGTTATCCAACTCCCCACTCCCAGACAATCTTTGCTGCAGTGTTTCTCTTTCTCTTTCCCTCCCTCCCTCCCTCCTGCTCTGCCTCGGTTGTCTCCCTCCCCTGGGCACCGCTTTCTCTCTTCTCCGTTTCTGGCAGCTCACATCCACCTTTGCTTGTCCTTCCAGGGTTGGTTCTTCACTGTTTCTTTCCCATTCTAAAATGTTCACAAGCACTAATAGGTTAACACAGCACCCTTCCCAGGTAACAAATTTATATTTTAACAGGCGCCTTCTAGAGACAATGCATTCATCCAAAGGAGGGACTCTAAAGGTGGACTGTCCAGTCACCATTGATTGTCAGGTCAATGAGAGAGATACCATTGATCCATATGCTTCAGATCACCTTTTACAGGTAGTTGTGTATTTGACCTCACTCATTCCCAGGCTCTGATTATTAGTTTGGTACATGTACCTAATATCCCTGTTTGGTATTTATGTGGCCAGTCTGCTGGGCAATATAGAAGATGAAAAGGATTACAGTAGAGTGAAGCTTGCATTAAATGCCTTTGGGAAAGCTAACTCTTTGACATCTCTATGCCTGCCCATTTACCTGGGAGCAATTCACTTGAATTTCAAACCTGAATTTTCAGCGTTCTCTCTTGGACTGCACTTAGCACAGTTCCTGACCCATAGTAGGTGCTTCATAAAATGTTTATTGGCTAATAGACTGGTCTGGCAAAGTTAGACCTATGCAATGGCAGTCCATAGTATCCGTCATGATGGTAAATAATAAATGAATGATGCTAAATATTCATCTCAACAAATACTAAATATCGTGATCTGAATTACAAGTGTCACAAAGGCTCCTTGCTCATGGCGGGGAGATCTGGCCAGGGGTCCTCACCCTTCTCTAGTTCTTTAACTTGTCTATGCTCTGCTTAAAAGTGTAACTCTCAACCTTAGTCATGGAAGAACAATTAGCAAATGTCTGAATTGAGATCACCATCAAAGATGATGATCTGAAGAACTCAGCATGAGTCAACAATATAACAGGACAGTCAAGAAATGAATATAACTTCTGGGCTAAATTAAGGGAAAAGCAGGGTTCAGAAAAAAGAGTTGATGATTCCACTGAATTCCTCCCTGGTCAGATCACATCTAGAGTATTGCATTTGGTTCTGTGAAGGACAATGATAAGGTGGAAGGCATCCAGATGGGAGTGACCAGGATGAGGAAAGGGCATTGATCTCATGTTAAATGAGGACCATTGGAAGGAACTTGGGGGTGTTTAGCCTAGAGAAGAGAAGATCTCTCTCTCTGTCTCTGTCTCTCTCTGTCTCTCTCTCTCTGTCTCTCTCTCTCTGTCTCTGTCTCTGTCTCTGTCTCTCTGTCTCTGTCCCTCTGACTCTGTCTCTCTGTCTCTGTCTCTCTGACTCTCTGTCTCTGTCTCTCTCTGTCTCTGTCTCTCTGTCTCTCTGTCTCTGTCTCTCTGTCTCTGTCTCTCTGACTCTGTCTCTCTGTCTCTGTCTCTCTGACTCTCTCTGTCTCTGTCTCTCTCTGTCTCTGTCTCTCTGTCTCTGTCTCTCTCTGTCTCTGTCTCTCTCTGTCTCTCTGTCTCTCTCTGTCTCTCTGTCTCTGTCTCTGTCTCTCTGACTCTCTCTCTGTCTCTCTGTCTCTCTCTCTCCATATGGAAAAAAGATGAGACTTGGCCCCAGAAGGCCAAACAAAATAAGAGCAATGTAATTGGGGAGAAGGGTGTGGAGGTAGGGGTGGGGTGGAAAAGGTAGAAAAAGAATTAGTTAAGCTTTTCATATTCAGAGCCATCAGTAGCTACCTCAAAAGGTACTGGAGGTTTTTAAGTGAAAGCTGGATAGCTCCTTGTTGGGGGTGTCAGAAAGGTCATCCTCAGTCAATTACAGGTTGGACTAGTTGGCTCCTGCAGTCAATTCTGATTTCTAGATTCTATGACTATTATTCATTTGTCTAAGTCTGATCACCTCTCTGTCTTTCACTATTGCCCATAGGATACAAAATTCTGAAAGCCTATGGCATTTAAGGAGCTAAACAATCAGGCTCAAACCCATCTTGGCACACTCTACGTTCCAGCCATATTGGATTCCTAACTACTTTTAATCTCCTCCTGCCTTAGAATATTTGTACAGATGATCCATTCTGATGCCCATTAATATTCCCCCTCCATGTGTCTACCTGTTGAATTCCTTCTCTATATTAAAACCTTTCAAAGCCCAGCTCAGAAGTTCCTTCTACCATGAGTTCTCTTTGATCCCTGTTGGCTCCCTGCTCCCCACTGAACATGGTTTCTACAGGTACCTACAGAGGTTTCTCTGAATCTTTCCTTTTTTTCCAAAACATTCTTCTCTGTACTATGACTTCCCGGTGACTTGATACAATTCCAACCCTTGTTAGAATAGAAACTCCTTGAGAGCAGAGGCTGTTGTTTGTTATTTTTGTACACCAGATACCTGCGCCTGAACGTAGTAGGAATTGAACAAAGGTATTTTTAAAAAAAAACTGAATTGAATTAAGATATCCTGCCTTTATTAGGTGCCCATAAGTAAATGGATATGCATGTTTCAGACCAACCTTTTTTTCCTCTCATGGCTGGGACCCAGGGTTCCTCAACAGTGTTCTTTGCACAATTCTTTCATCAGGCACAGAGATCTTATGGGCACTAAAGAACACCTGTCCTTGACAACAGACATATCAGCATGATTTGATTCATTGGTTTGCTAATTGTTCTTTCCTTCTGGGGCACGGAGGTTTCCATTCTAGCTCTCTCTTCTTCCCTCCATCCTCCCGTCTTCTCTCCTCCCTGTCCTTGTCAACTTTCTCTCCTTCTCCTGCTTTCCCTCTCCCTCCCTCCCTCTCCTCCTCTGTCTGTCCTCCTTGTTCCTGCCTATCTGCCCTCATCATCTAGTCACTCTCTTGTTCTCCCACAACCTTTGACGCAGTCTTTCCCTTTCCTCCCTCCCTTGCTCTCCTTTCTCTGCTACCATGTCTCCCCTGGGCCCAGGGTTTTTCTCCTCCCCTCTTGGCAGCTCCTCTCTCTGTGTTCCCCTCTCTCTAACTCTCTACCCCACCTCATTTCTCCTTTTTCTGCCTCTTTCCTGTCTCCAGCAGTTTCCCTGAGCCTTCTCTCCCTCTCTCCCTCCCTGGGCTCTGCTCCCCACCCCCCATGGCTGCTTTCCTCTGAGAAGTTAAGTCGAATTGATCTGCCATTTAATTACCTGATGTGTTTATCCCCCCAGCTGGCTCTTTAGAAAGAGGCTGCCTCTTTGAGTGGTTTGGGGCTGGGTGAACAAAGGGAGGGCAGGTGCTAGGACCTGGGTCCTTCAGAAACAGCTTTCTGCCCTCCACACCTACACTTCTTCTTTTTTTTTTTTTT
>CM053583.1:354135473-354213640 GCA_028627135.1 Pseudochirops cupreus
TGTGTGTGTGTGTGTGTGTGTGTGTGTGTGTGTGTGTGTGTGTGTGCATGTGTGTATATATTTATCCATTCATTCATTTATCTTTCTTCATTAATAATAATAATATCAGTATGAACTAGCCATTAAATAGTACCTACTATGGGCCAGGAACTGTGCTAAGTGCTTTGCAATTATTATCTCATTTGATCTTCCCAATAACTCTGAGAAGTAGATGCTTTTATTATTCTCATTTTATAGTTAAGGAAACTGAGCCAAATGGATATTAATTGACTCACCCAAGGTCACACAGCTAGTAAGTGTCTGATGTCAGAATTTGTCTTCCTTACTCTTGGCCCAGGGCTTTATGCTACTTAGGGCTCTCGCTCTCTCTCTCTCTGCTCTCTCTCTCTCTCTTTCTCTCTCTGTTTCTCTCTCTGTCTCTTTCTGTCTCTCTGTCTCTGTCTTTCTGTCTCTCTGTCTCTGTCTCTCTCTCCTGGGTCTTCCTATCTCGCCCAGGCAGGAAGTATAGTGGCCAGTCTCTGGCCCAAGGCCACTATTGCTCTTCCTGGAAGCTGTGACTTGGGTGGCTTTGCCCCTCCTCCTCAGGCAACCTGAGGGTTCGCCACACTGGTGACAGACAGTGCAGATACTGAATCAGCTCTAGCCTTACTGCAGCTCGGTACGCCCAAGTTCATGTGACCTACCAACCTCAGCCTCCAGTGTAGCAGGGATTATAGCTGTTTGCTGCCATGCTCAACTGGCTTAGATTTTTAAAAGACATGGAAGCCAGAGCAGGTAATAGAGGATGAATACAAAGCATGAGATGGTCCTGTAAAATAGTGTCACAGGTGCTAAATCTCAGAATTCACTGAGGCTGGTGAGGAAAGCTAAGCACAAGAAACATTTTGTTTTGTTTCATTTAGTTTTGAAGCTGCATTGGGGAAAAGAGCAGGATTAAAGTTCTCCCTTGCCCAGGGTGAATGGGACAGCAAGAACAGACTGCAGAGAGAAGGTAAAACTACTTAATCCTCATTTGTCTTCTGTTTTCTTTGCTAAGGACATTGATATCTGAACTGTACAAGAACGGCTAATAAGAGGCTGATTCCTAAGATCAGTGGGAAAGACAGTAAGGGAGCACACCTTTGCAGAGTATTAGTCTTTGGACCCAAATGAACTATATCCTAGGGTACTAAAAACAACAACAGCAACAACAAACCAGCCCATGTAATAATTGCTGAATGACATTCTTCTGATTCCCAGTGTCAGTGATTATGTGAAATAAAACAGAGAACCATGGAATCTCTAAGTCAGAAGAGACTTCAAAGGTGATCTAGTCCAATCCATGCCCTAGCAGGAATCCCTTTTGTCTTGTTTATTATTGTTTAGAATTGGAAGGGGGTTGTAAGATTGGCTTCCAGTTTAATGTAGAGGTAAAACTTTGTAATTAGCAAATTTCTAACATGCAAATAAATCTGTCCCAGTGTTCCATGAGCAAACATGGAAACAAATCAACATACATTTCCTGTGTGCTGATTGTGTACTCAGCTCTATGTTCTAGCCTGTGAGGAAAACATACACATGCTCACATGCATGCATGTATTATATCATCTATATGCACATATATACACATGCATATACGTATAATATATAATGTTATGTATTGTAATGTTAGCCAAGAAGAGCCCCAGATAATACTAACAATAATAATAACTAGCCTTTATGTAGTCCTTTAAGTTTGTAAAGGACTTTATTATCTCATTTGATCCTCACCATAACCTTTTGAGGTAAGTGCTGCTATCATCTTCATTTTACAGATGAACACACTGAGGCTGAGAGGTTAAATAACTTGACCAAAATCATATAACAAAAGGGTTAAAGAAAGTATTTGAATTCAAGGCTTTCTGACCTCACTACTAACCACTGCCATCTAGCTACTAGATCAATTTGATAAACCCCCCAATCAAATGTATCAGACTATTAGGGGTGAACCTTTGTCAGAAAGGGCACCTCCTAGGGAGGGAGACACATTCCCTAGCCCTTTGCTAAGGGGACAATCAGAAGACTTCTCTGATTGGTTCTCAGTGACAGCATTCAAGATGGCTAATTTTTAGTTAACTTTCTAATGATGCATAAGTCACCCGTGTTCTCTATCGGTATGTTCTTCACCTATGATCTCTAGGTGTGGCTGGTTTTCCTGTTGATGTTGTATATACATTTCTGTATAAACTGATGCTTAAAGTCTTTTTAATGGGACCCTCCTCATTGTTGGAGATTGATTACTCAATGCTCCTCATTTGCATAAGGGGCAGAGACACCTAGATCTTCTGGCTTTTAGCTTTGAGAAAGACAACACGTGATTCCAGATTTTCTTCAGGGAAAGAGCGTAGGAAAAGGATGACATGTAGAAGAGTTGGCACCTCATCATGCACATATCTCCAGCTTTCTGCACTAGAGACTTTTGGGAATTTTCTCTTGAGTGAGATCTGAGAATAGCTCTTTCTCTTTGTTGAGCAGAGATATTTCACTCCCAATGGGAGAGCTCATTCAATGAGTATTGTTTGGTGTATTCTCATCTGTATAACTTTTCTGATTTCTGTTTTGCTATTTACGTGGATAAATGGGTTTATTTGTTATTCACTATGTATGTTTTTCATGGAAATGGCATTCTGTGGGAAGAGAGTCAAACACTGAATATATAGCTTGGGGCATTCCTCTGTTAAAGGATAACACTCAGGAACTCAGCTTAAACTTCAAAATGATTCCATCTCTTCTAAGGGGACAGATAGATGGGATTCTTGCTAAGTATCGCACCTCTCTGAGGACAGCAGAATGGCCAGCCTCTGGCACCAATTTCCTGTTCCCCTTCTTGGCAGGAATCAAAGTCTCCTTTGGAGAAGAGTGGGTGGAAGAGACTCTGGAGATATCTTTTCATGCCTCCCTTCAAGCTATATTTAGAAAGACTTATGTAGACATACATAACCTATATGGAAACCACACAGCACATGCCATCCTCTTACATGTGAGAGAACGTGCCCCCTGTGTTTGTGAGGAAAGTTCTAGTGCTACTTTTCTTGCTAATCTATTTCTGTACTTTTGTTTGGCACTAATTGTATTTTCTATATTCCTAAGTATAATAAACACATTGGTGGGGACTCATGAGCTTTGAGAGTTGATGTAAACCCACGAGGAATCTTGAACTCCATGTGCAAAGAGAGTGGTGCTATCATACAGACTACAAATCCATACAAAGGCATGGAGGGGGAAAGAGGAGAAGTAGGGAGATAAAGCAGAGGAGAAAAAGGAAGAGAAAGGAGAGGAGAAAAAGAGAAGAAAGGGAAGAAGAAACATTGAGGACAAAGAGGAAAAATAGGAGAATTGTCCTTATCGTTAGGAACTGGCAGCAGTAGCTGATCAAGCAGTGA
The DNA here is from genome assembly GCA_028627135.1 of Pseudochirops cupreus. Taxonomy (NCBI): domain Eukaryota; kingdom Metazoa; phylum Chordata; class Mammalia; order Diprotodontia; family Pseudocheiridae; genus Pseudochirops; species Pseudochirops cupreus. The sequence goes on from CM053583.1 coordinate 354,138,875, forward strand.
TGTGAAGCATTCACTTTCCCTAGTACAGTTTAGATCACTTGGGCTGTTCCTTTTTCCAGCCCCTCCTCATTTGCCTGAATCCAATATTGCTCCTGCATGAGTGTATGTCTAGGACATGCTTGGTTATTGCTGCCTACACTGCCTCTTAGCTTGTCATTTTCCTTCCTGGAAATTAACTTGGATGTCAATGCTTAGGAGGAAAGATGGGGGGATGGCTCTGCTTCCCCAGAATCTGGGGATCCCCAGCTCAAATGCCCAGGGAGAGTAGACCTAGGGGGAAAGGGCAACAAGGAGACCATAATTCTCATACTCCTCAAAGGGCAATACTGGAGATAGGAGGGCTAGCCAACAGATCAGACCACAAAGAAACCATGAGCAAATGTTTCTTGAGCCACCCTTTTCAATCCAGCCTTGTGTTTAGCAGAATAACCCTGAATTATGCCCAATTCAAAGTCAAGAGGAGATAGAGGAGGAGTCTATCCAGTCCTGTCCTTGAAGAATTCCCAAAAGAAACCAATCCCTTCAAACTATAACCTTATGTATTGCCTCCTTTTCATGGCCAGTCTCCTAGAAAGCATTGCCAACACTTGCTGCTTCCATTTCCTTATCCTCTATTCATGGTCCCATGGTGTGTAGCTTCTGATCCCACCACTTGACTGAAACATCTTCCTATAAGGGAGGATCTCTTAACTACCAACTCCCCTGGTCTGGTCTTTGTCCTGAGTCACTTGGTCTGTGCTGCTTTTGAACCTTTCAACCTTCCCCTCCTCCTGGTTACTAACTCCAAGAGGAAGGAAACAGCACCTCCCTTCTCCTTTTCCTCCCTCCATGCCTTTGCAAGGGCTGGTAATATATGGAACAACTGCCTCTCTCACATATGGAACCCTCAAAATAACTAGCTAAGGTTCAAGTGGTTCTGTGGGTCCTCATCCACCCACAGAGCTCTTAAATCCTGACAACATGTTTACTTTATTTACTAATATGTTTGCCAAGGACAAAATTCGTTCATAACAAAGGTATTTAAGTACCTTAGCAAGAAAAATACCAATGGGACTTTCCTGAAATAAACCTGGAGCCCACTCTCCCACAAATGTGTCTACCATCAGTGGGATGATTTGGTACATCTGGAGATCACTAGAGAATAAATATGCAGAGAGAATAAATTTTTCCTGTTTATTTATCTGTTTCCTGATTGTTTTACATCAGTCGTAATGTAAACCCCTTGACTTAGGGGCTAGTTTGATCTTGTCTTTATTTCTATGATGCTACTAGTGTGCATTGAATATTGTAGGAGGATAATAAATGCTTGCTGAATTTGATTGAATTTAGAAGTGGGGGACCCAGGTAGTACTCTCAGGGAACTCACTATCAGAACTGTAATTAGCAAGTATTTTGCCTGGGGCAAGTGGACCTGGAGGTAGATGGGTAAAACAGTGATATGCTTCCAGGAGAAGGAAGCCAGCCTGGAGATAACATGAGTTTTCTATGCTGATGAAGAACTGGTCAGTGCTAGGGGTGGGCAGAGGTGTTTTCAGACAAAGAGAGGAGGGAGAGGGATGTTATCTATTGAAGTAAGTAGTGACTTTCAATGTTTCTGCAAAGCATGCCAAGGGTACAACTGCCAGTCACCACCATATTCACCATCATATCTGCTGCCATTGGGTTCAGAGAGGAACAGGATAGTGAGTCTTGTATTGTTGGCAGTCTGCAAATTTCTCACTTTGGTGCAATGCTCCAGTAGCCCCACCCTAGTTATGCCTCTGGTATGCAGAAGAAAAGCAAACTTAGAATCCATTCTCCAGAAGTTCATAGTTTGAGAGGAGATAAGACTCACAGCATTGATATAATATAACAGCACTGAATGAGAAGTTGGTTGGTTGGCGTCCTTCGTTCTGGAAGTGAAGCAAAATGACATCCCTATGCAAGAGTCAAGTTTCAATGTGCCCAAATGTGGCTGATCAGACCAATATGAGTTTGGGACGCTCCGCACAGGGGCGGCTAGAGCTATATGATCTCAGAGAAAGGTGAGGTCACTGTGGACTGGGGTAGTCAAAGAAGGCTTCCTGGAGGAGGTAGTACTTGAGCTTAGTTCTAAAGAATGAGTATTCTTTGGTATTCAAGTACATAAATTCACATACTACACGTACATAAATTACATAATTTAAATTAAATTGTATTTCAACCCTTTTGTGAATATTTTCCTAATGCTCTGTAAAGTAAAATCAGTATAGTCAAATTTGCCCTGGGTGGAAATCAGCATTTTTTCCCCTGATTTACTTTATACAAAACCTGCCTCCAAGATCATTCAGAGAAAAGACCACTTTCAGCATCCAATCTCCAAGTCTCTTGGGGGAGGGGGGCGGAATTAAAATAAGATGTGGGGCTTCATATCTGTGTTTGGGATTTAAGTTAGACATAAGGAAAAATATACCAGGTGCTGAGGGTTGTCATGCCCCAGAGTAACTGAGACACACAGGATCTCCTCCTGTATGAAGGGAGATGCCTCAACTACAAAGTCAATTCCTCTGAGAGCAAGGGATTTCTTTGGGACAGTTCATTGTGCAGGAAGAGAAACTAAGATCCGGAGAGTGGAAGGTGTTTGTGTCATACCACACAGATAATCAGTGGCAGAACAAGGACCAAAGCTCAGGTTCCCTGCCTCCCACTCTAGAAACTCCCAAGGAATCCGATTTAATGTGGAGATGAGAACATGTAATTAGCACGTTGTCTGCCAATGGAATCTGGTCCAATCATCTCTTCTGACTGCTGCAGGAGCCAAGGCCAAGGAAGGAGAAGTGACAATAAACATTTATTGAAGGCCTGCTCTCTTAAGACCCTGCTTAACAGAGAGCCTGCTCTGCCTGAAGCCTTTTGGCTGTTAAACACTGTGAGAACAATTTACTTCCTTAAGTAGTCTAAACATGCCTTCCACTTGCTTGCTTCTTAGATGGAGCTGTGATCTCCAGGGAGGGGTGCAGATCATAACCTTTTAGTGCCTTTTCATTCTGCTCGCTTGTCTAAACACGTCTGGCTGTGGGACCTTGGGAAAGTGCCTTCTCTTCTCCTTCTCTCAGTTTACCTATCTGAAAAATTATGTGGGGAGGCTAGATAGATGATCTCTAAAATCTCTTCTTATGTTCTCTGTTCTCTAGTCTAAGATGCTTGTCGGCTCTGATATTCTCTGATCTAAGGGAGGTTCCACGTTCTACAATCCTTTCCAGCTCGGATATTTTATGTTCTATGTTCTAAGATGCCTCACAGCTCTGACATTCTGTAATACAAATCCATTATTAGCTAATGGTTTGTGTTATTTTAGGAACTTGAAAAGGATACAATTTTAAAAAACAAAATAACATAACATAGGCCCTCCCCCCAATCCCTCTCATCTGGACTTTGGTTAAGTCCTGGGTCTGTGCTCCCCTCAGACTAGTACAGACTGGGGAAGTAATAACAGCCTGCTCCTAGGGAATACGTTGGAGGGAAGGGAGGTGAGCTCTTTCCTTCTTCCAAACAGGAAAAGGCTAGGCTGAAGGGATTTCGGGGAGAGTGGAGGGCAAATTGACCTGCTCTGAGAAGGGAAGGAGGGGAGGCAGGGAGGAGGGAAGGAGGGAGGAGAAGAGAGGAGGAGACGGCTGGGAGAGTCAGTCAGGGCTGCAGGGAACAGATAAGGGCAGGGGAAAAAAAGCCCAAGGAGTTAATTCGAGCCAAGGGGATTGAGGGGAATCAGAAGCCTTTTACACATATATTAGGGGAAAAGAAATCCCAGAGAGAAAGCAGGGTTATTAATGAGCTGGGAGTGGGTATGAAGCCAACAATGTGTGGGAAATGGCTGAGCTGCTGAATGGCATTTTTCTATTTGTCCTTAGTGAGGAAGAAAAAGGGGGGATGAGAGAAGGGGAGAGAGAGAAGATGAAGAAAGGAGAAATAAGAGAGAAGAATGGGAAAGAAGAGAAGGGGAGAACTGAAAGAAAGAAGGGAGGAAGAAAAAGGAGAGATAGAGAAAGAAGGAGAAAGGAGAGATAAGGGAGAAAGAGGAAGGAGAGAGAAGAGAGGAGACATAAGAGGGAGAGAGGAGAAAGAAAAAGGAGAAGAAGAGAAAGGAGAGAGAGAAGGGAGGAAAAGGGGAGAGTGGGGAGAGGGAGAGGGAGGGGGAGACAAAGAAAAAGAAAGAGTGAGAGAGAGAAGAAAAGGAGAATGAGAGAGAGAGAAGGGAGAAGGAAACAGGAGAGAGGGAGACAAGAAGGAAGAAAGAGAAAGGAAAGAGGGAGGAGGGAGGAAAAGAGGAGGGGAGAGAACAAGAGAGGGGAGATCGTGGAGACAAAGCAGAAGAGGAAAGAGGGAAAGAGGAGAAGATAGAGATGAGAGAGGGAGGAATGATGGGCAAGATAGAAAGAAAAAGGGAGAGGGGATACAGAGAAAGGAAGAAAGAATAGAGGAGCAGAGAAAGGGAGAGGGAAGAGAGGAGAAAGGAAAAGCAAAGGGAGAAGGGAGAATAGAGAGAAAGGAGACAGGGACTGCAGTTAGGTAACGGTGAACACATTGGGAGGCAGGGAACTAGACAGGAGTCAGGGAGTCATTGAAAGAAAGAGAAATCCCAAGCTCTGTGCTTACCACTGCCCTGCCCCATCCACACATTCTGGCACAGACAGTAGTGTTGAGTGACAGGGATTTAAAGAAAACTGTTTGGAAGGAAGGCAGGGAGGGGATGCAACTGCTGGGAGAAGGGATAGAGGCCATCATGAGCATCCTTTGAGGAGGCAAATAGAGAGGGAGAGTATAGCAAACAGCCAGGGAGCCAACTGAAGGGAATGGTCCCTGGGGTATAGAAAATGACCTCTCCTTGCAGCTCCTTTCCCCATGACCTTACAATGTAAAACTGATTTGTTCCACACTCCCATGTCCCAATCTATCCCATAGGGTTGTTGAAGGAAAAACACTATGCAAATCTTAGAATATGATAGATGTTCATGCCACCTACAGTTTAACAATAGCCCCCTCCAACAATATGTGAAAAAGAGAATTTTGTAACAAAGGGCAGCGCTAACCCTCAGCACTGCCAGTCGTCACTCAAGTCCCCATCAGAGCAGAGAAGTTAGAATGTTATTCATGCAGAAGGCATGTATGGCAAAGGCAACTCCCCATTGGCAAGGGCTCAGCCCTGAGGCTTATGATGTCTCTGATACAGAAGTTAATCTTTCCTGACCTCTCCATTATTCATTTAGAGTCACAGATTGAAGTTGCTATTAATGAGTCTATAATTTATGGTTCTATGATCAATATAACATAAGCTTTTTGAGAGCAGGAACTTCTTAAATCTTGTCTTTATATCCCAATCACCTACACTGTGCCTTGTGCATGATAGGCACGTGATAAACCCTTGTTAAATTGGAGTTTGTGAGTTTATTACCTATGACCCTATGTATTATGTATTTCTTTGATCTATGTATCACACAATTCTATGATGTATGTGTAAGGTGGTAGTATGGGACAGTGGAAAGAGCCCTTACTAATTGTGGAGTCAGAGATCTTGGGTTCAAATCCCACCTTTGATATTTGCTACCTATGTGAATGTGGTCAAGTCACTCAACCTCCTGGGGCCTCAGTTTCCTCAACCATAGAATGTGTGTGTGTGTGTGTGTGTGTGTATGTGTGCATTTGTGTGTGAACTAGATGATCTTTGAGGTCCCTTCAAATTCTAAATAAAGTAAGAATTTAAAAATTGAGTATTCAGGTCCTACCCACAGATCAGCAAGCCCTCACCAAGGCCCTCCCTCCTGGTTAAGTTTCTCCCCTTGTGTACAAGTGCTCCCAAATGCACAGAAATGGAAAGGATGGGGGAGGTGGGAGGGAGCCTAAGGCTAAGGTTCTTTCCTGTGGCCCCCAAAGAAAAGGTAACAGAAAGAATCACAGGTAAGCACAGGGCAGCTTGGAAAGTTACATGTTGGATTTGTTATGTTCTTAAAAAGAACAGCAAGTTCTACATGATAAAGATTCACATTCCTCTCCTGAATGTAGTATACAATGCTTATTTTATTGGGTGTTCCTTAAGTTCAAAAGAAATTAAATAAAATTCAATTTTTTTTTAAGTTTCGGTAAATTTTTGGTAAAGTTTTGAGTGAAGATTGGTAATTTTTTATTTTAAATTTTTAAAAATTTTTTAAAATTAATTTTTTAAAAAACTGTTAAATGCATGAGAATAGTTATTGATTTGTTGTGGCAGTTCTGGATAGCCTGCCTTGCCTTGTCCTGAAGATTAGGGCTTCTCAATCCCATGCCCATGTGGCAAATGGGAAGAGCATTGGATGGGAATAAGTAGTTCTGGGTTTGAGTCATTCCACTGCTTCTTACTGCCCATATGACTCTGGGCAAGTCACTTCCCCTCTCTCAGAAAATTTTCTCCTCTTGGCCTTAGTTTGCTCATTTGTAAAATAAGGAGTTTGGCCTGGATGACTTTTAAGACCCCTTCATCTTTAAGGCCCTGTGGCTTTGGTAGAGGGTGGTGGGAGAAGGAGTCCTCTCATCTCTGTCACTCTTACAGAAGCCCCAAGCTCAGCAGGGAGGCTGAGCTCAGTTTTCCTGGGTCATTGACCTCCACTGGAGAGGAATGGAAAAGGGCAGATCTAGACCTTCTCCCCAGCAGCCTTGGAAATTGTGCAACATTAATGAAGGAAAACCAATCAGTAGGTATTTAAAAGATCATTTGGCAGGAGAGAGAGGGAGGATCCTGGCAGTTCCGTGGAGGGTTATTGATGGATGGCTGTGACAAGAAGGGGCTGGTGGAGACCAAAACCCTCGTGCCCTGTACATTGTCTGCTAGAACCCTGGGCATGTTGGCTAAGGCGGACTGGCAGCAGCCCTGAGCTGTCAGCTTCTGGATGGTCAGGAGACCTTGCTGTAGTGGAAAAAGCTTTGGACTGGGGCTTAGGAAGGACAACTCGAAGTTACAGGGAACCAGATCCCTGCTTGATATGAGGCAGGACTTTCTAGAGGTCAACTTATGCCCAAAACAGGGATGCCACAGAAGGTAATGAGTTACATACATATGAAAGGAAGGATGAATGGTCCCTGATCAAGGGTCTTATGAATTTTGGGTTCAAGGGTATCTTAGATTATGCATATCATTAACTCTCTCCATGTACAAATGAGAAGATTGAGCAGCCCAAAGAGAAGAAATGATTTGCCCAAGATCACACAGAGGCTGAGTGTAAGAGTAGGAGGCCTCGGAAGTCCCCTTGAACTTGGAGCTTTTGCCATTCCTCGAAGACCAAACCCCAACATTTATGAGCTGTGTGACCTTGGACCAGTTGTTTCACACCTTTAAACTCAGTTTTTCTGACTGTTAAAATGATGGAGGTATGCCAGATGAACTTTAAAGTAACCTCCAGTTCTGACATTGTATAATTCAGTAATTCTGGGATATTAGCACCATTAATTCACTGGGCCAGGCTCAAAGGGGTGCCTTCATGAGATGCAGCTCAACTCCAACCAACTGGCCATAACGGGCCTCAGACAGTAGACCAGAAGGAATTCCCAGGGGTTCAGAGGCTTGCCCCTCCATCTTGGCGCCCATAACAGTGCCTGGCACATAGCAAGTCTTTCATAAAGATTTGCTAATTGATCCAAAGGAACCCAGGATTGATTGATAGTACCCCAGCATTTCAAGGGCCTTTAAGAAGATTCCCTTCATTCCAGCCTTTGCCTCAAATGTCTTGGAAGCTCTGATGAGACCAGGACCTGAGCCTGGCATCTCACCTTAGCAGCCAGTAAAGCATCCTCAGTAAGCAGGAATCTTGGAAAGGAGCCTAGAGTAGGCAGTGATAAATGATCCAAGGTCTGGGGCAGAGATGGGGAGGGAAGGTTCAGGGAGGGGTCAGGCTGTACTTGGGGCCTTGTTAATAATAAGAGAGGAGGGGCAGGAACCTGAGGAAGCTAATAGTCTCTACCATCTTTGAGAGAGACTCCTTAGTGCACAGAGCACTGGGAGCAGCTAGGTCCATGTTACTCAAGCAGCGTAGCCGGCCTGTTACTATTTCCAAAAGACCCTAGCAAGCCTCTGCTAATATTCTAGATTTAGTCCTGGAAGGGACACTTTATAGATGAAAAACCAAGGTACAGACATGCTAGGTGATTAGCCTGTAGGTACACAGTTAGTATCTGAGGTCAGGTGAACCCAGATCTTTCTGATTCCAAATCCAGCACTCTATTCTTATATTTATTGTTGAGGAAACAGAGTAACAATCCTAAACATGGAAATCTGAAAACACAACCTCCTAGTGTCCAATGTGGACTATTCCCCCATGCAGAAATGAAATTCATTCCTTCATCCAAAAATATTTATTAAGCGTCTGTTGCTCTTCATACTTCATTCTTGAAGAAGACCAATGACATCATGAGGGTGATGGACGTCCTGACTTGAGTGAGGCAGAGCCAGTCTCATTTTCTCTTCCAGAATCATTGAAGTCCAATGGCAATTCAAATGTGAAGATGACTCATTAAGCAACAATGTTATAAAGAACATAGCTGAGACCTAGAGAAATATACAACATAACTAAGATACGGTTCATACCCGAAGAGGGTTCGCCATTTAGTAGCTTATTTTTATTTTTAAATTTGTATTAATTTCATTTAATTTTATATCATTTATGTTTTCCAAAATATCCTTTCTCTTCCCTACTATTCCTCATAATAACAAATAAAAAGAGAGAAAAGGTTTACTAACCCTAATCAACAACACATGGACCAAGTTTGACATTATTTGCAAAGTTCCATATTTATAGTACTCTACCTCTGAAAAGAAGTGAAGAAGGACCATTCTCATATATCTTCTTTGAGATCAAGGTTGGTCATTATAATTCCAGATAATTTAGTCTTGATTCGGTTTTGATTTGTTGCTGTTCTTTTGATTTAGATTGTTGTTTACTCCACTTTGCATCACGTCATATAAATCCTCCTGTGCTTCTTGGTAATTTTCATCTTCATTGTTTCTTACAGAACAATAATATTTGCATTCATATATCTCAATTTGTTTAGAGATCTCCCAGGTTGATGAACATCAATTTTGCTCTAATTCTTTGCTAGTAGCTTATCTTTGCCTCAGAAGGGAAGATGGAATAGAGGCATAGAACATAGTCCTACTCAATTCATATTTACTAGATGAATGAATAACTCAGACTCATCAAACCCATAAATACTTTCAGGCGATGAAACTCAACTCTCTTGATTAGGGATGAACACTTTCCTCAGAACCTGTCCCTAAGGATCTAGGCCCTGGACTGGATGTCTAAGGACTGAGGTCCTTTGCTTTCTCCTCTCCTTGGTCACATACTTGTTGCCCCCTGTGACTATGTCTAGGATCAATGGGTGGAAATGAGAGAGAAGCAGATTTTACCTTAATGGATATAAAGAAGAACTTTATAACTGTTACCAATGTCCCAGATCCTCCTCAGTACTCTGGGACCACATAAACTATGACCAGTCCTGGGGTCTGATAATCAAAAAAGATCATTATCTCTTTCTTTGGATCATTGACCCGAACTGGAATTATTCCAGGAAAATCTCTTAATATACTTGTGGCATAGCTTAGATCTAAATTTCCTCAAATATGGGTAAAAGAGGTCCCCAGATCCCATATAAGCATGCAAAGTAGCACATGCAAATTAGGTATGGAACAGCCATTATTTCATTCTATGAAATATGCAGATGCTAAGGACTTATAGGTGCCCAAAAGCAAATAACAAAAGACATAAAACATTCAAATGGCCTATCAGCTTGCCCCCAGTGGGAACTAAACTTGGGATTACTCTCATGTTAACCTTCTGACATTTTGATGACCCTCCCCCCCTTCCCCATAAATTCCTAAACAGTCTCTCTAAGACTTATAGTACCACCCTATAGTTTAGACTCTTCCCAGATGTTAAATATAGTCTAGGGATTGATGAACAAATAATCTCCTTCCCATTGGACTCGTAACATCAAAGTATTCACTGGTCTTGCTTTCCAAATAGAATGCTACCCAGGAAATGTGGGAAATTATCTTCTTTTTCCGAGGGGCCCACTACATCAAGAAACCCCTTTCTCTAGAAGGTTCAGTCCTTGAATTCTCTTGAACTTGGTTGGGTCTACTGGGCATGCACATATCTGCTTTTGCCATGTACTTCTGTAGGAAATTTCAGCTGCTATCATCTCCTGACCTAGCAGAGTCTACTACTAGGTCTCTGGTGTGCTCAAAAAAGGAAAAAGAAAAACAGAAAACCAAGAAGTTGATGTCAGGGACCTCTTCTCTCAGGCCACTTTGCCCAACCAACATATGTTTCTGTCACAAATATCCATTAACTTCTCCTGGGTTTCTGGGTGATGGAAGAAATCTCCTTCCCATCCCCTTGAGCAAAAGTGAAGAAAGGAGAGAGAGACAGACAAACAGAAAGAGACAGAGAGATAGAGAGAGACAGAGTCAGAGTGACAGAGAGACATAAAGAGAAACAGAGACAGAAAGAGACAGAGACAGAGAGGCAGAGAGAGACAGGCAGAGAAAGAGAAAGACAGAGGCAGAGAGATAGAGACAGAGCCAGAGTAGCAAACACAGATGGAGAAAGAGAGATAAAGACAGAAAGATAGAGACAGAGACAGAGAGAGATCTCCTGATGGAGCTGGCTGCCTTGTGAAGTATGAGGTCTCCAGCACTGTAGGCACTCCAGCACTGTAGAAACTGGATGAATATGTATTAGAAATGTTGCAGAGAAGATTCCAAAGTTCAGACCAAATGATCACTAGGGTCCCTTCCTCCTCTGAGATCCAGTCCTATTCTCATATTTATAACTTATTTCTATAGAACTTTAAAGTATACAGAATACTTTTCCTAAAACAGCTCAGTGAAGAAGGTCATGTCAATGTCATTATTCTAGTTTCACAAATTAAGAAATAGAGAGAGGAATTGATTTATTCACAATCAATACAGCTGGGAAAATGACAGATCCAGGACCCAAACCTGGGACATCTAACTCTGCCCACTCCACTGGACAACCTTTCCAAGATCCTATAAATTGATGGTCTAAAACACTACAATACTGTGGTGGCGACTGTGTATAAGGCTGTGGAGTTCTGTGGGTTTAGGGCATCAGAACTGGTCAGGCAGGTCCAAATCCCCAAGGTCCCCTGAGCGTACATGGAGCACTTCCTCCATGTTCTAACTCTGGCCTGTAAAGGAGGCTTCCCCCCGCCCCCAGCCCAGCAGAGCTGAGGGTGAGAGCTCGATGAGGAATGTCTGGAAGCTGGCATGATGTCTGGGTACCTCAGCCCCCAAAGTGATGGAGATAAATGAGAGGCATCCAATAGCACATCAGCAGTGATGAAGGGGGCCGGTGGGGCCTGATGGATGAGGGGCTGAAGAGAGGTGGGAGGGAGAGAGGCAGGCAGATGGTTTTGGCTAGACAGTACAAGCATGTAAGAGATGGTAAGGGGAGCAGGGATGCAAGAATAATCTATAAAGATTCTTGTTCACTCCAACCCTCAGGGTTTTTTGTGGTAGAAAGAGGAGGGGCATTATCTATGGATTTCTCTTATGTAGGTACTCCACATTCCCTGAGAAAAGTAAGCTAAAGTCAGAGTAAGATGATCTTCACTAGTTTGGCATTTTATCAAATCTGGGTTTTAATTTTGATTCTATCACTTACTATCTGTTTAATCTTGGACTAGTCTCTTCTCTTCATTGGGCTGCATTTTGCTAATGAAAAATTACAGTGATGGGGGAGGGGTAGAATGGTGGGTGTTGGGTAAAATGACCTCTAAGGTTTCTTCCAACTCTAAAATCCTATGATTCCCTCTTGGAACACCTTTCTAATCACCACTTGCTTAATGACGTGTAGACTATTCCCTATGTGGACCCTGTGGTCACACTGATCTTAGGGTCTCTAAGCCATGGGTCTGCCTCTTATAACATCATCTTAATGTTCTTCTCTGTAGTTCCCCATCCCTACCCTCCCCCATCTTCCCTATGATAGGGAAAACACCTCTCTGTTATAAGCAGAAACAAAAATTGTTGAATAAAATTATAGCTCACATCTATAAGACTTTAAATGTCACCAAATACTTTCCTCACAGCTGCCTTGATAAATAGGTATCACAAAATAAATATTTTTTCTAAAGTTATAAATGAAGAAACTGAAGCTCAGAGAAATTAAGTGATCTATCCATGGTCACATAGCTAATAAGTGTTCAAGGAGTCAGTGGAGTTATGGAACCAGGCTAGAAGTGACTTGCCGAGAGTCACACAGCTAGTAAGTGTCTGAGGCTAGATTTGAACTCATGGATAGGAGTCTTCCCGACTCTAGCCCTAGAACTCTATTCACTGTGTCACCTAGCCAATCCATAAATCTCTAGTGCTGGGCTTAAAGACCAGTGTCACTGGGTAATTACAACACTCCATCTCCCGAATCCAGGCATTTTCACTGGCTGTCTTCCATGCACAGAATTTTCATCTCATCTCTGCCTCCTAGCTTCCCTGACTTGTTTTAAGCCCCAACTAAAACCCTGCCTTCTATGAGAAGCCATTCCTGATCTTCCTTAATACTAGGCCTCTCCTCTGTGATTATCTCTAATTTATCTTGTACATGTACATATACATATATATGTATGTATGTATATATGTATATATATATATGTGGATAGATAGGCGGATAGATAGATGGATAGATAGATAAATGGATAGATAGATAGATGGATGGATGGATGGATGGGTAGATAGATGGATAGATGAAATAGATGGATAGATGAGATAAATAGATAGATAGATAGATAGATAGATAGATAGATAGATAGATAGATAGATAGACACATATCTTGTTTCTGCATGGTTGTTTACTCATTGTCTCTCCTGTTTGATTGTGAGCTCAAGAAACCAGAATTAATTGCCAGGCACTATGCTAGGTGCTGGAGATACAAATATGAAAGTGAGACAACTCCTACCCTCAGAGAGCATATATTCTACCAAGGTGATGGTCTAATGGAAAGAGCTCTGATCTCAATCCAGAAAACATGAGTTATACCTGTGATTCAATAACCCTTCTCTCTTGGTTTCTCTCCTCTACCAAATAAGGGAGCGCACTTAGATGGTCCTTCCACCCCTCTGATGACTCTTTCATGGAGGAAGGGAAGAGACATACAGGGGCTTGAGCCATGTACCTACCTATCCCTTGAGTCTGGCCAGTTGTGGTGAGTGGGGGAAGGGGTGGGTTCTGGTCAGCTCCTATCTACTTAGTAAAACCTTTTGGATGCTTCAGGATGGATTTTTAGTGTCCGGATCTTTGAGCCAGAGGATGAGGTAATTGGGGCTTTGCCCTACCATGCTGACATCTGGAAGGGGATAGATTTCCTGTCTGAGGTGGTCCTCAGGCATGACATTTCCATTCCCTAGCCAACTGCTACCTTGAGTGGTACCATCAATCTCTTTGGGTCAGTCTTCCTGGCTACTTCCCCCATACTTCCTCTCACCAATGGAGTCTGCTCCTATTCTGGAGAATACCCTGACAATTTCTCCCATCTTCACTGCTGAGCAGAACACAAGAGACTCACACTAGAGTGAATGGATGAGTGAATGAATGAAAGAACTATAAAACTGGAATAGACCTTGGAGACTGTTCTAGTCTTTTAATTTTATAGAAGAAAAACTGAGTCTTTTAAAAGAGAAGAGACTTGCCCAAGGTCACACAGTGACCCAGTGGGACAGCCAGAACTAGGAGCCAAGTCTCCTTACTCCCATTCTATCACACTGCCTCAGGTATCTTCAAGACAAAATAATCTCTGCTTTTGTCTCCTAAACAAAAAGCTTAAGTTAAAAACAGAAACCCTTTAAACTGAAATACCATGCATGATCAGGATTGATTGGTATGATAGATAACCTAAAGGAGATCATTTAGCTTCCCTCAGACTCAGTTTTCTCATATGTAAAAAGATAATAATATCACCTACCTCCCAGAGTGGTTGTAAAGATAAAATTAGATTATATTTGTCAAGCACCTTGCAAACTTAATAAACTATGTAAATGCTAAAGAAAAAAAGAAGAAGAAGACAAAAAATCCCCACAATGTCCTGCCTGTCTCTCATAGGATCCTGAGTGGGAAAGAACCTTGGATCATTGGACTAACCCATTAAAACTTTAAGGATAAGGAAACTGAGACCCAGAGTGTGGAGAGGATTTGATTAAGGTCACAAAGACAGTATGGGATGGGAATGCAATGTCTAGGCCCTCTGATAACAAAGGCAGGGCTTCTCCCACTGTACCACATAGTCTCCTTGCTAAGATCTCATCCACTTAATGTCATGTTAATTTATTAGTCAATTCCTGAAAGTCATTTTTACAAATCCATGTTTGTTTTTGACATTACACTTGTTTCCTCACTTCTTCTGTCCCTGTCCCTCTCTCTCTTACACAGCCTCTGTTAGCCTCTCTCCCCTGCCCTCTGGGGCTCTCTTTCCATGATTATTAGTCCAGAAGGCTTGGTTAATGGCACTTATTTGTAGCAAATGGATTAACATGGGGAAGAAGGCAAACTTGGGGCCACTCAGTCAGTTAATGAGCCAAGCCTGCACAAAAGCAACATGAAGATACTGTGAGGGACAGCTCCCTTGTCATAGGATATAACACCTCCCTGCCCCCAACTTCTTACTCCCCTCTTCCTCATATAGCCTCCTAGACTGTATCATCACAGTAGCTCCTTGAAAACAAGAATGCTGTTTCATCTAAGCTTTGTAACCACAATGCCTTCAGGACTCTGCACATAGCAGGTATTTAATAAATGTTTGTTATTAGTGTTCTAGGGGTGAGGGTGTGTGATTATGTGTTTCTGTGGGTTAGATGTGTAATGAAGCATTACTAGGGGAATGTGATGAGGGTATTTATGATCTTGGGGAAGAAGGTAATATTTTTTGTTTGTTTTTTCTGGGAACATAGATTGGAAGCATATGAGGGGATAAGACATTACCGGAACCATGGGCTGCATTTGAGAGAAGAGAGCAGAAACATTTGCTTGTGCATCTGCAAGTAAACTCTACCACTGACTGGATTCCTGGGCAAGAAGGAAGCACCTTAAGTCCTTCTCATTCCCCTTTACAGAACCATCCTATTCAAGCCTACACATGTGACAGAGGTCTGTCTTGGACTTTCTCCTCTCTCCCTCCTAACGATCTCATCAGCTCCCCCTATATTCTCTTATCATCTCTATGCAGGTGACTCCCAAGTCTACACAACTAGTCCCAGTTTCTCTCTTGAGCTCTAGTCCCATTGAGACTTCTTCACCTGGATGATATATAGGCTTCTCAAACTCAAATTGTCAAAAACTGAATTCATTATCTTCCCCCTTAAGCCCTCTCCTCTTAAATCTCACATTTCTGTGCAGGGTACCAGCAATTTCTCAGTCACCCATGCTCACAACCTTGGAGTTATTTTTCACTCTTCCCTGTCCTTCAGCACCCCCTCACACATATACACTCAATAGCTACATCTTGTTGGTGCTATCTCCACATCCATCCCCTTCCCTCCACTCACAAATCCTTATTGCACTTCAGATCCTTGTCACTTCTTGCCTGGAATATTGCAATAGCCAACTAATTGTTCTTGTAGCTAGTCTCTTCCCTCTCCAAACCACCCTTTCTGCAGCTGTCATATTGAAATTCCCAAAGCACAAGGTTGACCATGCCACTGCACAGCTCAAGAAGCCTTGGTGGCTCCCTATTGCCCCTGAGACAAATTACAACCTCCTCTGTTTGGTAAAGACCTTGACTATCTGGCTATAGCATTCCAGGATTAGTTCACATGATTCCTGTATCCTATATTTCAGTCATACTGAAACTTTCTATTCTCTGTACACCACACTCCATCTCTAGATTCCACAGCTTTGCCTAGACTGTTCTCCCATGCCTAGCATGCTCTCCCTCATCTGATTTGGACTGGACTCTCCATTTTCCTTCAAGGCTCAGGTATCATCTCCTATGTAAAGTTTTTTCCTCCAATGGTTAGTGATCATCCCAAATCATTTGGTACATATTGTATAGTCACTTACCTATGGAGATGTTGTATCACCTCAATAGAATGTAAGCTCCTTGGGAGACAAAGATTCTTCTGCTTTGGTTTTTGTTCCTTCAACATCTAACACAGAGACAGGTGTTGTTGAATGAAAGTAGGAAGGAATGAAAGCTAGTTGTTGTCCTTCATTCTCAAAGAGGCCCAAAATGGTGTCACTATGCTGGGGTCAAGGTGCAGTGTGTCTGACTATGGCTGATAGCTCAGCTCTCCCACTGGAGTGGGAGTCAGAAGAAGTCCTGGTTCTGCTATTTTCTAACTGTGTGACTTTCCAGCTCTGAAATCTATGATGGCAAGTCACAAAGGGAAGACTCTGCCTCTGCCTTTTTGAGAGACTGTTCTCATTCAGGCTCCCACTTGGGTAGGAAGGTCAGGGTCAGGGTCAGGGTGGCCTCTTGAAAATGATAAGGATCTCTTTAGATGCAAGATGAGATATTCTTGGTTCCCTAAGGATGGGTGGATGAAACAATTCAGAGGATTTTTGCAACCAGTGACATCTTGTGGCTGGAGCTCTCAAAGTACATTTAACTTGAAATTCCCCTGTGAGCTCTAGAAGGCAGAAAAGGGATGAACTTTATCCTTTCTATCTCAGCTTATATCTCACAAAAGATATGAGTCCCCCCACCCCAATCCGAGCCCAGAAATGCCTTTGCTGAATCTAGGCAGCTAAGGGGTATAACAGATACAATGCTGAACTTGGAACCAGGAATCCTGCTTTGGACAGACAGTACAGATAGAGCAAGCCTTTTAGCCTCAGTTTCTTTATCTGTAAAATTAGGATAATGATAAGGATATCTACTTCACAGGGTTGTTGTGATGATTAAATGGAATAATACACCTAATAAAGCCCTATCTAAATGCTATTGTTGTTACTTTTGTTTCTCTGATTCTCTTCCTGGAAATCTTTCTGGTAAGACTCCAAGAATAGGGATCAGATTAAGTCTCTTTATGCCTAGACATACACTTCATAGAATCATGGAAGAGGATGTCAGAGACCACTTGGTTCAGATTCCCAGTATCACCTTCCCCCCAACCCCAATTCGCAGATGAGGAAACAGAAGCTAAGAGAGGGAGCTATCCAAAGTTCTGAAGCTACAAAATGGCTAAGTCAAGGTTAGAAGGCAGGCCTGCTGGCTGCTAACCTAGCATCCTTCCTACAGTGTAGTGCACAGCAAAAAAAGAGAGCAGGACCCTTTGCCAAAGGACCTAGGTTCAGATTCTGACTCCATCACTTAAAAATTTTGAGTTTGGGCAAATCACTTAAACTCTCTGGAACTCAGTTTCCTCATCTATATAATGAGATGGTTGAACGAAATGATCTCCACATTCCCTTCCAGATCTAAATTTGCAATCCTATGATTTAAGGGTCATTTTGCAAAAAATTAATTTTGAACCTTCCAGTGGTAGGAGCTGTCCATGCTTTTCTGTTCCCAGATTCATATTTAAAATAATGATCTTGTAAGTAGAGACCCCAGGGCTAAAGAAGTGATAGTCCCATCACCCTCTTCTGTGGTTCAACCACATCTGAAAGGTTGTATTTAATTCTTCATGCCACATTTTAGGAAGGCTATTGAGAAGTTGGAGTCTGTCCAAAATAGGCCAACCAGGATGGTGAAGGCATGATGAGAAGATGTCATGTCATATGAGGATTCACCAAAAGATGGATCATGGTTAGCCTGAAGAAGAGAAGCAGGCTTGAGTAGGGGGGCAGGGATAGCTGGCTTCACCTATCTGAGATACTGTCTCATGGAAGAGGAATTAGATTTAATTTCCTTGGTCCCAGGGTGGGGGGAGGGGCAGAAATAAGAAATATGAGTTAAAGCGGCAAAGGAAAAAAATTTAGACGTGAAGAAAGGATCCTGTTGATGGGTGGGAGTTTCCACACCTGGAATGTTTTTGGTATTCCCATATGTCCAAAGTGCTAACAATAGAAAGACAAAAAGAAAAACAAACCAATCCTTGACTTTTAAGAACTGTATATTCCACAAGGAGATATGATATGGACCATCAAAGAGGCACAGACAAAGGGCTAAGAAAGCTTGGAGGGCAAAGAGATCACTCCTGGCTGAGGGTTGGAGATGAGGAGGACCAAGGAATACAGTGTAGCACAGATAGGTAGCTTTTGGTCCAGGCCCTGAGGAATGAATAAGATTTTGATGGGTGGAATGTAATATTGACAAGTATGTGGTGGGTATGAGGAATAGAATGAGCAAAGAGGCAGAAGTAAGATATTGGCTGGAGGTGGGGATGGAGATTGAAGCAAGGTTTTGTGGAGTCTTTGAGGGAGTGGGAAAAAAAGTTGTACATCAACAATCTATTCAGAAATTTGATTCTGTGTTAAATGTACTTGGGGAACTCTCTCTCTCTCTCTCTCTCTCTCTCTCTCTCTCTCTCTCTCTCTCTCTCTCTTTCTCAGAAACCCTATAGCAAGTCCTTCTTTAAGACAAAGTATTCTTTATAAAGTGAAGCATGCTTTTATGGAGAGAAGTGTCCTTCTGTGGAGGGGATTGATGTGCCCTCAGTTTAGCAATTGTGGAAAGGGGAAGCAGATTAGTTGGCACAGAGGAAAAATACTAAACTTGGAATAATGGGACTTGAGTTCAAACCTCACTTCTGTCAATTACTATCAGTATGTTTTTAGGTGAATCTCAATTTTTCTGGACCTCAGTTTCCTCATCTGTAAAATGAGAATGTTGGACCAGTTGGCCATTGAGGTCCCTTCTGGCTCTAAATCTTTTAATTAGGTGACCTCTAAGTCTGCTTCTAGATCAATGATTGGCAATTGATTTATGATTTCCTAGATAGAATTAGATAAAAGTCAGGCTCACCGTAAGTGATCACAGTATGCTAGCTCCCCAGTTGTACTTCCCCTCCCCTTCAACTTTGCACTCACCTGTGCAGAGACTGCAGGATGTCAGCAAAATAATTTGGGATGGGGAAGCAGAAGACAAGGGTTTTAATCTAGGATCAGAAGCTTCCTAGCTACATGACCATGGGCATCACCTTAGTTCTCTGAGTAGGACCAATAATATCTACAGTACCTATTTTATGGGATTGTGTCCAAAATACTCAATAATGCTTAAACTGATATAGAAATGGAGGCTATTATCATTGCTCTTCACAGGTACATAAATACATATGTACACACAGGGGTTTGCCTTAAAGTTCAATAAAAATATGATGCTGTTAAATGCACATACACACGTGGATTCTCAGGAACACAGGGAGCTTCTGTCTGTGACCATTGATAACTGCATGGGTCTGCAGTCTCTGGAACTCCCAGCATGCACTGGGGTGATGGTTCATTGCCAGGGCTCCCCTCAGCTCCCTGGAAGGACTGGGGATTGCTGAGGCTTCCTAATTACCAGGGTTACGGGAATTTGGACCCAGACATTTTGACCCCAGCAGGGTCCCATTCCAGTAGAAACTAGGAAAGATAGTGATGGATCCCAGAGGGGCACTATTGGACATCCTTATACTTGGAAACCATGGAAGGTATTGGGAAGGTCACGGGATCAGGAAGTCCAAGATTTTAGAGATGGAAGAAACCCTTAGAGATCATCTAGTCCAAACTTTCATTTTATAGATGAGGCAGCTTGGTGGTGCAGTGGATGGATCATGGGACTTGGAATGAGGAAGACAAATTCAAATACTGCATCAGATACCTGCTAGCTGTGTGACCCTTGGCAATCATTTAGCCTCTCTCTGATTCAGTTTTTCATCTATGAAATGGGGGTGATAATAGCATCCCAGGGTTGTCTCAAGGATCAAATGAGATAATATTTGTAAAATACCTTGCCAGCCTCAAAGTTCCATATAAATGCTCACTATGGCCATCATGATAAATGAAGGACTGAGAACCTGAGAGATTAAATGATTTACTTAAGGTCCTATAGGTAACAAGTGGCATAGGCAGAATTTGAACTTGGTCCTTTAACTCCAGAGCCCATGGTCTCTCCCTCATCACACAGGTTTGTCATTTCCTTCTCCAGCTCATTTGACAGATGAAGAAACTGAGGAAAACAAGGTTCAGTGACTTGCCCTAGGTCACACAATTAGAATTCCTGACTATCCCCATTCCACAGGTTCAAGGCAACTTGGAAGCAGCAATAAGATAGGAGGTGACTTTAACATTTTCAGTAAGAAGCTGATTTTTTTTAAAGAAAAATAACTGCTGTTAGCAGTAGTAAAACAATATAATAAATACAAGAAATAAATCGAGTTAACATGTAATGAGCTGCCTTATTAATGCATTAAACCTGTAAGAAATGCTTAAGTGTTTAATTGGCACCTAATGAGGGTGCCAATTAGGGATCATTATACATTTCTTTAAAAATCCTAATTGACAGAGGGGTATTTCAATCAATGCTCATAGACCAGCAGAACTTGTAGTGGCTCACCTGGAGGAGGGGGAGACCATAGGGCCAGCTCCCAATAAGACAGTGCAGCCCCCCAGGGGGGGTCCAAATATCTGCCGGCCAGACCTCCTCAGCTAGGGTACAGAAAAATAATGAAATGCCCAGTTCTTGTCCTGATTCGCCTCTAGCTCTTTGTGTGATCCTGGACAAGTCACTTCCCCTCCTACTGATGCCTCCTTGAACCTGGTCACAGAGAAAGAAGTGGAGGAGGTGGGAGGAAAGCAAGAGGGATGACAGGGGGTAAGATGAGGAGGAAGAGGACTATAAAGTCTAGAAAGAAAAAAAGAAGGTGGAAGAGGACAAGCAGAAGATAAATAGGGCAAAGCTATGACTAGCAATTTGGCACCCAGAAAGCTTCACAAAATATACCTGGGACAAAACACTCTTAAGATAACTCTTTGAGCCCAATTCAACTAGGGAGAGAGTAGAGACTTCCCATGGGGGAAGACAGAGACCAAAGGACACGTTGATGCTGTTTCTGGGAACACCATGGAAGGAGGGAAGAATGATTTGGGGCCATTGCTGGGAAGAGGATACTTTGCAGAAGGGGAATAACTGAGGTCTGCACCCACTAAAATTCAGTGCCCTGGTACAAAGCCCGGGGGAGCTCCTGTCTCTGCTTCTGAACTGAGGAAGAGGAGGAGACAGCCCCTTGGCTAAGAACAGCTATAGAACATGTTTATCTTGTCAAAAAAGGCAATACTCCCAAGGTTCACTAAGAGAGATTCCATTGGCTCCAGCCTCTCAGGACCTGTCCAGGTCTAGGTTTTACTGGCAGAGTTCTCTCCTCCTAGTTATAAGCCCAGTACCTACATCTATGGAGGGCAAAACTCAGCCCTAAACCTATAGCTTTTCAAGAGGGCAGCAGGAGGAGGAGAAGGAAGATGAAGAAGAGGAAGAGGAGGAGGAAGAGGAAGAGAAGAGGAGGAAGAAGAGAAGGAGAAAGAGGAGGAGGCCAGCTCCAGGCGGAGCTGCCTGGACCTAATGGGAACTGACAACAGAAGCAAGTTCAAATCTCAGGCACAAGGGAGGAGGGCTGAAAGGGGAAAACAGTGACAAATGACAGTAGATCCTATCTCAGCTCAGCTGGATGGATGGTGAATTTATTAATGCCCTCAGCTCTGTCAGAGTATGGCTCAGTGGAGGCATGGCACTCATACTCAGTGATACCTGCCTGTGGGTAGACCTCGCTGCACATAACCAGATCATTTTTGGTGAAGTTGGATAGAAATGGAGCCCTGGTTAACTGTTGCCTTGCAAGAACATTTGAGGAAATTCAAAGTATTTAGAAGAATGGCTGACTCGGCTCTGTTCTCTCCTGTGGTCAAGGAGATTTTGGGAGAAGTAGAGAGGAATAAAGATAGGACTGGGTCCAAGACCCCCTGGGAGGAAAATGTAGAGAGTAGGGTACCTAGGAAGCCAGGACCTGTAGTGGAAGTACCAAATAACGAAGCAGGGAATTGGGAACCTCTGGAGGGAGCAGTAGTCTGGAGCATCCATTCCTGTGACCTCTCCCCTGTGCCAGACTCTCACCCACAGTACTCAAGAGTCATAGGAATTATACAAGGGAGGAGGAAGGAGCCATCTTGCTCTACACGTTCAGATGCAAATCCTTTCTTTGCCTTTTTCTAAGTTCAACCCATCCTAGATTTGAAGCTTTGTGAGCCCTAGTGCTTGCTTACAAGGCAAGTTAGTAATTGCCATTGAAGAAGCTCCATATGTGGAATTTCCTAGGTTTCACCTGAATTGGGAGAGGTAGTGAACCAGATAAATGGCAAACTTCCATATACCCAGGCCCTTTGTGTCAGAAGGGACCCTCTGACACAAGAGTTCCTCATTGAAGAGAAAGATTTCCCTTGTTCTGCTTAGTCCTAGGGGGCAGAACAAGGAGCCCTGGGTGAAAGATACAGAAGACAACTTAAAATTTGATGGGAGAGAAATGGGCAGCTAGGTAGTGCCATAGTGAACAGAGCCCAGAATCAGAAAGACTCATCTTCCTGAGTTCAAATGTGATCACACACTAGCTGTGTGACCCTGGGCAAGTCACTTAACCCTGTTTGCCTCGGTTTCCTCATCTGTAAAATGAGCTGGAGAAGGAAATGACAAACCATGCCAATATCTTTGCCAAGAATACTCCAAATGGACTCACAAAGATTCAGACATGACTGATAAATGACTGAACAACAACTGGAATGGGAAAAAACCCTTAACAATAAGAATTGTCTTGATCCTTTATCCCCAAAAAAGATTGTCTTAAAGGAGTCAGGAAATTGAAACTCCATGGAGATTCATAGTCCTAGACCCTGGAAGGAACCACAGAGACAATTTAGCCCAACTCTCTCATTTCACAAATAAGGAAACTGAGGTTACGGGAAATTAATTCACATCAGATCACAAAGGTATCATCAGAGTTAGGAGATGAACCCATACCCTCTGACTTCAGAACTAGTGATCCTTCCACTGAACCACACTGTTTCTTCCTCTATTCAAGCAGAGAAGGGGTAGACAGTTGCCTCTACCACATCCTCCTCACCCAAGGAGATTGCAAATGGAATTCCAACATTGTCTGGGAGGCTGATGACCTCTGAGATTTCCACCTACACACACACACACACACACACACACACACACACACACACACACACACAATTAGTCTGTAAACAAACACCAAAATGTACCAAGGGAAGCTCCTATTATAAGATACCATGCATGATCTGAATCCTTTTGTTCCTCTGGATGCTGATGAGAATTCAGCAAAGAAAGACAGTGATGGCATTCTAGAGTCTCCTACTTGGAAGGGAGCATGGATTTTCCAACCAAACTTCAAAGGCTATCTAACCTAACCTTTAGAGCCAAATATAGGAATTCTGGTGGGTAGGACAAATTCAATTGGGAGTGGGAAGGGATACAGAGAATAGTCCTGTTGGACACCCCCCAGAGAAAGTAGAGGGGAGATGGGGGAATTATGCTGGGACTACAGAAGGATGGGGCCTTCTTGGTGTTAAATGGACTGCAGGAGAAGAGCAGTATTTTCATGGTATTGTTGGTTCAGTCATCTCAGTCATGGCTGACTCTTCATGACCTGATTTGGGGTTTTCTTGGCAAAGATCCTGGAGGGGTTTGCCATTTCCTTCTCCAGCTCATTTCATAGATGAGGAAAATGAGGCAAGCATGATAAGTGACTCGCCCAGGGTCACCCAGCTAATAAGTGTCTGAGGCCAGATTTTAACTCAGAACTGCCTGACTCTACTACACCACCTAGCTGCCCCATTTTCATGGTACCTCACAGTATAGGCCCATAGAGAATCATATGGTTCTGAAAAATGGACCAAGGACAAAGCTCTAGTTGCCTCACCCTAGTTATAACTCTGCCAACCCTAATCTAAATGAAATTATCTGTACAGTATTCTTCAACAAGTAGTTATTCAACTTCTTTTTGACCAGAGGCAGGGATGGTAGACTACTTTTTCTACTGTATCACTATGCTGATTTAAAAGAGCTAGGGTTTTTTGTTCCCACCTTCAACTCTGCTAAGCCCACATGGGGGCAGATCCTTATATTGTATTGAGTTAACAATCAGCTTCACTAGAACTCCAACCCATTGCATCAAATTTTTTGCCCTGTAGGGTGAAGCAAAATGGGTCTAATTCCTTCCCTCCCAGAGATAGCCCTGCACCTATTTGAAAACAGAGCCTTAAAGCACACTGTTATAGACCTCCTTCCCTAGTGACTCTACTCTATCAATCAATGTTTTTTTGTCATCACACAATGAATTCCAAATCCACCTAATTGTACATTTAGCCTTCCTGTCTCCAGTGGGTCTCAAAAGCATTTTCTCAAATGCTTTGCTTAATTAGAATTGGGTAGTTAGCAAGAGAAAGTTTCTAGGAGGTGTGGTTTGGATTCTGAAGATTATAAAATCAGAGAGCTTAGGTATGAGTTGGAGGGGGAGGGGGAGGGGGGCCAAAGCTGCCAGGAATGGGGAATGGATTTTGTAATAAAGGAGTTAATGAAGTGAGAACTAATTGGACTGTCCAGATGGGTTTCCTAGTATGAATGCTCCTTCTTTGCTCTGGGAAGTTGTATCGAATGATTTGTAATTCTATCTATCCTTTGTAGCTCCAAGCCCCCAGCTAAAGAGAATGCCCTGGCAAAATGTCTCAGTGTGAAATCTATCCGTTTTTCTTTTCTGGGAGCTACCCCCCCCCCCATTAGCCTTATTATTTCCAATAAGTACACCCAGACTAGCAAAGGTTTGTAACTGACACTGTTTGAAAAGACAAAGCAAATATTTAAAACAAAGGAAGATAAACAGACTTTCCTGTACCCACAAGAGGAGGAAAAAGCTACAGAACATCTGCCTTGGGATCTAAAGTCCAGGGAGATTTCAGCTAGACAAGTTCTGTCCTAATACCCCACCCCACCCCCATCCTAAATGTGCCCTTGGTAGCCTTTCTCCCATTGTCCTAGCCCTTTTGTTTTTGGCAGGTACCCTTGCTTTCAATTCTGGTCTCCCCAGCCCACTCAGTTTCTCCACCTCCATGCTCATATACCTAGTCCAGAACTTGCTTTATCTCCTCTCCATCTCACTGAACTGACTTTTAAAGGTCATTCTAGGAGGTGTTGCTTATCACTGTTGCCTATCACCAAGTTGTTCCCTTTCTAATTTACTCAAGGGATATGTTCTAACCTTATAGCCTTTGGCTTGTCAAATCTTTGTATTTATTTAGTTTGACACCTTGTTGTCAGGTACCTTTTTATGTGATTAGGTCCTGGGCTTTCAAGGACCATTCCCTTATGTTAGAATCTTAGAGTGGGAAGAAGCCTTAGAGGAATCATAAAATCACAGATTTAGAACTGAAAAGAATTTTAAAGGTCACCAAACCCCTCATTTTATAGCTTAGGAAACTGAGCCCTAGAGAAGTTAGTTAAGTGACTTGCCCAAGGGCACACAGGTAGAAAGTGGTGGAGATGGGAATTGAACCAAAGTCCTTTGTCTTCCAAATCAGTGCTTTTCCCACTAAACTCAATTCCTTTGTTTTATGGATGAAGAAATAGAGACCTAGACATCTTGTCCAATGGTACTTCGCACAGCACCTGGCACATAGTAGGCACTTCTAAATATTTGTTGACTTGAGTTGATCCCAACCTATACCTGAACAGGAACCTACTTTGTGACCTCCAGCAAATGGTCATCTAGACTGTGCTTAACGAGTTTCGGTGATGGGGAATGCCAACTTCCAAGGGGCCTCTTCAGTTTTAGGACAATTCTCACAGTCCAAAAGATTTTCCTTGTATTGAGCTAAAAAGTGCCTTTCGGCAATTTTCACACATTGAAGCAAGAAGAATAAGTCAAATCCTTCTCCAACAGAATGGCTCTTCAAATACTTTTCTTTGGATTTAGAGCAGGGGAGACAATGTAGAGATCATCTGGTGGGAGCCCCTTGTTTTATAGACAGGGACATTGAGATGAAAAGAGGGGAAGGGACTTTCCCAAAGTCATACAGGGAGAAAAACAGAGCTGAGATTTGAACCCGAGTTTTCTGGTCCATTGTGTTTTTCTCTCTACCTCGAGTCCCCTGCATAGCTGAAGACAGTCATCATCTCTCCCACCCCCATTCCCTTCCAGTCCAAACTTTTTTTGTTTTTATCACAGAGTTAGAGCTGGAAGAAGCCTTAGAGGTCATCAGGCTCAACTCCTTTACTTTACAGATGGGGAAGATCAGGTACAGAAAGTTGAGGTGAACTATCCAAGGTCCCAAAGATAACAGAGCTCAGCTCTGGTTCTCTGGCTCCAAATCTATCACTCTTCCATTGTGCTGTAATGTTTTCCTTTAGCTAATCTTCTTATGGTTTCCAGCCTCCGTTCTGTCCTGCTTATCCTCCTTTGAACCCACTCCAGCTGTCAGTGTCAATGTCTTTGCTAAAATGTGTGGCCTAGAATTGAATGCAATTCTCCAGATGTTTTCTCCCTCTTGCCTCCCTGAGATGTGGGTCTTCCTCCTGCATTCTCTTCCTGTCCATGAATCATCCTAGACCATAAGACAGAGGATTTATGTGCTTCAGAACCTTCCCCGGGGAGAAGAAACCTGAGAAGGGCTTAACAGATGGATAGGGAATGGGGACCATGTCCCAAGGCTAGTTTCCTTGATGCCACATAGGACTAGAATTGAGAGTTGGGGAGAGAGGAAGAAGAAAGAGAGGGGAAGGGTGGAGGAGGGAGGGAGGGAGTGAGAGAAGAGGGGAGGAGGGAGTAAAAGACAGGGAGAAGAGAGAGGAGGGAGAGAGAAGGAGATAGGAAAGGGGTGAGAGAGGAGGGAAGGATGGAGAAAGGAAGAGAGCAATGGGAGAGAGGGAGAAGAGAGAGGAGGGAGGAAGGGAGAGGAGAGAGAGAGAAAGAGAGAGAGAGAGAGAGAGAGAGAGAGAGAGAGAGAGAGAGAGAGAGGTGGGAGAAAGGAAAAAATGATGGAAGGGGGACAGGAAGAGGGAGGAATGGAGAGAAATGGAGAAAGGGAAAGTGGGGGGAGGAGGGAGGGATAAAAAGGAAAGGAGAGAGAGGAGAAAGAAGAAAGGAAGGAAGGAGAAAAATTCCTCCCTCCATCCCTCCTCCCTCCAGCTGGTCATGGTCATGCAGAGTCATTGATGAGGAAGTGTGGGTTTCAGCTATTTAAAATGCCAGCACATTCTCCCTTCTCCCTCCCTGCCACCCCCCTGATCTCTGAAATGCATAGGAAACTCATACTTTGGAAAGGGCAACTAATTCATTTTCCCCCCTGGAAGTTGTTGGGAAATTCATTTCCTAGAGAGAGCTGGAGCTGCTTGCTGCTTTGTAGAGAGAAATAGGTACAGTCCAGCCCCCTTGCCCTTCCCTACCCCTGCCCAAGCTCTCAGAGCTGGGCCTATTAAAGAAGTAATTAAAGGAACTAGAATGGTCTGGCTAGAGGTGGGGAGGAAAGCAAAGGTTTGTGGATTCCCTTAGGTGGGTGCCACCTCTTTGGGCTCAGGAATTCTGCTCCGTCCTCCATTATGATCCACTGACTCTGTGGTCTTCTGGGTCAATATCTGTCCACTGGACAGACCTCAGCACAGAGTCAGTCTCAGTGGCCATAGCAGAGATGAGAAAACCTCCTAAGAATGCAATAGCATGGGCTTCTTTGCTCATCATAACGTCAGATCCGTTGCTAGAGAGGACCTGCTTGGGAAGCCTTCAGGTCAGAGCTGCTTTGAGGGCAAAGGGTGTCTGTCAGAACACAGGTTCCTTGAGCTTTCGGTGTCTCCCCACTCAGAGCAGGCTCCTGGAAAGCAGGTCAAATGGAACACAGGACTTGGAATCAGCAACAACAGCATTCAAATCTTACCTCCATTTCTTACTAGTTGTATGAATGTGAACTAGTCATTTACCCACTCCTTGCCTCAGTTTCCTCATCTGTAAAATGGTAGAGTTGGACCAATGACTTCCAAGGTCCCTCTTAGCTCTAAGCCTACGATCCCTATGATCTACTTAATTTCAAATCAACTCAGAAAACATTTTCTGACCATGTACAGGGCTCTGTACTAGGTTCTGGTGGTGGAGTAGAAATGGGGGAGGGGAAGGAAAAACAACAATAATCAATAATTCATATCCCATAATACTGTATAGTTAAATAATCATAGCAGTGTGTATAAAGCAATGTAAAGTTTACAACAACTGTATGAAGCAGATAGTGAAAGTATTATTACCCTCATTTTACAGATGGGGAAACTAAGTCTGAGAGGGAAAATGATTTTTCACCAAATTCACAAGTAGTAAGCTTCAGAGGCCCCAGGGAAGCTAGGTCTACTGAATCCCAAGTACCTGTCCTCAGGGAACTGAGAGTCTAGCTGGGAAGATAAGCTCAACATAGGAGGAAACTAAAATAATGATCACAGATTTGAATAACAGTTGAAGACAGTTGAAGAGATGTCACAAGGCCAAGCATGATTAATTGCTCAATGAATCATACAGATAATAATTGTTCCAAGATGTCAGAGGAGAGAGAAGCTGCTTCGGGCTGGGGAAAAAATCCAATCCAATCCAATAAAGCTTTTGTAAGTGCCTACTGTGTGCCATCTATTGTGCAAGTTGCTGGAAATACAAAGACAGCTCTCCCAAGATATTCTCTCCCTTAAAAAAATTTCATCCTACTATACAATATGAACATAAATAATAAAGTGAAAAATAGGATGAGGCACAGAGGAGGCTGCCATTTGAACCAAATATTAAAATATGACTGTTAACTAGAAGAGGCAGAGAGAATGAAAAAGCAAGAGGAGTAGAAGGCATGGAAAGGGTGTCAGGGCTGGGAGGGCCTTAGAGATCACCTCTTACACATCCCTCCTTTTGGAGGCAAATAAACTGAGACTCAAGGAGGGAGATGGATTTGGTCAAAGTCACACATTAGCATCACAAAATAGGAGGATCAGAAGGGACCTTATAGATCTATTTCAGTTCCCTTCTTTTCCAGATGGGGAAACTGAGGTCCAGAGAAGGGGAAAAGTGAAGGGAAGGAATAAGAATTTATTTACCTACTATGTGCTAAGCGCCTCTCATTTGACTCTCACAAGCCCTGCAAGACAGGTGCTGTTATTACCCTCATTTTAAGTTTGAAAGAGTAGAAGCAGATAGAGTTTAAGTGATGTGCTCCAGGGTCACACAGTTAGTAAGTGTCTGAGATTTGAACTCAGGTCTTCATGACCTCAGGTCAAGTATTGTATCCACTGCACCAGCAGCTGCCTTTGTCTGGATGTCCCTGAGATCACAAAGCAAAGACCAGAGCCTAGGCTTCCTGATTCCCTTTCCACTGGACCACATTGCCTCTTCCAGTTTGGCTGGAACAGGGGTGGGAAGGTGAGGTGTAGGAGAACAGTCTGGAGAACCTGGAATGCCAAACATTTGGAATTTGTCATGAGGTCCTTGGGGAGCCATTGAAAGTTTTTGAGCAAATAAGAGCAAGCATTTATATGTCACCTACTATGTGCCAGGTGCTTTATAAATGTTTTCTCATTTGATCCTTACAATAAGCCTGCAATATAGGTGCTATTATTATCCCCATTTACAGATGAGGAAACTGAGGTTAAAAGACTTGCCCAGGCTCACATAGCTAGTAAATGTCTAAGGTGGGATTAGAACTCGGGTCTTCCTGGCACTCTATCCACTGTGCCACCTAGATAGTAGGATACACTAGAAAGTTGACTCTGGCAACCTGTGCAGGATGGATAAGGGGAAAAGACTAGAGCCAAGAAGAAGGCCATTGTAATAATCCAGGCTAGGCATCATAAGGGTCTGAACTAGAGTAGTGGCCAGGTGAGTAAAGAAGAAGGGGAACGTGTAATAGACATTTTGGAGATAAAATGAACAGGATAAGTAACTGATCAGATGTGGAAGTTCGGAAATAATGAAGGGCCCGAGATGAAACAGGGGTTTTGGGCTTGGGTGACCTAATGGATGGTGATAAACTCAACAGAAATAGGGAAGACAGGAGGAGGGGCAAATTTAGGGAGGAGGACGATGAATTCTGTTTGAGACACATTAAGTTTGAGCTGCTAACGGGAATGCGCACATCAAGATGCCCAGCAGACAGTTGGAAATGTGGGACTGGATCTCAGAGGAGAGATCTAAGCTCTATTTGTAGATTTGAGAGTCATCTGTCTAGAAGGGATCATGGAATGAGGATGGAAATAATTATTAAGTGTGAGTATTGACTGATGAGATAGAAAAGGGCTGAGAGTAGAACTTTGGGAGATACCCACATTTAAAGGGTGAGAGGAAGAAGAAGAGGCATTGAAGAAAACAGAAGAATGGTCAGATATGCAGGAGGAAATCAGTATTGAGTAGTATAGCTTAATATTGCTTTTTTCATTTATTTGTAACACTCTTTTAAATTTTGAGTTCTGAAATCTCTCCCTCACTCCATTCTATCACTCATCCATTGAGCAGAAAAGCAATGTAAGATCAATTTGTGTGAAATAATACAAAACATATTTCCATATTAGTCATGTTGCAAAAAAAATGGAAAAAATAAAGAGAAAAAATCATATGTCAATCTCCCCTCAAAGTTCATCAATTCTCTCTCTGGAGGTGGATAGCATTTTTCATCATGAGTCCTTTAGAATTGTCTTGGATCATTGTCTTGATCAGAAAAACCAAAAGTCTTTCACAGTTGATCGTTGTAACAATATTGCTGTTACTGGGTGCAGTGTTCTCCTGGTTCTTCTCATTTCTCTTTGCATCAGTTCATATAAGTCATCACAGGTTTTTCTGTAACTATCTTGTTCATCATTTCTTATGGCACAGTAGTATTCCAGCACAATCATAGACCACAATTTGTTTGGCCATTCCCTAACTGATAATATAACATGTTGGAAGTCAAAGGAAAAGAGAATTGTCTAGAAGAATGAAGAGGTAACTGGCGTCGAATTCACCTAGATATCCCTGCCCCTCCTTTCTCCAGTACCTAATGCTGACCAACGTCCACCACCAGTGTTGCCATCTGCCACTAATATAATTTCTCCATCAGTAAAATGAAAGATTTGAACTAGTACCTCTCTAAGATTCCTTCCATCTGTGTTCCCTGATTCTATAACTTGCATTTCCAACCTTTCCTCTCCAAAACATGCTTGCCTCCTCCAACTCAATTAATTCTGTTCATATCAATGCAGCCCAACAAACATTTATCAGCTACCTTAAAGGCCCTAGGCTTAGCACCAGGACTACAAAATGATGTACTTCTTGCCCTGAAGGAGATTATAATTTTTTATCATTTTTTATTTTTAAACATTTTTAAAACATTTTTATTTGAAATTTTGAGTTCCAAATTTTATCCTTCCCTCTTTCCTCTTCTCCCTCCCTGAGATGGTAAGGAATCAGGTTATATATGCTCAATTATAGAAAACATTTCCATATTAGTCATTTTGTACAAGAACACTCAAATAAGAGAAAAAATAAAAGAAAGAAACTGAAAAACAGTATCAATCCGTAGTCAATCGATATCAGTTCTTTCTCTGGAAGCATATAGGGTACTTCATCATTAGTCCTTCCGGGTTGTTTTAGATTGTTGTATTGCTATAATAGCTAAGTCATTCACAATTCTTCATTGAACAACATTGCTGTTATTGTGTACAACGTTTTCCTGGTTCTGTTTACTTCACTATGCATCAGTTCATGTAAGTCTTGTCTTTGGCAGAGCTCCCTTTCTCTCCCCACTTTTACAGAGAGAGAGAGACAGACAGACAAACAGACAGAGACAGAGACAGAGACAGAGACAGGGACAGAGACAGAAAGAGACAGAGAGACAGAGAGAATACAATTGGGGCAAAAGAGAAAAACGGTTCTAAGAAAACCTGAGGGAGAAGATTTCAGCTGCTGGGAATGTCATGATCAGGAAAAATTTCATGGATGAGAATTTAACACCTGAGTTAGTCTTTTAGGGAAAATGATTTTTTAAAAAGTAAGTTTAAATTGTTTGTTATTCTGAATTTAATTAACGAACAGGAAGATTTCCATATATAAAGAACAAAGAGAAATTTCATACAAAATCAGGATCTCATTACCTGCAGCTTGTTTGTTTGTTTTAGAAATATACTCAATTCATCATGTTAGTTCCAAAGCTAAAGGGATCTCACTGTTCTGTGTTGCCCTCTGACCCTCCTTCTGATCTCTTCTGTGAATTTTCTTTAAATGTTCTATTGATGCCTTTTCTTATTTTCCTCTCTTTGGCATCAATATCATCTCTCTCTCTCTTCCTTACTACCAACCCCCTCCAAAAGAGAAAACTGTCTCTTGGAACAAGTTAGCATAGTCAAACAAAACAAATCCACCCTTTGGCCATGTCAGAAAATGGATGTCTCATTCTGTTCTTCTAATCTATCACCTCTCTGTCAAGACATAGGCAGCATGTTTTATCATCAGTCCTCTGGAATGGTAGTAGTCAGATTTCTTAAGTCTTTCAAAATTGTTTTTTTTTTTTTTTACACTGTCATAGTCATTGTATAAGGGAACAACTAGGTGATACAGTGGGATAGAGTGCCAGGTCTGGAGTCAAGAAGATTCATCTTCCTTAGTTCAAATCTGGCCTCAGACACTTACTAGCTGAGTAACCCTGAACAAATCACTTGACCCTGTTTGCCTCAGTCTCCTCATCTGTAAAATGATCTGCAAAAGGAAATGGCAAGTCACTCTAGTATCTTTGCCAAGAAAACTCCAAATGGGGTCACAGAGTCAGATGTATCTGAAATGACTGAACAACAAGTCATTGTATAAATTCTTCTCCTGGTTCTACTAACCTCACTCTGCATCCATTCATATAAGGCTTTTCTGAATTCATCTTATTCATAATTTCTTTTCTTAGTATTTATATAGCACTGTAAAGTTTGCAAATTGTTATACATATAATATCTCATTTGAGCACCACAATGACCCTATGAGGTGGGTGCTGTTATTATATCCATTTTATAGATGAAGGAACTGAGTCTAAGAGAGGTTAAATGACTTTCCCAGGATCACACATACAGTAACTGTCCAAGGCAGGATTTGAACTCAAGGTCTTCCTGACTCCAAGTCCAGTGCTCTCTCTACTGTGCCAACTAGCTGTCTGTCATCATTTCTGAACAAGTAATATTCCATTACATTCTTATGCTAGAATTTGTTCAACCATTCCCCAATTTATAGACACTCCATTAGTTTCCAATTCTTTGTTACAACAAAAAGTGTTGCTATGGATATTTTTCTACATATGAGCCCTTTCCCTGTTTCCTTTCTCCCTTTGGGGTATACGTCTAAAAGTGGAATTACTAACTTAATTGCTGTGCACAGTTTAGTGATTTTTCTGGGAATAGTCCCAAATGACTTTCCTGAATGGTTGGACCAATTCATAGCTCCACCAACAGTGCATTAGTGTGCCTGTTCTCCTACATCCTCTCCAACAATTGCCACTTTCCTTTTCTGCCATCTTTACCAATTTTGTGAGTGTGAATGTTCAGAGGCAGGAGAGAGCAAGAATATCACTGAACCGCTAATAGTTTGATTTGAGTAGACCATAGACTGTTTAAATGGAAGTAGTGTGGGATAAGGAAGGGTAGGTTAGATCAAATATTGGAGGACTTTGATTGCCAGGTAGAGCAGTTGTATGTTTTATTCTGCAGTCAATGGGAAACCATCATGGGTTTCTGAGCAAGGGGGTGATATGACTGAGACTAGTATATTAAGATTAATTTGGCAGCATATGATAGCTGGATGGGAGGTGGGAGGATAGGAAGGGAAAAGAGGCGGGGGAGACTAGTTAAGGGGCTATTGCAGAAATCCAGGAAAGAGGTGATGAGGCCCTAAGCCAGGTTTCTAATACAAGGGCATTAATGTATGTTTGAGGAAAGGGAAAGGGAAGGTCCTGCCCCAGCTTCCAAAACCCTGGGGTCCACCTCTAGACAAAACACAAATGTAGAAGTGTGGGAAAAGGCCTTTTGAGGGTGGTGATGTTGAAGGCAGGAGGCACTATCTGATAAGAACAAATCTAATTTATCCATCACCTTTTCCAGTCTAGACAATCAATGAAACAATGAATCAAGACTTGATTTCTATAAAAGTTGTAAGTGGGCAGGACTATAAAAATAAATGATGCCCATAACCCATAGAATGGGGGACTCTAGAGGGTCACCTTGCCATATTACAGCAGTGTTTAGGGCACCCATGGTCTTGTGGAATCCAGGAAAAAGTTACAGAAATGTCAGAGTCTGCCCTCATCTCCCCGGTGACCCTTCTCCATCGGCACCATTAACTCCTCTCCCTCTCCTGCCAGGCCAGCCCCTTGGAATCCCGCAGCTTCTGTTCCTATTTCTGGAAAGGGGGAGGGAGAAGGGGGGATTGGAGTTGAAGTGCTCCCCTAATGCATAATCATTAGCTGATTTGCATGAGCTCATTAGGGGAGGCGCAGGTGACTGCACTCACGACCTCACATTTAATCATTCCTTGCATCTTTAAACATACACGGCAATGCCCTCACGTGCTTGGATGATCAACCAGAGCAGTGTCCCCGCACTCAGATCCCCTGGCCTGCAACTCCTCCTAAACATGCTCCCCACCTTCTGCCTCTACTCTGACTCTATCACACCCTTCTCAAGTTTTCTATCCTCAGAATTTTTTTTCCCTCCCAGGCCCCTACCTTCTCTCTCTACAAACTACCAAATTCTCTGCATCTTTGTGTATTACTCTCAGCCAAGGTCCTTACATTTGGCAGGACAGGAAACTTCTAGGATATATTAACATCATGGATTCACAGAACTTCACGGCTGGAAGGAACCTTAGACCGTGCATAAGAAGAGTGCTGGATTTAGAGTCAGAGAACCTAGCTTTACATGTGTTATCTGTGTGATCTTGGACAAGTCAACTCCCCTCTTTAGCCTCAGTTTCCCCTTCTGTGAAATTAGGTGGAAGGGGTTAGACTAGATGACCCCTAAGGTCCCTTGTAGATTGTATTATGGAGCATAGACTATCAGAGCAGAAAGGAACCTCAGAACATAAGAGAAGGTCAGTCATGGGAGGAGCCTTGGAACACAGAATATCAGAGTCAAGGGACTTTAGAGCTAGACACAACATGGAATGTCAAAACTAAAAAAGACTTTAGAACATAGAACCTAAAATGAGCCTCATTTTACAGATGGACCATCAGAAGCTCAGAAAGGTGCCCTCACCCTTAGGGGTGACTCAACTACTAAATGTAAAGGCAGGCTTCAAACCTAAGGCATGACTAACTTTGGGCCTAGTACAGTCTCCACTGTGATCTCCAAAGGTGCAGAAGGGCAATGACAGACTCCTCTGGCTCGAGCTGGAGGAAGATGTTTGGGAGGAAGCTGGAGATCCAGACTAAGGCCAGGTTGCACAGGGCCTTGAAGAGTCTGCACATTATTTGGAAAGAAAAGCACATGAAAAAATGATGTTTTGTAAATATTGTTGTTTGTCCTTCATTTCGAAGATCATTGACATCATCACAGAGTGATGTTATGACTTGCTTGTGAATTGGATTTAAGTGAGGAAGAGCTGCATGAAGACATCAGCTTCACTCTTTCTTCCAGACTCATCAAAGTCTGGTGGCAGGACAAAAGTCAGGATGACTGACAATGGTCCAGGATGCAGTGGAGGACATTGGCATCTTCAATGTCTGACCAAGCCCTAAGTGCTCCACAGCACCTGCTTCAGGCACTTCATTGCTGTTGGGACAAATTGTTCCCTTCTGCCTATTTCACCCAGAGAAGCCAGCCTTATAAAGATAACCACTAAGTGTGGGTGAAGGAATGTTCAACCAGTTACCTGCTCCTGCTGTTAGCAGGGCCCTGGTGCATGCTGGCTGTCAATCATCCATGGGCTCTTCCATTCACACTCCAGTCTCTCACGTAAGAGTTTGTAACCTTATTTGTGCAGAATGGTGAAGGACCATTTCTCTGAAGGGGTCCAAAGGACCCCTTCTCTGAATATTGTTTTTAGATTCCTAAAATATAGAGGATTACAAAAGAAACCAATGATATTGAAATATAGCTATTAAAAAAATTTTAAGTTCATAAAGCCCAGGTTAAGAGCCTTTGTTCTAGATTCATTGGTGGTACCCCCACCTATTGATTACTGGACTTGCTTTCCTTCATTGGCACTACAAAGTCAGGTCAACTGGCATTTATTAAGTATGTAACATATGCCAGGTACTGTGCTAAATACTGGGGATATAAAGAAAGGTTAAAAAAAAAACAGTCCTGCCCTCCAGGAACTTGCATTCCAATGAGGGATATAATGTGTAATAACTAAATACATACTATATATAGTATGTATATATATCATATATACTCTGTATATACAATATACGTGTGTGTGGGAGGGGAAGAGAGGGAGGGAGGAGAGAGAGAAAAGAGAAGAGAAGAGAAGAGAAGAGAAGAGAAGAGAAGAGAAGAGAGAGTTAGAGAGAGACAGACAGAAAGTAGACAGAAGACTCTCTGAGATAGGATGGCCATTTGCAGTTGAGGGGACTGGAAAAGGTCTCCTGGAATGAGTATAGTTTGCACTAAGTCTTTTAGAAATCAGGGAAATTAAGAGGGGAATGATGAAAAAGCAAAGTATTCTAGGGTAGAAGACAGTCTCTGCAAAGACACAGAGATGTCTAGTGAACTACAATTAGCCCAACATTGCTGGAACATATATTGCATGGAGGAGAATAAGGTATAAAAAGACCAGAAATATAAGATGAGTCTTAAATTCCAAACAAAAGAGTTTATGTGTGATTCTGAAAACTAATAGAGATCACTTATAGTAAAATAGCTATGAGATCATGACCTTCTTACGTGTACCCTTTCCTGTTGCCAAGATCAATACTGAGATTTGTCCTATACCACAGGGTGTGCTGAAGTCAGCTCAGCCTGGTTCACCAGAGCTGATTATTAAATTTTCAGTGTGAGCATATACACCTTGGAAATTGGCAAATGTTATACAAGACTTAATTTATTGTATTGTGCATTTCTAGACTTAAGAAAGTGTTGGGGAAAATGTTAACAACACAAGATTAAACTTAAAAATGTGCTTACCTCTTCCTTGTTATTAGAAAGCAAAGCACCAGTGTCTACTATGTCTGGGGCACTGTGCTAAGTTTTGGGAATATAAGTACAAGCAAAAAAGAAAGATAGTCCTTGTCTTCAAGAAAAGAGAGGTTGGAGAGTCATGGGATACACCCCAGCAGGGACAAGCTCCAGAAGGAATCTGGGACATCATGGGTTGAACTAGGTTTGTAGTGTACTTATAAAGCACATGGGTGCTTCTTCAAATGGGTGTTCTGGATGAATTCATCAATCAGACAAGGAGACTGTAGAGATATGGATGTTGCCAGTATGAAGGTGGCCACTGGGGCAGAGTTCTATTACCATGATAATGTTAGGATGATAAACAGGATCTAATGAGATCACCAAATAAGATAGTATAGATTTAAGAAAAGAAGAGAACCCAATACAGAACACTGGGGACACCCAAGGTTAATAGGTGTGACCTGCATTAACAAAGGAAACTCATGAGTTTGGAGGGGAAACCAGGAGAGAAAAATGTTATAAAAGCCTACTGAGGAGAGAGTATCTAGGGAAAAAAAAGTGATTGATAGTGTAAGGGGATGCAGAGAGATCAAGAAGGATGAGGATCAAGCAAAGGCCAGTCAATTTGGTAATGAAGAAGTGATTAGTGACTTTGGGAAGGTATTTTCAGTTGAATGATGGCATCAGAAGCCAAATTGCTGGGGGTTTAGAAGAGAGTGAAAGGAGAGGAAATGGAAGAACCTAAATGTAGATGGTTTTCTCAAGGAGTTGAACCCTTAAAAGAAGGAGTGATAAAGGACAGTAGCAAGTGGGGAGAGTAAAATCAAGTGAGAGTTTTTTTAAGGACATGGGAGACATGGCCATGGTTATAAGCAGCATGGAAGGAACCAGTTTATAAGGGAAGAATAAAAATGAGAGAGAATTGAGATGATAGTTAGGACAATGTGCTGGAGAAGTTGGGAGGGGGTGAGATCAAGGGCACATATAGAAGGGTTGGCTTTTGGTAAATTTGGTACAATCAAACTGAGGTCAAGTAGCCCAGGAAGGGGGTTCACACTTCCCAGTGAATGTAGATGCTACCTCTTCATCCAAGACATAAATGAAGGAGGAGATGGTGGGGGTATATGTTTGAATGAAGATGTCTGAATGAGATGAGGAGTAAGGTGAAAAAGGGTAGCTCTTGGCAAATGGTTTCAATTGTTTCAGCAAAGTATGAGTCAAGGTCCTTGGCTGCCAGGATGGGGGGAAGGAGTACTGTGGGAGTCTTGAGGAGAGAAGAGAAGGTATGGAACTGTTGCTATGAAGAGTGGGATAGCAAGTCAACTAGAGAGAAATACAATGTTTGCCTTCCTGCACTGTCTAGTTGAGATTAGGTAATCTTAGTTTCCCCTTTTGTAAAATCAAAGTGTTGGGCTAGATTATACTATAGTTCTGTGACCTTAAGAGTATGGTTTTAGATCAATCATGAGACTGTGACCACAGTCCAGGCTTGAGGAACAGAGTGGAAGGGAGGCCATGGGGAGAGGAAAGGAGGAATGGGTGTCACTTGCTGCTGGGTAATGAGACTATAGTCTCACAATTCTCCATTTCCTAGGAATCCATGCCCTTTCTACCTGTGACTCTTTTCAACCTGTTGGTCTGTGCATTCTTTTCAAGACAAGGAGTTATTGGAAAAGTTGCAGGCACTATATGCAGCCTCTTCTGAAGCCAGCATTAGGGCAGCATTAGGGTCCCCTCCCTCCAAAGCTCCATCCCAACCCCTCCCCTTTCATGGAGCTGATGGCCACCCCTACATATGGCCCACAAGTGCCCAGTCACCTCACCCCAAGCCCCAGTCCCATCATTCATCTCTTCTCCTGGTGCTAAAAAACAGAGCTTAAGAAAATCGAGCATTATTCTTCCAGCGTCAGGCCTGCCTGCTCACACATGATCTCCAATAATCATCTCTGCAGTAGCAGCTTGTTCTCTGCTATCTGGCTTGTTGGAGATGATATATGAAGGAGAAAGGAGGCTGCTTGATGGTGTTTGTTCCCCGCTTTTCTTAAGCTGTGTTGGTCTTGTTGTGCTGACAGCAGCAAAGTTGCAAGTTGTCGTGATGAGGGAGCTGAACATTGGATGCCGACACCATCACCAGAGCAGAGGAAAGATGGCCAAGCCTTCCCTGGGGGCTGTAGGAAGCATCCTGACCAGGTGAGAGGGGAAGGCCTGACAGGCCCCTCATGGGAAGCCACAGAGATGAGCAACTCTGTGGGAGAGGCATCGGATTATCAAATTTGAAGGGGGAGAGACCTTCAGGGTTAGAGGATCAGAGGAGGCAGAGCTGGGGAGGACCTGAGGACCTGAGTTTCTGAACATCCTATTCAATTTCATTCAATTCCATGCCCTAGAGAAGGGGAAAGGACTTGACCAATGTCACACAAACAATCAGTAGCCATCTAGCCCAATTCCTGTGTGAATGCTCTTTGTGATATTCCCAGTTAGAGTCAGCTTAGGCAGGATTCTTCAAACAAGCAGTTTCTAGTTCTCTGATCCTTCCCAGTATTAGAAAGCACTGGCCCAAATCTTCCCTCCTGACTCCCCACCAGGTTTAGTGACAGATAATATGGTTAGCAAATGCAAAATTCTTTCCTGGGATCTGAAAGGCAACGGCTACAAATGAATAATAATACATTATAATAATAACAAATAGTAACATTGATCATAGTAATCACAACTAGCATTTATAGTGTTTTAAACCGGGCAAAGCACTTTACATTTACTCCATTTGATCCTCTCAACAGCCTTGTGAGGTAGTGCTCTCATTATTCCCATTGTACAGATGAAGACATTGAGTCTGAGAGGGGTTAAAAGGTCCAGGCACATAATAAATGTTTATCGATTGGTTGATTGACTTGCCCTGTGATATACTAGATCTAGAAATGACTTTAAAGGTCATCTAGGCCAACTCCATCAGTTTACAGAGGAAGAAGCTAAGGCCCAGAGTGGCGAAGGGGTTTTCCCCAGGTTGCATAGCCAGTAAGTAGCAGAGGATGCAGGTTTGCTCTCTATGTAAATTCTCCTGCTACCTTTGTACATGGGAAAATTATAGATGATCTCAGACTGATTCCTAACTGTAGCCAAGCTGACTGTTAAACCTCACTAGTCATCTCACATATGGTAGTTACTACAGACCCTAAAAGAGAATTAGGATGGCTAGTCCTGAAGATGTAGCTTAGATCTCATTGCCACAAGTGGACATCAGCTCTGTACACACCTAAAAGTGTGTCCTTTCACTGCAAAAGGAATCATTTTGTTTAATGAGGTTCATGTAGAGTGTTCCCACTCCCTACCTTCTCTGAGGGTATATGACAAAGGACATAGCCCCACTGGGTGATGCTGAGAACTGAATTCCACTATCACAAAAAGGGGATGCTCTGTCTCCTCATCCAGGAGACTCCATCTGCCCAGTTCAATTCATGCAAGGGACATTTATTGAGCCATATGCAAGGCACTTTGCTAGGATCTGAGGATACATAGACAGAAAAGGAAACAAATCAGGCCCTTAAGAGCCTACATTTTATTGAGAGGATAAGTAAATACAAGGTCTAAAGTATCCTAAAAGTCTTAGTGTAGTTTTAAAGTTTAACTACATTGAGACTTTTGGGATATTCTGTATCTACAAGGTTTTCTCAGAAGAATGGAAGTACTAACAACTGGAGTAATTAGGACCTGTCTAAGGTAGGAAGTGGCATGTGAGTGTGAGATGGAGGAAATTAGAGATTCTGAGGCAGAGGCAAAGAGGAAGTGTGTTCTAGGCATGGGACACAGACTGGGCAGAGACAAAGAGATGGGAGATGGAATATCATGTATTGGGGAGAGGTAGCAGACCAGTTTGACTGAAACAGAATGGGTGAAGGGAAATAATATGAAATAAGACTGGACAAGTAGATGAGAGTCAGATTGTGGAGACCTTTAAATGACAGCCTGAAAATTTTTGTATTTTTTCTGAGGCAAAATAGAAAGTCACTGAAGATTTCTGCTTACTGAGATGACAGGAAAGGCTTTGACTCTTCTCAGGATCAATGCTTTGGTTCAGGAGTGGGGATGGGCAATGCTGAATCATTTCTATCCTCCTACAAGCTCCCAATGGCATAGCTGGTCAGAAGTAGAGTTTAGTCTATCACCAGGGTTATGGCTAAGGAGCCAGGCAGAGGC
This sequence comes from Pseudochirops cupreus, assembly GCA_028627135.1. Lineage (NCBI taxonomy): Eukaryota > Metazoa > Chordata > Mammalia > Diprotodontia > Pseudocheiridae > Pseudochirops > Pseudochirops cupreus. Next base: position 354,180,125 of record CM053583.1, read on the forward strand.
AAGGCTCAATTTGGGGCTGCAGTGTGAACTTAGCCTAGAGCCTCAGTCTGGGACTCTGAAAAGGGTTGGGGTCAGGGCTCAGTATGTGACAGAGATTTAGGCTCAATTTGGGACCAGGAAAAACACCAAAGTCCATTGGGCTAATTGGAGGCATTTGATAATGCATTTGGGAGGCAGGACATTGAAATTAGAAATGATGCCTCAGTTTCCTTATCTGTAAAATAAGGGGTTTTGACTAGATGGTTTCTAAGGTCCCTTCTAGCTAGAAATCTATAGTCCTACTATCCCATAATCCTTTCTGTTGTGGTCCAAATCCTGGCTCTGCTACTCAATACCTGTGCGACCTTGGACAAAGTCCTCTCCTCCCCCCCCCAGTTTCCTCACCTACAAAATGAGGGGGTTGGACTAGATGGCCCCTCAGGTCCCTTCCTGTAACAATGGTTCTATGATCTTGGCCTCATTAGCTCTCTGATCTAACCGGTAACTCAAGAGACAGGCTCACAGCCACACTCTTGTTAGAAGCCAGGCTGTGCTTATCCTCAACCTCCCCTCTGGGGAATAGGACTGAATCTGGCATTGACAAGATCCCCAGGGGAGGAAGGAGAAATACTTGCACATAGGAGCTCAAGAAAGGGGGGCACCCCATGTCTGAGGAGATGAAGATGCCCCTCGTCTTCCATAGGGGAAAGATGAAGCGTGCCCTCCTCACTTGGAATGGGAGCTGGGGATCCTGGAGCCCTCTCCCTCCAAGAAAAACCCTCCTCCTTCTCTCTGAGCTGGAGGAAACTTAATGAAAAGATGATGGAAATAAACACACACTGAATGCTCCAGTAGTTCTGAGTAAACACCTGGAAGCCCAGGGAGCTAAAGGAGAAATAGGACTTGGGGGAGGGGAGGAGAAGGAGGAAGTGAGGATGGGGAGGGAAAGGAATGAAGTGAGGGGATAGGAGGAAGGAAGTGGGGATGGGGAAATGAAGGCAGGGAAAGGAGAGAAGGGTAGAAGTGGAGGGGAAGGAAAGGATGAAGTAGAAGTGGGAAGGGATGGAAAAATGGAGGGCACATGGAAGGGGAGAGAAAATAGGAAGGGAACAGAATGGAAGGAGGAAAGGGCAGGATGGAAGAAGGAAAAGGGAACTGGGGAAAGGGAAAGGGTCAAAAAAGAGAATAGAAAGAAAAGAATTGGGGAAAGAACCGAGAGGAAGGAAAATTGGGAAGGAAGATGAAGCCTTCTCCCTTTGCTTTGCCCTATTTGGAATTCCTCTGGGGAAAAGAAGTTGCCATTCCTGAGAATAGAATGGAAACCCAGCTAGGCTGAGCACATGTTCCTCTGTACCAAAAGAGTTGCCTATTCTGGATGAAGACGACTCTTTGGGGAGAGGCAGAGGAGAAGTACAGAGAGAGATAGAAATGCCCTGGGAATTAAGCACATTTTCTACTGTCACCCATTACCTCTGTGACCTTGGACACCCTCTCCTCCTGCATCTCTGTAAAAAGAGAGAGAGTTGGACTCCACAGTATCTAAGCACCCTTCAGATTCTAGCTTCTGTGACCTTTGCTCCTGGCTCCTTAGGAGCCAGGCCAGTGGATGCAACAGGAGAAACTAGATTCCTATTGGTCCTTCCTGGATTCTGCCAGATCTACTGCCACCCTAGCACCATTCTGAATTCCCTCTCTGCCAAGTATTGAGTCCTAGAGTCTTACACAGGAGAAAACTATCACAAAAAATAGTTTGCCCAAGGTTGTTCATCAAGTTAGTGGCAAAGTACAAATTCAGGAGACTGTGTGGTATAGTGAAGAACATTGGTTGTGGAGAAAGAGGACCTGGGTTTAAACTCTACTTCTGATACTTATTACCTGCATGACTTTGGACAAGCCAGTTAAGCTCCCTGAGCCTCAGTTTCCTTATCTGGAAAATGAATGCATTGGATGAGGTAGTCTCTTAGGTCCTTCCAGTTTTAAATGTGTGATCCTAAAAACTAGTACTATTCATTAATTCATTCATTCACTGTCTTAGCAGGTTTGATACACTCAAATAATAGAGTGGACTCTGTGACTGGCATTCCTCACCCCCAGGCAAATGCTGAGAGGGCAAGGGCTCCCCCCAGTGCAGCCCCCTGTCTTTCACAATGACTAAGTACAAGAACTGAAGGGAATAGGGTAAAGGGCCAGAAGTGGAAGATGCTTGAGTTTTTGCTTAAGCCGCTCCAAAGTCAAAGGTTTCCATTTTTATATCTCAAAGAATAACCACATTTCTTTTCTCCTTCCTCATTGTGGGAGATAGGCCTTGGAACCTAGAATCTTGTGAGGCCCAGGCTTGTAATCAGAACAGTGGCCTGTTTTGGATGCAGAGGACTGGATGGGTAATGTTTGAGAGGTCAAAGATTTTGTTTAGTGGGTCTCAATTTTGAAGACTCTTGACAGTGTTTGAATCTCTAAGATTGAAAACCTCAACCTCATCTGTCTATGGAATCCATGGAAATGGAAAGAAAACATAATTATAAAATCCCAGTCATTCCCAACTTCTGAGCTGGGAGGGACCAGAAGGGCATCATTTAGTCCAGTCAATACCCATGCAGGAATTCTCTTTACATTATCCCCAATCAGGGGTTATCCAGCCTCAGCTTGAAGAACTCTGCTGGTAGGAAGAGGAAGAAGAGGAGGAATAGGAGGAGGAGAAGGTAGAGGAGGAGGAGAAAGAAGAGGAGGAGGAAGCAGAGGAGGAGAAGGAGGAAGAAGAAGAGGAAGAGGAGCAGGAGGAAGAAGAAGAAGAAGAAGAAGAAGAAGAAGAAGAAGAAGAAGAAGAAGAAGAAGAAGAAGAAGAAGAAGATGACAAAAAGGCAGGAGGCAGCCAGAAATTGGAAGGTCTAGGAAGTATGGTAGCAGGCTCACTTGGGCAAGTACTGACAGTATTCAACATGAGCTTCTGATAGGAGTTACCATTGCAGATCCTGATTGGGGGGAAGTGAGGGAGAAAGCCCCTCTCTCGCTTGCTTCATTCTTGAAATCTTAGGGAGAAGGGGATGCAGAGTTACCTCACAGCTCACTCTTTCACTCCACAGTAGAGATGGTTTCTCCAAAAAGAATCTGTCTTCCTGGGGTTGAGTCACATAGTATCAAAGGGCAGACCTAACCTTTGGACTAGGGTTCAGCTATAAGAATTCTCTGTTTTCTCTCAGCAAGAAGCTAATGTTCATGTAAAAAAGAAGTATTCCTTTCTAATAAAGATCTTTTTATTTTATCAAGTCAATGGATGAAAGATTTGGATTGATGGGAGGCTCTCCTGATTACTCCCACCACCATTACCATCACCATTTCATGTACAAGAAATGTATCCAATTCAGAGTAGGTAGCTTCCATACTTCCTAACTCATAGGACTATAAACTGTCAGATCTGGGAGACATCTTGGAGATTTTCTATGCCTGATCCCTCATTTTATAGATGAAGAAGCAGGCCAAGGGAGAGAACCTAAGGATCATCCATCTAAAGAGTGAAGGGACTTAGTCCAATCCTCTCATTTTACAAATGGAGAGACTGAGGACCAGAGCAGTTAAGTGACTTGCCCAAAATAACAGAAGTAGTAACAAAAAGACTGAACTTGAACCTAGGTCTTCTGACTCCAGAATCAACATTTTTTCCACTTGGCCATGTTTCCACTCTCCTAAGACACTGAGAGATTAACTGGCTTGCCCAGGATCATACCTCCAAGTATATGTCAGAATGGAGATTTAAACCCATTTCCCTGTTTCTGGGGGTAGTTTTCTATCCAGCACCTCAGCCTGCCTGTGGCCCAAAGTCGCATAAGTAATAAGAGGTAGAACCAAGATTTGAACCCAGGTCCTCCAGTTTCTGATATATACCATCTTGACTCTCTTCTTGACAAACTGGCTCCCATGCTGTGTGCAATAACTACAGCTCAGGGAAAGCCTCCACCATCATGGCAAACTCCCTCCAACCTCCCTCCAGATTGGCCTCTTGATTTCATCTTTTCCTCTGTACCACTCAGCTCCATCCAACTTTGGTTTTCCTACGTTACTGGCAATGCACCAATTGGAGTTGAGGCAGTTCCCTCAACATAAGGCAGTGGTGACACCCAAGAACAAGTATGTGAGATGCACTGAGCTTCTGTACTGATAGGTCAGCTCAGGTGAGGGAGCTTGCTGGAGATGATTACACGGAATAGTGAGAAGCATCCAGTGATGGACCAAGAGCCGTGACAAGAGAATGTGGATTGAAGAGTCCAGCTCACTTTAAGAAAGTGCCAGGCGGCACAAGGCTGTTGTGCCAGTGTTGGTGCCTTGTGGAGAGAAGGAGCTAGGTCCAGATGGAAGGAGGTAATGGTTATATACCTTCCCTGCAAACCCTGACAGTGCACTTCACAAAGTTCAGAGTTGTGTATTTGCAGGGACTGCTAAAACTCTTGGGGGGTAAGGTGACATGTGGTGGAAACAGGTCTTACAAGGAATGGCTTTGGTAAGGGCTCAAATATGAGTCTTTCCTGCATTGGTTACTGCCTTCAGCAACTCTGTTGTACATTTTATGACGTTGTTAGTGCAACTACTTGCAGGTGATCTGAGGACATGAACCAGATTTTGAGGTTCCCAAAGGAACTCTGTTTCTGGGCACAAACCATAGAAATTATTATTGAAAGTTTCTCAGTATTATACCTGTGTCAGAGGTTAGGGAACCACATGGGTTGTATGGGGCTTATTCTATAGGCAAATTTAATGTCTAAGTCAACCCTTAGTCATTTCATAAGGAGCCTCAGTAACCATCCAGTCCAGCTCATACCTGAAAAAGGATCCCAGTTTACAACAAACAACCTGACAAGTGACTGGCCTCAGCTTGAAGTCCTCTGAGGTAGGGGCTGGACCATTTACTCTGGGACAACTCTCATTGTTCCTTGATAAGAATAAACTGGCCTCTGTGACCTCCATCATTGTTCTTCCTTCTGGGGTCAAATAAGATAATTCTAATCAGTCTCCTCTTATGTTGCTCCTTCAGATACACAAATACAACTATTATGTCCCACCTGAGTCTTCTGTTCTCCAACTAAACTATGTTCCTCATGGCATAGACTAGAGGCACATCACCCTTCTGTTTTCCCCTCCTCTGGTCATTCTTGAGCTCATCTATGGGGCCCAGAAGAGATGTGTACTCCAGGTCTGTTCTGAAAGGGGCAGAGGATGGCGGGACAATGCCTTCATTATTCCTGGAAGCTATGGCTCTCCCAACAGAGCCCAAGACTGCATTAGTTGCCACATGACAATATTAAAGAGATTTTCCTTATTTCAAACTGAAACCTGTCTATAACTGAGTCATTGCCCTCTACCTTTTTCAACTAAGAAAAAAATGGGAATACAATGTCAGGAATTAATACAGATCATCCTCCAAACACCCCCAAGTTTACAAAGAAGGTCAATCCATAAACCATGGCCCAGACACTGTCCCAGGGAGCTCTGTCTCAGATGTTCTGAACTGTGGAGGTCACCCTGCTGAAATAGGGACAGGATAACTGGGAATGTATTATTCATCTACTGGGCCAACTGACCAGGTCTACACTCCTTCCCTGATCCAGCCCTCTCCCCGTCAACCCCCTCGCTCCTTGGACCCCACCATGCATCAAGAACATTCTTAGTGAGATTCACCAACTCAGACTAATTCTGGGCTCATTGGAACATGCTTTTGAAGAGTTTCTGTTTTGTTAATAATATAATTACCCGTCTCCAGCTCTGATTACATGGGGGGTGATTAGAGTTCCTCCCAACCCTATAATAAAGACCAGTTAAGGGAGAATTTCTTAGCAATCTCCCTGCTTACTGCTGGGGGCTGGGTTCTCCCAGGATCTAGGCCAAGGAGATTCTTTGGCCTTGGGTAACTGTGAGGCAGGGAATCTTGGAGTTCAGGGATCTGTCCCTACTCCTTGAGGCATCTCCCTCAGACCAGGAAAAAAAGGTTGAACACTGGCAGTTTACCACTCTCTCCCAAGTCCTCTCTATAGAATGAGGTGACAGCAAGCAATAATAAACTCTCTGGACCTCAGTTTCCCCTTCTTCAAAATCTTAATTGAGTTCTCCTACCTGCCTCAGTAATGGGGCTGGGAGAGGAGACAAGACACCCTGTGTGACATCATCCAGTAACTATAACTCCCTTGAAGTAAAGGCTGTCTACTTGACAGAGAAGACAAGTTGATTCAGCAATGTCTGCCTAATCTAGCTGGGGGACTTGCATGTCCCAGTTCCAAGGGGAGCCTTGGAAAGACTGGGACATTCAGGGACAGACTTTCCCTCTGGACCCCTTTCTGGGAGGAGAGAGAGATTCCTGAGTGCTTAGCCGAGAGCCTATCTGAGAAGAGGGGGTAGGGAAATAAAGGTTCATAGGATTATAAATATAAAGCCAAAAGAGATCTCAGAGGTGATGTGTACAATGTGTACAATAGTTCTCAAACTTTCTCATTTTCATACTCTTAAAAATTATTGAGAATTCTCCAAAGAGCTTGTTTTAATGTGGGTTCTAACCTATTGATGTTTTTACTATTTTAGAAATGAAAACCTCTTAGTATTATTGTGAAAATAGTTTTGACCTTAGAGACTCCTTGAATGGATCATGGGGACCCCCTGGGGTCCCAGAACACACCTTGAGAAGTGCTGATCCAGTCTAGCCCTTCCATTTTACAGATGAGGAAACTGAGGCCCACAGATGAAATACCCAAATTGTCATAGGTGACTTTATAGAACCAGAATTCACAGCCAGGTCTTCTGACTCCAAAACCGGCACCTTCCCCCTGCACCAAATCATCATCTCTAAACAGCTGGGCTTAGGCTAAAATTTTCCCAACTCACTAAGAATTACCATCAAAGAGGGTTCAGGCCTTGCTCACTCTGCTGTACATGGTGTGCAGAATGAGCAACTGACAAACATTTGCTGAGATACGTAAGGGCCCCAGTTTTCCCATCTGTAAAACGAGAGAGTCAGACTAGATGCTGTCTAAGGGAGCAGAGTGGATAGAGTGTGAGGATGTGAATTCAAATTTGACTTCAGACACTTACTAGCTGTGTGACCCTGGGCAAGTCATGTAACCCCTGCCTCAATTTCCTCAACTGTGAAATGGAGATAATAATAGCACCTACCTTGCAGGGTGATTGTGAGGATCAAGTAATATGATAATTGTAAGACATTTAGCCCACTGCCTGACACATAGTAAGTTCTATATAAATGTTAACTTTTTTTTTTTAAATTAAGGTCCTATTGCAGCTCTGAGAATTGAAACTAGTTTGAGGATTATCTGGGCCAACACTGTCCCCTGGTGGCTAAGTGAGAGGTTACTCCACTTCCCTCAGTTCCAGTGGTACATTTCATTCAATAAGCAATAAACACAATCTTAGGACAGGTGTTGGGCATAAAATGGAAATATATCATAGTCTCTTCCATTAGGGAGTGGACTAGTGAATGGGGAATGGACAAGTACAAAGATAAGCATGATCCAAAGGAGAATGAGATAAATTCAAAGAGGAGGTCTGGGAGAATAGAACTTGGAGGAAGCAAAGTTTTCATCTCAAGAGTGGGGTGGTCAGGGAAAGCTTCATGAAAGAGGCAGCATCAGTGTTGGTAACTCAGAGGGTGTCTAAACCTGCACCTGAATAAGAACCTTCAACATTATCCCTAACAAACAGTCTTCATTTGATGATATCTTACTACAGGGAGCTCGCCACCTTCTTAGCCCATTCCATTTTTGGAAAGTTCTAATGGCTAGTGTAATGGAGATATACTGTCCTTGGATGGAGAGTGCCATCCTCGAACCATGTGCAGATGTTCCTCACCTGGTTTCAGTCCAATTTCACATGGAAATTTGGGATGAACCTGGAAGATTTTTCCTTACCTTTATTTCTTAGCAACTTCCACCAAACCCTCCTACCCACCCCTAGGGCTAAACTGAATCCCCGAATATCAGAGTTCAGGAGCCATCTAGCCTGATAATAGACTGACAAAGAATTCCAACTACAACACACAGGCCAAGTGGTCACACTGTCTTTGTTCAAAGAATCCAGGGGGCTGTCAGAAATGTGACGGATGCAAGACAAAGACTCATTGTGTAGATATGGCCACTACGTAGATTTGTTTTGCTCAATTATGTTTTTTTGTTTTGTTTTGTTTTGATTATTTTAAATTTAAAAGCAAGAAGTTGGGCAGGGCAGGTTCACCACTTCTGGAGATAGCCTATCTCACCTCTGGATTGCTCTAATTATTGGGAAGTTTTTCTTGATAGAAGGCAACCAGGTGACCAGTGGATAAAGTGCTGAGTTTATGGTCAAAAAGACCTCTGTTCAAATCCAGTCTTAGACACTTGTTAACTATGTGATCTTAGACAAGTCCATCAATCTCTATCTGCTTCAATTTCTTCATCTGTAAATCAGGGGAAATGAATAGCACATACCTCTCAGGGTTGTTGTGAGGATAAAATGAGGTGATATTTATAAGTCATTTTGCAGACCTTAAGACACTAATATAAATGCTAGCGATTGCTACTAAATTTGTCTCTTTGTAACTTTTATCTTTTGCTCCTGTTTATGTCCTGATGGGCCAAACAAAGCTATTCTAACCCATCTTCCACCTACAGCTATTATATCCCTCCCATCTTCTCCAGACTAAACATCCCCAGTCCCTTTGACTGATTCTCAAATCACAAAATTTGAGAGTTAGAAGGAATCTTGGTGACCGTGGAGCTCAGCCTAAACACAAAATGGCACGATCTTGAGTCTCTTCACCATTCTGGTTTCCTTCCTGGTGTCATCTCCAGCTTATTAGTAAATCAGTCAAATAAGTATTTAATAAAGGTTTACTATGTGCCAGATACTAAGTGTTGGAAATAGAAATACAAAAACAGTCCCTGCCTTCAAGGAACTCACATTGTAATGGAGGAAACAGCGCATAAATAATGTGGGAGGCTAGGTGGCACCATGATGCACAGAGAGATGGATCTGGAGTCAGGAAGACTCATCTTCCTGAGTTCAAATGTGACCTCAGACACTTACTACCTGTGTGTAGTCACTTAACCCTATTTGCCTCAGTTTCCCCATCTGTAAAATGAGAAGGAAATGATAGACCACTCCAATATCTTTGCCAAGAAAATCCCAAATAGGGTCAGGAAGAGGGAGACACAATTGAAACAACTCAACAATGAACACACAAGATATACAAAGAAGAGAAAGGGGGGAATCTGGATGGGGGCAAGGTGGAGAGGGAGAAGGAGGCAAGGACCAGGAAAGGTCTCTTTCTGCCTGTTGATGTCTTTTCTTAAGTGTGGTTCCCCAAAACTGCACATTCCAAGTGTTATGACCATTTATGCCCAGCATAAAGTCTGGTCCATAACATGCTTAATAAATGCTTGTTGCACGCTTCTTTGATTGTTTGACCAAGGCTATTGATTATCGCCAATATATCCTACATACATCTCGTTTATACATAGCTGCTTTCACATCTTCTCCCCATTAGACAGTGAACTACTTGAGAGCAGGAACCATCTTTTGCCTTTCTTTGCATTTCCAGAAAATGGCATGACCCCTGACACACAGCAGGTACCTAATAAATGCTTATTGGCTGACTTCCTATGAGACTATCACCATATATTCCTAGAAGCTGTAACTATTAATGCATTCCCCCAGGTCTCATTGGCTTTTTTCATTTCTATATCACACTGCCAATTCATATTGAGTTTATGGTCCACTAAAACCATCAGGTGTTTTTTCATCCAAACTGCCATCTAACCATATCTCCATCTCATACTGGTGAAATTTATTTCTTGAGTGTCAGTGTAAAACTTTATAGTTATCTCTGTTAAATTGTCTCATATCATTTGGTCCAGGGTTTCTTTTAACCTTTGGTATCTGTTTGGATCCTGATCCTGACGTCCCAGGTGTTGACTCTCTTTTTATGTCTTTGTGTCATCTAACTGATGATAATATATATCATCTATGGTTTTATTTAAAGCTTGAATAATGACAAAGATAAGGACAGAGACAGAACCTGTGATTTCATTAGGATAGGGAAATCCTAGGTGAGTAACCCCCCTATACCAATATAGGTACCTTCTTTGCTACTCATTTAGACATGAAGAGTTGCCTGGAGCACAGGTTCTAGACTTCCAAGTTACATTCCAATCCCTCTTCTGCATACCAACACTGTAAATATTTGAAACTAGCTGTTATATGATGCCTAAGTCTTTCTTCTACAAGAAAAATATCCCAGGGACCTTCATCACATGTCATTAGTACTGACTCCATTCCTCATTTGGATCACCCTTCCCCGGATGTGCCAACATCTTTCCTAAATTGCAGTATCCAGGGTTGAAAACAATGCTCAGAGGAAGTGAGAATTTGTAGGGGACTTTTGCTTTACAAAGTCACGTGAAGGAAATTTGGATGGAAATGGAATACTTGTTCTTTGTGTCTGCAAACATGCCGTCTCAGCAATTCATTCTATTCATTTCTGATAGGCAAGGACTCCTAATTCTGGAGCTTGGTGGAGGTCCCCAGTCTCTCCGACAAATCTTGATTGCTGAGCAATTAAGTGTTGATGTAAAAAAAGAAGCTGTCCCAGTTATGGGAACCCTAGGGTAGGTATTTTTGTGAACTGAATGATCCTTTCCCAATTAATTTGTTTTGTAAGGTAGTCAGTCAGTAAGTAAGCTCTCACTATGCGCCAGGTACTGTGAAAAAAGTTTTTACCTCAAAAGAGAAAATGAAATTCTTCAATACTCATTATGTACTCAACAAACATTTACTGAATACCTACTATGGGCAAGGCACAGTAGAAGGTACAAAGATGAAGTTCCCTGCTCCTCTAGTAGAGGAAGTAGTAAGCCACCTTCAAGTATATAGTTGGCATTTGGAAGAATTTAGATGTATTCTGCTGGTCCCAGGAGACATGCCTAAATCACGGAGAAAAGTTATGAAGAGCCAACTTTTTTAAGGATATGAAGAGAAAAATATTAAAAGTCGGAGCATCCCAGAAGTGGAATGGGCTCCTTGGCAAGGGATCTTGCTGGAGACCATTAAGGAAAGATACTAGTCAGGATCATTATGGAGGGGATGCTTTACTAGGACAGATTAGACTCAATGACCATTGAGGTCCCCTACAACTCTGCAATTCTGTCAATCTGTGATCCTGCAACTAACCATAGTAAAAAAATAAAAACAAAAACAAACCAGGATGTCCTATGTAAAAGAGCACTGAATTTGGGGTCAGGATCTGTGTGGGAATGCCAGTTTTACCACTTACTGCCTGTGTGATCTTAAGTAAATCATTTCCCCTCTTTGGCTAAGTCTCCACATGGGCAAAATGAAAGGTGGAATTAGATAATGTCTAAGGTCCCTTCTATCTCTGAGTCCCATCTATAATCCTGCAATAGGTACAAAGAAAGTTCTATAGAAATGGCTCAGAGCAGAACAATTTATATAAGAACAACAACATTGTAAAAATAAAAAACTTTGAAAAGATCTAAGAACTCTGATCAACACAATGACAATCCATGATTCCAGGGTACCAGTGATGCAACATACTGCCTGCTTCCTGGAAGAGAAATGATGGGCTCAAGATAAAGAATGAGACATGAATTTCTGGACATGGCTAGTGTTGGAATTTGTTTTGCTTGACTAGACATATTTGTTACAAGGATTTCCCCCTCAGTGGGAGTGGGGAGTGATGGCAAGGATAGAAAATAAATACTTGTTAGTTGGAAAAAAATATTTTTAAAATGTAGATGGATGCTCTCCTTCCAAAAACAATGAAATTACCACATTAAGGGGGAGGATGGAAAGATCACTGCTAGATTAGGGGAAAGACCAGAGACAAAGAGGTTAAGATAAAGAAGACACATGAAGAAGTTGGCACTTAAGTTGGGCTGCAAAGTGACTAGAAATTAGATAGAGTTGGGAAAAGAACATTTCAAGTAGAGGTAATGCATCAGCCGTGGTTATATTAGCCCCCAGAACTACTCCCCTCCTCCCACCTTGCATTCATTGTATTCTTTCAAAATCCTCCAAATGTTTTCACACTGATGGTTCCAGTTTCACAGGGGAGGCTTTGGGTATTTTCCACCTCCCCCTTCAGATGACTGACTCAGGAAGCTGCTGTTCTCATCTGTTCTTGCCAGGTCTCGATGTCTTAGCAGAACTGAACTGGGCCACAGAAAGGCTGATGTCTCTTGAACTGACACTCAGCTGCCCATGGTTGACTTCTTTAGCATTAGCCCCAGCAAGCATCTCCATCTGGCTGCCAACACTGGTAGGGGCAACCAGGCGAGCCACTATGAAATGAGTTGTAGCCAGGCATCCCTTCTCTCCTCCCTGCTCTTCTCTAGAGCAGTCTCAGTTGTGGGTAGGTATTTGGGTTGTTTCTTCCCGTAGACAGCACAGATTCCAGAGACATACTGGGGACCAGTATGGATCTTCACATATTCATTGAACTCATTTACCAAGCATTCTTTGAATGCCTACTATTTGCCATGCATTGTGCTGGGCACTGGAGAATCAAAGACGAAAATGAAGTAGTCCCTGCCTCAAGGAGATCACATGATAGCGAGGGAAAAACATGAATCCAAAAAAGTAAACAGCAAATATATGCAAAGTAGATATCAAGTAATATCCTGGAACTAGAACCTAGGGAATCCAAATAGACTTCTGGTAGGATCAGGCACTTGGGCTGAGGTTTAAAGAAAGTTAGGTGAGGTGGAAATAAGGACAGTTATCCAAGCCTGAGGGTCAGCCTGTATAAAGTCTTGGAGGTAGAAATAAAATGTCATATACAAGGGGCAGAAAGTGGGCCATTTAGACTGAAGCAGAAAGTGAAGGACATGCTTTTGACAGATGGCTGCTGTTCATGAGGACAATTTTCTCTCAACCTAAGTTTGTTTTTGGATACCATTTACTCTTTTTTCTCACCCTTTGAATTGGTCCCTCTTTGTTGTCTCCCACTTACCTGGAGTCATAAGAATGTAAGATAAACTGAGGGACTATAAGAAGAACCCTGGAACACTGGGAGTCAAGATGCTCATGTTCCTGTTTCTTCTCCTTACTAATTCATTCATTCACTCACTCAATAAACATACTTGGTATGAGGCTCTAAAAGGGATACTCCTCTTAGAGAAGTGCCTGACTCAACTCAGGGATATCCTGGGGATTCTGGGTGGTGTGCCCCCTGGCGGTACAGCAAGATGCCTAGGCCTCACTTGTCAAAGCCTATCTGATTGTGAGGCCAGGCACCTCACTGCACCAGCCAGGGAGAGACAGTGAGCACAACACCCCTAGGTTGCCCTGGAGTTGAGGCGGTCGTGTTTCTCTGGGAGTGGGGTCCCTTTCATGGCCTCAACCTCAGCAAGGCATGGCTAGCCCTGTGCTGGTACCTGAGAATTACAAAGATGAGAAATATTCCCAGATGATTTCAAGTTCACTAGTAGGATGCAAGATGAACACACATAAGTAGAGAATGAGGGAGTCTGTGATCTAAGGAGAGCACAGAACTGAACAAATTGCCCTAGGTAATTTGGAGGAGGGAGTAAGAGTCTGCCTCCCAGTTTCAGCTGGGAAGTTCAAGGAAGGCTTCACAGAGGAGGTGTTCCTTGAACTGAGAGCCCTGAAGGAAGAAAAGGAGTCCAATTTAAAGAAATAACAGGGAAGCGCTATTGTTAAGTGGCCCTGTGATAAAACAGCTTTGAAAAGGCAGTAGCTGTGCACAGAACTGAACAGAGAGAAACAGAGAAACCAACCAGGTCAGCTTTAGAACTAATATGCTCTTTAAAAGCATACATGCTTTCAAAAAAGAGCTGTACTTCATAGAGATTTGGGATTCTGCAGACAATCCTTTCTGTTCTCCTTTGTATGTGGAAATGCTAATATTTGTGGGTGCTTTGTCAAGTTCAGAATAGCAACAAATTACAAAATTATTAAAGAAAAAAGGTGTTAGCTACTGTATTATCTGAGGTGATCGGTGACTCAACTGTATGCAAGCTACAGAATGGGAGTGAGTACATAAGTGTGTGGGGGTGTGTGGAAGGGGATGTGGGGGTGAGTGGGTGCAGATCCAGGATGATTTGAAGGTGTACTTGGAGCTTTCCAGTGTGGTTCTCAAATGGCTCAGTGCAGCCCTTTGAATCTCTGTTTAAAGACTGGAAGATGATTGAGAATTAAGGTGGCTTGTGGACACAAGCGCTCCCAGTTATTGAGATGGAGTCCCCATGCCAGTCCTGGAAAAATTCTAATATTTGGGGCATTTTGATGCCCTGGAAAAGGAAGAATATGTAATTAACAGAGTTCTGAGACCCTTCTCGTCTTCACACGGGCAGAGGTAGAGACCCCAATGTGACTTATATAGTTTGATGAGAAGTTGAATTTGAAAGCATTTGTGAGGAGATTCATGTCAATCTCAAACCTGAGTACCCTTTCCGAGGAAGAGGAAACTAGGAACAAGCTAAGTTGGCACAAGATTAAGATAATTAGGACTTCATTAGGTCTGCACAGATTTAGTCATTATATACTTTCTCAATGTACTCAATAATCAATCAGTTAATAAGCATTTGTTAAGACCTATTTTCCATGGACTGTGCTAAGCTCTTGGTGACACAAAGAAAAAACCAAAACAGTCTTTCTTCCCTCGAGAAGCTTAAATTCTAATCGTGAATATGCTGTATGTGTGACATGTAGTAGCAACACAAGGCACAGCCAGGGCACCACAAACACCTACCAATAGCCACACATACCACAATGACAATACGAGGGGAGAAGACCCAAAGACAGCATTCCATGTCCCTCAGCTTCACTGGTCTCTCCCCTATACTTACACCATTGTCTCACGCAGTGTACCCAATCAGCACTTTCCAATGGACCTTCCCTATAGCACTAAATAATGGCCCCTTTCTGATTAAACCACTCACACACCAGAATTCTACTTCCTACTACCCAAGATTCTTGAAAACCCAGGTGGAAATGCTGCTGTGATCAATATCTCTCCGCATCAGGTACTCTAGCAGCAGAGGGAAATTCTCCCCTTCATGTCCCACCTGTCCTCATTCTCAGCCTCCTGCACCTCAGTCTCTTGAAATCAGATATTTCACCTTGAGGAAAGAGCACTGAACCAGGAGTCCTGGTCAGCCTCTATATGGCCTTGAGCACTTAGACATTTCATATCTAGATCTCTATTTCTTTATTTGTAAAATGAATTTGGACTAGATGATTTCTAAAGTTTCTTTCAACTCTAACATTTTCTGATTCTAAATTTAAATTATGCCCCCTCTCTAGGCTTTTAAGTTCCATTTCAAAAACAGAACTAACCATTCCTGCTTTGGCTACATTATAGGAGTACTGGGAGGATACAATGAATGAGCTCATGTTTTGTAAGAGTAAATCTGTGTAAAAGGCAGCATGGCATAGACATGGCATCATGAATAGAGGTCTGGAAGTAGAGTAAAGAAAACGTGGGTTCAAATCCCACCTCTGTCAAAGACAAGTTGTGTGATGTTGAGCAAGCCAATGGCCCTAGGCAGCTTACTAATATTATAAATCAAAAGCAGATACTGAGCTGAATTCATAGGGGGCGTTTTCTCACTGGGAATTTCCTGTACCAATGGAATCATAGATCTGCCCCCCCCCCCAAAATAACCATATCAGTTAACTTGTAAGAACTCATCATCATTGTCATCATCATCATAATTATCACTATCATTTGTGAAAACTAATCACCCTCCTTAAATGGATCTACATCTTATGTAATTTTGTTTTGCTAAAGTGAAGTGATAGCTTAAATATGTATGTCTATACTATGAGCCCCTCAAAGGCAGGGACAGGGTCTTGGACATCTCTGTCCCCTCTTCAGTGCCTAGTTCAGGACCTTGAATATAGTAGGTATCTTAGAAATATATGTCGAATTGAATTTTGAAATATGAATGCAAAAATAATATTTCAGTGCATCAAAGATTTAAGACCCAGTGGGTAAGATCAGTGCCTGAACATAACACAACCCATCTGTAACTTAGGAAATATGTTTTTGAATTGCCTAAGGCTCAGAAAGGCTTCTCCAGGTTCACATAGCTAGTCAATGTCAGATGTAGGATTTGAACCTAGGTCTTCTTGATCCCCCAGTCGAATTTTCTCCACTATGCTACTCTGTTTCTCCTCTATATTTGTGGTAATTTATACAGTGCCTGGAGGTTTACTTAGATGCAGCTTTCTCATAATAACAACCCTGTGAGATAGTTTCAGTATTACTACCCTGATTTTACAGGTGAGAAAACTGAGTCTCAGATAGATAAAGTGTCTTATCTATAATGAAGAAATAATAGAGTTCAGTTCTTGTGATTTTTAAGTCAATTGTCTTTCTATTCTAGCACATTGTCTGTCTTTTACTTCTCAATAATGATCTGGAGTTCGAAAGAAGTTTGAAAAATGGGTAGGAACACATAAGCTGGACCCTGAGATGACTGTAGGGCAATGGTGTGGGGGCGGGAGTGAGGGGGGTATCATCCTTGCCACAAACACTCCTATTAAGTTCTTTGAAGACAGGGACTATTTGTGTAGCTATATCTATTTTTTTGTTATTCATTCATTTCAGTCATGTCTGACTCTTCATGCCCCCATTTGGGGTTTTCCTGGCAATGATACCTTCTCTAGCTCATTTTCCAGATAAGGAAACTGAGGCAAACAAAGATTAAAGTTTCAGAGGCCAAATTTGAACTCAGAAAGATGAATCTCCCTGATTCCAGGCCTGCCACTCTAGTCATTGTATCTCTAGTCACTGTTCTTACTATCTGTCCATCTTTATCTATATCTATATAATCTAGCTATTCAGCACCAAGGACAGAGATCTGGACATGATAGATGTTTATAGAATTGGATTGAGGGAGGGAGGGAAAGCAGTAAGAGGAAATAAAGAGGAGGAGAGAGGAAATGAGAGATAGAGTCAGAGAGAATGACAGAGACAGACTGAGGAGGTGGGGGGGGGAATGGAAGGAGAGTAATAGAGGCTAAGAAGAAGGTAAGAGAAGTATTTGTCACTTCATTTCTAAATTAGATGCCATATCTAAGTCTCCTGTGAGAGACTGAAAAAGTAAGTAACATAAGCTTCCTCCTCTCAAGGAGAATTCAGTTGAGAACCCTAGAAGAATATCAATGAAAAATAATGCAACCCTTCCCAACAAGTCCATAGTCAAAACTAATGGGTGAGTCACCCAGCAATTAATGATAGAGGAATTAGGGGAGGGGAGAGGGAGGAGGAGGAAGGAGGGAAGGCATTCCTGAGGCCAGTATTAGTCAGAGAAATATGAAGAAAGGGTATGTTTATATATTTTTGTTATTTACAGCCCCCCTTTAATTCCTCACGCTCCTCTGGAGGCTAACTATTATATCCCCTCAGACTTTAAAATGTGACCTTGAGATTTTTTTATCTAAAAAAAGTTTCCCTAATTGAAAAGTACAAATTAACTAGTAGGCAAACACAACCTGACTACCTGGATTTTCTGATCAGTGAGAACGGAAATGTGCCAAAACTGAACATGTCACTCAGTTCTGAAAAGCATTCTCTCTGTTAAACACCAACATTCTCACCAACTTGATCAATAAAATGTCCATGTGCCTTGCACACACATGATCTCGTGGTCCACAATTGAAAACACTTGGACAGAGATAAGAAGTTGTTTATTTGATTTGTGCTTTATATGATTTCTTTCTTGGTTTCAGTTTTCTTGTCTATAAAATGTTTCTGTTTCCTCATCTGTAAAAAAGATTTGAACTAAATAACCTCTGATGTACCTTTTGCTTGTTTGAATAAGTCAGTCTAGACCTATTGTAATTGCATGCTGTGTCTTCTTCTCACCTTCCTCTTTATTCTAATTTGGTGTTGATTTTTATCTTAGCTCTAACAAGTCAATAGTCTGACTACACAATGACAGCTGATTTTAAAAAGGCTCCCACACTGAGTAACCAGTTTCTAGTCTATTTTCTCCAATCACTGAACATGTGTCTCCAGTGTTTTCTGGTGGGAGTAGAGTCAGAACCCTGCTAATGTCTTTAAAGAGATCAGATCTGAGACAAACCAAAGTTACCTGCTGTTATTTCTTTCTCTCATTCTGCCTATTATTATAGGGTCATTGATTTAGAGTTAGAAGGGTAATTTGGGGCCATCTAATCCAACCCTCTCATTTTACAGATGAGGAAATACAGTCAGAGGTGGTAAGTGTCTTGGCCAAGTTAAAAGTGGTAACAAGTAACCAAACCAGAATTCAAATCCAGATCCTCTAGTACAACATCCAGAACCCTTTTAATGATCTTTTATCTCTGTCTCTCAGTCTCAGTCTCCCTTATTTTATCTCCATTTCTTTTACTCTCCCTCTTGTCTGTGTCTCTGTGCCCATCTGTCTCCTTCTCTCTTTTTCTCTCCTTCTCCTTCCAGAAGTTTGTAGAATCTTAGAGTTGAAAGGGACTTTAGCCATCTAAGCCAACCCTTTTGCCAAATATAAGTCTTGTCAATGACCTAGAAAAGTTGTCAGCCATCCTCCATTTGGGGACCTCAAGTTTGGACAGCTCTGATGGTCAGGAAATTGTTCTTTCTATTGCACCCAAGTTGGCCTCACTGTAATTTCCATCAATTGGTCACAGTCCTGCCCTTGTTCTCATTCTGTCTCATTTTTTTTGCTCACTCCTAGTCTATCTCAGTATGTTGTTCTTTCCACTTCTGTATTTCATTCTGTTTATTTCTAATTTTATCATTTGTCTTATCTCCTTCATTCTGTCCTTTATTCATTCAGTCTTGCTCTATAGCTCTCAATCTATCTGAGGCAACCACTTTCTCTCACACCAGTGCTCTAACTCTTGCTCTGTCTTGTTCTAATGCTCTCTTCCTTATTCCATCATTCTAATGATCTTTCTCATTTTGCCTTGTTCTAGGGATGCTATTACTTAAAATAGATGTGTTCCAAGTATGTTACAAACTTTAAAGTCCTATTTAAATGTGTTAGTATTATCATCACCATCATCATCATCACAGAATCTGAGTTGGAAGGAACTTCATAATACACCCAGTTACTACCAATATTTGCAAAGAAATCCCACCTGCAACATCACTGGAAAATGGTCAGTCATCTAACCTCCACTTAAAGAACTTCAGTGATGAGGAAAGCAGCCAATTCCACTTCTGGACAGATATGATGGTTAGGAAGCTTTTTCCTTCTATCATCTTTTGTCATCCTATTGCTCCTCATTCTATCTCTGTCATTCTATCCCTCATCTTTATTCAATTGTCATTTTTTTCTTGTCATTCAGTCATATTTGAGTCATGACCAATTCTTCATGACCCCATTTGGCATAGCTTTTTCTATCACCATCTCCTTGACTCTCTTTCACTTTCTGTTCATTGATCTCTCTCCCTTCTCATTCTTTCTCATTCTTTTAAACCTCTTTCGTCCTGTTCTATTTTTTCTTATTCTACCCTTCACACATTTGTTTTGTTTCACTATTTCCTTCTTGTTCACTTTTTCCTTAGATTAGTCTCTATTTACGCCAGGGAATATATGGTATTTGGATCTTACCAGGCTACGTAAATTATATCCCCTTCCCTTAATATTTAACCAGAATGACTTCTTTCTTGATGCCTTCCCCAAAAAGAATGTAAGCTCTTTGAGAACAGGGACATTTCTGTCTTTGTCTCCCTAGTGCCTGGAACAGCACGTTGTACTTTATAAGTATTTTTTAAATCAAATTGAATAATGTTCTCTCCCTTGCTGAAGTGACCTTGTATTTAATTATCTTTGTGTATATGTTGTATTCTTCTTCCTCCTCCCCTCCTCCTCCTCATTATAAAAGCTAAGATTTATATAGTATTTTAAACTAACTGTTTTACATGTTATCTCTTTTGTTATTACATATATCACTTCCATAGATGGTAAGCTACTTGAAAGTGGAGACTATTTCCTGTTTTCTTTGTGCCTCCAGAACCTAACAACAGAATCTAATATGTAGTCACTGAATAATATTTGTTGAATTTGACTCTGAATTCTCAGTTAAACACATGGTTTGGCTTCACAGATTCTGAGCTAGGAGGGGTTTCTGAGGCCATCTAGATTTAGGTTAATAAATATTTATTCACATCAGAATTACAAATAGTACCCTGAGTAATGGATTTTCTAGAAGTTGTTGCCTCTTTGAAAAGTGTTGTCCTTTCTTCACAAAGATAATAATCAGCAACATAAATTTCAGCTGCAAATCCACAGCAATAAACTTCAAAGTTGGATGTAACTCAAAAAATACAGGTAATATTTTCTAACAATGACTTACAGATGCAAACAGATGATAAAGTGCCACTTCACCAAGAACTGTAAACATTTTGCACACCTGCCAGTCCTCTCTTTTGAGCAAAGTGTTCTTTTGATGACAAATTAACAGATAGAGAATTCCCTATCAGCATTTAGCATTTTGTCCTTCTCTAAAGCATTGTCTTACCACATCTCTTATTAGATTCTCACCACCTGTAATGTAGGCAAGCCAGAATTGCTGTCCCAATTTTACACATGAGGTAACTGAGTCTGGGAGAGGGGAAATCATAGGTTCAATGTCACATAGTGAGTCAGTCAGTGGTTTGAGCCCAGTTCAGGCTGTAACCTCTGCCTTGGTTATCCGTAGTCAGAATTATGTTCCTGGAAAGGAGATGAAGGTTGGGGAAGAGGCAAGCTGAAGGTTGTTAAGGAAAAAAGGCATTATAGGACCCTCTTATCTGCATTTCTCTCCCAACCTGGTCTCCTGATTCTTCCTCTCCTGCATCATGAAACCCTGCTGGAGCAAAACTAACCCCCAATACACACACACACACACACACACACACACACACACACACACACACACACACACACACACACACACACATTCTTACACACACTCACATATACATAGCAAACTGGAAGGAAAATGAACTTATAGCTGGGGTGCTAAGCTGCCCAAGATGAAGGATGGATGCCCTTAGGGTATATTTCTTCTGTTCTCATTACAATCTAATTTTACCCGTCCTCAGTCAAACTGAGACCTGGGAAAGACCTTAGCTTAAAAAGGTCAAGTTCCTGACCTATGTCTTGCCACTGGATTCCAATGACTCTGGAGGAGAGAGTGAGGCTGATGATTTTGCACAGCTATGACTCACTTAAATCCAGTTCACTTGCAAGTCAAGACAACACCCTCCTGATATCATCGGTCCTGTTCAAGAAAGAAGGACAACAACAAAAAGCACAATTCCCTGCCCCCACTCCCATTAGAATTGCTGTTATTCAGTCATTTCAGTCATCTGACTCTTCATGACACCACTTGGTGTTTTCTTGGCAAAGGTACTGGAATGGTTTTGCCATTTCTTTCCCAGTTCATGAAGGAATGAGGCAAACCAGGTTAAGTGACTTGCCCAGGGTCACACAGCTAGTAATTGTCTGATGCTAGATTTGAACTCAGGGAAATGAGTCTTTCTGATTCCAAGCCGCCTAGCCACCCCATTAGAATACAAGCTTTTTTAGAACAGGGGCTGTTTTGCTTCTTTGTATCCCTAGCATTCATGACAATGCCTCATGCATTATAATAAATACCTGTTGACTGATTGAGGCAGGATTCACACCCAGCCCTTCCTGACCCCAAGTCCAATGCTCTGTCCCTTTTATTCTCTACTTCTAAGAGGGGAGGGTTTAGCATCCTTGGGCCTTTGCTTTCTTCTGCCTCTGTCTACTTACCTTACACTGATCAATTCCCTTCCTAATCTGAATCTAAAGTGTCTGTAACCAGCTAGCCTCAGGATGGAGAAGCAGCAGCAGACCAGAACTGTAAGATATACTGGGAGAAAGAAAGAATGGCATTTCCTGTCCTGTGGGTATTCCACACAGACCAAGGGCATTCCCTTCCCCCATTCTGCATGTATTGGGACCAGCACATTCAGCTTCCTTGGGGTAGATGGACAGATTTTTTAGCTTGAATCTCCAGGATAGCTTAGGAAAAAGAAAATCTGGATACAAGAGGAGATGGCCCTAAATTGACCACAGGTAGTTTTGGAAGAAAACCTGGGATCAAGACAAGGTCAGACATTGGAACTAGCTATGATAAAATTGGAGAATTGCTTTAAAGAGTTACTGGATGGCTGGGAGTAGGGACTGGCAGGGGGGGAGGATTTAGAAAGGATCGTCTGGATCCAAAATCTTGTTAGACATGCAGGATTGACCTACAATACCCAAGTAAAGAGTGGATAGATAGATGGCACAGTAGATAGAATGCTAGACTTGGAGTCAGGAAGATTCATCTGTCTGAGTTCAAATCTGACTATATGACTCTAGACAGATCACTTTACCCTGTTTGCCTCAGTTTCCTCATCTGTAAAATGAGTTGCAGAAGGAAATGGCAAATCACTCCAATATCTCTGCCTAGAAAACCCTAAAATGGGTCACAACTGAAAAAGTGACTAACTTAACTTGGAGTTAAGAGACCAGGTAGGTGGTATATCAGACAGAGTTCTAGACTTGGAGTCAGAAAAGCCTAAGTTCAAATCCTGCCTCAGATACTTGCTTATTGTGTGACCTTTGGCAAGTCACTTAACTTCCCTCAGTCTCAGTTTCCCCGTATGTAAAATGAGCACCTACCTCCCATGGTGGTTTTAAGGACCAAATGAGATAATGTGTAAAGTGTTTTGCAAACCTTAAGGTGCTATATAAATGTTAGGTGGTGGTAGCAGCAGCAGTAGTAGCAGCTTCAGGTCCTAGTTCCAATACTTACTAGTAGAACAAAAGGAAATTCAATAGTAATATTCCATAGCCACACCCCTCATGGAGGGTTAGGGAGTTGGAAGAGTTCACCAAAGGAGGACCCTGTGAAGATGGGGAGAAAAAGAAGAAAGCTGAGGCAAATCCTGCCTCCTGAGGAAGCCCTCAGTCTGAAGCAGAGGTTCTCAAATTTATTTGGATTATGGCTCCCTGTGAAAAAAACTTACTGAGCACTCCCCTGGAAATCTACTTTTTTAACCCTTTAATTTTTTAAAATGTGTGTCATTTCAAAAAAATGTAAATTTTTTCTAAATGACACATCTTAAATGTAACAATTTATTGTGAATTTGTGGGGAGGCAGGGTGTCCTGCATTGAGATTTTGATGATGCAATATTACACCAGTATATGACTGTCATATTGTAAATAAGTCATTACATACACATTCCTGCTGATACATTCTGGACTTCCTGACAATGAGCCCCACATTCACCTACCAACGCTTGCTTGTCAAGACCTGTAGGCTGATCAGTTATAACTTGCATTTTGTGTGTTTATTGGGAAAATAATGTGATCAGTACAACTTTAACTCTGTTACACAACAGATGAAACATATATGAACTAGTTGGTTTTCTTTTTTCAAAATTCTTATTTCCTCTTCTTTCCTTATGCTTCCACCACCCACTTATTTTTGTCCAATGGCCATCAATTGCACCCAAGGCTATTACCATGCCCTGGATCATTCCAGTGCACGCCCCTCCCCCCCTGCCCCAGGGTGGCATTGCTCATTTTGGGAACCTATGGCTTATATACAGGATGACAACAGAAATTTTGGGTGGAGGGGCAAAGATGCTGGAGTGGTTTGCCATTTCCTTCTCCAGATCATTTTTACAGATGAAGAAATTGAGACAAACAGGGTTAAATGACTTGCCCAGAGTCACACAGCTAATAAATGTTTGAGGCTGGATTCGACTTCTTGAAGATGAGTCTTCCTGACTCATCTTCCTGAGTAAAAGGGGGAAGATGTATACTATGCATTTTGCCACCTAACAATGATTGGCAGGGTCACAGAGCAAAATAAAGAAATCAAAACGAGGAGGAAGTTTAGGGTGAAAAACAATAATCTTGTTTTGGGCCTGTTGAGTTTGAAGCACCAGCAGGTGGTGATGTTGAGTAGACAGGGCTCAGAAGAAAGCTCAGGGCTACAGATATGAATCTGAGCATTGTAAGCACAGAGATCATAGTCAAGGCCATGGGAGCAAACAAGCTGATGAAGGGACAGAATGCAGACACAGAATGCAGAGAGACGAGGAGAGGAAAGATGGTTTCCTTGGTCCTGCTCACCTTTGTCAATGACCAGATAATACACGTCAGAAGCACTGGCAATGACAGAGTTAATATAAATGTTTGAAGATGACCCAATTGGTTATTTAGAAAACTAAAGAACAAAAACCACAAAAATTCAGGTAATAAAGTGTCTTTTGCAAGGTAGCTGAGTAGAAGATTAGACTGCCATATCATCTGCATGTCTATATATTACAAACAAAAATCAGCAAACAGCAAAAGAAAGGCAGGCCATTTAAAATAACAATAAAATGCATCAAGTATTGGGCAGTAACTTGCTCACAGACACACAGGGTCTATGCAAAGATAATTTAAATGACTTTAAAGAAATAAACTAAGCAATTAGGGAAGCTATCTCTTATACACAGTTGGATAGACCTAGTATAGTAAAAATGTCAATACTTCCCACCATAATTTGTAGTTTTAATGTAATACCAATCAAAATGCCAGTGGGTTATTCCATAGAATTATTTTTAAAGTCATAAAAAAAACTTTCATATGGACAAACAGGCAGGCAAGAAATTGAGAGAAATCTCGGTGTAGTGGAAAGAACATGGAACTTGGAGTTAGGAGAGACCTGGGTTTGACTTCTAACTTTGATGGTCACACTAAATGTGTGACCTTGGGCAAGTCACTTAACATTTCTGAACTTTCCCACATTTGTAAAATTAAGGGAATGCTGGATTATTGTGAAGAAAGTACTTTACGATCTTTAAAATGCTATAGAAATGCAAGATGTCATTAATATCAAGAGAAACTATGAAAAAAAAAGGTCAAATGGGATTCACTTATCCTGCCAGCTTCTAGAACTGACTATCTTTCTCCTCACCTCCAGCCCTTTTCCAGACTCCTCTATTTCCATTGAGGGCACCAACATCCTTCTTGTCACCCAGGTTTTTCCACCTTGGTGTCATCCTTGACATATCACCCTCTCTCACCTACATTGTGAATCAGTTTCCAAGTCTTGTCATATCAACATCCACACCATCTGCGGAATTTGTCCTCATCACTTATTACTCTTGTCTGTCTGCCTCTTGTTTCTTCTGTTTCCAATGTCTTCCACAAAGCTGACAAATGACATTTCTAAAGCACAGCTCCATGAATTCTAGTAGTTCCCTATTACCCCTTGGATCAAAGATTATACAAAGTCCTCTGTCTGGTATTTAAAACCTTTTAAAAGCTGGCCCCAGGGGTGGCTAGGTGGCGCAGTGAATAGAGCACCGGCCCTGGAGTCAGGAGGCCCTGAGTTCAAATTCAGCCTCAGACACTTGACACACTTACTAGCCATGTGACTTTGGATAAGTCACTTAACCCCAATTGCCCTCCAAAAAGCAAAAAAAAAACAAAATTAAAAGCTGGCCCCAACTTGCCTTTCCAGCCTTATCATATTTCCCTTCCCATACTCTCCAAATTAGCCAAAGTGACCTTCTTACTATTCCTCATAAATGATGTCCCATCTCCCACCTCTGTGCCTTTGTGTTGACTTTTCCTGTGCTTGAGATAGACTCCCTCTTCATCTGCCCCCCTTAGAATCTTTACTCTCCTATCTCAACTCAAAAGTTACCTCCTAGGTACAGCCTTTGGAGGTCCCTCCAGCTACCAGCGCCTCTTTTTAAAATTACTTTGTACTTCTTTTTACATACTTTAAATGTGGTTATATGTATATATATAGTACATGTGTGTACATGTGTGTATATGTATGTGTACTGTATGTGTGTGTGTGTGTGTGTGTGCACACTATGTAAGCTCCTAAAGGGCAGGAATTGTTTCATTTTTGCCTTTTTATCAGTGCCTGGCACATAGTAAATGCTTACTGATTGACTTCAAAATGCATAAAACAATATTATTTAAAATGTCTGGTACAGGAGAAATGATAGAAAAACAACAGTGAATGGGAAGAGAAGGTAGTTTTATCTGATTTAAATTTTTTTTTGTACTTATTTTATTTTTAATTTGTGGGGTAAAACAAGCATTTCCATAGCATAGAATAATTTTTTTAATGATTGCACATAAAACTGAAACTCTATTTATGTACAATTTACTATTCCACTTAAATATATAGCAAAGTTATTATGTAAATTTCTTTTTTTCCTTTTTTGCATCTTCCCTCCCATGGCTACCATAAACACACATATGTGTATATGTATGTATATGTATATACACACACACACATACTCTATATATAATATTATTCTCTATATACTTCTACTTATCAGTTCTTTCTCTGGCTGCAGACAGCATCTTCCTTCATAGATACTTTGTAGTGAATTTGGATGTTTATAATAGTCAAAATGACTTATTTGCTCAAAGTCATTCTTAGAGCAACATCATTGTTACTGTATGCAATGTGGTCTTGGTTCTGCCCATTTCACTCTTCATTACTTCGTGCAAATCTTTCCATATTTTTCTAAGATCATCGCTCATCACTCTCATATGCCACAATTTGTTCAGCCATTCTCCAACTGAACTCTTTGACACCTCTCCCTTCATTTTAGATGAGAAAATGGAAGAGAGGGTAAAGGGACAGCCCGGAAAGATCCAAGTGAGACATTCTCAGAAGGCAGCATAACTAGCACTTGCCTGGGGGCTACCCTGTGCTTGAGAAGAGAAAGGAAGAGAATGGACATAGAGGCTGCAGTCTGGTGGCCTGGCATCATCAATCATCAACAAGCCTGTCTTTTTCAAAGTACTTTGGTTACAAAGAAATGACTGGATCTCTGAAGATTTGAGTTCTAATCCTGGCTCTTCTACTATTTGCTTGACCTTAGACAAGTTCCTCCCCCAATTTGAGCCTCACTTTCTCCTCTATAAAATGAAGGGGATGAACTAGATTAAATGAAACATTCATTAAGACCTGTTGTATTTAAAGCCCCAAGGGCCCAATAGGGGTTAACGAATGCTTATTGGATTGAATAATAGTTGTCTTGTATCCATAGTTCAGGGTTGGCAGTGTGTGTGTGTGTGTGTGTGTGTGTGTGTGTATGTGTGTGTGTGTGTGTGTGTTAACTGTATGCAACACATTTGTCCTGGAAGTCTAGGACTTTAGAAAGGAGGGATCACTCTGAGCAGGAGGCAGGGCAAACAATCTTAAAAGATATGACCAAGTCCTAGGCTAATAATGACCTGAAGGAGGTCTAATTGGTTTATTTCAGAGAACCACATAACTCTGTGGTTATTTCAGAAAAAGGTACAAAGCAAGGACGGACTTGTTCTTCATCACAATGATCATAAGATCAAGGATTTAGAACTAAGCAACTGCCTAATCCTGGGATTCCTTAGCTTTTTTCTATCACAGACCCTTTGGGTTATCTGGAGGTAGGGTGTAGAAGGGATTAAGTATTTATATGGTGCTACTAGATGCCAGACACTGACTGTATTAAACACTTCATAAACACTATTCACAACAACATTTCAAGATAGATGCTATTATTATCTCCATTTTACAGTTGAAGAAACTGAAGCAGAGAGGTTAAGTGACTTGTCCAGGGACACATAGCTGGTAAGTGTCTGATCCCAGATTTAAACTCAGGTCTTCCTAACTCAAGACCCAACACTCTAGCCACTGTGCAGCACTTTGCTGCCTCACATCTAGTGAAGGTCACTATGGCAACCCTTCTTCAGAATGTTTTCAAATGAGTAAAGTAAAATACATGAGATTGCAAAGGCAACAAGTTGTACAGAAATACAGTTATCAAAAACATTAAAAGCTTCAGTAATATATTACATTAATACGTTATAATATATAATTATAAATAAAAGCTTCAATAATACATTATAGACCTCCTTGAAATTATGTACATGAGGACTTGGGAGTCTGTGGACCCCAGGTTAAGGATCCCCAATTTAGTATGCCCCTCTTTGCTTCACAGACAAGGAATCTGAGGCTCAAAGAAATGGATCTTGCCTGAGGTTACCTAGTTAGGAAATGTCCAGGCAGAGATTCAAACCTAGGTCCTGGCTCCAAATCCTGTACTTCCCAGGTCACTGTCTTGGAATGATTACAGTAGATGATGATTGGTTTATGAGGATCTCCTCTAGTGTCCTAGCCTACAAACTTCACAATTCAATCCAAGGCAACTAATATTAAGTCCCTGAGTACTGCTCTCAATGCTGAGGATGCAAAGATAGTTTCAACATAGTTCCTGACCTCAAAGAGTTTTTAACTTAATGGAGGTTCTCATGTCCTTAATAAATGCTTATTAAATTGATTGACATGACATATTGCTGCTCAGTCATTTTTGAGTGGTATTTGATTCTCCATGACCCCACTTGGAGTTTTCTTGGCAAAGAGATTGGAGTGGTTTGCCATTTCCTTCTCTAGCTCATTTTGCAGATGAGGAAACTGAGGTATATAGGGTTAAGTGACTTACCCAGGGTCACACAGCTAGTAAGTGTCTGAGGCTGGATTGGAGTTCAGGAAGATGAGTCTTCCTGACTCCAGGCCCAGCATTCTATTCACTGCACCACCTACCTGCCTGATATCCACATATAAAGTTGATACAAGTAAAGATATGGTAAGGGTAGACAAGGTGTTCTTGAAAAACTTGAGGAGAAATGCCTTGTAACTGATAAGAGCCTGTAAACTTTTATAGAGAAATTGACACCTGAACTGAGCTTTAAAGGAAAAGGATTTTTTTTCAACAGAAAAAAATGAATGGAAAAGAGGAGACAAAGAGAAACTCCGTTGTCCCTTGATGACTTTTCAAGTCCCCTCCAACAGTAACAAGCTACCCTGAACCAGGAAGGATGATGTCAACAGCTCCCTCACAATGGCTGGGTCAGGGGAGGGGCAGGTGACCTAATAGAAAAGTTATTGTAGACAGAGCCTCCAAGAGTGAGGCCCCCAGGACCACAGGCACAGACAACAGGAGGCATCAGCACTTGCCCCACAGAAAGGTAGGGATAATCTCCACATCGCCATGGAACAATTACAAAAAGAGATTGTAGTGTTCTCTACTTGAGAATCAGTTCTCTGGACCCTCATTTAACTTAACAGATATTTTTTGGATTTAAGGGAAGTACTGACCTTCCTTGTCACACAATGAGACTTAACCTTGGCCCTAGACTAAGAATCCTAGTTCTGACCTTAGGACCTTAAAGGCACACGATTAGTCAGGTTTCCATAATTTTACTACTCAGAGCATAACTGTTTCAGACCTCAGGAAAAAAATTTTTTTTCCATCTCTTATGTTCATATTCTGTGCTGTGGTCTCATTCCACTGGATAATACAGTTATTGCATGCCTGGGGATGCTAGACTGAGTTCCAAGAGGGCAAAGCCCCACATCTAAATAATCTTTGGTGAGATACAAATATCCCATTAAGCTCTCTGCTCTAGTGCTGATGTTCATTGAATGGATAGTACTCCTCAAGTGGTGAAGGCTGAAAAAGTGGTCGTCAAATGAATGAGTCCTGAGGACCCTTAGGGTTCTGACTCTGTGCAGTTCATCCCTACAAATGGGATGGACCAACTCACCAACCCAGAGACCCCGCCCCCGCCCATGAAGAGTGACGGTTCAAGCATGCTCTCTCATTCATGGGATGGTGTATGTCTGTACGTCTGTCTCACACACGCTTTGTAGGTCTACCTCAGCCTAGAGCGGACATCGAGGAGTGGGGCTGTGACCGCTTAAGCATATTCTAAAGCTGGGGGCAGCGCATCAGTTACCAATGGAAATATCATCAGGTTCCTCGATTGTGGAGCAGCTCAGAAGTCACCACGCTGACAAAGGAGGCAGCCAAGATAGCAGCGGACGGCACACAAGCTACGACTCAAGTAATGAACAGCAACCACCCCAGAAGAAACGCCGGGAGGGAACATTGTATTCCCAGAAACAAACGCAGGTACGTACGCCCAGACGGAGGCTTGCTCCCAAGGTCCAACTTCACCCTCTACTTCCCGGACGTGCGCTCCAAATGCTTCCCTGGGGCCAGAAAGGCCCAGCTTGCTGGGGAAAATAATTCGCAGTGCAGTATGGAGAAAGCATCGATTAGAATAGAAATCGGAAGACTTAGTTCAAATCCTACCCTGCTACTTTTCTTCTACTCCCTATATGATGTTAAAGAAGTCATTTCTCCTTAGGTTCTTCACCTAGAAAATGAGGGACTATACCAGTTATCCATAAATTCCCTTCCGGTTCTAAACCCTAGTATCTAAGAAAGAGAAACATTGGGATAGGAAAGGAGAGACTACGTCCCACGCGTCTCTAGAAGCAGATTTCTTTCGTTTCCATTGAATTTCACCTAACTTGGACTTGGGAATTAATTCTCCTGTCTTTTCTGCTTCCATCCAGTCCTTCTCTGGTCCCTGGTGGATTATGGATCACCCTGAAAGGCAGCAACATAGTAGAAAGAAAGAAGATAAGTGGGATGAGTCAGAAGACATAGCTTCCATCCTAGGCTTTAACACAAGTTCTCCATTTTAAAAGAGGACCAATGACACTGTAGAAGGGTGGAGGTGTGGGGGTAACGGGGTAATGTCTTGCTGTACAAATGAATTGGATTTTAAGGGAGGCAGAGCTGTGCAAAGTCATTGGCCTCACTCTCTCCAGAGTCAAATTATCTTAGCTATGTGACCTTTGGAAAGGCATTTTCTCCTTAAGCTTCCCCCATGCCTCAATGATCTCTGTAAAAAGGAATGATGATACTTGAACTTCTGAACTAGCTTAGAGTGGTTGTGAGAAAAGACATTTTGTTAACCTTAAACTCCTGAAAAAATGGATGTAATTCTTATCCCTTTGATCTCAAACAGGGTCAAGTTAAAAAACAAAGCTCTACTGAAGACAGCATCACAATGTAGTGGGAAGGGCACTGAGTCTGGGGCTGAAGGGAACGTTGGTCTAGTCTGGGCTGTGCTTCTAATTTGCTGTCTACCAAACAAATAACTACCGTTACTGAGTCTCGTTTCTCTATCTATAAGAATGTGAAGTTGGATTTGATGTTCTGGGCATGAGGGGCCAGCTCTGACAGTCTACGAAACCAATGAAAAATGGGGGAAAAAAATCAAGCAAAGCTGGGATAGTCAAATTTAGATGAATGAATTTAGAATTGAAGGTAGCTCAGTGGATAGAGCACTGTCTGAAATCAGAAAGATCTGAGTTCAAATCCAGCCTCAGATACTCACTGAACCAAGTGACCCTGGGCAAGTCACTTAACCTCTTTGCCTAATCTACTGGAGAAGGAAATAGCAAACCACTCCAGTATCTTTGCCATGAAAACCCCAAATGGGGTCACAAAGACACTGAACAACCACAATTTAGAATTGAGAGAGACTACTTAGTGTATCTCTTATCATACATGAGGAAATGGAAGCTTTAAAGAGGTTGGGTATCTTGTCCCAAGGTCATATGCCTATTAAGTAGCAAAGTCAGGAAGACCTGAGTTACAATCCAACCTCAGATAACTTACTAGCTGTATGACCCTGGGCAAGTCACTTAACCTAGTTTCCTCATCTGTAAAATGAGCTGGAAAAGGAAATGACAAATCACTCTACTATCTCTGCAAAGAAAACCCCAAACAGGGTCACAAAGAGTTGGACACGACTAAAAACAAACAGAACATGTACTTGGATGGGCTAGAGTTTGGATGGGAGAAACATAGGCTCTTTGGAACATAAATTTAATTCTAGAACCATCTAGTCTAATCCTCTTATTTCACAGATGAAGAAACTGAGGTCCAGGGAAATTTAAGTGATTTGCCCAGGGTCACACAGTTAGTAAGTAGCAGAATTAGGATTTGAGCACAAGTCCTCCAATAACAAAGCTAGTTTTTTTTCCTTGTGTGTTATGTTTTGGGGCTGGGAAGGGACAGTTTAAGCATCTTGTAGTCTTTAGCTTTTCTTGTGAGTGTGCTCATTAACATTTGTTGTAGGAGAGACAGACCATAAACACCAGATCGAGTGACCAAGCTAAACCTAACCAATCCAGTCGGTCTGAACAGGAGACAGTAAGAGCCTTGCCTGCAAAGATACTTCAACATCATTACACTCGACGATCGAGGTTGAGGAAAGGCAAAGGGAGCACTTCGGTAAAAGAGAAGAGCGCAAGATCATGACCAGATGCATGGGATTTGAAGGATCTGTAGGCTAGATCCTTAATTTTGCATAGGAGGAAAATGAGATCCAGGGACATGAAGAGGTCCAGACTTTCAACTTAAGGATCTTTTTGTGCTATTAGCAGGAGGGATGACTTGTCTGTCTCTCCAGGCTGAGATTACCTACCTGGTGCCAGGAGTTAGAACTCTAGGCCCATCTGGCAGAGCTACCATCTTTAACCACCAGGGTCATTCTGCCTCTCCTGGCCCTTTTTTGGGTCATTATAGCAGAAACATTCCACAGACTCTCAGGTAGAGAGCTGTTCTTGGAGAACCATAGCTTTCTGAAGTTCTCCCTTGTTTGGGGGTGTTGGGAGAGAAGAGAGGTATGCCCATCATGCATATACAGTCACCCTGGTGATGGGTGAAAGCAGACTGCCCTCTTGTGGTTAAAAATCCCCATGGGATTGATCAGAGAATAACTCTAACCACCCTCCACCCCGCAACACCATTCATGGTAAATGGATTTTGTCCCCATGCACCCTCTACTCAGGGCTTTTACATCAGAAGCCCAGTAGAAAACCTGAGTTTGAATCCCACCTTGTGATTTTGATAACTGTGGTCCTTGGACAAGTCATTTCTCTTCTATTGGGCTCTGTTTACTCACCTATAAAAATGAGTGATTTGGATTAGATAATCTCTTAGGTTCCCTGTCTGTTCTAAACCATATCATAATAGAGTTTCAAGGAACATGGGTAAGGGTAGAGTGCAGAGGGGCCTTCCCAGGCCCTCTGAAACCACAAGCTGCCATGTACTCTAGCTATGAATGACAAGTCTGAGTATGGTACTTTTCACTCAGGCTGAGCTGCCAGAGGAACCAAGTAGAGGGAAAGGCAGAGACCAGAAGAAAAGCAGATTCCTGATTAGGGTAAAGTGGGGGCTAGGGGGAGGGAACAGTTCACTTATCTCTAAAGACTTAAAGTTCACAACTTTAGGAAACAGGGTAGGAATAACGTCTTTGCTTCTTTTAGCACAAGAGAAATGCCAAGAAAAGGCCAAAAAGGAGAGGCCGAAAATAGGTGAGTAGAGTGGCCTCTATCTAAAAAGTGGTAGTGGGGGAGGTTCATTGAGGAGGTTGAGGCAGGTGCTCAATGAGAGGGATGAAGGTGGGCCTTTAACCTTCTTTCCCTAAAAGACAGAGACTCAAAATGCTCAGAATTAGAGGTGAGATAGCAAGGGGTTCCACAGTTGCCAAGCCCTGGTGGGAGACAGCCTTTGCCTGGATTGGGCTGAACAGCACTGCCCACATACTGATAAGTTTCTCTAGGGGACAAGACTTCATTGCAGGAGGTTTGCGCAGGGCGGGGGGGGGGGGGGGGGGGGGGGG
>CM053583.1:354213740-354246474 GCA_028627135.1 Pseudochirops cupreus
AAGGAGAGGAATTAATAGTGGTTTAGAGATGGAGTGGTGAGTACACCATGGTGGGAAAGGAGGCCGTAAGGAGAGAGACACTGGCTGGTGTTACCTGCTTATCTTCTTATTAACCACCTCTAATTAGGAGACAGATGTGAAGAGTGGAAAGAATACATGGACTTGGAGTCAGATGACCAGTGAGCTTTGTATAGTAATCTTTATGACTTTGGGACAATTCCTTGCCCTCTCTGAGCCTCAATTTCCTCATCTGTAAAATCAGAGGGAGGGCTGAACTAGATGGCCTTTACGGTCCATTCCTGCTCTAAATCCTTAGAAGATCTTCTGTTCTCTCTGTTATCCACCTAAGCCAGCAACAACGAGCAATAGTCTGCCCAGAGCAATCAGGATCAAAAATCATTGCCATTTATTTGGTTTGAATTAAATTCCTTTGTAGCTTTGTTTCCCTCCCTTGTCCTGGTGGGTTCAGGCTGATGTACCCCCTGGATATATTTGCCTTCTCCTTTTCACAGGGTCAAGAATGGGGGAGGGATTTAGAGGGAATGGGAAGATGCAGAGAGTTCTGACTCCCACCTCAGCCTCTTGGCTGGTGCCTCTGAACAAGAAACCAGTCTTCCTCTTTTGCCCCTGCTCATTCTTCAAGGTCAAGGGGCTCCAGCGCCGCTTCCCCAGTGCCTCTGGACCATGCTCATCTACCTCTCCTTTCTCTGAGCAACTTCCCTTCTTTTTCTTAATTTAAATTTGATTTTTATTTTTAATTCTACATTCTCTACCTCCCTTCACCACCCATTGAGAAGGCAAGAAATAACGATACCCATTATACACATATAGCCATGCAGAACATTTTCTTATTTTACCTATGCTCTGAAAAAAAAAGAAAGAAAAGGAAAAAAATATATGCTTCAATCTGCATTCTGAGTCCATCAGTCTTCAATCCTGAGGTGGAAAGCACTTTATATTATAATTCCTTTAGAGTCATAGTGGATCATTGTATTGATCAGAATTATCGAGTGTTTCAAAGGCAACTGGGCAGTAGACAGAGTGCCTGGTCTGGAGTCAGGAGGATCTGAGCTCAAATCTGACTTCAGACATTTATTTGCGAGCTGTGTGATCCTGGGCAAGTCTCATAATTCTTGTTTGCCTCAGTTTCCTCATCTGTAAAGTGATCTGGAGAAGGAAATGGCAAACTATTCCGGTATTTCTGCCAAGAAAATCCTAAATGAGATCACCAAGAGTTGGACATGACTGAATAGCAATTGTTTGACAGTTGATTTTTCTTACGATATTGATATTAGTGGGTACATTGTTCTTCTGGTTCTGAATTTGCATCAGTTCATATAAATCATCCCTGGTTTTTCTGAAACCATCTCCTTCATCATTTTGTATAACACAAAAGTATTCCATCACAGTCATATACCACAACTTGCCCCAATTGATGGGCATCCCCTCAGTTTCCAATCCTTTGCCAACACAAAAAGAACTGCTATAAATCTTTTTGTACATATGAATGGTTTTCCTCTGTCTTTGATTTGCTCTCCTTAGGACATAGACCAAGTAGTAGTTGGGTCAAAGGCATAGTTCCAAATTATCCTCCAGAATGGTTGGATCAATTCATAGTTCTATCACCAATGTATTAGTGTTCCAATTTCCCTACAATCCCTCCATCATTTGCCATTTTCCTTTTCTGTCATATTAACCAATCTGATAGGTATGAGGCGCTACCTCAGAATTGTTTTTAATCTGCATTTCTCTAATCAATGGTGATTTAAAGCGTTTTTCCATACGACTATAGAGAACTTTGATTTCTTCTGAAAACCACCTGTTCCTATCCTTTGACCATTTATCAATTGGAGAATGTGAGCTCCTTCCATTCTTTTAATCTAGGCTTAACAGTGAGTGTTGAGAAGTTCTCAGTATGGTTTTTATGGTATATGGTCTGAGGTCACAGATAAAACTAAACAACATTTTGCAGACTCTGACTAGTTAAGAGGAATCTGTACTCTCTAGGCTTCTGCTACCCTCATTCCAACAGCAGTCTAGGCCAGGGTCAGGTATGTATTAGGCCAGCCTTCGAAATCAGAGGATCTGGGTTCAAATCTTATCTCTGCCACTACCTGTGTGACTTTGGGCAAGTTATTTAACTCTGTTTGCCTCAGTTTTCTCATCTGTAAAATGAAGAGTTTACAGTAAATGGCCTCTAAAGTCCTTTCCAGGGTGAAATCTGTGATCTCAAGGGCCCATTATTTGTTACTAGATCCGACATAGTGGCCAATTCAGTTCAACAATTCTTTCCTAATCCCACCTCCCTCCCAACTCATTTGTGGGGAAAATAGAAGCAAGAATTTGGGGACCTGGCCCAGGTCACTGAGACTAGGGGAGGAGACAGAAAATAGAGACACAGATTTTTCTTTCAGGGAACATAGGAGAAAGGTTTACACTTAGAAAACAAAAACAGGACAGTATAAAAGCTGACTTTGATCCAGTGCCAAAAGAGTGAGGGCAACATACTCTGCAGTGATGATCCAGGCTGGTGCGATCCTAAAAGCTGACTCCCTAAAGGGGGCTTATCTAAAGAATGGATGGGTTTTGTATTTAGGTAGGATGAGGGCCATTCCAGACAGGAGAAACTCGGGGGGGGGGGGGTCTGGGGGGGAGGTAGTGTAAACAGACTGAAGAAAAGATATTTATGTTTCCTACTAGAGCAGTGGTTCTCAACCTGTGGGTCGCGACCCCTTTGGGGGTTGAACGATACTTTCACAGGGGTCACAGGGGTCAACTAAGACTATTGGAAAACACATATTTCCGATGGTCTTAGGAACTGAGACACCGCTCCTCTATCTGTCTCCAGGCGAGTCTGCCCACATGCAGATACGCCCACATACGAGTATTAAAGGGTCGAGGCATTAGGAAGGTTGAGAACCACTGTACTAGAGTATCCAACTCAACAAATCCTAACCACAAACATTTCTCAGGCTCCCAAGCCCCCAGGCCCCTGGCAGAATCAGACATATTTTTGTAAACTGAGGAAGAGTAAATAAGTAAATGAATAAGTAATAAGAGCAAATATTTTTTTCTTAAATCATCCCATTGGATGAGAGAGAAAGAATGGGGGAAGGAGAAGAGCCAAAAAGATCTCTAAGACTAAGCCTCCAAGATTTTATGGATCAAGTTGGGTAGTCTCCCAACAAGGACTCTGGCTATGATCCTTGTTTTTTTTAACTCTCTCTTCTTTCTTCCAGGCACACAGGAAAGGAGCCACGAAGATACACTTCCTAGGGTCTCCTGATTCCCTTGAACACCCCCTCCCCACTAGCGAACAAAAAGACTGTGGGGCTAAGGGAAAGTTTGTTTTGACATAATTAAAAAGACCCCCAAATCTTTTTCCCTCTTTTTTTTTAAATCTGTGCCAACTTTTCTTCTAACAGATTCCTTGAATTTCTCCCAAGCCAGAACCTTCTCCTTGCTGAAAAGTATAGTGTAGAATTGCTTACAGAGTCTTACATGGCACTTTTCTAAAATAAAAGGATCCTGAAAAAGAGATTTAGGGCAGCCAGATGTTACAATGGATAGAGCACCAGACCTAGAGTAAGGAAGACCTGAATTCAAATCCAGACTCAGACGCTTACTAACTGTGTGACCCTGGACAAGTCACTTATAACTGTTTGCTCATCTGTAAAATTGGAGAAGGAAATGGAAAGCCACTGTAGTATCTTTGCCAAGAAAACCCTAAATGGGGTCACAAAGAGTAAGAGACGTCTTAACAGAACAAGAAAAGGAGATTCAGAGAGAGGCTCATTCTACTCATTCTGCCTCTCTGTCAACCAGAGCTCTGACTCTCAGACACACAAGACCTGAGGGATGGAGAGAAGAATGGGAGAAGAGGATCGTGAAGTGTCCTTTTCTGGCCATAGACATATACAGGGATCTTATGGCGATGTGTGAGAGCAGGGAGAACAGAGGCCAATCAGAGCCCATACTCAGGGCCTGTGGCTTCTCCTAATCAGAGTAAGTAAGTATAGACCTGTGACTAGAAATTCTAGTACATCAGGCCAGTTTAGGGATATTCACTATTAATAGTTAACCTTTGTGTAACACTTTAAAGTTTGCAAATATAACTATGTTTGTTGACTGTGTTATTATACATATATAATCCCATTTGAACCACACAAAAAGCCTGGGACATAGAAAGTGTGTAATAGTAATGGAATTTAAAGATCTCCCTGTGTTGGCCTGGTTTTCGGGTTGAATGTTAAAACCCAGAGCTTGTGGATTCCACTTGTGGGATGGACTTGTGGATGTGAAGAGAGAGGGCTGAACCGGGAGGAGCTGGCGTGGTGGATCTAGAGAAAGGCCCAAGCAGAAGAGGCCAGAAGAACTTTTGGGGAGCAGAGAGAGAGAGAGGAGAATTGCCAGGGGCCAGAGTTGCTGAGAGAGACTGCTGAGGGTCAGTTGGAGCTGCCCAGGACTTTTGAGAGCTGCCACCCGGAGCTGCTGAGAACTGAGGAGGCATGGCTGTGATGCTAGTATTTTGTCTGTCTGTTTTGATGTTGTTTTGCCAGATTCATCTGCTAGTAAAGGAGAGTGTTGCTATTGTAGAGGTCCTGGAAACTTGCTGTTGGTTCAGAAGCCCTGAAGAAGGCTTTTCTTGTTGTAGTGTACAGAAATCCTAGAAGAGGGTCTTGCTGATGTTTTCAGGGGTTCTGGGACTGTTCTGCAGGCAGAGAGGGAATTGATAAGGACACTGGCAATGCATCTTGTGGCTTTGTTAAGCTTTGTCTCCCCAGGAACAGAGATTGCTGAGAACTTGCCTCAGGTCAAGATGAAGAAAAGACCTCTCCTTGGGTATTAAATGTTGTGATAATATCTTTGTAGTTTAGGGGTAGATGGCCTTTTGTCCTCTCCACTACCCCTTTTGAGAAGGTGCTTGGCAATTGTAATTCAGTTGTGATCCAGGGGTGGGAAACTTTTGCTGTATTTTGATTTTCTCTTTTCTGTGAATGTTTTCCTTAATTTGTCACTGAATAAAATGGAGATTTACTCTGCTTGGATTCTGAACCTGGGAAGTTGCTTTTGCTTGGCATAACAAGGTGTTATTATTCCCATTTTCAGAAGAAAAAACTAGGGCTCAGAGGGGTAAAGTGACATGGCTCCTTGCCCACACACATAATAAATGTCCAGGGTATGATTTGAACTTAGGTCTTCTTGACTATCAGGTCTAGCACTATTATCTGCCATGCTGTCTAGCCCAGTTGATGGGGCTGGAACTCAGGCAGTTGTTTTCTGCATAGCAAAGACAGTGTCATTCTTTGTTGTGAGAATCTGCTCCTACCTGACAGCCTAGACCATGCCCATGTGTGTGAGTGTGGGGCCCATCCAAGTTGAGGCATTCTGAGCTGACCTGGTACCAGAGCACAGCCTTTGAGACCCAATGATCTGAGACATTACTGGTGAGCAACTGAGGCAGACTGGAGAAAGAAGGTCTTAGGAATGGAAGATCTGAAGAAAATTGGAGGTCATAATATTGGAAGTGTGATAAAGGTTAGGGTGAAGGAAAGATTGAGGGAGGTTACTGAGCTTTTTGGGAAGGAAGGGTGACCCAAGGGTCTATGGATGTACTGGATAGGATGGAGTAAACGTTAAGGAGAAGGGGTTGCTGTGTGGTCGTGGCAGAAGGGTTTGAAAGGGGCAATGGGGAGCCAGAACTGTGCCAATTCCTCCTCCTGATTTGATGTGTAAGAGAAGGAATGGCCAACCTTGAAAAGGAAGGAAAAAAGAAAAGAAAGGAAAAAAAGGAAGGAAGAAAAAAAAGACAAAACTTCCAGTAGATGAAGAAAAATATGGAATCAGTGGAATAAGTGGAGGAGGTGGGCCACCTCATCCTCTGGCATTGAAGTAATGGAGGATCCAATGGAATCAAAGACATAGATACATTTTGTGGAAGGAAGAGCAGAAGATGAAGCTGCTTTACACTGAATGTAAGTGGATATACTTGGTCTCAATAAAGTTCACTCCAGAGCTGTCAAACTCACATAAAAACCGGGGCCACCAAGCAGCATAATGACTTAGAAAACCACATATTAGCATTATCTATCTTCTATTATATTTTCATTTATTTTGTTAAATATTTCCCAATTACATTTTAATCTGCTTCAGCTCACTCCAGAGTATTGAACTGCAATGCCAAGGGTCACATGTTTGACGCCTCTGGAATGACTTGAAAGTTGGATAAAAGAAGTTTAGAACAGATGACTGTGAGGAGTGTGATAAGAAGTCAATCAGAAATGAAAAAAGGATTGGATGGCTAGATAGCATGAATTTATGATGAACTCATCAGCAAGATTTATTGTCTTCCTCTAGCAGGAGCAGCAGCAGGTGGGTATTAAGGTAGCAACCATAGCTGATATGAGATTATAGAAATGCAGAATTTAGATTTGACCTATGATCCATGGTCCCCAGGACTCTGTGTTTACATGAACTGGGGACGATCTTTGGGGCTGACCCCAGAAAGGAATTTGGCTCATTGTGTCTTCACTCAAGAGTTTTCTGTGGTAAATCTCAACTGTAGTTTCTTTAGACATAGGTTGTATCCAGGTTTCCCCAAATAAGGTAACTGAATCTCCAGCTCCCATACAAGAACTCAAGGTAACAATATGAGGATTTAGAATAGGAAAATATTTCACCCCACAGAAAACACAAAGAGCTCATAAGAACTCATAAACTGATACAGAAAAAAAATATATAATCACCCTATAAACATCCCCCTAGGAAGACCATCATAATTTGAGGGTTGCTGAACAAGCAATATTCTTTACTATCAAGCCAGCCCACAGTATCTTGATTCACTAAGTGTAATACTGGTAGTGGCAAAGTTCATTACTTCCTCAAGTCACAGGTCCCCTTACTGAACCTCCAGGAAGAGCAGTAGTGTTGGTCATCTTCCTCCAAGAAAGAAGTACTATTCCAGAACTGCATAGCCAATCTTTTTTTCCCAAAAGGATTCTATTCAGGAACATTTTCCACAAATGCTTAGTCCAAGCTGGAAAACATTCGTTTCTGCAGGAAGTATTGGCAGAAGATTGGGTCTTTGCT
Organism: Pseudochirops cupreus; assembly: GCA_028627135.1. Lineage (NCBI taxonomy): Eukaryota > Metazoa > Chordata > Mammalia > Diprotodontia > Pseudocheiridae > Pseudochirops > Pseudochirops cupreus. Next base: position 354,220,830 of record CM053583.1, read on the forward strand.
TGGGTCAGCAAGGTCTCTCTTCTTGGGTGGCATAGACCCACATGTGGCTCTCTGCCACACACTTTTGCATGAAGTCTCGGTGTTGACTTGTGTTTACAAAATTCTAGATGACAGCTAGATAGTACAGTAGGTAACTGAGTGATGAGACCTAGAGTCAGGAAGAGCTGAATTTAAACATGACCTCAAATACATACTAGTTTGGGCAGCTAGGTGGCACAGTGAATAGAGCACTGGCCCTGGAGTCAGGAGGACCTGAGTTCAAATCCAGCCTCAGACACTTAACACTTACTAGCTGTGTGATCTTGGGTAAGTCACTTAACCCCAATTGCCCTGCCTTTCCCTCTCCAAAAGAAAAAAAAACATACTAGTTGTGTGACCCTGGGCAAGTAATTTAACCACTCTGTTCCTCAGTTTCCTAATCTGTAAAATGGAGACTATCTGGATTATAAAATAAGGTTGATGTGGATATAAAAATTGCTCTCTCTCTCTCTCTATATATATATGTATGTAAATTCCTTATAAATGTCAGATGTTATTTCTATGTGCTCCTGCCTCGAATTCATTTCTGGTTTCAGGGATGGGGAAGCATACCATGTACATGGGAAGGCTTCCTTTTCCCCAGGACCCAAAGTTGCTCAGCTATCCTCTAATCTGTCCTCTGGACAGGAAAAAGGTGGAAAGCCAATGAGCCCAATGTCAGCTTGATTTTATAGCACAAAGTAGGACTGCTCCTATGCCAAGTGTAACCCTGAATCCCAGATAAGTCCCTTGTCTTGATGAGAACCATATTGACCAACATCCCTTCCCTGAGAACTCTAGAATTTCATATTCTAATCTAATGGCAGTATGTATGTCCTTGGCATGTACTTCCCACTACGCCATGCGTTCCAAAGGGTCCAGTCCTAGAATAATGGTGTGGAGTAAGAGGAATGGAACAGATGGAGCCACTACAGTAACTGTAGAATCATAGGAGTATATTAGAGAATTTCAGGCTGGAAGGATTGAGTGCAGGGTCATGCGGTTTACCAAGTGCCTCTTACAAAGAAAAGGAGATTGATGGGCTAGTCATTCAGTGTTGGTAAGCTCCTGAAGAGAAAGGGAAGGGGTGTCATCAAAGGGCATTAAGCAGTGGGCTTAACATTACCTGCTACCTCATTCTCTGAGACTGCAACAGAAAGAGGAGGATGGGTGAAGAGAGAGCATTTTGAAGTGTCCCAAACAAAGGACAATGTTAACTTGAGTGCAAGAAGTACTTTCTGATTTTGTCTTGTTCATTCAGTGATAGTTAAGTACATAACGGGTACTTAATACACATTGGTTGATTTGGCATAAGCAAATCAATGGGACTAGGATAAGAATGAAAGTGAGCAATTAGGGAAAAAAATCTTTGCATCAAATACATAGTGGCTTGATATTCAAGATATATAGAAAATTAACAAATGCTTAAGATCAAAAGCTTTCCCCCAATGGATAAAAGGTCAAAGGAAATAAACAAACACTCCTCATATAAAGAACTGCAAACTATTAGCAATATGAAAGATTCCTCCAAGTTACTAAGAAGAGGAATACAGATCAAAACAATTCTGATGTTTTACCTCATACTCAGAAAATGGGCAAAATTGACAAACGATGGTAATAATCAATGTTGGAGGGTATCCAAAGACAGTCGAACTATTGAGTGTTGAGGGTGGAGCTATGAATCAACCCAACTCTTAAGGAAAACTATTTTAGCCATGAAAGTAACTAAAGTGTCCATACCCTTTGACTCTGCAATCCAATGATCCTCTTCCAAGAACAAAGGACAAACAACCCACTGCTAGACATATACTCTAAGGAAATCAAATATAGGAAGGTCTCATGTGTATCAAAATACAACATCTATCCAAAGAACTAAAAACAAAGTAAATGTCCATTGATTGGGGAATGGCTGAACAAAGTGAGGTTCAGTAATATTTGATATAAAATTAAATTGGTAATATTTCATGTGTGATGAAACATGTAAGATTGAATGATTGAATCACTAAAATGTATATGGCAGTTTAAGATTTGCAAAGCACTTTATAAGTGTTATTTGATTTCTACAACAACCCTATAAGTAGATATTATCATCCCCATTTTGCTGATGAGAAAACTGAGACATAGAGATGTTAAGTGACTTGCCCAGGGTCACATAATTATTGTCTGAAATGAGATTTAGATTCAGGTTTTACTGACTCCAAGTCCAACATTCTATCCATTGTGCTACCTAATTTCCTCAATTTTAAGAATATAGAGAAACATAGGAAAAGAATACGTGTATGTGTGTGCATGTGTGTATTTATACAAAGAGAAGAAAGCAGAACCAGGAAAACAATATAGTGACTACAAAAAAATGGAAATGGAAAGAAGAAAAGAAATTGAGACTGGTTGCCACATAATTATAATGAACAAACTTGGCCTTGATAAGGAAATATGAAAATACAACTTCTTTCCTTCCTCAGATTTGGAAAGCTACATGTTTGGAGCATCGCACATTGTTTTGGAATAAATTGATATATGTTAGTTTTGCTGATCGGCTCTCTCTCTCTCTTTCTCTTTTTCTCTCTCTCTCTCATTGTTAGAGATGGTTTCAACAATGGTTGGGGGAAAGGGATATATTGAGAAATAAAAGCAATGTAAGAACAAAATGTTATCAATAATATATTAAAAATAAATTGCTTTCCAGAATTGTTAGACCAATTTATACCTCCACTGTCTTGGAATAATGCCAAGAAAATGACTATAGAAATGTTCTCACTGCTAGGAATACACCCCAAGGAAGTCAAAGTTCTCATCTACACCACAACTGCTGACGTTTCACAACAGCTGCAAGTCTGATCTTCTTCTGGCTCTGTCCTTGCTGCTCTGCTCCTGTATCTGGCCACTGGATTGGTCTAGTATGCCAATACACTTGTGGGAATGAGCTCCCCAAGTCACTAGTAATTGTCCATACTGTATTTGGCAACTAAGGCATCACCAGAGGTAGTAGCCAATGTTCAATGGTGGCTAAGTGGCACCTAACTGTTCTCCATCACCCTCGGCTCCCAATTGTGAAGCCAACAAATGAGAGTCACAAGAAGGTGATTGAAGTCTACAGGTTCCATGACTGCCAAAGTTTGCATAGCTAAAATAGAGTCAAGATTCAAACTCAAGCCCTGTGACTCTACTCTGGCCTTTGCCCAGATCAAATCTAGTTTAGTCTAGTATAGTTCTGAGTGCTACATTTTAGGAAGGACATTGTCAAAATGGAGCATATCCCAAGGAACAATACTGGTATGGTGAGAGGCCTGGCTATGTTGAAGGAACTGCAAGATGCTTAGCCAGGGAAGACTTAGGTATGGGTGTGGTGGAGGTATAGGTATAGGCATAGACTTAGGTTTAGGTAGGGGTGGAGGAGGAGGAACATTACATTTTTCCTCAAAGTATTTGTCAGCCTGTTCCTTGGAAAACCCAGGAGCCTGATTGGAGGATTAGGCTTTTTCTGATGGATGTCAAAGGACCAGGGAATTTCATGAGCTACAGAGAAGCAGATTTCAGTTCAACATGGAGGCAAACTTCCAAATAATTGCTGCTGTTGAATCATTTCAGTCATGTCCAACTCTCTGTGACCCCATTTGGGATTTTCTTGACAGAGATACTGGAGTGGTTTGCTATTTCCCTCTCCAACTCATTTACAGATAAGGAAACTGAGGCAAATAGGGTCAAGTGATTTGCCCAGGATCACACAGCTAGCCAGTGTATGAGGCCAAATTTGAACTCAGGTTTCTCCTGATTCCAGACCAAGTGCCTTATCCATTGCACCACCCAGCTGCCCTCCTAACAATTAGGGCTATCCTAAAAATGAAATGGACTTCCTCTTAAGGTAGTAGTTCTCTATTGCTAGAGGTCTTCAAGTTGCTGTTGTTTGTTCTTCATTTTCAAAGAGACCATGGCATCAGGAAGGTGATGCCATGATTTGCAAGTGAATTGGATTTAAGTGGGCAAGGAAGGGGGGGAGGGGTGTGGAGATGTGCAAAGTTATCGGTCTCATTTTCTCCTCCAGAGTCATCTGGGTCCAGTGGCAAGACATAAATTAGGAAGATTGGAGATGGCCCCTGATGCAGTCAGAGACCATGACCTTTTTAATCTAAGGTCTTTTCCAGGTTTCAGTTTGACTGAAGCAACACCCATTCAGTGATTCAAGTAGAAACTTGTCAGGGAGGTTATAGAATTTTTTGTTCAAAGAGTGTTTGAATTAGGTGGTCTCTGAGGTCCCTTGCAGCTCTAGGTCTATAATCCTCTAAGGTCCCAGGATGGGCAAGTAATTTGTTGAAGGCCACACAAGCAGCAAAGTGGGGATTTAGACATGGATGCTCTGATTCCTAATCCCAGCATTCTCCCCACTGTGTGTCAATGTGGATGCTCCACCCTGCAAATACACAGGGCTTAACAGGTCCTCACTTCAGTTCATGTAAACATCTGAATTGCATCTTTAATACCTTCACGTGGAAACTCTCAGCATTAAATTACACCTTAATGGGAAGGTTAAATTATCCACAGACCTTGGAACATACTGAAGGACCAATATATTTATAGTTTCTTAAAGCAGGAATTTATAAATATCATTCCCTTAGCAAAGCCTTCCCAGGCCCTGGGACTCCTGACAGGTAGTATTTATGCTACAGAAAAAGCTGAGAATTCACACCCTCTTCCCCCGCCGGACACACACACACACACTCACTGAATCCGTTATATCTCCTGTTGACTGGAGTAAATGTGCAGTTATCATGGGAGGTAGGGGAAAGGGCAGAGGTTGGAAGGGTGAAGGAGAATTTTTAGATACATAATCAATCAGCAAGCACTTATACACCTACTATGGGTCAGGCACTGTGCTAGATGCTGAAAATACAAATACAGAAGTGAGACAGATCTGCCTTTAAGGAGCTTATATTCTACCTTAGCAGCAAGGGATTTTTTTTTAACTTTAAGGGTGAACTGTGTCCTCATACAAGACTTTGAACTTTTCTAATGAACCTGTCAAGAAATATTGTGTACCAACATGACTAATATGGAAATGTTTTATATGACTGCACATTTGAAATCTACATCAAATTGCTTATCATCTCAGGAAGGGGAGAGGTGAGGGAGGGAGGGAGAAAATGTGGTACTCAAAAATTCTTTTAAAGTGAATGTTAAAATTGTCTTTATATGTAATTGGGGAAATAAAATACCATTTTTTCAAAAAGAAGTATTGCGCATTGTAGTTATTTGTGTTTGTCTTTTCCCCATCCTGAGCAGCACGGAGGGTAAGGACCCTGTCTCAGATAAACTATGTATGACTGCCAAGGCCTAGCACAGAGCTTTTCAGGACAGCAGATGTTTAATGAATATTTTCTGAATTGCATTGGTTGAATTCAACTGGGTATCTACTCCCTGAGTGGAAGGCCTGGCTATAATGTGGTCAGCCCAACAAACAGGCAAGATGCTTTGCGGGGTTTTTGCCCGAGGCCTCCCTTTTCCCCCTTCCTCCGAACTATCAGCATCACCCTGCCCCAGGTCTGGTCAGATGTGGGGCTCCCCATTTTAAGGGTCTGCAGGTCCAGGTAGGTAGCATCTACTGAAACGTGGGCAGAGAACAGGGTGCAGCTGTGTTTGCCTCTTGAAGAGTATTCTTGCTCCATGAAAGGGGGAAGGGGAAAGGCTCATCAGAATGTCATCACTGTCCTGTGAAGTAAGACCTGAGCTGGCCTCTACTTCCCACTCCACCCTCCACCTCCTCCAGGTGCCTCCTAGCCCAGTTCCTGCGCCCATTAAGATGGCAGGAAGATTGCTCTCTGCTTACTCCCACCCAACCCAGAGTCAGGAAACTGTCTTAGTTTGGTAGCACCAGAATCATGGCAGAAGTTACTTTAGATGGATTAAGTGTCTACTTTGGGGATTAAAAGAGCAACAAAAGGCTGATCTTCTGGCTTTTACAGACATACAGACAAAGGTGTACATGTTCATACATTCACACACAAAAACTCACAGGCATATGAGCTTCTAAAAATAAACATGCATGCACGTGTGAGTGCGCGCGCACACACACGCGCGCACACACACACACACACACACACACACACACACACACACACACACACACACACACACACACACACACACACACACACACCCTCCAGACATTTGTCAGGGTGCAGCTAGATTAACTGGAGTGGTCAGGATAGCCCCTGGTAGAAATCCTCTCTCCCCAAGGCCAAGCCTAGTCCAGATGTTAACCCAGCCATGTTCACCTGCTATCTGTTGGATGGTGGGTTTGCAGGGTAGACAGTCCTGAGTGCTTTTGATTGCTTCATACATCTCTTAGCCCCTCTTTGATGTCTCAGGGATACAAGTAAGGGTCTCAAGTGTCTCACCCTTCAAAAATACGGCACTATATTCCATAGGGTTTGTTCAATTAAGCAATCCCAGGAGGTCTACTTCCTTATTGAAAATAGGCCTAAGTGGGGCATGGGGAAAGGAGGCCATTCCATGAGCCACTGGTTTCCCTTCTCCACTAACTCCAGATCCACCTACTCATACTCACCAGTGACCTTTTCCATGAGAAATGGAAGTAGCTGTACCAAGCGTGCAGGAATTCCAGCCATGGGTCAGGACTATAATGAGAGCTTGCCTAGACTCTCCTTCCCATGCTTTCCCTAAATCTTTCCCTCTCTTCCATTTCTGTCTTTTCCCATCTCTCTCCTTCCCTCCTTTCCATCCCTGCCTCTTCTAACCATTCCTCACTTCATCTCTCCTCTATTCTTCTATCTCCCTTTCTTTCTTCTTCCTGTTTTTATCCTTCCCTCTTTCCTCCCTCACCCCTTCTCCTTTATTGTTTGTTGAACAGAGAATACACTGTTTGGGGACAGGATGAGAGTAGGGGGCAGAAAGGTTTTGTAGGTATGGTGGCTTCAGCTTCCCCCAGCCCTGCCTCACACATGCACACACAAAAGCCGACCACTAAACTTGGCCCAAATTTTAGCCTGTTGTGCTCATAGATTCCAACTCCTTTGATCATCAGTTTAAGCCAGGTATTAGCCTGGTGTGATTTGCTTGAAGTCTAGGGATAAAGGGTCAGAGGAGGGGAGAGAGAGGGAGGGTGGGGTACAGAGGATCAGTGAACTGTGGAGTTGGCTGATGCCTCCCGCAGAGAGGACCCAGGCCCCTCAGGTGCCATTTTTGTGCTATATCATGGGGTCACTGTCTCTCTCTGTGCCGGACTATGATGCCAATTTTATGTCCAATCAGAGCTTTATAAATTCCAGGTCAGGTAGCACTGTGTGGGCTAGAAATAGAAATGACCAGAAGACCTTCAGCTCCCATGAGCTGACCAGAGTTAGTACTGGCCAGTGAGGGGTATTGTCCTCCTTGCCACCAGCTGCATCCCAAGACTGGGATTGATGCCAATCAAGCGTTGATGGCGTTGGCCACATCAGTGAAAACCAGCCGGCTGGGTCTCTGCATTGGGCCTTGGTTCGTCAGCAGAATCTGTGAGGAAGCAGCAAGTTGAAGAATGTCACAGAATGAAGGGAAAGCCCTTAGAGACCACTCGGGCAAAACCCACCATGTCACAGAAGAGGAAGCTTGAGTCCTAAAGAAGGAAAGAGACTTTCCCAAGGCTACATAGTGAGTTCATGATGGAGTCTGCTAACAAAGTTGATGGCAGAGTGGCTAAACAATATAGACCATGGATGGAACTGTAACTAGGTTACTAACTGAAACTAAGAAATAATGAATACAGAGAAGCATGAGAAGGCTCCCACTAACTGATACAAAGTAAAGTAAACAGAACCAGGCAATATACATGATGATAACAATGTGAATGGAAAGAAAGAGCAACAGAAAAAAATGACACTCAATGGTGTGAAATTCTAATAACCAAGCTTAGCCCTAACAAAAAGACAAGAGGATGAATCTCTACTTTCTTGTAAGGGGTGAGAGAATATGGGTATAGAACACTACATCTTAGGTTGGACTTGATGGATGTTTGGCTAGTTTTATTGACTGCCTTTTCCCTCTTTTATTCTTTGTGCAGCAGGATAGTTCCCTGGAAGAAGAAGCACTCTCTCTCAATGTGTGTGTTTATGTATGTATATATGTACATATACACATAACATACATATGCATATATACACATATAATTATATATATAATTTATATATAATCTATATCCACATTTATATAATTTTTTCTAGCTATAAATTTATATCTGTAATCATACATGTATGATGTATGTGTACATATATATATATATATATATATATATATATATATATATATATACACACATATACATACACATGTAGAACCAAGACTAGAGTCTAGGTCTCCTGACTCCTACTTATGTATACCTTGCCCTTTTCCCAGACTGAGTTCCTCTCCTATCATCCCATAACCTCTAATCCAGAGATGGGTACACAGTAGGTGTACATAATTGCACAATAAATGAACACCACACTACCTTTCTAGTCCTGTCTCCTATTACCTTCATCCATGTCCTCCTGATTCCAGACAAACAGGATTATTCATTGCTCTGGAACATGGCCTGTGCTTTTCATACTCTGTACATTGGACTATGCTGTCCCCTATATCTGTAATACTCTCTTTTCTTCTTTTTGCCTGAATTCCAAACCACCCTTTAAAAATAATGACAATAATAATAATGGTAGCCAACATTTATATAGTGCTTTAGACAAAAAGAGACACACAGGAGATAGAAAGATAGAGAGAAAGAGAGACAGAGACAGAGAGAGACACACAGACAGAAAGACAGAGACAAAGAGACAGGGAATTCTGTACCTTGTTCTGAGAAGCCTGTGCTGAGGCTGCATCTCTCCCATGCTCCAACAACTCCTGTTCCAGCTCATCTTGCTCCTCCGTGGGGTCAAAGTTATACATGGGCATAAGTTGGTGACGAAGCTTCTCCAGCCTGAAAGCAGAGCGTGGGGTGGAATGTGAGGTCCCCTCTCCTCTGTCCCTTGTCTCATGCCAGTGAAGGCCTCACTCTGCACACAGTGGGTGCTGAATACTTTATTAAGTGGCCTAAGACATAGCCTGGCTAATGGGTATGATGGGGAAGGCAACAGCTGTCAGTAGGGAGAAACAAGTGCAGGCCTTCTTTCCTCAGGTTTCCCACCCCCCCCAACCTTTTTTGGTTATTGGATTTAGAGTTAAAAGGTCTAGCTTAGAATCACCCCCCTGCTTATTAGCTGAGTGACCTTGGGCAAGTCACTTCAGCTTTCTAGGCCTGTTTCCAGTTTGAATGGATGACCTCTGAAGTTTCTTCCAGCTCTAGGAACCTATGTACCCATCAACTGATACCTTTATGTCTCCCTTACCCATTTTTTAGCAAGTTATTTAGAGGATTGGTAGGGACTCTGAGGGCAGGGCCTCCTATGACATGTTTCATCCACCCTTAAGGCCTTCCCATGGGTGCTCAGGACCAGGCCCCAGGGCCTATAGGTATGCTATACTGATTGGCTATAAAACATGCCAGGTACTATATCCCTGATCGAGTCTTATGGGCAGTCCACTCTGCCTTACCTGTGAATGGAAGGGAGTATACATGAACCAAAGGAGCAGATATTAATCACGAGTATTTATCTTTGCTTTTGGAATTCATAGTATATGAGACTCTTAGAGTTAACAAAGACCTTAGAACACAGAATGTCAGCACCTGAAGAAGAGATCTTAAAACACAGAACAGAAAATAGAGCAGGGAGGGACCTTAGAATATAGAATGTCAATACCAGGAAAAGACATTAGACCATAGAACACAGAACGTCAGAGCTGGGATAGACCATAGACCATCAGCCAGGTCTCTTGAAGCAGGTCACGCCAGGCAATGCTAGCACACATCTCTCAGAAGAAAGGGACCTAACAGATGATCTCTCTCTTTTTTTTTGAGTAGGGCAACAAAAATCCAATAAGAAAGGAACTGTCCAAGGTCACCTAGTAAACCAGTGGCAAAGTCAAAATTAGAACCCAAGTGTCCAGAATCCCAGTCTGAATTTTCTGTCCCTACTGTCACTAACAAGTTGTGTGACCTTGGGCAATTATGAATGTTCATTTTTTCCCCTAGCACTAAAGAGCAAGATTTATTTACCTACCTTCAGTGCTTGACTTACATTAATGTGAACAGGAACAAAAACATTTTCAGAGTATAACTTAGTTGAGATTGTAAGGTAGCAAAGGTGAAGTTATTGATTTCAAAGGCAGAGCTTTCCTGACTTGAGGCCAAGGGACCCAGGACAGGTGGCAATGAGAAAGGCTGCCTGGTAAAGGATGGCCTGGAGCTATGCCATCTTTTAGGTATGGAGGGAGGGGAGGAATAGCCTAGGGTAGGAGCCTTGAAACTCACCCGCTTTCCATAAACACAAAGGGAAAAATAATCCTAGCTAGCACTTATATAGCACTTTAATGTTTACAAGTTTACAAATATGATCTCATTTGAACCTCACAATAACCCAGGGGTGGAAGTGTGATGCTGGTGCTGTTATTATCTCCATTTTACAGGTGTTGAAACTGAGGCAGGTTAGGTAATTCCCCCAGAGTCATACAGTCTGAGGCTGGATTTGAATTCAGATCTTCTTGATTCCACGTCTCATACTCTCTCCACTGCACCACCCACATGACATTCACATTGACCACCAATGTTAAAGTGTGAACTACCATTTTAATTTTAGTATTTCCCCCCAATGCCAGGCATGGTCTAACTCCATGGTTTAAAAAACAGCTGAGATTTGTCAAGGTACAATGAGTAGAATGAGTACCATTCTTCCACTCCAAAGACCTGAGTTCAGTTCCTGACTCTTATACATTATCCCTAGCAGACTCCTCAAGGTCAGGGAATATATCAGTTTTCATCTTTTTTTTTTATCTTAATCTCTCAGCTAGAGGTTGAACAACGGGCAGATTACTTAATCTCTCCGTTCCTCAGTTTCCTATCTGCAAAATGGATATAATAATAAATAAACCTGTGAAGAAGTATTTTTTCAAACTTGAAGAGCTAAGACAAGCGATGTAGTATAGTAGATAGAGGCACAACTTCAGATCAGGAAAACCTGGGTTCAAGTCCTACCAATAACACAGAGGTTGTGTGATCCTAAGCAAATTATTCAACCTCTCTATACTCAAGGAAGTTATTTAAAGTTGTAAATATATCAATGTAAATTCCAGAGAAGATACCAGTCTTTACCGATAGAAGGGAATTTCCTACACCAATGAAATCACAGCTTTGGACCAAAAAAGGTGGCAGGGGGAGGGTAGAGAAATGAGAGTTAGTATTGTTCTCCAAAGGATTCTTTGGGGACCTGGGAAAAAGTGTTCTCCCCAGCTCCATAACCATGTCCAAGGATCAGGGATCTGATCTCCACCCAACACCTCAGCCCAAGGGGTGTGTGTGTGTGTGTGTGTGTGTGTGTGTGTGTGTGTGTGTTTCTCCCTTCTCTGCCCTCAGTTGTTCCCCTATGTTTCCCTATCTTTGCTCTGCTCCTGATACTGAAAACCTGGAGAAAAAAATGAGGGGATTACCTCTTCCTTTTCCTGATGTACAGAACCTAGGGGAGAAGGAGAGACAAAGTTATTGCAGGGTGGGTAAACCCTCCCTAAGCAAGAGGAGGGAAAAGGAAGTGAGGTTATAAGTCACGCATTTGGTAACATAGGTGTCTAGGGGAGGTCAAGTGACATAGATCGGCAGGAAAGAAGCAACATATAGAACCAGAAAACCTCAACGAGATTTTATTAGCTGCGTGATCATGTGTAAATGGAAGTTTCAGTTTTCACTTCTGTAAAATGAGCATAATAATACTCTCACTACTGATCTCACAAAGTCATAGGAAAAAGTTCTTTGCAAGCATTAAAGTGTTATGGTAATGTAAGTTCTTATTATTCCTAGCAAATTTCATGGGGACAGCTAGGTGGCGCCATAGTGCATAGATCACCAGACCTGAAGTCAAGAAGACTCATCTTCCTGAGTTCAAATCTGATCTCAGAGACTAGCTGTGTGAACCTGGGCAAGCCACTTAAGCCTGTTGCCTCAGTTTCCTCATCTGTAAAATGAGCTGGAGAAGCAAATGACAAACCACTCCAGTATCTTTGCCAAGAAAACGCCGAATGGGGTCATAAAGAGTCAGACATGACTGAACGCAAGATAAGCTCCTTGAGGGCAGGGATCTATAATTTTTTATATGTATCCAGTGGGACTTTCACAAATGTTTGTGGAATTAAATTAATAGGATTTCTATTCCTGGTTAATACAGTGCTTCTACTCCCCACCTTAGTAGATCACTGGTGATCACATCACGGGCTAAGCCTTTTCAGGGTCCTTAGCAAAGCTGAGGAAGGGGGCATTAGCTTTGCCCACCTGCAGCACACAAACTTTTGTTTTTGTCTACCTGACACCTTCCCCAAACATCATCTTGGGGGGGGTAGGGAGACTAGAAGCTGTGTAACATCCCCTAGAATTTGTAAAGGTTCCCCTAAAGGGGGGAAATAACTTGGATAAGGTCCCCTTCTTTGAGTGAGACTTGTATCCTCTACCCTAAGCCTTCCTCCAGATGGGGGTGGGGGTGGGGGTGGGGGTCTCTGAAAGCAAAAGCTATTTTTCTTTCAAACCATCTGGGTAGGGCCCCGTCTCTGACTCACACCAGGGGCTCCCTAAGGGTGTTGGCTCTGTATCCTCTACAAACTAGAAATTCTCTGCGGACTGGGGCCTTGATCTCTCCCTTATTTCATGAGTTCTCTGTAAGCAGAGGCTGTCTTTGCTCTTCACACTTGGAGGCTCCCTGAGGACAGGGGAAGAGTACTCCCCTCAGACCAGGGGCTCCATGACAGGGTGGAGGTTCCCCTTCAGGCCAGGGACACTTTGAGGATACAGGCTGGATGTCACATTCAGACCAGACCATCTGAGGACAGGTACAGTGTGCCCCCCTTGGACCAAGAGCTTCCTAAAGAAAGAGATTGAGTGACCTTCTCAGACTAGGACTTCCTTAGTACATGGGTCAACTTTCACTCACAGTGGGGACTCCTTTCTCTTTTCCCTCGGTTAGTAGACAAGCAAGTTCTTACTGTTATGGAAATAATAGAAGGAAAGGGAATTTTTCTGGGACAAAAGTTAGGCTCTGTAAACACAGATCATTTAGGCTCTGGGGCAGAAGGAAGGGGAAAGCTTGTTGCTTGGTTTGTGAGTTACAAAGGAAATTGACAAATAGGTTTTCAAGGCACCTCCCTCTTAGACACAAACAACCCAAGGCAACTGAAATTCTTTCAACTGAATTCAGAAAGATGCTCTAAACTGGAGGCCTGGAGCTTTGCTTTGGCCCAGGCTCAAATCTCAAACAATTTATAATCTAAGGGAGAATCACAAAAACAGATACCCGGGAGAGTGAGAAAAATGCCTCGAAGAGGATCTCGAAAAGCCTCCCAAGACTTTTCCAGGAAGGAAAGGCCCCTTTCACTTGGTGGAAGGAGTGGCAGAGCCAAGAAGGTTCCCTGGAAGAGGCAGCACCTAAGGTGAGTGGGAAGGGGGCCTGAGCTAGAGTGAGATAACTGTGAAGCAGGGGAAGCTCTCAGTCTCATGAGGGCAATAGGCATTGGGAGTGGGAGAGATGGGGACATCCTGAGGGTCCTTTCCCTGGAAATAAGGACATAAGCATTTATTAAGCACCTACACCATAGTAAGCCCTTTACAAACATTATCTCATTTGATAACAACAACCCTAGGACTAGTACTATGATTATCCCTATTTACAGGTGAGGAAACTGAGGCAGACAGAGATTAAGTGATTTTCCCAGGGTCATACAAGCTAGTAAGGACAGTGTCAGAGGTCAAATTTGAACTCAGATCTTTCTGACTCCAGGCTCAGCACTCTATCCAATGAGTCACCGAGCTGCCTCGGAGAAGTAAGCAGTCAAAGCCAGGGACTTGACTCACTCTCCTGGCAACCAACCTCCCAACTCAGGGCCCTTCCCTGACATTTGTCAAGTAATACAGCATAAGTGTATGTATTTGTGTCTTATCCCCCTACTATACTGGAAACGTAGGAGGGCAGAAACTATGCTTTGCTGAAGACTTGTTATCTCCCTAGTATCTGACACGAAGTAGGCACTCTGAAAATATCTGTCAAATCGAATTGTAAACCTACAGGTTAGGAAATGAATGGGAGGTGAAAGACTTTAAGAGCTAGGGGAAATCCTAGAAATCAAGACCAACTAATTCATTGCCAGTTTTGAAGTGGAAAACAAAACCCAGAATGAAGGACAGTCTTACCAAAGTCAATGGAGTGAGACCCCCCCACACACACCTTTTACAGTCCCTTAACTGAGAAAAAATTTAGGAACATATTCCTAGGAGCCCTCATCTATCCCTAGCATGTGACCCCACCAACTTGGACTGCCTTCTGGGTTGGAAAAGGTGGCAACCTTTCTCTGCCAGCAAGAAAAGCTCTCTCTGCTAGCTATGTTCTCCAGCCTTCATTCCAGCTGAGTTTATACTCCTATTTTTTTCCTTCTCCGATTTGGTTTTGCACTTAGCCTGGGCAAAATACTTAAATTCTATTCCATAGGTTAGGGCCAAGAGAACTTGGAGGAGCTAAAGCTTTCCAGAAAGAAGGTGGAACCCCAAACTTCTGGGATCTTCATCTCGTTCCTCTCTCCATACAGATGGGAGAACCTCAGTAGCATGGGGGACACATATCAGAGCTAGAAGTATAGCAGTATATCAGAGCTGGAAGGAACTTTAGAGAGAATCTGGTTTAAACCACGCATTTTACAGGTAAGGAAACTGTAGCCCAGGAAGATAAAATGATTTGCCCAAGGTTGATCAGCAAGCTAGTGGGATCAGAGCATAGGATTCCGGCTCCCAGTTTCTATGATGCATCCCAGAAATTAGGTAAATTTTTTGGCCTTAGTTCAAAAAACTGAGCAGATACTTGTCATTCTGCCCCAATGTTGAATCACAGGCCAACGAGGTCCTTGCAATTTTAAGGAATTATCATAAGTGCCAACTGAGCTGCCAAAATAAATGATGTGTGTAACCAGGGTATCTCCCCGCCTGCTTCAGGGTCATGGAAAGGACACAGGTTCAACCAATTTTGGTGGCTGATGCCCAGCAGGCATTACCCAAGGAAAGAGAGTCTCACCATGGGCTACCAAATAGAACCCTAACTAAGAGAAAAGGAGTCCTATCTCTGCCACTAATGGATGGGTGACCTGGAGCCAGGCCTAAAGGTCTGGCCCTCTCCAGGCCTCCATTCCCTCTCCTGTAAAATGAGAGAAATTAGATTAGATGATCACAAAGGGCCCTTCCAGCTTTAATATCCTATGATCCCATGAAGATTGCTAAGGTCTTGGATTCTGTGATGTAGAAGATGACCAGGTCCTACCTACTAATGCCTGTCATGACTTTGCCTCTGACAAAAACTCCCCTTTGGAGTCAGAGAATCTGGGTTCAAATCCTGGATCTTCCACTTACTGCTGTGGGACAGATGTGAAAACACACTGATCACCTCCCACCCCTGCCCCCATCTGTGGATTTCCTTAAAATGAGGTAAGCCCATGTTGTCCTCCTTTTTCATCCCTTGATCTCTTACCATTGCCATAGCCAAGCCAATCACAGTGATGATTCCAAAGGATAATAGCATTGTCCCCATGTTGGCCCCACTGCTGGCCACATCTGGAATTTTGGTGCCATTAAAGCTGGTAGTTTCAGGACTGAGGGTGGCATTCTCTGAAGCAGCCCCCTCTGTGGTGGCCCCCAGATCAGGCTCTGGGGTAGGGGGGCTGCTTCTGTACAAGTCCTGAGGGGAAGCTGGGCTGTAAGTCATCCCTAGGCTCTGGCCACGTCAGGTCCAGTCCTCCAACAACTGTCCCAAGCAGGATGGTCTTCCAAAGGTTTTAAGCAGATTGGGGTTTCCCCACGACTTTCCTGGGAGGGTCTGCCTCTAGCATCATAAGCACAGGCTGGCACAACGTCTCCCAACGACAAAGGAGCCTTACTTAGCTTCTGAGCCCAGAGACGCCAAATGTCCAGAAATGCTGAAGTTGTGGAAAAAAACAAATAGGGTTGGGGGTGGGGGTAGAAGAAAGCTGAAATTTGAAGACAAGTGAAAAATCTATGAAATTCTTATTTTTAGAACATTCTTTACAGGATCTGAGGTCACTGTTCACTTAATAACATTAACAAGATTGAACTGAATTTGCAATAAAAGGATCGTGTTTTGTATAGTTGAGGATGTGAAAGCCTATTTTGTCTTTTGTTTTTACTCTCAACGTGTGGGAAAATCTTCTACAAGAGTCATCTACATCAGGGCAGGGAAGGGACCTTTCAAAGCTCTCAGAGGTTATGTCAGGAAAACACAAGTCATGGTGAGTAGAACCAAGGCGCAAATGATTCTTGCACTCGAGCCTCTGCTCCAATTTACCTTTCCGGCAGCTGAAAAGCCTCTGCTCTATATCTCCAGCCTTCTTGCATGCAATGTTCCTTCGTGTAGCTTATAGTCCTGCCAAACTGGACTATTCTCTGCCCCTTCTTCTTATTTGATTCGCTCCCAAGTCCTTAGTTTTGCTGGAGCCATTTATTACATTATGCTTGGACTAGATTTGCCGCTTAACGTTTTTTGAGGCCAAGATAAAGGACCACCTTCTCTGGGAAGCCTTCTTCAGACTCTCCCAGATGAAAATAATTGCTTGTTTCTCATAGCACATTGCATGGAATGAATAAATAAAAAAGTATTTATGTGGAGCCGAACACCAAGCTAAGTCCAGAGATTCCCATAGCAAAGCAAGACCATCCCTTCTCTTAGGAGTTCACATTCTAATAAAGACATATCCCTTGCCTTGCCCCTGTATTGCAGGTGTCTGCTTCCTTGTTTTCTCCCTCCTCCTCCCTTCCGCGCCACTTTAGAATGTAAGCTCACTGAGGGTAGAACTGGCTTGTCCAACACAGGAGCTTTGCACATAGTTATGGTTTAATCAATGTTTATTGATTTGATATAGTTCAAATGGAGCTGGAAAAAGACTGCTCAATTTTAATCTTATGACCAGCCTAGCAAAACATCTCACCGAGAGGCTGGCTACCAGGTGCGGAAGCATTTTGACCACTGGCAACTCATGAAAACCATCTCTTAAGGTGTGAATGAAATTATAGAACCTTGAAGAATTTGGGGGCATCTAGGTGGCCCTGGATAGAGTGCCTGGAAGACTCATCTTACTGAGTTCAAATCCAGCCTCAGACACTTACTACCTATATCACCCTGGGCAAGTCACTCACCCTGTTTGCCTCAGTTTCCTCACCTGTAAAGTGAGCTAGGGAAGGAAATGGCAAACCACTCCAGTATCTTTGCCAAGATAACCCCAAATGAGATCACAAAGAGTTGGACACAATTGAATGACAACAGAAGAACTTGGGGAGAAACTATTTCCTTCATCTCACTGTTTCTTCCTCCAAGACCACTATAAAGGCTAGGCTGATTGGTTTTGCTGAATTTCCTTTTTTTTTTTTAAGAGAGAGAGAGAGAGAGAGAGAGAAATTGATTTAATGGAAAATAATAAGCATGTGGGTTTTATTTTTTAATGGATGCTTTTTGTTTTTATATCATATTCATTTCTAAATATCTCTCTCCCTGCAGAGAGCCATTCATTCCTTGTAACAAAGGCCTCTTTCTTTTTTTTTTAAGCTTTGTTCCAAGGAATGGCTCAATACATAAGGGCGGGGGAGGGATATTAAAAAATGAAGGCAACATAAAAGCTAAAGGTATTAGTCAAACTATGATAGAATGTGTTTTTTAAAATCATATCAGGCAAAAAACCAGTAGCCTAGACTCAGCTGCCCAATTCTCTACCTCTCTCCCAACAGACAAGATTCTGTGGGTTTTGCTGTCTAGTTGGCTGCGGGTGAAAGGAAGTTTTAAATGTCGTCACTCAATAATCACAAAACCATTAAAACTGAATATTACAAAATTATAAAGAATATATAGAAGAAAGAAGAAGAAGAAACATGAGGAGACTTTCCCCCTTCCTTTGCAGAGATGGTGGTCTACAGATAGAGACCATTACATATAATATCAGATTTCTTTTTTGATACATTGATCAGTATTGCTGACTTTTTCTCTTCTTTTTCATCCTTTTAAAAATTAAAATTTAAAATAATTCTTAAGTTTAAATTATTTAAATTTTAAAAATTCTCTGGGAGGGAGGAGACATGGGTAAAGAACATGGGTAAAATTTAGGCAATGTAAAAACAAAAGATATTAACAAATAAAATCTATTTGAAAATTCCATTCTTCATGTTTGAGAGCTAATGAGGCGGGGAGGAATGAGGGAGGGTAGGCATCTCACTACTTTTAGCAGAGGCTAGCCATCTCACTCCCATTAGGATACAGTATAGGCCTGTGAACAAAACCATCTCCCTTCTTCATTTCTTTGTTTCTTGATTTCTCACAGGGAAATGATACACAAGACACCAACCAGGATCAGCCACATAGTACCAGAATTAGAGTCACAGCTGGATTGGGCCTGAGCACTCAACTAGACCAGCCCCCTCACGTTATATTTAGGGAAATGGGAGCCTAGAAAATAGAAAGTAATTAAGATGAGAAGCCACTGCCCAAGGTTATGCAATGAGATAGTGATGCAGCCAGAACCAGAACCTGGGTCTCCCGGTTCCCAGGGTCTTTCCAATACCCATCACTCTTGCTCTATTGCCCCAATGACTTTTCCCCAACACAGGGCTGTCTTTGTTGTAGTCGATAGATTGTCTAAAATGGTTACAGAGGAAAGGAAATGGATTAGAGAGGAATGAGACTGGAAGGACTATTAGTGTAGAGATTACTTTTACTTTTGTCCTCGTACCCCCAGTACCTACTAAAATGTCTGGCACATAGTAAGAACATAATAAAGGCTTAGTGAATTGAATACAACTCTTACAGCATGCCTCTGTTTATGTTACCTTAAGAATGGAGTCATTACACTGTGAAAAGGTTGGGAAACATTGATATATTCCATAAAGAAGGAAGATCTTGGATTCAGAGGGTTTGTCAGAAATGAGATTAGATGAAATCTGATCAAATGAATGTGTAGAGAAAAATCTGCAAAGCGAAGAAAGGGGGGTTATCTAAATGGCTAAGGGACAAAAACTAGCAACTCTTCATTATTCAAGGTCAGTGAGGTGACCCTAAAATATGGAGAAGAGGAGACTCATAGGATGAATTTAAAGAGTATTATACTCCCTCTCCTTGGCTCTAGAGGTCCAGACCAGAAGCAATGAGGAGAAGTGGCAGGGAGGCAAGTTTGGGCTTCATGTCAGGAAGGACTTCCTTACTTTAGAGCCAGAGGCTGGGCTGCCTCCAGAGGTAGTGGCTTGTCCTTCATGGGAGGTCTCCAAGTGATCGTTGTCTGATTCCTAAGGGGTATGTTGTAGAAAAGATGGGCATGGTTTGAACTAGATGGTTGCTGAGGCACCACTTCCCAGCTCAGAGATAATATGACTTTGAGGGGCCTTTCTGGGGTCCTGACCCTGACAAGCCTTCTGACCAATGGTTTGGGGAGGCTGAGATATGATTCCTTCATGTCAACCTTCCTTAGTTCCTCCTTCTGTCCTCTAAGCATCAACCAAGTGAAGATGGTGTGGTGAACCCTGCCTTGAACCCACACACTTCACGCTGGCCTGCTCAGGTCCAGTGTGGGCCAACCAGGAATAAAAACCATAACAACACCTCTATTTTCTAGTATTAAGAGGTTGTTTTGAATCCTGATTCTTCTGTCCTTTACATTTTACAAATCACTTTCCTCACAACAGCTTTGTGAAGTCAGCAAACCCTAGTATTATTATACCTACTTTATAGGTGAGGAAAATGAGGCTCCAGAGGGGGAGGGATTTGACTAAGGCTGGGAAGTTGTAGGGTGGGAGGGACCTATTTAAAGGCCTCCACAATCTGGTGCCAATCTATCTTTCCAGACATGTTTTATTACTCCTCTTCACCCACTTTTCTGTTCCAGCTAAACTGGCTTCTTATCTTATGCTGGATGCAGCCTTCCATCTGAGATGGGCTATTAGCCCAACAGGCTATTCTTCAAGCTTGGAATGCTGTCCGTCCTCCTCGCTGCCTCCTACAGGCTTGAGCTTCCTTCATGGCTTATTCAGCAACCACTTCTTATGTGAATCTCTCCTCCCCCTCCACCTAGCTGTCAGTGCTGCCTTCCTCCTCAAATTACTTTGTATTTCTTTATCTGGGGAGAAATTGTGTTCCTGGTAGAAGGTAGTCTCCTTGAGGACAGGTTGTTTTGGGTCTTTGCATCCGTAGCATCCAGCATGGTGACTGATACATAGGAAGTACCTAATAAATGGGTTGGTTTTTTTTTTGATTGAAAAGTAAAACTGTGGGTATTTGTGAAAGTTGCTGTGGTGTTTACCTGTGAGAGTGAGTATATGTGAATGGGTACAGGAGCCTCACAGGTCTTGTCTAAGTTTTAATAATGTCTTTTACTTGTAAAATGGGGGGTGACAATATCTGCCTTGCCTTGTAAAGATCCAGCTAGACACAGCATGTGTGAAAGCATTCTGTAGGCTACGCACATCGTGGTGCCTCTCTGAGATGCTTCTTATTGTTATCCTCCCCTTCGCGGCTAGAGGGAGCCCTAGAGAGCATCTCTAGGCCAACTCTTCCATTTTGCAGATGAGGAAGCTGACGAGCTATAAGGAAAATGATGCTAGAGTCAGGATTTGAACCCAGCTCCTCTGACTTCAAATAAAGTGCTCTTCGAGTATCTATATGTGCCCATAGGTTTGTGAGAGTTCATTACTCCTGCTTGTGAATGCAGGCATATAAATTGTGAGTGTGTATGTCCCCCCCCCAGTATATGTATATACCCCCATAGTGTAAGTATGAGTGTATGTAATGAATGACAATTTGAAGGCGAGTGTGTGTGTGTGTGTGTGTGTGTGTGTGTGTGCGCGTCACATAAGAAAAACACTGATTCCGCCGACATGTTTTTTGGTCACTTGGAACACAATGTCCCTCGAAGTCCTGCCTGCAGTGTGACTCTGACTTGCCATCTGTCATACCTGCTTTTATCTGCAGTCCTTGGTGCTAGCATGGATGAAGATATTTTCAGCAGTCCCTGACACCCCAGTTCTTACTCTCCACCTCATGATCCCCTCTGTGGCTCTGAATAAGGGACCCTTAAGTGAGCCCCTAGACAAGCCAGCCCACTGATGATAGATTAAGACCTCAGCCTAG
This sequence comes from Pseudochirops cupreus, assembly GCA_028627135.1. Taxonomy (NCBI): domain Eukaryota; kingdom Metazoa; phylum Chordata; class Mammalia; order Diprotodontia; family Pseudocheiridae; genus Pseudochirops; species Pseudochirops cupreus. The sequence goes on from CM053583.1 coordinate 354,242,102, forward strand.
GGGACCGCTCTCTCCTCACTGTGTCCCTGGCCCTTTTTGGCTCTGGAGGGCAGGACTGGAGGTCAGGGGAGCCTGTTGCACAGGCTGATTTCAGTTCTTTTTTTAAAAATTTTTTTTTAATTTTTTGTTTTTTTTTATTTTTTATTTTTCTGATTTCAGTTCTATAGGAAGAAAAATTTCTTTATCAATTAGAGTTGTCCAAAAGTTAGATAGGTTGCCCCAGGAGATTCCAGATCACTGGAAGCCTTGAAACTGAGGCTGGGTGAGTGCTTGTCTGGGACATCATAGAGACAGTTAGTGCCCAGTCAGAGGGTGAGCTAAATGCCCTCCAAGGTCCCTTCCAAATGTGATATTCTAAGATTTTGTGAAGGTGCCTCTCCTTTCCTACCCCAGTCCCTGTCTTACCACCTTACCCCAGCAGTCACATGCCCTCCTGAACTCTAGCCCAGTAGGATTCCCTTCACAGCCCTTCTGGGGCTTCCTCCATCTTTCACTTGTACTGCCTTCAGGCCGAAAACTGGCCCAACCTTGGGTCAAGGCCAACTCTTCAGACACAGCTTGCTTAACTTGCTTCCCTCTATACCTCTACTGTTGTTCAGTCATGTCCAACTCTTCATAACCCCATTTGGGGTTTTCTTGGCAGAGTTACTGGAGTGGTTTGCCATTTCCTTTTCCAGTTCATTTTCCAGTTGAGCAAATTGAGATAAACAGAGTGGAGGGACTTGCCCAAGGTCACATAGCTAGTAAGTGCCCAAGGACAGATTTGATCTCTGAAAGATGGATCTTCCTGCCTCCAGGCCCAGCACTCTAACCACTGCACCTCCTGGCTGCCCTATTCCCCAACCGCTCTAGTTACGGGCATAGGGATTTGAGGATTTTAGATCTGAAAGAGATTGTCTTGCCCAAGCCACTCATTTTCCAGATGATGAATCTAAATGATGGCCTTGTAGACTACCAAGACAAATGTCGGAGATGGGATATGAACCCAAGATTTCTGATTCCTAATCCAGTACTTGTTGATTCTACTACACTAAATCTTTTCCCCTACCCTATTCTTTTTCCTTTCTTCTCTGGTCCTCCCCCTCAAACTCCTGCCTCCTACCTGGTTCCTACTATCCCATACTCCTTTTCTATCCCCTTTGCTGTCCTATCCCCTCTCCTTCCTACTCCTTCTAACTATCCTCCCATCCCCTCTCTAAATCCATTCCATTCTAGTATTCTGAATAGCAGCAGAGCTAGGAATAGGGGGTCAGGAGATCTGGACTCTTGCTGTGCAATCTCCAGCAAATTGCTTTACCTCTCTGGGCCTCATTTTCTTCACCTGTACAAGGCGATTAAGCGTACAAGCATTCCCTGCTTCACAGGGGTGATTATGATGCCAGTAAGTTACTGCTGTTACTACTGTGCCCTTCTCTGGTGAGGCCTCCAAAATGGGGGGGGGGGGAGGCTAGATAGGTGAGCTCAAAGGTCCCTCACAACTCTAAAATCAATGATTCTGTACAATCCAATATAATAAACATTTAGCGCCTAGGGTTTTGAAGAGCACTGTGTGAGGTATTGAGGAGATGTATAATTTAGAGAAGACAAATTCTCCACTTCAGGCAGCTTATAAAAAACTAAGACCTGGGTCTTCCATTGGCTCATTGTAGGATCAGGGACAAGTCAAATCACCTGACCAAGTTTCAATGTCTTTCATCTGTAGAATGGGGATGACTATCTGCCTTGCCTTGTTAAGATCCAACTAGCCATAATTCGTGTAAAAGTACTCCGTAAGCTATATACATCCCTGTGCCAATCAATATAAGATAATATATTATCTTATATGTAACAATATGTGATAATACAGTATTATTCTGCCTCCCCAGACTCCATCCCATGCCATCCCAGCCTTCCTTCCTGCTTCTCCCTGCACTTCCAGTTTTCCCCTCCTCTTCTCCAGCCTCCCTCCTGCCCCCTCCCCTGGACCCACCCTCAGCCCTGCCACCCTCTCCTCTTGCCTCCCCCTGCTGTGCCACCCACAGCCCTGCCAACCTCCCCACGTGTCCCCCTCCCCTGGGTCCGCCCCCCTGCCCACCCAGCCTCTCCTTCGGTCTTAAGAGCTTGAATAAAAAGGATGGGATCAGCACTTACTCGGTTTTCGTTTAACTCACTCCCTTGCGGATTTCCAGCTGTTGGCTTCGGTCGGCGCAGGGCTGCGGAGGTGGTCCAGAAGATGGGGGATGTGAGAGCCCCCCGCACACCGTTGCCCCCCTCCCCGACCGTCTGCCTACCCACCTGCGTGCCCGGCTGCCTTAGCTGCAAAGCCAGGTGCAGAGGAGCCCTGGCTGCCGCTGGGGGCTCCTTAGGGCACGGGGCAGCAAGAGGGCAGCAGGTTAGGCAAGGGTGAGGGCTGCTGCCTTCCTACCAGCGGGCACCGACCAGGCGAGTGACCTCAGCAGACCGGGAGGCGCTGGCTCTGCAGAGGGCAGCCTGGCACCATGCCCCGGCCTGATGGGCTTGGCAGCGCCGATGCCAGGGCCTGAGCAGGCTCCAACGAGGCCCGGGGAGCAGGCGCAGCTGTCAGCGCGTTTGTTTGCATTGTATTTTCAGAAATGCCTGGAGTACCTGGTCCCGCCTCCTCAGCTCTCAGACCTGGTCCCGCCCCTTCTCCTCCTGCCCTACCTGGGGATTGGTGGCCGGACTGGGCTGGGGCTGAGGATTGGTTCTATCGCCTGCCATTCTTCCGCTTTTCCTGCCCAGTGTCATGCTCGCCAGGCAGAATCAGCACTGGATTTATGGCAGGAGGAGCTGGCATTCCCTTATGGAAATGCTGGTGGGGCATGGGCTGGCATCCACCAAATCACAGATCTCCAGGCCTGAGGGTTGGGGTTAATCTTAGAATCACGGCAGTGAAAGCTGAGAGGGCCTTTAGAGACCCTCTCATCTAGCCTCCTCATCTTACAGATGGGGAGACTGAGGCCCACGCCCAAGATTAGTTTATGTCCCAATAAAGTGACAGAGCGGAGATGCATCCCACATCCTCTGATTTAAATTCCAGTGCCTCTTTAATCTAACCCCACCCCCACTTTACAGAGAAAGAAGCTGACACCCAGAAAGGGGATGGGCAAAATCTCTTTATGCACTTAGGAGCATTAATCCTATTACACGCGGGTAAGCATCCTCTCCAAACCACAGTGAGTCAGTAGCAGAGCTGACCTTTGTTAGAACCCCTTCTTGCAGGGCTCACTAGTTCAGTCCCTCCCCATTTTACGGAGAAGGAAAGTGAAATCCAGAGAGAGGAAGGGACTTGCCCAAGGTCACTCAGTGAGAGTGAGCCGCTGGGCAGAACTACCCTAACTACTAGATGAGGCTTTTTCCCACTACTCTTTACAGCCAGAGCTCACTTCTTTCCTCTGGAGGGTTGGGGCGGGGGTCACCTTATTGAGATACTGTGAGGACCCTTCTTTGGAAGTGAAATGAGAGCAGCTGTCAGTATCAATCAACCACCATTTGTTATGGCTTATGAGAGCTGGGGATGAAAAACAAAACCAAAGTGGTCCCCACCCTCAAGGAGCTCGCAATTCACCATATATTGTCCCCTGGGATTTTCTTGGCAAAAAAACTAGAGTGGTTTATCATTTCCTTCTGCAGTGGATTAAGGCAAACTGAGATTAAGTGACTTGCCCAGGGTCACACAGCTAGTGAGTGTCTGAGGTGCATTTGAACTCAGGTTTCCCTAACCCCAGGCCCAGCACTCTCTCTCCCTGCCTCACTGCCTCTTCTGATTCTCTCCACTTGTTATTCAGTCGTTTCAGTCATGTGTCCAACTCTTTACAACCCCATTTGAGGTTCTTTTTGGTAAAGATACTGAAGTACTTTGCCATGTCCTTCTTCAGCTCATTTTACAGATGAGACAAAAAGGGTTAAGTGATTTGCCCAGGGTCACACAGCTATTAACTGTCCGAGGCCAGATGTGAACTCAAGGAGATGAGTCTTTCTGACTTCAGACCTGGCACTCTGTGCACCATGGAGCCACCTAGCTACCCCCAACACGCTTATTCATTTGCAAAAAGCAGTTATTTTTTTTCACCTACCTGACAGTCTTAAAAGAATATTAAATATAAAAGAGTAATAGCAGGATAGTGACATCCCAGAATCCTTATTGAAAAAATGAGAAGAATTAGATTCATAATAATAAATTAGGAGAGGGCTTCTTTACGTTGCAGGGCAATCATAACGGTATTAGTGGTTGTAATGCCATGCACCAGCAGATTCCCAAAGGAATGCTACTGTGAACAGCTTTTAGAGTTCAGATTACAAAATAGAGTGAACACTGTTTATTCCATTACAAATCAAGACAAACATTCAAAACATTATAATATTCACAACATTAC
>CM053583.1:354246974-354279849 GCA_028627135.1 Pseudochirops cupreus
ATATACACACCTCAGCCAATCCCCTTCTTCCACATCAACAGGGGAGTTCATGCCTTCTCAACAGTGGGACAGGGTTTGCCCCTTCCACACTTAGCACTTAGTACTAAGTGCTAAGTATCCTGCTAAACAGATTACTATTACAGTGGTTATAACTAAGAAGTGGTTGAGGCTGGGGGAGGAGCTTAACCAAACTGGAGGACACCTGTTCCAAAGTTGGAAAGTTCTCAAGAGGTATGTCTAAAGACCGAGGAGTTGTCTAGTGGTTGTTAGCTCTGGGAGCTGGGCATTATCAGTAAGCCCTATTGAAGGTAGGCAGGTGGCACAGTGGCTAGAACATTGAGTAGGGAGTTTGGAAGACTTAGGAAGTTCAAATCCAGTCTTAAGACACTGTAAAAGTCATTAAACCCCTGCATGCCTCAGTTTTCCCAACTGTAAAATGGGGATAAGAATAGCTCTTGCCTCCCAGGGTCGTTTTAAGGAACAAATGAGATCATATTTGTAAAGCTTAGTGCCTGGCATATAGTAGACGCTTCAAGTAAATGTGCGTCTTCTTCCCATGCCATTGCTGTCGCCCTCCAGGGAGATCTAGGGAGACCTGCTTTTCTTGGGTTTCGATTTCACTTCGTGTTTCCAGGGGATGCACCCACATGTTCCAGGGCACACCCCCAGAGGTCAGCCAAAGGCATTTCTGGATGCTGCCATTCCAGATATACATGGGGCAGTGAACTCATAATGCTGATACAGTGATGCGCCTGCACGCTCCCACATGGACCGCGGAATTCCGCGGCGCATTGAGCTAGCCTGGGAGCTAATCAGAGGGAGGAAGCAGCGGGAGCCCCCAGCCAGCCGAGATCTCCGCACAATCAGCCTGGGTCAAGCTCCCGCTAGAGCACAGACCACGTGGTCTTTACACATCGGAGGGCAGAACAAGGTGGGAGGCCCCGCCTCTTTAAGGAGATAGTAAGGGAGGATTGGATGGGAGAAGAGAAGAGGGTGGGGACTCCAGGCCTCCAAGCAGCGCCTGTTGGAGAGAGGAGGAGAACAGATGCTCTGGGGGTGGAGCTGCTCGCGCCTGCTGCTTCCCGTCGCGGAAGGAAGGACATAGAGTCCTGGGCATGGCATGGGGTGGTGCCTAGAGTCAGTACCTACAGCTCTAGGGACCCCAGACCCGCAGCATCCAGTGCCTAGAGCAGCCCGCCCAGGTAAGCATGGCCTGTGGTCTCGGGGGGGTCGGGATGACAAGGAGCCTCTTAGGGAGACCCTAGGCTCATCTGAACTTTCCCTTCCCTGGTGGCCCCTCGGCCTGATGGCCAAAGCAGTCTGGGGCCAGCATCCAGAGCCTCAAGCCCACAAAGGACCCACCAGCCCCTTGGTCTTGTGCTCTGGACTCTGTTAGAATTCGACATTTAACTTAGGATCAGAGACGGATCAGACACATCCATAGAATGTACAAACTGGAGGGGTCCTTAGAGGAGGAGTTAGTAACTTTTGTGTGTCCTGGGCCTTGGGCAATGTGCTGAATCAGCCTAAGGACCCTTTCTCAGAATAATGTTTTTAAGTGCATACAATAAAATTGCAAAGGAAACTAAGAAATAAAGATGTGATTTTTTTTTCTATTCAAGTTCATGGATCCCCTGAAATCTAACCATAGTCCCTTACATGAAACCTAGGTTAAGAAACCTCAACCTAACCTAAAGCCTGTGGAGCTTGAAAGGACCCCAGAGGCCTCATTCTCCAGATGAGAACAGTGAAATCCAGGGAGGGTAAATAAGACTTATCCGAGGTTGCACAGGTAGTAAGCTCAGAGGGAGAATTTGAACTCAGATCCTGGACTCCAGAGTCAGTTCTCTTAGCTCAAAACAAAATAAATTTTCCCTGTGTAGTCCTCTTAAGTTTTAGAAAATACTTTGCTCCATATAAATCATCCCCATTTTACAGATAAAGAAAAGATTCAGATACCTTCAGTGACTTGCCCAGATTGATAGAAAGTGTCAGGACTGAAACATAGACTCTATTTTTTGACTTTACCAAAATGCCTCCAGGTTAACATGATAAGGTGGAGATAGGAAGCTGGGCCCTGGAAAATCGAATCAGGATTCTTTTTTTTTTTTAAATTAATTTATTTATTTTTAGTTTTCAACATTCAGTTCTACAAGCTTTTGAGTTTTAAACTTTCTCCACCTTCTTCCCCTCCCCCTTCTCCAAGATGGCACGCAATCTGATATAGACTCTGCATATACATTCATGTTAAACATTTTCACATTAGTCATGTTGTAATTAGAACCAATGGGATGAACCATGAGAAAGAAGAAACAAAACGAAGAGAGAGAACAAGTAGTGTTTCAATCTGCATTCAGATTCATTAGTTCTTTCTCTGGTTGTGGATAGCATTTCCATCATGAGTCTTTTGGGGTTGGCCTTAGATGGTTGCATTGCTGAGAAGAGCCAAGTCTATCAAAGTTAGTCATTGCGAAATGTGACTTTTACTGTGTACAATGCTCTGTGAACCAGGATTCTTTCTATAGCATCCTGATGCCTTCCTTGGAAAGCACATAAACTGATGATTATTATAAAATTCTCCCTCTTCTATGTCCTATCCAACCAGCTCTAGTGCAGGAGAAAACTCAATCCTTTTGCTTGGGAGGCAAATATATTGAAAAGCTAAACAGTAATAAAAGACTTCAGATGTAGCAGCAAGCGCCCTAGCATACCCAGGGTGGCTGCTAGCACAGGTTTTTTTTTATCTGCTTTTCTAAAGGAAAGCAACTCAAAAGGAGTTAACAATCTTACTTTAATCAAACATATAGCATTCACTTAGTTCAGGGGAAAAAGTCAGCACCCTGAACTTCAGAGAATACAAACAGATTACAAGCAGACAAAAAAATAGAGACAGAGAAAATAACACAATTCAGCAGATTAACAGACAATGCTTCTAGCTGTCTCATCATTCCATACATACTTGGTTAGTTATCGGAGAGAGAGGCAACAACATGTGGGTTTCCAAAGCCAGGGGGTCTCAATGGCTACCCAGAGTCTTATATGGCCAAATCACACAACTCTCCCCATAAGTGAGCCCCAATGCAAAACCTCACCTCAGAGGTATGGATCGCCTTCTCCAAGGTCAGAGAACATCACAACCTTCATGACCCACTGCCTAATTACAAAGTAATAAAAGGGGTGGGGCCTTCCTGAAAAACAAGCCTCCCCTAAGCAAGCTTCTCTTGTTGGGCTCCGGGTGAGGCCCATTAAGGGGCAGGGAAGATCTTCAAATTCCCTTACCATTACAGATGTTCCAAGAAGAATAATCTAAACCCTTAGAAACACAACAGAAGCAAAGCACTGGCTGTGGATGAAGGCTATAGTGTTCAAAGAAAGGAGGGATCCCCATGGTGGGCAAGACTTTCTGGGAGAGGAGGGCTAAACTGGGCCTTGAAATATGGACAGGGTTTGGAGAGGAAGGGAGACTGTCTTGGTTTCCCTGTCTGTGAAATGAGAGGGTGACAGCACCCAACCTCAGTTACATGCTCCATTCATCCAGCACATATTTATGTAGCATCTGTTGCAAGCAAGGCATGCAAGGAAGGCCATGGAAGGAAGATTCGTCTGACTGGCTGTGTGGGAAGGGTAGTTTGGGTGCTGGGAGTTTGGATCAGAGACACCTGAAGTAATGAGACCTGGACCACTGTGGTCAGGAGTAAGAGTAGAGATGGGGTCAGGGATGGTTGGGGGGATGTTCCAGAGGTAGAGATGCCCCAAACTCTGTCTGAAGCTCTTGGGTCAGGGAGTGTCTGTCTCTTCTACAGGCTGAGATCGACGGAGAATCACCAGCTCCAAGAGATCCTTAAAAGTGGCAGTTGCTCCCGATGCTGTTCCCCTAAAACATGTGGCTTTGGCACGTGAAGCCATGGGGCCTCAGACTGAGAGGGCTGAAGGGAAGACTCCCCCGCTCCCCTCTTGATTTGCTGCCACTGAGACCGGTTAGTGACTGCAGGGCCCCATTGATGACGGCAACAGCCTTGGTCAACCACTGGGCACAGCTCTTTGAGGAGAGAGGAGTGCCTGAAGCCCGAGAGTCCAGCGAGTACATCGTGGCTCATGTGCTTGGAGCCAAAACAGTTAAGTTTGCTTCTAAACAGAAGGCAGTGATCCTGATAATCCCCTGACCCCCTCAGGGACAGAGTAGGAGGGATAGAGGTGAACATTGGGAGCTGTCTCCTGAGCAGAATCTGTCTCCCCAACAGGTGTTTACTCCTGCCAGGAGAATATAAACTCTTTGAAAGCAGGGACCGCTGTATTTCTGTTAGTCAGTCAACAAGCACCTAGTAGATGCCTCCACTGTTCTAGACATGGAGCTGGCTCCTCGAGGGCAGCTTCTGTTCTCACTTTTGTCTTTGAAGCCCCAGCACACAGTGTAGTGCCTGTCTAACATATAGTTAGTACTTAATAAATGCTTGTTGACCAGAGCTTGTGTACTGACTAGCAGCATCAACTTAGAGAAATCTTTTCTCTCTCCCAGGGCCTCAGTTTCCCCAGCTGTAAAATGAAAATGAAAGGGTTGGCCTGGATGATTTTCAAGGTCCCTTCTAGCTCCAAGTACCTATGGGCCCACTGTGTAGCTGGCATCCTGCTAACTACCATGAGATGTAGGAAGATTGTATGACATGTCCTTATCTACAAAGAGCTTACAGATTAGGTTGGAGTTTAGGGGAGAATCATCTCACCGTTAATCCAGGGCCTGACCTAAATCTGAACTCATTTTGTGCAAAATGTCTTCACAAGGCTCACTCTGCCAAGGGCTTTCTCATTAGGAAAAACTACTGATGTTAACTGGGAGGGTTACAGAATGTTAGAGCAAGAAGGGGCCTTTGGGATCATAGGATCATAGATTTAAGGCTGGAAGAGTCTTAGGGAATGATTGATATGTCTGGTGGGAACTCACGGTAGATGGTAAGTCAGCTTTATGACCCAAATACCTCTGGTGTCATCTTGCTAAATTTTGTTTTGTAGATGGGGATTAAATGTAAGTTTTTCAGATGGGGAAGGACGGCTAGGGGGTGCATTAGATAGAGTGCCAGCCCTAAAGTCAGGAAGACTCAGGTTCCTGAGTACACATCCAGCTGTGTGACCCTGGGCAAGTCACTTAACCCTGTTTGCCTCATTTCCTCATCTGGAGAACAAGTCACTCCATATCTTTGCCAAGAAAACCCCAGAAATGTGTCACAGAGTTGGACATGACTGAAACACAACTGAATAGCAAGATGGGGAAACTGAAGCATTGAGAGGTTAAGTGATTGCCCAGGGTCATTCAACTAGTATTTGAAGGAACATTTAAAGTCAGATCCCCTTGACTCAAAGTCCAGTCCCCTATCCACTATACTATACTGCCCCTTAATCCATACCCCACCCCATCTCTGGTTTTACCAAGTAGTAAACTGAGACCCAGAGAAGAAAGAGAATTATTCAGTCTCCCAAATGTAACAAGTAGCTGAGACAAGTTTAGAACCCAGTGTCCCCTACTTCCAAATCTAGCGTTCTTCTTAATGAACTCATTATGGAAGTATATGAATTCCCGTCCAGGTCAGCCCCATGGCCCCTCCAACGCAGAATTCTGGCTCTGCTAGGGATGGTTCAGTTCTTGATCTTTTTTGAATCATGGGCCCCTTGGGTAGTCAAGTGAAGCCAATGGACCCCTTTTCTCAGAATCAGGTTTTCAAACATATAAAATAAAATACATACAATTGCAAAGGAAACCAATTATATTGAAATGTAATTATCAAAGTGTGGGTTTTTTTAAAGGCAGGTTAACAGACTCCAGGTCAAGAACTCTTGGTTGGAAGAAGCTATGACCAGTTTCCTCAAGGGTTTAGGAATAAATTCCAGACTCCCTCATCTCCCTACTGATAGCCTGCTGTCAACTGGCCAGGAATTTAATTCAACAAACATTTTTTTTGCTTTTTCTGAACTTATTTATAGTTTCAGCTTTTATTAGTTAGCATGATAGACCCTCTGAGCTGCTAGAGATTTGAATGGCCATCTAGTCTAAGCCTTACCCAAAGCAGGAATTCCATCTGTAACACCACTCATCCTCTGCCTAACAGAAAAGTCTTCCCTATCTTCCACTAACATCTGTTTGCCTGTGAATGCTACCCACTCCTCTAGGTCTGTTCTCTAGGGTTGCATGGAATAAATCTGTTCCTATATTCAGTTAAATTCAAGCAACACTTATTAAGTTAGGCAGCATTTATTATGTTAGTACAGTAGACAGAGCACTAGGCTTGGGTCAGGAAGTTGTTATTGAGTCATTTCAGCCATCTCTGACTCTTCATGACCCCATTCGGGATTTTTTTGGCAAAGATACTAGAGTGATTTGTCATTTCCTTCTATAGCTCTTTTTTTTCCAGGAAGATGACTTTATTTTAAAAATCCATGTCTTCCAAAAAAAAAAAACAACCCAATATACCAATGGATCTTCCCTTTTCTCTCTACATTCTTTCTTATTTCCAGGAATGCATCCATCATCATCATTCTGTAGTCAAGATTTGCATATCCTTCCTTCCCTTATTTTGATCCTGAACTTTAATTCTGTATCTCCAAATGCTTTTTTGACACCTCCACCTGGATATTCTACAAGTATCACAAATGTTACTGGTCAAAATAGAAATATATATCTTTTTAAAAAAATTATCCTCAAATTTATTTTTAGTTTTCAACATTTGCTTTTATAAGATTTTGAGTTCTAAATTTCCCCCCTCCCCAAGACAGCATGCAACCTAATATAGGCTGTACATATATGATTGTATTGAACATGTTTCCACATTAGTCATGTAGTGAAAGAAGAATCAGAATAAAAGGGGAAAACTATAAGGAAAAAAAAAACAACAAAAAAGAGAAAATAGTCTGCTTCGATCTGCATTCAGACTCCAAAGTTCTTTCTCTGGATGTGGATAGCGTTTAATATCCTGAGTCCCTTGGAATTGTCATTGCGTTGCTCAGAAGAGCTAAATCCAACAAAGTTGGCCGTGTTGACGTTACCATTCTCAGTGTTCTCCTGCTTCTTCTACAGCTCATTTTTACAGATGTGGAAACTGAAGCAAACAGGGTTAAATGACTTGCCCTGAGTCACACAGCTAGTAGATGTCTGAATCCGGACCTGAGTTCAAATCCAGCCTCAGAAATTTACAAACTGTGTCCCTGGGCAAGTCACTTAACCTCTCTCTTCCTTAGTTTCCTCAACTGTAAATGAGGATTATAAGAGCACCTACTTCTCAGGTTGCTATGAGGCTCTTGTGAGATGATGTTTGTAAAACACTTAGCACAGTGCCTGATACACAGTAGGTATCATATAAATGCTTGTTCCCAGCTTTCATTAGGTATATACCTCTCTTAGAGCACCATGTTAGGCTCTGGAGCAGATGCTGAATTTAGATTAGGGACATTATTCCTATCACTCATCAGGTACACACTGTGTTGAGAGGCAGTAGAAGAGCTGCTAAGTTTAGGTAAAGGACAATCCCTGCCCCAATGGCTGTCACGGTCTGGTAGGAGGATGAAACACCAACACAGATAACTAATACAGAGTAAGACGGGGCAGTATGTGATGTGCTGACATGGGGGTAGGAGGAATAGTTATCAACAGAGGAATCAGGAGCAGCTCTCTGGAGGAGGAGGTGGTAGCTGAGTTGGGCTTTAACAGAAGATTAAACATTGAACAAGGCAGAAAGGAAAAGGGATAGTAACTCAGGTGTAGGGAACAGCACGGGCAAAGGTGAGGAAGCAGGGAATTCAGGGTACGTAAGAGGAAATAAGGCAGTTTACTTTAGCTGGAGTTAAGAAATAAGGATGTGAAGGAAGAGTGGCCCCACAGTATAGAGTGATCTAATAGTCCTCAAATATTGGAAGGTTGTGATCAGCACCTGTCCAAATCTCCTCAGCTCCTTTAAATACCACATCGCTCACTAGAGAGTTCCTTTGGGGGCAGAGGCTTTTTAAATTTGTTCTTTGTACCCTCAGTGCTTTGACTAGGTAGGCTCCTCATAATTGGATTCTCCCACATCTGTTGGATAATATCTATAAATTTACAGCCCACTTTATAAAATTTATTCTTCCTTTCTGTGGTCCTCTGCTGATCTCTTTGAAGCTTTATGATAAGACCCTAGGTTTTCATCTTTGGGGTTGGTGGGAAAAGCCCTTGCTCCTGCACTCTCATGGATCTTTGATTCACTCCCCAGTCTGTCTGTCTAGATGAGAAGATTTTTCTTTCAAGTGTGTCTTCCTGGGCCCTCCATTGCTCTCTCTCTGCTATCTCTGTCTCTCTGTGCTTCTGTCTCTGTTGCCTCTGTCTCTCTTTGTCTCTCTCTGTCTCTCTGTCTCTGCTCTCTTTCTCTTCCCGTCTCTGGCTCTGTTTCTCCCTCTGTTTCTCTGTGCTTCTGTCTCTGTTGCCTCTGTCTCTGTTACCTCTGTCTTTCCCTGTGTGTCTCTGTCTCTCTGTCTCTCTCATCTCTGTCTGTCTGTCTCCGTCTCTTCCCATTAGCTTTCATTGCCCTTCTCTCAACCTTCCCCGGCTCTGTTGCCTTTGTTAGCCATGCAGTGCTTTCTGGCAAAAACCCCTCTGCTGGAGGGTTTAAATCAGTTGATTTAAAACAGTTCCCTCAGTTCATTAGCAACTAATGACCCTGGTGGCTGTGAAGGAGATGGAATTTAAGCACCTGTTCCACTCAGTGCACTTTGCCTGTCCGCTGGGAATACTGAGAGGACACCATCTACCACCCTGCGTTAGCAACCTGTGAGGTGGTGGCAGGTAGAGCTGGGCTGAGCTGAGCTCTGCCTCACCAGAGCTTGTGTCTGATGGGCCCCTTTTCCTCCAGTCTTCCTCCCAGCTCCTTCCTGCCCTGTGCCTTCTCATACTACTCCAGTAAGCAGGGAACCACTAACCATAATCCTTCCCATAAAACGAGGGCCTCTGGGCTTTGCTATCGGCCCAGCTGACACACAGGCATTGCCATCTGACCTGCCAGTGCCCTCTAAGGATCATGGGGCTTTGTCATCTGCTCTGTAGCTGACCTTCCTTTGTGTGTGACCCCTCCTAAGTTACTTCATTAGCTCCAGCCCCTTATCTTCATTCTGTTAAAATATCTTCTTTGTAAATAATATATTGTTGGGTTCTGCTTTCTAATCCAGTCTGCTGTGCACTTCTGTTTTATAGGTGAATTCATCCCATTCACATTCACCTTTATGATTACTAACTGTTTTTCCCTCTGTCCTATTGTCCTCTATTTGTCCTTCTCTCTCTCTTTTTATGCTGACTCTTCTCTAAAGTCTCTTTTGCTTCTGACCACTGCCTCCCCTAATCCACTCCTGATTTTATCATCCCCCCCATCCCCTGCCCCTTGCTCCCCCAATTACAACATGAGTAAGGATGGCCTCACTTTTCTAACTGTATTCTCAGCTCTTAGCCTGGTGATTGGCATGTAGTAGACATTAAATAAACGCTTTTTCACTCATTATGGGGGAAATAAGACAGATATACAGGTTGTTCAGTTTTCATAGGATCATGGATCTCAGAGGGACCTCACAGGTCGCATAGCTCAGCCCCACCACTTTATTTTACAGAGAAGAAATGGGGGCCAAGGAGGTTAAGAGATAAGGAGCTAGATAAGAGTTGGGGGGCCTAGATTCATTAAGTCTTGTGTTTGAGTCCTGCCTAAGACATTTACTGACTGTATGACCTTGGCAATTATCTCTTTCTGCCTCAGTTTCCTAAACTTCAAAATAGAAAGAAGAAAAATATAGACATGTAATGGAGATAATAATAACTTCTACCTCCCAGTGTTGTTACGAGGACAAAATGAGATAATATTTATAATAAATCACTTTGCAAATCTTTTTTTTTAGGGAGGAAGGCAAGGCAATTAGGGTAAGTGACTTCCCCAAGGTCATACAGCTAGTGTATCAAGTGTCTGAGGCTGGATTTGAACTGAGGTCCTCCTGACTCCAGGGCCAATGCTGTACCACCTAGCTACCCCAGCACTTTTCAAATCTTAAAGTGCTATGTAAGCACTAGCTATTATTATTATTGTTGTTCAAGGTTACTCAGGTAGGAAGTGGCAGAGGAAAGATCTGAACCCAGGACTTCTGAATGCAGAGGTCTTTGTGCCATACCAGATAACTATAACCTGCATTATAATGAGGTATACATTGTGCACTAAAGGGGTTTTTAACCATTTGTGTGTGTGTGTGTGTGTGTCCCAAGCTCTTTGGGGACTGGGTCTGGGTAAGCCTATAGACCCCATGGACCCCTTCCTAGAATATGGTTTGTTGCCTACATTCATAATTGAAAGAAATGCTACAAATCACTTAGTGGTTAATGAAAATAAAAATTTTTTTTCCCATCTAAGTTCACAGCCCCCCTGAAATCTACCCACAAATGCCAGGTTAAGAGCCCCTGGTTAAATAGAATGCTGGGTATAATAGACTTGGAGTCGAGAGAAATCTGTCTTTGGATCACAGAATCATAGAGCTGGTCCTGGACTGAAATGAGAAATTATTTGTGAAGTACCTGGTACCTATCAAGCATTTATTCAATACTTCTTTCCTTCATAGAGGAAGGGTGGTCTTTGACTTGAGTATTATGGGATAGGTAGGGATTCTCCAGGCAAAGGAGCACCTTCCAGGAATAGGCAGCTGAGACAGGAAAGTGCCAGATGTGTTGGCTACTACAGAATAACCTTGGTTGGTCAGAGCTATATACATGCAGGACAATGATGTGAGTTGAGGCTAGAGAGCAGCATGGTACACTGATAAGAGCTCCCAACTTTGAGTTGGGGGACACGAGTTCAAATCTTGTCTCATCTAGCTTCTCAGGACCTTAAAACGGGTTGGACTAGAGGACTTCTAAGGTCTCTTCCAGCTTTGAGCTAAAGGTCGCACCAGGTTGTAGAGAGCATTGAATGCCGGGGAGAGATATTATTATACTTAGTAGACTGTAAAGAACCACTGAAGATGTTTTTAAATTAATTTTTTATTGTAAACTTTAACCATTGACCAAAAACATAAACAAAATGAAGAAAAATTATACATATCCCTGGAGGGTGAATCAATCAGACTGTTAATTGATTGGAGGGAGGAAAAGAATCCCAAAGTTCCAATCCCACAGGGCTGGGTTGATGGCTGGCCCCAGATTCTTTGGCACAAAAAGGCACTGGAAGGTCTGAGACACTGAAGAATTACAGAGCCTCAGAGCTGGATGATAAATGTATGCTTTTTTCCTGGTCACTGAAAAAAAAATGACCAAGGACAGATCGCTAGGATTTTCCATTAAAGTCCTCCTATCAAGGTGAAGTTGATTTGATGTTAATGGACCCCTACTGGACTTTAATGGCTTCTCTTCATGGCTGGCCATTCAGCCATTTCCATATCCACCTAATCATAGTGACATTGAGCCCCCATCTCTCCATCCTATTGCCAAGCACAGCATGAGAGACTTTGTCATATGCTGGGCCAGAATCTAGGTCAGTGGGCTCTATGGCACTCCCCATACCTACCAGCTTAGTGACCTTTTCAGAAAGGAAAATGAGGTTAGTCAGGCATGACCTCTTTGTTCTTGCTGGAGCTGCGCTGACTCTCCTAAGCTCCCCCTCTAAGGAGCGGAGCCTAGGAGATGTATCTAGTTGATGGTAGGTGACCTTGGATGGGCAACAGAGCCTACTTGGATCCTATATCCATAGAGGGTGGCTAGTGATCCTTGCTTCTTCATCCTTCCCTCAAAGGACTTGAATCTCCCAACAAGAAGGCCAGGATAACCCAACCAGTGCCAGGCTTGGTCATCACAACCCAGCCGCCTTTGGGCAAACCTCTTGCCCTCTGCATTCAAATACCCTTCTTCCTAGATACTCATTGCAGTGGCCAGAGGCACATGTGGGAGGGTCTGTGGTGGGGTTACTGAGCCTTTTTTTTGATGTCAACAAGCATTTATTATGTACTTATCGTGTACCAGGTACTGTGTTAAACACTGGGACTGAAAATATAAACACTGTCCCAGTGTCCTTGGGCAGTCTGGTGAAGCCTATGAACCCCATCTCAGAATGATGTTTTTAAAAGCATGAAATACACAGTATTTCAGAGGTAACGAATTATATTGAAACGTATTTATCAATTTTTTGAAGTTCATGGACCCCAGGCAGGTTCCAGACTTTCTATCGAGTTGGAATGTTGGGCTAATAGGTCAAATCCAAAATCTATCCAGGAAGACTTTAGATAAATTCATGGATCTGTTTTATAAGAACTTAAAAAAAAAAAGAAACTTTATTTTTAGAATTCATTTAAGAAAAATTGAGTTCTGCTCTCCTTCCCACCTTTCCTTCACCCATTGAGAAAGCAATACTGTATCAGTTATGCATGTGGAATGCAAAACATTTCCATATTTCTAACAATTTAATAAAGGAAGTTAGTCCTGCTCTTCCCTCTCACTTTTCCAGTTTTGCCTGTCAGAATTCCCCTTCCTTTTCAGGCCCGTATCAGTTGCTGCCTCCTCTAGGAAGCTTTTCCTGCTTCCCTGTGATCCTCTCCCACCCCCAAAGCACTTCCTTTGGACCCTCTTGCTCCAATAGCTACAGTCTGCCTTTTAGCAGTCATTTATGTGAGTGTCTTAGACTGTAAGCCCCTTGAGGCCACAGATTATGACTTAGACTTCTGTAGTCCCACAGCACCAGCCCAGGGCCCTGCACATGGGAGGAGTGACAGGCCCCTTCCACCTCTCAGGGACTCATAGAATTAAGAACCAGAAAGATTTTTTAAGATTATCTAGTTGAAACCCTTCTTTTTCAAGAAGATGATGCCCAAAAAAGGGTAATTGCTCATAGGTAGTCAGTGACAGATTCAGGGTTTCAAAATCACAGTCTTTGACCCCAAATATCCAGCAGTCTTTTCCCTGCCCAGTGAAGCAGCTTCTTGAAATTTACTCTGTGTTGAATGATGGCTCAGCCCCCATGTTTGGAATATTAGGGCTGGACCATGTAGAGGGGGCAGATGACCGTGGATGACCTGGTCTTGGTTCCATCTCTTAGGAGGGCTTAGATATGTGTATGGAGTGGGGAGAGAGGGGATGTTAGCAATAGAGAAATCCAGTCCTCCCACTCAGGTTGTTGTTGAAGCAAAGGAGAGGGTCTGGACTCTTTACCTGGGTAGCTGGAGGCTGGGAACCATGAGAATTGGGAGGGGCTCAGCCTCACTCCATTCCCCTGCTCTTTTTTCTTCCCCCCTCCTTTTATTCCACTGGCAGGACCCATGCTTAGGCACCAGTATCCCCTCTCTGCCTAGAGATGGCCAGGCTAACTTAGGCCACGTGGGCCAACCCTCTCATTTTACAGATGAAGAAACAGGCCCAGAAAGAGTAAAGACTTGCTAAGGATCACACAGAGTTGAAATCTGGACATGGGCCCTCTGGAGGGAATGGGTGTGCGTGTGGGTCGGGGACACAGCTTGGTTCAGAGTGGTTTGGTGATTAGTTTCAGAGCCTGCTGGCCAGCCAGAGATCCACCTCCGTGAGTGACCTTCAGCAGAAGCAGATTGGAGAGCTGTGCACTCGGAGGCTTCAGAGGTGGGATGCAGCCAGGGTCAGGCCCATCGCCTGCCTCTCTCCTTCCTGGTCCTTACCTCCCCTTTCTCTCTCCCTCCCAGTGTCTCTAGTCCTTTTCCCCTTGTCACCTGTTTCCTACCTCTTTACTTCTCCCCTCCTAGCCTGGTTAAGAGGGCCAGGGGACTTGATAGAGTAAAGTCCCAAGGGAGTTCCTGGTCTTCCTAGGGAGATATGACCCAACCTTGAGGGAGCCTTTGGTTTGAATTAAGGAACTGTTTTGGGAGGGAGACAGGCGCAAAGCTGCCCCAGACCTCCATCAGAACCTTACTTCCTGCTCCTTTGGGGTTGGTAGCTGCATGGGCATGCCTATGTCCCCTGCCGGGTCATTGACTTTTGGGGATGCATAGTTTGGGGTGGGGTGGGCCTGGCCAGGTCCTTAGGACATTTCTCTCTGACAGGATGCCCGTGCAGTATGTCATTGGTGAGTGGGATTTCCAGGGCCTCACCCTCAAGATGGTGCCTCCAGTCTTCATCCCCCGGCCTGAAACTGAGGTAGGAAAGCTCTCTGCGGTAATGAGACCAGCTCTTCTTAGCGGGGTGGGGTTGGGGGGTCGTTGTGGATGACCATTATTGTTTGCACTGGAAAATATACTTGCTGATTCGTTCACTCATTCTGTGAGTGTGTGTGCATGGTCTGCTCTGTGCAAAGCCATGAGTTGGGTCAGGTGTTGAAGGAGATGTAAGGATGAATAAGGCATGGTGCCTGCCCTCAGGGTGCCCACAGTCTAGTAGGAGAGACACTGCCCGTGCCATTGATACTTCCTAGGAATATGTGCCAAGTGATACTGTTATAGCTTCTATTTATAGGGAAGGAAACAAGCATTTATTAAGTGCCTACTGTATGCCTTGTGCTAAGCACTGCGTAGCTATAAACCCACCAGACTTACTAAGTACCTTCTAATGACAGCCCTGTGAGGTGAGGAATGCAAGGGTTATCCAGTAAACTGTAAACTGAAGCACAGAGGTCAAGCAATTTCCCCCAGAGTCAGACAGCTGGGAAGTGTCAGAGCTGGGCTGCCAACCCAGGTCTTCTGACCTCAAATCCCGTGTCCTTTCCACTGGGCCACATTGCCCTTGCAGGTAGATAGTAAGTGATTCAGGAATTTAGGGGCAGGAAACCTCACTGAAGACTGGGGTTCTCAGCAAAGCCTTCTTTTCTCAAGAGTAAGCACCACACATTCCTGTTCATTGTTGTCCAGTCGTTTTCAGTCTTGTCTGCCTCTCTGTGACCCCATGTGGGGTTTTCTTGACAAAGATCCTAGAGTGGTTTGCCATTTCCTTCTCTAGCTCATTTTTCAGATGAAGAAACTGAGGCAAACAGGGTTAAGTGACTTGCCCAAGGTCACACAGCTAATAAGTGTCAGAGGCTGGCTTTGAACTCAGTAAGATGAGTCTTCCTGACTCCTGGCCCAGTGCTCTGTGCGCTGTGGTACCACCTAGCTGCCCCAAGTTCCTTTAACTAATCCTTATATGACCCAGATTCTAGAGCAGGCATCATTCCAGCACAGGCTTTTGTCTTATACCGGAGGCAGCCAGGTGATGCCATAGTGTATAGAACTCTGGGCTTGGAGTCAGCAAGACCTAAGTTCAAATCCAGCTTCAGATACTTACTAGCTGTGTGACCTTGGGCAAGTCACTTAACCTCTTCCTGCCTCAGTTTCCTCAGCTGTAAAATGGAGATAATAATAATACCTACCTGGAAGGGTGGTTGTGAGGATCAAAAACCCTTAGCACAGATGTTCATTCCCTTCCCCTTCTCATACTTCCTTGTGTGCTCAGAGGCTTGGTGTCCTGCACATAGTAAGTATTCAGTAAACATTTGTCTCGAAAAGACAACAATGATAAAATCGCAATATATTTAATTCAATTCAGCAAACATTTACCAACTTCCTGCTATGTACAAGGAACACACGTCACAAAGGAAGAGATCCCGCCCTCCAGGAGCCTATAATTTGTTGGGGGTAGGGAGGAAGGTTCAATGATTCCACAGGTAAGTAAACAAAATTACAAAGAAAATGATTTTGAGAGCAGCGAACATTAACTGCTGGGAGGTTCCGAGTCAACGTTAACCACCAGGAGTTTCACAGTTAACACAGGAGGTTCATGGAAACCCTATGGTTACTGGGAGGTTCAGGAAAGAGTGTCTAAAAGCACTTAAACTGGGCCTTTAGGGAGCCGGGAATTCCAAGCAACAAGAAGGAGGAAGAATAATGCCAGGCATGCTTCATCTCCTGTACCAAGACATGGAGGGTAGAGACAAAATGTCATGAGCGGTAACTAGAAGGCCAGTTTGACTGGAACAGAGAGTACTTGAAGGGAAATGATAGGAAATAAGATTAGTCTGGGCCTAGATTGTAGAGAGTTTTACAAACCAGGTGGTGAAATCAAATATTTTTTCCTAGAGGTAATAGGGAACCATTGAAGATTCTAAAGAAGAGGGAATAATGTGGTCAGATCAGATTGTTATAGGAATATCAGCATTAGGCAGCTGTGTGGAAAAGGATTGGAAAAGGATTGGAGAAGGAAGGAACTAGAAGGAAAGAGATCGCTTAGGAGACTGAGAGGAAACAAGAGTGGATCAAGGTTGTCACCAGTCAAGGAGATCTAGAAGTGATGGCGCTTGAGTGCTTAAGTTGGGCTTTTTAAATGGGTAGGAATCCAGTAGGTAAATAGGGAAGATATTCTAGAGCAGTGGTTCTCAACCTTCCTAATGCCGACATCCTTTAATACTTGTATGTGGGCGTGTCTGCATGTGGGTGGACCTGCCCGGAGACAGATAGGGGAGCGGTGTCTCGGTTCCTAAGACCATCAGAAATATGTGTTTTCCGATGGTCTTAGGCGACCCCTGTAACCCCTGTGAAAGGGTCATTCAACCCCCAAAGGAGTCGCAACCCACAGGTTGAGAACCGCTGTTCTAGAGTGTCTAGGGACAGGGCATGTTCAAGGTGCAGAGAGTTATCCATTTGGGTGGGATACAATACTGTTGAGGGGCAATGGTGCCATGTTATGTAGGGCCTTGGATACAAACAGAAGAGATTGCACGTTACTCAGAGTTAGACAGTAGATAGCCATGGAAGGATTTTGTATGAAGGAATGACGTGAGCGATCTGTGTATAAGGAAGGTAATTCTGGCCAAATGAATAACGGAAGGATGGGGGAAGAGCAGCGGGGAGCAGGCAAGGTGGAGGCAGGGAGCCCTGACAGTTGTAATAATCCAAGCAAGGGGTTTTTAGGGCCTATTTTTTTTTATTATTTTATTTTCCCCCAGTTACATGCAAAAAACAGTTTTTACCATTTGTTTTTTAAAACTTTCGAGTTCCAAATTCTCTCCCTTTTTCCCCCCCAGTCCCTGATTGAAAAGGCACGCAGTTCAATGTAGGTCGCACATGCGTAGTCATGTAAAACATTTCCGTATTGGTCATGTTGTAAAAGAAAACATACACCAAAAAAACCCACCACCTCAAGAAAAATAAAGTTTAAGAAGTGTGCTTTAGTCTCTTTCTGTGGCGCTGGATAGCATTTTTCATCATAAATCCTTCAGAGATGTCTTAGAATAGCAAAGTCACTCACAGCTGATCATCTTATAATATTGCTGTTACTTTGTACAAAATACATTTCACTCTGCATCAGCTCATGTAAGCCTTCCAGGTTTTTCTGAGAGCATCCTGCTCATTATTTCTTATAGCACAATAGTATTCCACCATAATCACATACCATAATTTGTTTAGTCACTTCCCAATTGATGGGCATCCCCTCAATTTCCAATTCTTTGCCACCAGAAAAGAGCTGCTATAAATATTTTTGTACATACAGGTCCTTTTCCTTTTTGTTTTTTTATCTCTTGGGATACAAACCTAGTAGTGGCACTTCTAGGTCAAAGGGTATGCACAGTTTTATAGCCCTTTGGGCAGAGTTCCTAATTGCCCTACATAATGGTTGGATTAGTTCACAACTCCAGCAACAGTGCATTAATGTCTCATTTTCCCCCACATCCCCTCCAACATTTGTCATTATCCTCTTCTGTCCTATTAGCCAACCTAATAGGTATGAGATACTACCTCAGAATTGTTTTGATTTGCATTTCTTCAGTCAATAGTAAGAACATTTTTTCATATGACTATAGATAGTTATGCTTATCTCATCTGAAAAGTGTTCATAACTTTTGATCATATATCAGTTGGGGAATGGCTCTCCTTTTTATAAATTTGACTCAGTTCTCTATGTGCTTGAGAAATGAGGCCTTTGTTAGAGTAACTTGCATCAGAACTTTTTTTACAATTACTATTATTAACTGTATTTTTTTTTAGGGCCTCTATTGGAGTAGTATCAATGGAAGTAGAGCCATGTGATGGGGTAAAATGGGTACCTGCATCAGAACCAGCTAGAGCCAAGTTCAAATTCTAGCTTAGCCATGTACCACCTATATGACATTGATCAAACCATTCACTTCTGGACTTCTGTTTTCTAATCCGTAAAGTGAGGGGTATGAACTAGGTGACCTTTCAGCTTTTAATCTATAATCCTACAATATGCTTCTGATCATAGGTTTATGGATGGGCAACCATGTACCTCAGGGACCATCTTATTCATTTTATGGTTGGAGAAATTGGGACCTAAGTTAAGTGACTTGTCCAAGGTCATACAGGTAGCAAATATCAGAGGTAGGATCTGAACCCAGGTGCTTAGGAAAAGAGGCAAGATTGGAGAAATGTCAGGGTGGAAATGATGGCTGTACATGAGAACTGAAAGGGCGGGAGGATGATGCCAAGGTTTTGAACATCTGGGCCAGTGTCCTACAATTCTGTGATTTGAGGCTACTTTCTCAATGTCAACAGTGGAGAGCGGAGGTGACTTACCCGACCTGTACCCTTGTCTGGGAAATCTGGGTTGGTAATGACAGTGTGCTACCAGCAGAGGGCACTCTGGCCCCATCCATTCTGCTGCCAAATTCTCTGTAACGGATGAATGCTTCTACTTTTAGGAATTATTTTTCTTTGGTTTACTTATTAAACCCTTAATAAAAGAGGGGAAGAACTGAGAACAGCAGGAGGGGTCTGGATTATCAGCAGGGAGAAAAGTCACCCCCTCAGCCCCAGGACTGCAATGGGGCGGGCCTTTCTCCACTTCTGGGCACAGATATAAGCAATTAAAGTACTTCCCTGTATGTTATCACTGGGGAACCTCAGGACAGTCCTGGGGAGAACGTTAGTAACCTTAGTTCCAGTCTTACTAGCAGTTCCAAGTTTCTGAAGTGCATCCCCAGAACAACTCTAGAAAGACAGAACATGTTCCCATCTTACAGATGAGGAAACTGATGCTCTGGGATGTGCCCAAAGACCAAGAGGGCACCAAAGCCTGAATTAAAGCTCCTCTTCTTGGGTTCCACTTTCCCACTGCGCCCTCTTTTTGCCTATGGGCAGATGACACAAAGCCACCCACCTTCCACTGAGGCCATCCCCAGTCACAGATCGACCAGCTGAAGTGAGGCAACCCTGGTTATCCTGATATGACCAGGAAGTCTGACGCATGCAAGTGGCTCCAGTCCCCCATGGCTGAGGAAGGGGTGTTGAGAAACAAGCTCGGGGAAGGGAGCATGATGTCATGGAAAGAGTGCTGGGCTTTGAGTCCCAGTTTGGCTGCTTGCTCCTCGTGTGGCCTTGGGCAGGTCATCTGACTTCTGTGAGCTTATTTTTTCACCTGCGAAGTGAGGGCATTGGACTAGAGGATTCTGAGGTCTCTGTTTTATGAGTCATGCCCCCTTCCCATACTCCCCTATTATTCAGTTCTGCTGGGGGAATTTTGTGTAAATTACCTTTTTGCTTCACTTTGTGACTCTGCTGAGGCCTCTTTATGACCCCCCAGCTCTAGTCTCCCTTGGGGTTAGGTGAGCCCAGGAAATCATTGACAACAGACATCCCAACATGGCTGAATGAGTTTGGTTTTGGCCGTTGTGTTCCAGTCTTGACTCTGCTACTTACATATTTTTCCCCCTGGGCCTCAGTTTCCCATCTGTGATCCTCTGAACTCCACAGCCTCCTGGGGAAAGATCTTGCTCCTCTGAGGTCTCTTGGTGTCCCAGCCTTTCTTCTTGATTGGCAGGTAGCAGAAGAAGAAGAGGCCAAGGCAGGGCAGGGCTGGACTGGAGCCAGGCAGGGCAGTCCCCAGAACATTAGCTTCTAGGAATGTGTGTTTCTGGAAAAAGCCTCGCACATAAACATTCCCTGGAAGGTGGGCAAGGTACAGAAAAGTACAGAACAGCAAAACTCAGGTCTTTCCCATCCTTTCCTACTCCTTATCTCCCCAAGGATTATAGAAAGTTAGCCAGAGGGGCCTTTGAAGGTCATTTAGCCCTGCCTTTCTGATTTCACAAATGGGGAAACCAAGTCTAACAGAGGAAAAGACTTCCTCAGGTTCACACAGGCCAGGTTCAGATCTCACTATCATAGATTTGTGGCTTGCAAGGGAGCTTAGAGAGCACTGATTCCAACCCTTTATTTTTATAGATGAGGCAACAGAGATGTTAAGTGACTTGTTCAAAGTCACACGGCTAGTGTCGGTGGCAGAATCTGAACCCAGAACTTCCTGATCCAAGTCCAGTGCCCTATCCACCATATCATGCTGTCTGGAACTCTAGCTTGATTTGCCGATTCTTTACTACATTAGCTTTCCTTCTTATTCAAAGATGGAGAAGGGGTGGAATTTCCCACTTTCTTTGGGGCCTTTTAGCACAGATCCCCAACTCTCTCACATATATTGGGGGAAAATCTGAAACCAAATGGGGTTGAGGAGTGGGGGAGTTCTCTCTCTTAATTCCCTGTCTCTTCCTTAGCTTTGGTTGCTATAGAAACTTGAAATGTGAGAGGAAGAGTTACCTACCAAGGTATAATTGGTTCTTTACACTTAAAATGTCTCAGATGGTTCATTATTTCCCCCCATAATAGGAAGTTGAGACCCAGAATGGGACACATCAGATTTGGAGCAGAGCCAGGACCAGTCCATCTTTCCATATCCTTCATCTCATTTGATCCTTAAAAGAGCCCTGGGAAGGAGGCAGGGCAGACATTATTTTTCTTCATTTGACAGATTAGGAAACTGAGGCCCAGAGAAGGGGAGGTCACTTGCCCAAGGCTCCTTCCTTAGTTGTCTGGAGGCTCTATGATGAGATAACAAGTTGGGGGTAGAACAGGGACTAGAAGCCAGGCGGGAACGGCAGGGATGGTTTGGGGTCATCAGGGATGACCCATGGCGAGCATAGGGAGGCACCTTCCTCCAAACCACAAGAGACTTTTTCTATCTGGCTTCCTCCTCCCCCCTGCACCATCATTACTGCACTCTGAGGAACTGAATTCCTCTGGATCATGTGGGACCAGATCCTAGCCCCAGAGAAGGCTGAAAGGCTTGACAAAACACTGGATTTGGGACTATAGGTCTCGGGTTCAAAGCCCAGCTCTGCTACTGACTGCTACAGTCAGACTGTAACCCAGGCCCTTCCCCAACACAGACCTCAGTTTCTTCCTTTGTACAATGAGGGAGGGAGGCTAGATGACTCCTAATTCTCCTTTCCATCATCAAGGTGAGCTGAATGATTTCTCTTTTGCTCTGGTCGTGGTTTCCCACTCAGCTACTGTACACCAGCCATTTCCCGAATACATCTGGGCTGGCTAGGCAGAGCCATGTGTGTGTAGCCAGTGGGTGGAGATGCAGGTGGGGGTAGGGTAGGGGCATGAAAGGCTGTGGTTTGGACATTGGAAGGCAGTGTTCTAGCTTTCACTTACAGCCACCGTTCTGAGAAATGGAGAGATACCAGGGCCCGTGAGAAGCCCATGTGCTGCTGGGGGTGGGGAAGGGAGACCAAAGCAGCAGCATCTCAGCAGAGGGATGATGGGAGGGGCAGAGGATGCCGAGAGCTGATATCAGATACCTAGAATCAGAGAGGACGTGGGCTGTGGTGGGAAACAGGAGGGTGGAATGTTTGCACATGTATACTTTTTACCCTGGGGGGAAGGGGAAAATAGCACTCATGATCAACTTGGATGATGAAAAAAAGATAGGGCGTGTGTGTGAGTGTGTGCATGTGCATGCGTGTGTGTGCGTGTGTGTGTGCATGTGCGTGTGTGTGAGTGTGCATGTGAGTGTAGGTGTGCATGTGTGTGCATGTGAGTGTATGCGTGTGTATGTGCGTGCATGTGTGCATGCGTGTGCATGAGTGTGTGTGTGTGTGCGTGTATGTGTGCGGGTGTGTGTGTGTGCACACGTGTGCGTGCATGTCCCAGCCACAGAGTCCTCTGGCTGGACAGACTAGAAGGAGAGATTATCAGAGACGGCCCTACGCCATGCTGTGTCTCTGTGCCTATGCCATGAGCTGTTTTCTAACGGATCCTCTGGGTGACTCACTGGAGAGACAATTCGCCTAGCGTTGAGAATCTAGATGGGGTCAGAGTTCATAGGATTTAGCCCTGGAAGGAACCTCACAGATTATCTACTTCAATGCCCTTTGTTATACACAGAAGGGAGGCCCACAAAGAAGACACACTTGCCCAGGGTCACAGACAGGTGGTTACAGAGCTAGGATTTGAACTCAGACCTTCTGACCACAAGTCCAGGATTCTTTCTGCTCTACCCTAGGGAGCCTCATCTCTGCTCTGTCACTGAAGGTCAAGTGAGGTGCTTAGGATAGATCTTTAAGGACACTCCCAGCTCTAACAATACTGACACAATAATACTGATGGCACAGTGGGCAGTTAGGTGGTACAGTGGATAGAGTGCCAGGCCTAGAGTCAGGAAGACTCCTCTTCTAGAGTTCAAATCTAACCTTAGATGCTTACTAGCTGTGTGACCCTGGGCAAGTCACTTAACCCTGTCTGCCTCAGTTTCCTCATCTGTAAAATGAGCTGGAGAAGGAGATGGCAAACCACTCTGGTATCTTTGCCAATAAAACCCCAAATGGGGTCACAAAGAGTCAGAAACCACTGAACAAAAAAATGATACAATCATACCATGTTAATATTGGGTTTTATTCATTCAACAAGCTTTTACTAAGTTCCTTTTTTGTTTGTTTTTTTTGTGGGGGTTTTTGGCGGAGGGAAGGCAGAGCAATTGGGGTTAAGTGACTTGCCCAAGGTCACATAGCTAGTAAGTGTTAAGTGTCTGAGTTCAGATTTGAACTCAGGTCCTCCTGACTCCAGGGTTGGTGCTCTATTCACTATGCTACCTACCTGCCCCAATTTACTAAGTTCCTACTGGGTGATAGGCACTGGGTATTCACAGACACATACTAACTAGGGCCTGCCCTCCTGGAGCCTCCATTGTACTGGGGCAGTAAGGTTACAGGCCTTCCCTGGAGTCCTCTTCATTACGGCAAGGCCTGGTCATTTTAGTCTTGGTGCCCCCAGTGCTTTTCACATTATTCGGCCCTTGATACCTTATCCCCAGAGGGGTAGCCACCAGAGGGTGTTTTTTGGCCACAGGAACTCTCACCTGGCTTTGGAAGGGGCTGTGATTCTCCTCCGCTCAGGCAATCCTTCTGGCCAAGGAGTCACTATCCTTCTGCAGTATTAATGAAGGAGAAGTCAGCATTTGGGGTT
Source organism: Pseudochirops cupreus (assembly GCA_028627135.1). Lineage (NCBI taxonomy): Eukaryota > Metazoa > Chordata > Mammalia > Diprotodontia > Pseudocheiridae > Pseudochirops > Pseudochirops cupreus. Next base: position 354,270,192 of record CM053583.1, read on the forward strand.
TTTTTACCCAGTAACTTTATGGGTGGTCTGTCTCACCATCTGGGTGAGGCAGGGGGGTTCAAGTGTGGGTGGAGAGATGCTCAGAGGTGGGAGGGACCTCACAGGGTATCTGGTCTAATGGTACCTGAGCTCAATCCCTGTGACTCCACTGCTGAACGGAGGTCATCCAACCTCTGTCTGAAGAGCCCTCAGGACCGGAAGCTCAGCACCTCTCCTGGCCACTGAGGCCTGTGCTTCGGACAGCTATAATTACTAGGAAGTGGTTCCTTTGTTTTCAGCTTACACCAGTTTCCCTACAACATGCATCCCATGGCTCCTTGTTCGGAATTCAGGGGCTGAGCAGTATGAATTCTATCTGTCTTTTCCATAGTATCCTCTTCAGATCCCTGGCTTCACTCACCCCCTTTAGAGTGCCACAGAGGGTTTGTCCTTCAGGTCAGGGAGGAATGTGGACACAAATGGGTCATTTTTTTCTTGCCCTCACCAAAACCCCTTTCTTCTCTGTATTCCTAGAAAAATAACACCAGTGTTTAAGGTCCAAGGAAAGTGACTTAATAACAACAGGACCAAAGTCATACTGTAGTAAATTTATTGCTGAAAGGGGCCTCAGAGACCATCAAATCCAACCCTTTCATTTTATAGGTCATCTCTTTAGAGATAGAAGATAATCTTAAAAGTTGTCTCAGAAGCAGCTGATGGGGATGTGGATAGAGCACTGAGCCTGGAGGCAGGAAGACCTAAGTTCAAATCCAGCCTCAGACTCTTACCAGCTGTGAGACCCTGGACAAGTCACTTAACCTCTATCTGCCTCAGTTTCCTCATCTGTAAAATAGAGATTAAAAACAGCACCTACCCCCTATCTCTACCCCCGGTCTTGATATAAAGATCAAATGAGATGATATTTGTAAGAAGTGCCTAGTGCCTGCTGCATAGGAGATTCTACACAAATGCTCATCCACCCCCCCCCCCCCCCACTACATCGAATCCAGCCCCGCCTTGTCAGTGTCAGAGGCGGGATCTGAATTCAGGTCTTTCAGACTCCAACGCTGGTACCCTGTCTGCTACATCACTCTTGCTTCTCAGAGCTGAGACTCAGCCCCAGGTCCCCTCACTTCCAAGTTCAGCAATCTGATCAAAATATCTTCCTGCCGAGGCCTCAGTCTCCTTAGTCGCTACTGACTTTTAAAAAGAATGTTTTAAATTTGCATTTAAACGGTGATTTTTTAAAAATCGTATTGATTCCAGGTCTTTTGCTTTTGTTACCTCTCATCCCCAAGATGTCCCACCTCTGCCCACTTCCCTGCCCCCCTCCCCACCTTGGCAGACCCACCTCTTATAACAAAGAATAAGACAAGAGGAGGGAAAAGCAGGTCAGCAGAATGAAGAAGACAGCCAAGCTCCCCAGCTCGGCTGGTGTTCCACACTCCTAGTCAGTCACCAGCTTCTGCAGAGGAAGGCGGGAAGTGCGGTGCGTTCCATCATCTCTTTTTAGGTCAGTCATTGATTTTCTAGATGACCTTGGGCAGACCTTGGCCCCTTACAACCTCTATTTCAATCATCAGTAGTAGAGCTCGGGGCCTAGAGTCAGAAAGACTCATCTTGAGTTCCAGTTAGGTCTCAGACACTTACTAGCTGTGTGACCTTGGGCAAGTCACTTAATCCTGTTTCCCCCAGTTTCCTCATCTGGAAAACGAGAAGGAAATGGCAAACCACTCCAGTATCTTTGCCAAAAAAAAGCCCAAATGGGGTCACAGAGAGTTAGACATGACTGAAATGACTCACCAACCACAGAGATCAGGGGGCTGACCTCAAAGTTCTCTTCCGTGATCTGTGAGTCTGTTCAAGGAGGGAGGAATGACTTCTACCTGGAGAGATCAGGGAAGGTGTTGTCACTTCAGCTGGGTTTTGAAGGACAGGAAGAATTCCAATAAGGAACAACTTGGAGGGAGATGTGTATTCTGGACATGGCAGGGGCATGTCCTGTGTAAATTCATATAAATGGGGGAAGTCAAGAGAAGATCAGACAACCAGGTGATGGCTAGAACACAAGGTGTTTGAAGAGGAATTCTGGGAAATAAGCTTGGGAGCCTTGAATGACAAGCCAAGGAGTTTGCATTTTCCCAGAGTCAGTGGGGACTTGCTAGATTTCTGAGGAGCAGGGGAGTGACATGAGCAGGCTCTAAATTGGGAAGATTACTCTGACAGCCTGTGCAGGATGAATGAATTTCAGGGAAGAGAATAGAGGCAGGGAGACCAGTGAGGAGGGTCCTTACAATGTCCCAGGTAACAGATGAAGAGGGCTGAACTGAGGTGGTGATGGTGGGGATCCAAGAGGAGGGATGTGGGAGAGAGATTTCAGAGGCTTTGGGCATCTCTCATTAATTACAGTGTTTCAAGGGACTGAAACTCGGGCAGGAGAAGTCACTTGTTTTAGGAGCAATGATGAAATATTTGCTTGGGGAGAATAGGTTTGTGGGTTCTGTGGGAATCTGAGAGCCATGCTTTGGGCATTCTGGGACCCCTGCCATTGTTTAGGCTTCATGTTCTTGGTTTCAGAGGCACCCATGACCCAGCCCTTTACCCCGGGGCCAGTGGACTCCTGGGAATCTCAAGATGCCTGGTTTGCATATCTAGCCACTGGACTTGCTAAGTGGCTGTGGCCAAGGTGACAGACAGGTGGCTGGGTTTCACGTAATGGGCAGGGGAAGATTTCGCCTCAGACACCAGGGCCCTGGGCCTCTCTTCTCCATCCCAGAAGCTGGCAGGCTGAGCCCAGAGTTCTCAGAAGGAGAGTTGAGGACAAAGGGGAAGGGGAGATGATGGCTCCCCTCCAAAACAGCCTCACTCTCCCCACTCCAAGGTCACATGCTTTTGTTTTCACCATAATAGCTGGTTGCTGTGGAAACACGGTGTGGCCAACAGATGGAGAAGAGGCAGCTGCCCCAGAAGAGCAAATATCCTGTTTTTGCATACAGTGCCCCTGTGCTGTACCCCTGAGAAAGAGATAAAGGCTGGGCCACAGGGAGGAGGGCATCCCCCACATCCCCCCACCCCTGTTTCTGAGGTGAAAGTTGGTGAAAGTTTCCCACAAAGTGTGGGTTGCCTTCAGACCCTCGAGAAGAGGGAAAGTACAGTCACCCAGCCTTTGGCAGTGCTTATACTCAGGCTGCACCCCCCCACCCTGGGACCGAGACTGACACTTCCTCCCTACATCCTGGAGCTCCTAACCACATGTATTCTGTTATGACAAATACATATCCCTTTGCACCAGCCCCTCCAGAGACATGCACATTTCCCCGTCTGCCAGTCAGGAGGAGAATCGACAAATATCAGTAACTTAGCTTGCTCTAGCTCATGATTGTAATATAATAATTAATAATAATTATAACCATGTCTCCATTTTTCCATCCCCTCAAGGCTTGCAAAGTGCTCTCCTCACTAGCAAGCCTGAGATAGAGGTAATAGCCCAAGTATGATTATACCCATTCTGCAGGTGATAAAAGTCTCAAATGCGAAGTGGCGGCAAAGTAATACAGTAGAAAGGGTGGTGGATGTGGGGTCAGGGGACCTGAGTTTAAATTCCTCTGCCACTTACTTATCCGTGTGACCTCGGGCAAATTACTTGGCCTCAGGGTTTCTTCACCTGTACAATAAGGGAGTTTGGACTCGGGGGTCTCTGAGGGCCTTTAGAATTCTAGGCTGGTGATCCTAGAAAGGGATTCCCCCCCCGCCCCAAGTCATACAGTTAGCAAGTGTGGGCGATGGTGTCTGAGTTTCAGTACAGTGTTCTGTGTCTCACAGTGTTCTGTGCCTCTGGGGGTGGGGGTGTCATCAACCGCTAAACAGAAGGAGAGAATACAATAAAATCATAACTGTACATACCCTAGCCTTGTAGCACTAAGTGACAAATACTTTCCCCCATCTCGATGCCTTTGCTTACCCCATTTTCCTCTGGTTTGATTTCGAGGCAGGACAGTATCGTGGAAAGGGTGCGGTATTTAGAGGGCCAAGGTTCAGGCGCCACCAGTCCCTGCCGATGTGACTGTGGTCAAGTCACCTCATCTGTAAAATGAGGGGGTCTGGGGACCAGGACTTTAAGGTCCTTTCCCAGTCCTTGGATTTGTCTGGAGTGCTGGATTTGTCTTTTCCAGATGTATGTTTAAATGCCAACCTTACTACTCAATCTCTGTGTGACCTTGGACACTTAACATCTTGGCACCTTGGTTTTCTCCTCTGAACATGAGGAGGTGACACTAGCCGCTGTCCGAGCTCTATTCCATGTTTGGAGCCATGTATGATCCTTCTCCACTTATTAACTCATGTCTAATAATTTCGATGACACCTTCTCTTTTCTCCCCAAGCCCCCTACTCTGATGCCCAGGACTAATCTCTTCCTCTTCCAAAGCCCTATAATAGCATTTTCTTAGGCTCTTGTCATAACCTTGTGAGTCTCAGGATGAGTACATCCCCGTCCTATCTCTCTCACTAGGCTGTGAGCTCAGCAAAGGCTGAGCCCCTATTCCTTTGATTATTGGTCATCCACACTCATGACAAGTTGAATGGAAACTTAGATGAAAATGAATCGATTTGAATTCCTGGGCATGATGGTCACATATCAGAGCCCGTCAAGTCCTGGCTGGCCACTTCCTTTGAGCCGAGGCTCCCTCTATGTCCAAGATAGGAACAGGTGAGTCGGTGACTACTCTAAAGGAAGATCAGATCTGCCGTAAGGCCATCGCTGTTGCAGGAACTGGTGTGGCATGTGCGCTTGGCATGAGGAGCTTGCCCTTGGTGACGTCACAGGAGACAAACTAAAGGAAAAAATATGGACCCTCCAATAGGACAGGTTTTTCTTTAGGACACCAAAGGTGGTCTCAGGTGAGCATAGACCTGTGGTTTAAGGGTGCCGATGGGATGATCAGGCTGAAGGGCTGTACTCATTGGGCCTTTGGATGGTCTGTGGCAGATCTGGCAGAAAGCATAGTGGAGAATCTTAGGAGGGTGCAGCCAATTTCTACCTTGATTCAGGGTCTCTTTCAAATAAAGGATGATTTCTTTTTTTTTTAAATTTATTATGAAGTTTATTTTATATTTCTTTTAATTTAATTAAATTTCTCTTTTTTTCATTTTTTATCATTACAATTCTTCCTCCTTGTGGCTTACATTATTGTTAGGTGTTTGATAGAGGATTATGCTTTGCACTTTGTATGAGTCACATATTTGGGGGCAGGAGGGGTTTGGCCACTATTTAGACTGGTAAGGCAGATGTTTAAATTTTTAAAAGCAACCTATGTGTCCCATGTACCAGCACTGATTTGACTTGTCTGTGAGATACATCTGTGAGATGTGTCTTTAAAGGATGATTTCTTCTCCAGTGTCCTGTGTGTCTTGGGGGCAGACTGGCATTTCAGATTTCAGAGCACTGGGTTCAGTCAGTAAGATCTGAGTTCAAGTGTGACCCTGTCAGACACTTACTCGCTGTGAGACCCTGAGCAAATCACTTAATCTCTGTTTCCCTTAGTCATCTCATTGATAAAATGGGAAGGTTGGACTAGATGGTTTCTGAGGCACTTTCCAGCTGTAAATCTATCTACCATCCTATGATAAGTACACTATAGATGTTCCATATCAGGGAAGGTCATGGAAGCCTGCCTAGAGGAGATAACTGTTTGATGTGGGCTTTAAAGGATTAATGGAAAGAGGGAAGGAAGAATTGGCAAAGGTATGGATGGAAAAGTACAGGAAGAATTTAGGCGACAGAGTGGTCCAGTTTGTCTGTAGAGGAGAGTCATGCCAGACAAGGCCAGAAAGTTAGGGTGTCAGATTTGGAAGGCTCTTGAATACCAACCAGAAAAATGTGAATTCCACCCAATAGAACAAATAGGAAGCCTTTGAAAGTGTTTGAATAACAAAGCCGTTCAATGAGATCTGTGCAGGAGGAAGATTCTTGTGCTGGTGGTCAGAAGGACAGAGCAATGGTGGGAAGGCTAATGGAGAGATGCATGAACATTTGTGGACATGCACCCATACCTAGGGGGATTCCTTCCATAGTCATGCCCTATGGGGATGATTGGAATGACAATGGTTACCATTTATGTCATGCTTTAAGGCTTGCAAAGGGATGTATGTGTTAACTTCCTGTGATCCTTCTAACAATCCAGTGAAGTAGGTGCTACAATTATCCCCATTTTTCAAAAGAGGAAACTGAGGCTGTTACCCAGTTAGTATCTGAGAAGAGATTTGAACTCAAGTCTTCCTGATTCCATGCACAGCACTCTTACTTACTACACCACTTTGTATTCTGCAAATATCCATAAACTGAGTCAGTATGTGTTGCAGTGGAAAGAGAAAGCCCCAGACTACAAGCCTCAGTTTGTAAAATGGGACAGCATAATTCCTGCCCTGCCTTCTCACTGGGTATTGTGAGGATCAAAGGAAAGGATGGGCAGGACAGAGCTTAGAAACCCGAAAGCCCAGGCCCATGCAGGCCGTCCTCTCTAACCTGTAACCTTGTCATAGTTCACGTTCCCTTTCACAGCCCCAGTTCTAAGGCTACCTGGCTTCCTAATACAATCGCGCCCCCGACCCGGTAAACATCTTGTTGCACGAGGTTTTCGTTGTTATCAGTGGCCGCTTCTCCTTTCCCCCTTGGCTTCCTCGCCTGTGGCTTCCCTGCATTTCTGAGGCTGCAAGATTGAAATCCAGGTTGGGGAGGTGGGGGTGGGGGTGAGCTTTATGCACATGACCACAGTGGGTACCAAGGGTTTCCCTGGAAGTATCAGTTCTCAGAAATGAGGAGGCCCAGACCACAATGCTGGCTCACCAAGGCCCCACCATCCTGCTGAGCCGTCTCTGCTGAGCATGCACCCTGCCCCCCAGCAGCCTCAAGAAAGGAGACCAAGCAACAGATGCTGCTCTCTGCATACCTCTCCCCTTTTCTTCCTTACCCCTAGTCTTAGTGATATTCCCACAGACTCTAGAGCCTTTAGAGGTCATATAACCCATCCCCCTCAATTCTTTTTTTTCTTTTTTTTTGCTTTTTGGAAGGGGGAAGGCAAGGCAATTGGGGTTAATGACTTGCCCAAGGTCACACAGCTAGTAAGTGTTAAGTGTCTGAGGCTGGATTTGAACTCAGGTCCTCCTGACTCCAGGGCTGGTGCTCTATTCACTGTGCCATCTGGCTGCCCCTGATCTCCCTCAATTCAAGGGAAGAGAATTGAGGCCCCAGATTGGGGAAACGCCATCCAATTGATAAGTAGCAAACTTGCGATTTGTACCTGGATTTTCTGACTGTAAATACGGTGTGCTTTTCTCATCACCACATTTCCCCTCCTTTCAGTTAGTCATCAATAGCAATGTCCCTACATTCTTTTTTTTAGGGGGGGAGGGGTATTCAGGATTAAGTGACTTGCCCAGGGTGTCTGAGGCCATATTTGGACTTGGGTCCTCCTGATTCCAGAGCTGGAGCCCTCTCCACTGAACCACTTAGCTGCCCCTCTCTTCCTACATTCTTAAATATACTAGAAATTCCTTTGCTAGGCAACTTGGTGAGAACTTCACTTTGGAGAACACGAAACACTACTTTCCTGCCAGTTATGTGCTATGTAATCTTAAATAAATTTTCTTCACCTCTATGGACCTTCATATTTCTCTCTGTAACGTGAGGAGGGTGGCCCAAAGGATCTCAGCGGTCTTTTTCACTTCTGACATTCTCTGTTCCAAGGTCCTTATCAGCGATCCTCTAAGATAATAAGACTAGAGCAAGTAGGGAGCAAAGCACTTTCAGGGGTTTGGGAGACATCGGGAGACCAGCTGGGACATAGTCAGAAGGTCTGTTTGTTCTCCAATCATCAATATGTGGCAATCTAAGCCTTTCCAGCCCCTCTCTTGTGGCAGAAGACTGGGCTTTTTAGTGACCTGACTTTGGCCACCGCCCCCGAGGGAATCCGGGGGCACATGTGTAGCCACCACGGGCCTCCCCAGGAAGTGCGGTTTAAAAGACTCTGTCCCTGGTTGACACAGAAGAATGACCCCCAACACCCCAGATGAAAGTAAACTGGCAGCTGCAGATGATTGCACCGGGTATTGGGCAGGGTGCCACTGCCCACAGGGCCTCAGGGTTGGTTGCCTTTATTCCAACCATACCACCTGCTTAGGGTGTCCTGGTTTTGCCTAGTATACGGGTACCATGTCACCCCCTGGTGTTTCTGCTGTGACTTTTTCTCTCTCACCATTTGGGGAACCCCACAGGTGAAGGTAGGCAGGTAGGGAGTGAGAGTAGGGATGGGTCAGGAGAGCTGTGAGTAGAGAGAAGGGGTCAGATGTAAGAGTTGTTATGGAGGGAGAAATAAGGAGATTTGATTGGACATTTGGTGGAAGAGAGAATGAGGAGTCAAGAAAGGAGAAACTGCTGTTACTGGGGGAAGCATGGCTAGACAGTAATGAATCTGAAAAAGATCTGGTGGTTTTAGTGGACCACAAGCTCAATATGTAGGATATGACTGCCAAGAAAGCTAATATTGTTGTGGTATGTGATTGTGATGAAATACCACCATGCTATACGAAATGATGGATTTGATTGTCTTAGAAAAACATGGATAGACTTTTTTTTGACCAGTTATTAAATTAGTTTATTTACTTTTAGTTTACAACATTCAGTTCCACAGTCCCTTGAGTTTCAGATTTTCTCCCCCTCCCTCTCTCTCCCCCCCCATCATGGTGGCGTACAGTCATGTATAGGATCTGCAAATATCTTCCCATTAATCATTAGTCAGGGTGTAAAGAAGGATTGTACCTGATGGAATGATCAGTGGGAAAGAGAAACAGAACAAAACAAGAAAAAGAAACAGAGCAAATAGTTTGTTTCAATCTGCACTCAGACTCTGCAGCTCTTTCTCTGGATGTGGCTATCTCCTTCAATCATGAGTCTTTTGGAGTTGTCCTATAACCTTGTATTGCTGAGAGAAGCTCAGTCTATTGAAGTTAGTCATCACACATAAGGTGTCTGTGATCGTGTACAAATTTATCCTGGTTCTGCTCTTCTTGCTCAGCATCAGTTTATAGAAGTCTCTCTAGGTTATTATGAAGTTGGTCTGCTCCTCATTTCTTATAGCACAGTAGTATTCCATTACATTCATATACCACAACTTGTTCAGCCATTCCCCAATTGATGGCATGCCCTTGTTTTCCAATTTTTTGCCACTGCTATAAATATTTCTGTACATATGGGTCCTCTTCCCACTTCTCTGATCTCTTTGGTATATAACCCTAGAAGTGGTATTGCTGGATCAAAGGATATGCACTTACTTATAGCCCTTTGGGCATAGTTCCAGATTGCTCTCCAGAATGGCTAGATCAGTTCGCAGCTCCACCAACAATGCATTAGTGTTCCAATTTTTCCACATCCTCCCCAGCATTTATCATTTTGCTATTTTGTCATCTTAGCAAGTCTGGCTAGTGAGATGTGGTACCTCAGAGTTGTTTTGATTTACATTTCTCTAATCACTAGTGATTTGGAACATTTTTTCATATGCTTATAGATATCTTTAATTTCATCTTCTGAAAACTGCCTGTTCATATCCTTTGCCCATTTATCAGTTGGGGAGTGGCTTGTATTCTTATAAATTTGACTCGATTCTTTGTATACTTTAGAAATGAG
>CM053583.1:354279949-354322142 GCA_028627135.1 Pseudochirops cupreus
AAATAATGAAGAACAAAACAAGCAGAGCCAAGAGAATGTGCTATATGGCAACAGCAATATTTTTTTAAGGACAACTTTGAGCAAATAAGTAATTTTGACTATTGTAAATATCCAAATTAACTACAAAGGACATATGAAGAAAGATACTATCTAAATCCAGGGAACTGATAAATAAAAGTATGTATAGAATGATTTTACATATATGTACATATCTGTGTATATGTCTAATGGTAGCCATCTGGAGACGATCTACATGATACCTTTATTATATATTTAAAAGGAATAGCAAGTCATATATAACAGATCTGCAGTTTCATGTGCAGTCCTTTTTAAAAATTATGTTATGGAAATGCTTATTTTATTCTGCAAATTAATTTTTTTAAAAACCGCTAATAATAATGTTAGGTTACATTGAGTCCCATGGTATCCAGATCCATTACATCTATTCAGACCACTTCTCCAAGGGATATTATCCAGCAACCCATTCCCCTTGCCCACTGCTTTTCTTTCAGGAGCTAATTTACCTTTCTCGTTCTCCTTGTAGGAACTGGTCAACTTAGTGCTTCATGAGGAATCCCAGAGGTGTCAAGAATCCAGAGGAAAGGACACTCTAGGCCACCAGTCCCACTCGAGCCCACTCATCTTGGACATGTGCTGTGGCTCTGGGGCGATTGCCCTTAGCCTCCTGAACAGACTGACCCAGGTGAGCCTTCCCAGTCTTACCTCTAGACCTAGAGTCGTCTGGCCCATTGGGTTCATCCTGTTTGTCTTTAGCCCATGGAGGAGATAGTGCCAGGGCACACTGTGGTTTTCTATAATGAGCTGGCACTGTCTCTCATCTGGTCACCCCCTGAACTTTAGCACTCACTGCCCTTCTTCAGTCTGACCCTTCCTTCAGAAGCCCCAAGATCTCAAGTTTTCAATCTATGAAATAGGGAAATATCAGCTTCTTCTCCCAGGAAAATTAGCCAGGTTCCTCACTTGCTTGTGTTTCCAGAATGTGTGTGTGTGTGTGTGTGTGTGTGCGTTATATACAATACATGTATGATAAATGTGTGTCTGTATAATATACACACACGCACATACATTGTATGTTTATAATTACATATATAAATAGGTGCTCTTTCCTTTATTTACATGTAACTAACTTCCCAATGAGTTATTTTCTACCGACCCCTCCTGCCTCAATAAATCCCTCCCTTGCAATGAATCAGTACAGTCAAACCAATAGAAAAGAAATGGACACGTTGGTCAGGTCTAAAAGTGTATGCCTCATTCTGCACCTGCAGTCCATCACCTGCTTCACCATCAGTCCTTACTAGATTATCTCTAGATAATTCTTGAAAAACTAATAGAATCTCAGAGTTGCAAAAAATCTCTCGAGGGCACCTAGTCCAGCCCGTACCTGAGGCTAAATTCCTTTCATGTCATCCCTGATGGTGGTCCTCTCAAACTGGGGAACTCCTCCCTTTCAGAGCTGTCCATGTTACTTTGGGACTGGCAGCTTTTATAAGCAGTGTGATTATTGGCTCATTTCTGCATACAGCAAGCCAGAATCTACCTCTCTGTAATTTTCCCCTCATCACTCCCTAGCTCTGCCTTCTAGGACTGAGCAAGACAAGCCTAATCTCCTAATTTCTGTCCTTCTGTTGCCAGAGCCGTGTGGTTGCAGTGGACAAAGGAGAAGAGGCCGTACAGCTCACCAGAGAGAATGCTCAGAGGTGCTGGGGACAGGACACATGGGCTGGGGATCAAGAGCAGAGGGCTAGAGACCCCCCAGCCAAGGCCTTTAGGGTCCTTAGTACAGTGAAGAGGTCTGGGCTCCATCAGAATGGAGCAGGAGTCCCTGAGAAGCCCCATGGGCATTTCCTCTCTAGCATCTCTGGCAGTGCCCATCCAGCAGCCTGGGATGTTCCTTTGCCGCACTCTTAGTCACCCTTTGTTCAGTTGTGACAACTTTCTCTCCTCTGTGAATAAGCCCTAAAAAACACACAAGGGAAAGAAGGGAAAGAGAAAGTGAATGGTGGAAATACTGGGAATCAAGATATGGCACCAATAAGTGGGAGGAAAAGGGAGGCAGAGACCCTGATATTGGTTATGCGGAATCTTTGAGCCTGGAGAGCCCAGCAAGCTCAGGGCCTAGACACATCAATTCTCAGTCTAGGGTTCAGAGATGAGCAGAGTTCAACAATTTGTAAAAAAAAAAAACTAGCCTTGGGCCCAGGAGAAGGATCCCTGAGATTGGTTCCAGCAATTGGTTCCTGAGCTAGCCCAGGGCTCGCTCCTTTACAGGCTGACTGACAGAAGTGGCAAGCATTGAACAGTCCGTGGTGTATCCTTCAGAGCATCACAGATTTAGAGCTGGAAGAGACCTCACAGGCTGTCTAGTCCAATCTTCTCATTTTACAGTTAAGGAAACTAGGCCCAAAGAGCTTAAGTGATTTGCCAAGGGTCACACAGATAGTGGCAAAAACAGAATTTCCACCACCCGGATCCTCAGACTGCAGATTCTCAGACTACAGCATCCATTTTCGCCGTACCATGCTGCTTTCCTAAGGTGTTGCTTGATAGGGTGTTGTGGCCAGTACTGAGTTCCTAGAGCTCGCTCTAATTATTATTGTAGCAGCAACATAACAGTGAGTTGGAAGACTTATATTCAGATCTTACCTCTACTACTTAGTGCATGACTTGGTCAAATTAATTTCCCTGAGCCTCAGGCAACTGCCTAAAACTTATCTACTAAGATTTATCTAAACTGAGGGGTTGTAATCTATGCCAGCTGTCTTTGTTTGCTTAGAAGTTCCCCCATCCTAATGAAATCACAGATGCCTTCGTATAATTGTGTTGTCATTATTGTGAAAACTGCCTACTAACCTTCAGTCCTTCACTCTGACTCATGTCTAGTTTGGGGCACCCCATCTTAGGAAGGAAAGATATCTACAACTAAATAAGTCATCGACCCAGATACACAGGAAATGGACAAAAGTAGAGACATTTTCTACATTTGTGTGGGTCTCTGGATAATAATCTTGCATACTGTGGTTTAAGCAAAGCACTTGTTTCTTAGAGAATTTTGACCAATTCAAAATAGTTAACCACACAAAGTAAGGTGACCAGAAGAACCCAGAAACTTCCTGGGTTGGCAATTTTTTGCTCTGCTTGCCAAGCAGAAAGACTGACAGTCAAGGGCAACACTGGCTTAGAGTATAGACTTTGCAAAACAGGAAGGAAGTTGCCACAAGATTATAAGCCTTATCATGTCACAAAGCAGGTTGAAGGGAAAGGAAGAAAAGTAGCAGGGAACTTGGCATGTGTCCCAGTAAAGCCAGATCATCATAAGGGCATTGTGGATGTAACTGAAAAGATCTCAACAAACTTACATGAAGTAGACCAGGTTGGTATATCAGACACTGGTTTTGAAACCAGGAAATCCAGAATTGGCTACTTATTAACTGTGTTATCTTGGTCAAGTTATTTCTCCTTTATGTCTCAATTTCTTTATCCGTAAAAGGAAGGTAGACAAGATGAATTCTAGAGATAAATCCTATAATCCTATACGTCAAAGATTCTTAACCTGGGGTCCGTGAACTTTAAAAAACATATGCATTTTGATAGCTTACAAATAATTGATTTTCTTTGTAATACTATGAGTTTATTTTATGTGCTTAACAACATTATTCTGAGAAGAGGTATCACCAGACTGCCATAAAAATCCATGACAAACAAAAAAAAGGTTAGGAGTCTCTGCTAGAAATGAAATCTTCTGGTCTTTCAGTAGCCATCCATTCTCTTCAGTAATAATAGTGAAGCTAGTGCGTTTGGAAATTGCCACCGTGAGACCCAGTGGTACCAGAAGGAAAAAGTGGTGGCAGAACTTAATAGGAAGTTTAGAATACTGGATCCGAGCAAATGTATGCATAAAAAAAGCTTCTGTAGGAAGTGCCAATGGTATTTGAAGGCTTTCTGGGAATAATTCTAAAGATACATCAAAATGGAGAAGCCAGAAAGAATAGAAAAGAGTCAAAGAAGGTCATCAAAGGGGCAACTGAGGGGGAAAAAAATGAGCAATTACAAAACCATGCTCCTGCTTTCTCATCTTTGAAATATCTTTAGGAGATATGCATTGAAGGTGTCTTTGTTAAAAGTAGGAGAAGGGTCAAGGAGGGACTCCATTGCCAATCACCATCTTCACAGTCACAGTGCAGAGAGCTGTGAAAGTACATGGTGCATACTGTTTCTAGATAACATAGATCATGTGACTGAGCAAAAGACAACCTTAAAAACTCCCAGACAGTTTCCCACTTGCTTGGAGAATTCCATGATAGACATTAAACCATAAGTTTCTTTTTGCTTTTGTCAGAATTTAGGACAGTGCTGGGGCAGCTAAGTAGCACAGTGAATAGAGCACTGGCCCTGGAGTCAGGAGGACCTGAGTTAACACTAATTAGCCATATGACCTTGGGCAAGTCACTTAACCCCAATTGCGCTGCCTTCCTCCCTCCAAAGAAAAGGCAAAAATTTTTTTAAAAAGAATAAAAAAAAAGAATTTAGGACAATGCTTATTATGTAGTAAGAGCTTAAAATTTATTTCCTTAGGAAATGGCCACTTTCCCCATTTTTATTTGACACACTTCTGAAAATGCTAGCGATACTAATAAGACAAGAGAAGGAAAATTTTAAAAGCCTGAAGACAGAGAAGGAAGAGATAAAACTATCCTTATTTGTTGACGACATTGTGGTTTAATTAGAAAACCCTAGAGAATCAGCAGAGATACTAATTGAAACAATAGTTTCAACAAAGTCTCAGGCTACAAAATACACCTTCAAAAATCAACAGCATTTTTATATAATAATAACAAAATCCAAGAGGCAACAGTAGGAAGGGAATTCCAGATGACTTTAAGATGCATAAAAATATCTGGAGATCAAACTATCAAAACACACAACAGACTTGTACAGATTCTGTTGCAACATATTTCTTAAAGAAATCAAGAACAGCTTAATTAGCTAGAGGCACATTGAGTGCTCATGGCTAGGCTATGCCAATATGTTAAAAATTACAATACTACCAAAATTATTTTGTAGTTTTAATACTATACTAATTGAAATATCAAAAGAATACTTTGCAGAACTCAGTAAAATTCATTTGGAAAAATAAAAAATCTAGAATATCAAGGGAAATAATGAAAAGAGGTAGGGATGAAGTGGAGAGAGCACTTTGAGAGCTCCAACTAAAAGCAGCAGTCATTCAAAACTAACTGGTATTGGTTAACAAATAGAGAGGCATATCAGTACAACAGACTGAACAAGGAAGAATCAGAAACAATGGAACTCTACTTACTATTCAATAAACTGGAAAACATAAGTTATTTAGAAAAGAACTCCCTCTTTCATAAAAACTGCTGGGAAACCTGGAAAGCAGTCTGGCAGAAGTTAGTCTTAGACCAACACTTTATGCCATATTTCACAATATATTCCAAATGGTTATATAACCTTATTATTAAAGATTGTACTATTAAAAAAAAGCACAACTAGAAAAGTAAGTCATATACCTTTCGCAACTATGGGGAAAAGATATTTATAGAAAAGTAAGTCATATACCCTTCACAACTATGGGGAAAAGATATTTATAGAAAAGTAAGTCATATACCCTTCGCAACTATGGGGAAAAGATATTTTCTTGGGGTGGCTAGGTGATGCAGTGAATAGAGCACTGGCCCTGGAGTCAGGAGGACCTGAGTTCAAATCCAGCCTCGGACACTTCACACACACATACAAATACACATACACACACACATACACACACACACACACACACACACACACACACACTAACTATGTGACTTTGGGCAAGTTACTTAACCCCAATTGCCCTACCTTCCCCCCTCAAAAAAAAAAAAGCAAAAAAAAGAAGATATTTTCTTAACCAAACAAGATATAGAGACAATTACAAAAAACAAAATAGATAGCTTTTACTACAGGGAATTGGAAAGCTTTTGCACACATAAAATTAATGCAACTAAGATAAGAAAAGAAATGGTTGAATAAGGAAAAAAATCTGTGTATCAAATTTCTTTGATAAGAGTTTGGTATTCAAGATATATAAGTAATAGATAGATGGACTCTAAAAGCCATTGCATGATAGGTAATTTGTTAAAGGTTATGAACACGCAATTCTCAAAAGAATTGCAAACTATTAACAACCATAGTTGGTACTAGTGTGGGACATTATACACATCTTCATACTTTTTTGATGTGTTGATAAATTATGCTGATTTTTTCTTATTCTTTTCCCTTTTTTGCCTCTTTGTCCTATATTATTTTGTTATATAGGATGGTTCTCTGAGAGAGGAAAGGGGAAAGATACTAGTGGGAAATCACAGCAACGTAAAACAACAAAAGACCTCAATAAAACTTATTTAAATATTTGCCTACTTGTTTGCCTGACAAATACTATTCCAGATATAATTTGTTCAGTATTTTGCTAAGTTTCACAATATACTCATCCAAGTTGTTGGCCAGTATTTTGGGGAATGTTCTATACGAAGTCCAAAATGAAGGTAGATTTCCTGTTAATGGAAATGTTCTGTTAATTCCCCTGTTTGCTGTTTATAGAACCAGATGCATCGTGCCCCAGGGCACTTCAGGGTCTCCTCAGTGAAATTTATAGCCTCTAAGTAGAAATTAGCCCATCACACAGAAGAAACCAAATAGATGAAAAATTAACCTTGCCAAGATTATGACATGCAGCTGAATGGGCAGATCATTGGGTTGGACTACCAAAGCATATATTTGGAAAAGCACTGTAAATGGACAATAATCCAGACCCAGAAGCAATTTGGAGGAAGAAAGCAGGCTGCATTGCATTTGTAAAATTGTATGTACCTTTAGTATTCCCAAGCTCCTTGCTACTGAAATCCATCTTTTTAAAAGACCTTCACCTTCCCAGTGATACTATATAGTTTTGAATCATGATGAAACATTGTGATCCCAGAATTAAAATTGTAGGTGACTAAAGTTTGAGCTCAAAGTTAGAAAGAAAAAACTTCCCAACAATCAGCTATCGTGAAGTGGAAATGCCTCCTAAGTTTTCTCCCTGGAAGACTTCAAGCAAAGTCTCAATATCCTCTTGGCAGGTTTGTGATCGAGGGGGTCTCTGTTCAGGTAAAAGACGGACAAAATGACCTGAGATTCTGTGGTTTGGATCTCATTGTTGAACTGCTGCTTCTCACTATATCTTGACTCAACCTAAGCCCCTCCTGTCTTTGTTTGCTAATGTGCCAGCCTTGACTATACCCAGACATTCAGCCTCCCTTCTCTTGCCTCTCTGGACTTTGATTGATTTCTGTTTTGGCCAGTGGTTCTGGTTGCTGACAAGTCCCCAGCTTTGCCCCACTGGTACTGTCAACAAGACCTTACCTCTGTCTACTAATGCCCACGGTTTTTCCCCTTCCACTCAGAAGGCATATGGTCTCTTGACTATATAGGACAGGACAGATATGCATGGGAGGCAGCCTGGTATCACAGGGAGACCCCTGGCCCAGAAGTCAGAAGACCTGGATCCTAGTCTTGTTTCTGCTACTGGCTCACTGTGTGACCTTGGGCCTCAGTTTCTTCTGTAAAATGAAGGAGTTGGACCCAGTGGTCTTTAAGGTGCCTCCCAGCTCTAACATTTTATGATTCTCATCTGTATTCTAGAATTTAAGCACAATCTTAGGAACTCGAGCATGGGAGGGACATTCTTCTCGTCCCCTCTCTGGTACATCCTGAGACTTTAGAGGTGGATTAAGCTGACCTTGGTTTGAGCCTGACATCCAGGTGTCAATCAAGCTATCATGTGACATAGAAGCTCTGGAAGGCTGTAGGTATTGGGGTATAGCACCATACATGTCCAGGTGGTACAGTGGATAGAATATCAAACATTGAGTCAGGTAGACCTGGTGTCAAATCCTCTTAGACACCAGACAAAAAATCACTTAATCTCTCAGCCTCAGTTTCCTCATCTGTAAATTAGGGAAATAATACCTGCCTTTGCAGGGTCATTGTTTGAAGATCAAATGTGATAACAAGTAAATTACTTCGCAAATTTTAGAGTACTTTGCAAATGCTAGCTACCTCTATATGGACATGTCACCTTCCTACCCATATATACATATGCTGGAGATGTCTCTGTTCTCTGCCCTCTGTCAATCCAGGAGTACAGACAATGGGGGACACATGCCTTACCCTATCATTTTTCTCTTCATCCCCACAGGCTCTGCTTGGAAAATAGGATCCAGATCGTCCACCATGATATCACCTCTGGTACGTTCCTCTGGACCTTTTCCTTTTCCTTCCACACCTTATCCTCAGCAATCTGGCAGATACAGTCACCTGTTGGTTCTCCCCACTGGGGCCTCTCCCCAGTTTACTGACTAAATACTGGGACTCCTGCTTTCAGGTTCTTGATTACCTTGATAACTCCTCTTAATCACTTCATTTATGATCACATATCCTTGAAGCTCATCTTAGGTGACGCCTTTCCTGGTCCTTCATGGGTCCTTCATTGCTCCCCAATTACTAGCACTCTCTGCAGCTTCAGGTTACCTGGTCTCATCCTTCTCTGTATACATATATAGCCTTCCAGGAGATTATAAGGTCCTTGAGGATAGGTGTCATTTTATTGGTATCCTTGTAATTCCCAGCACCCAGCATAGTGTTTCACATACTGTAGGAACTTAATACATGTTTGTTAAACAAAATTTTTATTTACCCTAGTCAAAACAACTGTTTTCCCTCCCCCTTCCACCACCAATTTCCCATAGTAGAATGTTATAACCAGCTCAGCTTTCTTTTGATTTCATTGCTTTCACCAGAGGAGTCATATTACTGATGCAAGGAAGCAGAGAAGAGCTGAATTGAACTTAGAAGGGGTAAAGGCAATAACTATGGGACTTCTCCCCAGTTAGTCCTTCATAGTATAGTTTCATTACTATAAATGTCAAATGCAAACTTATTTGGATGTAAATGCTAAAATCCCTCTCTATATAATTTTTGGATTATACACAATGCTGCCCTTCCCCTCACTGGCATGAAAACTCAAGAGTTGACTCTAGCTCTTTAGGACATTCAAAAAAAGACTATTCTTTGTATAGTTCCTAGAACATGAGTGATCTGGGAAAACAGTGTTTGTGGGCTGGTAAATCTTGGTTACTTATTTGCAAGGCTGACTTATGAAGTCCCACAGCATGGATTCAAATCTTAATTTGGCAGCCAAGTACCTATATGACTTTGGGCGTGTCACTTGGCCTCTCTGGGCCTCAACATCCTCAGGACTGGACTGAATGATGTTCAAGATTCCTTCTAGCCCTCAAATCTGATTTGACAATTCCTCTGCTCCATGCTACACTATGCATCTTGTAAGATGGGATCTGATCCTCCTGGGTCTTGCACCTAAAAAGACAAGTCAGGTCAAGAGATAGGCAATGGGAGTAGGAGGGAGTTGATGATTCAGAGCGGAACTGTCTCCTCCAAAATTCACAAGAGGAGAGGCAGTGTGCCATAATAGAAAGAGTCCTGCACTTGGAGTCAGGAAAACCTGTGTTTGAAGCCTGCCTAAGATGCTTGTTAGCTGTGTGGCTCTGGCCAAGCCACCCTCTCTTAGCCTCAGTTTCCTTACCTGGAAAATAGGGATAATTGCATCTAATAATTTTGTTGTAAGGATCAAGTGAGATTACCGTATCAGTGTCAGTTGTTACAGGATTGTGGATTTAGAGAAGGAAGAGTCTTTAGCAACCATTTAGTCTAAGTGGTTCTCAACCTTCCTAATGCTGCAACCCTTTAATACTCATACGTGGGCGTATCTGCATGTGGATGGACCCGCCTGGAGATGGATAAAGGAGCTGAGTGGTGTCTTGGTTCCTAAGACCATGGGAAATATGTGTTTTCCGATGGTCTTAGGCGACCTCTGTGACCTCTGTGAAAGGGTCGCGACACACAGATTGAGAACCGCTGGATTTCTAGCTCCATTTAGAAAGACATAGGAAGTGACTGGCTGAGCTGGGTCTTGAATGCCCAACTTCTGATTCCAAGTCCAGCGCTCTCTCTTTTCTCCCTTGCCTCTCTGTTTGTGGCTCCTCACCCTGGGGGTCAGAGGCTGGGTGCTGCCCAGCCTGGGACAGAGGAGTCCTCCTTCTTAATACAGGAGTGAACAGGGAACAGATGCTTCCGTGGGGGCCAGTGGACTTCATAGTCAGCAACCCCCCATACATCTTCCATCGTGACATGGAACAGCTGGCTCCAGAGATCCTCAGGTACATGCATTTTCCCATCCTTGGAGGAGAGGCCTGTGTAACAGGAGACAGAGGGAGGAAGGGAGAAACATGCTAATTTTCTGGAGTTGGGGGAGGGGGGTTGTGGTCTGATGAACCTGAGAGATCTGTGAGGAGGCATGTTCTTTGCCTTACTTGGGGGTTCTTCTGAGTCTACTGCTTCAGTCCTTTAGCCCTGGGCTACATGATTATTTTAGCATCTGTATTAGCACATTATAGTCATTAAGCCTGACTGAGAGTGGCCTGGGGAGTGGCCCAGCCATGACCCTTCAGGCCCAGGCCACAGGAAGTCGCCTTCTCCTTGTTCTTGCTCCAGCTATGAAGATACCGACAGTTTGGATGGAGGAGAGGATGGCATGAGGGTGATAAGAGAGATCCTGTCCCAGGCACCCATGCTGCTGAAAGACTCGGGGTATGAGAAGAGGGAGGAGCAGGGTGGGAGGAGGAGCCGGATGGGAGTTTTCTGGGGTGAGGCCTTCGCTGTTCCCTCATCCCTTATCTCATGAGTCATCGCCCCATTGGGGAGATTTTGCCCAAACCTAAGGCCAGTCAGTTCCATCTGTGATGACAGCTTTTCTCCAGTGCCTACAGATATTCTCTGCCACCCTTAATCATGACCTAAGGGAACAGAACACAGGATGGAAAAGGCCCAAGCCGGTAGCCAGGAGACCTGAGCTCTGCCACTGACTTCCCTGTGTGATCTTAGTTGACATAGTTCCTCCAGAGAGCATAGAATTTTAAGGCTGGGGGAGTCACAAGAATTTCACTGGGACTCAGTTTCCCAGTCTATAAAATGAGGGAGTTGGGTGAAATGGCCTATGAGACTTTAAAAAATTTATGACATTTGTGTTTTTAAAACTTTGAGTTCCAAATTCTCCCCCTTCCTCCCGTCCCTCCTACTACTCCTTGAGAAGGCAAGTGATATGTTATTAACTGTACATGCAAAACCATACAAAGCCTTCCCGCTTAGCCACGTCACAAAGAGAAAAGCAAAGAAACAAAAATGAAAAAGCAGCTTCAGTCTGTGCTCCGTGCTCTCCCTGGAGCTGGATAAGCCTTTTTCATCATGTGTCCTTGGGAATTCTCTCGGATCATTGTAACGTATTCTTTCACAGCTGATCATGAGACTTTTCAAGAGACTTAGCAATAACAACAGCTCACATTTATTTCGCATTAATTAAACTCTAGAGTTCACAAAACGTGCTACATACATTATCTCATTTGATTCTAACAACCCATTGAGGAAGGGGATACTATCATCCCCATTTCACAGGAGAGAAAACTGAGGTGCATACGTCCTTCACATTCTGTTGTTCATTGGATATGGGCCAAGCCAGTTTCCACTGGTCACCATGAACTTCCTTTAATAAAAGTACTGAGGTTATTCTAAATAGACAGCCAGACTCTCACCAGGATTGGCATGGGCAAAGCTGGAGTGTCCCCAGCCGGAAAAAAGCCGATTGGTGTTTTCAAGATTTCCTTAGCACTTTAACATTTACAAAGAATGTCCCTGTTATGGGAAGGAATGCAGGTGTTGCTTATCCCCATTTTACAGAGGGTAAAAACTGAGGCATGGGCCCAGAGTCATGTAGGAAGTAAGGGGAAGATCCAGAACTTTAATTCAGGTCCTCTTGACTCGGGACTTGGTGCCTGTGCCAATATGTTCCACTGCCTTCTAACCAGACGTCTTTTTTCTTTCCCTCTCCACAGAAGCATCTTCCTAGAAGTTGACCCTCGGCATCCTGAGCTGGTTGGGAATTGGTTACAAAGCCGTCCTGACTTGGATCTCTCCATCTCAGCCACACATGTTGACTTCTACGGCAAGTAAGGCTTTTCATCCCCATGACTCCATCTCTCTCTCCATCCCTTCTGCTCTTTCCTGTCCAGGCCCTATGAAAACCCTCAGTAAATATCACCTTGATTGTTCTTGTATGACCCTCATGTTTCTGACCTAGCCACTGGGTCTTTTACTCTAATCTGTGTCTCTAGCAATGGGGATAGGCTGCACTGAGTTCTTCCCACTCTCAGCCAGTCAGTCTTGGGGCTAAAGGCAGACATCTGTGAGTCCACCAATGGCCTTCATCAAGGCTCCATCTTCAAGCCAGAGTCAGAGGTCATTCTATGACCAAGGATGAGTTTTCCTCTATTCAGAGCTAACTGAGCCCTCTGAGGAACAACTCCCCAACTGTTCAGTCCCTATTAACTTAGATTTTCTTGGCAACGCAGGACTGATTTGAGCTCTGATTCTCTCAGTCTTTGTCTGTTTGGGCAGTCCACCTCTCCTGGGAGCCCCAGTGTTGGTGGATTCAGGCAGAGACCTTTCAGGGCTTTCTTGCTTTTCCTGATGACTCCTAGTACCTGCCTTATTTCTTCCCATCTCTTTTAGGCCCCGGTTCCTACATATTCAAAAGTCAAGAGGTGCTGGCAGTAGGTATACCCAGAAAATACCAAACCTCTAGCTCACAGGAGCTTCCAGCAAATCCAATTTTTTAGAGCACTGATAATGCAGCAAGAGGCAAGGTCATCCTCCCAGGATTGGGGGCCCAGACTCCAGGAGTGTGGGGCTCTCCATGGTGGAGGAGTCGGGGTGGGGGAATCTGTGGTGATCTTTTTCCATCCAGCCTCTTGCTACCAAGATGCTCAGGTTTAGAATAGATACTGGAGGATCTTTACCCCTGTCCTGGGCCCATTCACTGGCAGTGGAGGGGGTATTTATTCCCCTGCACAGAAATATTCCTTATGGACCCAAGGGAGAACTTAGCACCTCCTCTTCCTACCCCCCACCAACACCCCCACCCCATCAACAACCACTCCTAACCAGTCAATATGGAAAAAAACCGATTGTCCTGACCAGAAACAGTGACAGACAAAAATGACCTCCATTGGTCCTTTCTAAAGAGTACTGGATTTGGAGCTAGCAGACCTAGATTCAAATCTGTGACCAATTTTGCCACTACTAGCTGTGAGATATGAGCCTCAGTTTCCTCTCCTGTTGAAATGGGAATAATAATATTTGATCCCCTTTACAGAGTTATTAGAATGAAATAAGACAATGTACATAGCATGTTTTGTAAACTCAAGAGTTTAATTAATGTTAAATAAATGCAAGCTGTTATTATTACTATGTCTCTTGAAAAGTCAATCTTTTTGTGAGTGTCTGTTGAGGGGATGGTGTGGGAGGATTAGTCAGTCAACAAGCATTTACTAAGCCCTTACTTTGTGGTAGGGGCTGGTGACTAATAGGTCAAGCCTCCCCCAAATTTCTGTTCTCAATTGAACCTTGGATTTATTTAGCTAAAAGGGTGGGCGGGGCCAAGTGGCACACTGCCTTTATTCTCTTGTTCCCCCAAAGCCAGTTGCTGGCTTTTACAAAATATTAACTTAGTCTCGCCTTGGTTTTTTTTTTTTATTTACCCATAATCTATTTGTTACTACTGGAGATTTTGGTGAAGTTAGAAACTAGAAGTGAATCTGAATGCCTTTAGCCACCAAAGCCCTCTGCTTATCAGACAACATTTGCTTTTCTGTCTTTGCCAGAGAAGAAAATAATCCTGAAGATTCTGCTTTCTCTGCTCCCTAAAGGGGCAGGCATTTTATGCTTTGGGCAAAGCTCACACAAAGACTGGGTTGGCAGTTCCCCTCCATTCCAGAAGCTAGGTGGTGCAGTGGTTAGAGCACTAGACTTAGAAAGATCTGAATTCAAATCCAGGCTCAGACACTTACTAGCTGTGTGACATCCAGGGGGGTGGGAGGTGGGGGCACTAAAATTAAAGCAGTAATTCTGGCTCTGATGTCCATGAGCAGTGAGAATAGTCATCAGGGGATAGAGTGCTGGGCCTGCAGTCAGGGAGACCAGAATTCAAATCTAGCCTCAGACATTTACTAGCTACATGACCTTGGGCAAGTCACTTAACCTCTCAGTGTTCTAGGCTACACTGAGAGTCAAGCTGTGGTTAAGGTACCATTTATAGCATTAGAGGGAGTTCCTACATGGATGAAATGACAGATAACATAATAATAGCAAGCATTTATATGGTGTTTTAAGGTTTGTAAAGTACTTTATAAATATCGTCTCACTTGTGATCTACAAAAAAGGTTCCCTTTAAAAAAAAATAGAAAGAAAAAAGAGGCTTTTACGTTTGACAAAGCCTTTTCCCATTCATTCTTATTTGAACAACAGTCCTGGGAAGGGGAGGGGGTAGTGATTAATATCTCCATTTTACAACTGAAGTAACTAAAGCCAGGAGATGACTTGCTCAAGGTCACATGGATAGTCAGTGACAGAGCCTGGGGGCTCCTGATTGTGGGAGGCTGGTGCTCTTAGCTTCATCCCAGATTGTTTCAGTAGCTCAGGCACGTTTATGCTCCCTCTTAAGCTCGTTCCAGAAGCCTCTTGGTTGGTGCGGCACTTTTGAGAGCCTGCCACATGGAAGACAGTGCTATCAAAATGGCAGCCTTGGTGAGCTGCGGGCATTCTGGACAACTCAGGGAATGGTGGCTTTGGGCTGCAAAGGGCCAGGGCATGGGGAACCTATCTCTTTTCCTCCATCTGTGGGAATGGTTTTTTCACACAATGAAAAAAATTGACCCCTCATAATTCAATTCAGCATGCCCATTTTATTGAGGAGTGTACTGTGCCCAAGGCCTTGCACTGGCACTAGCAACAAAAATGAAATAAGGAGCCCCCAATTTCAAGGAGATTACAGTGTCCCAGGAGATAAAGGCACACCAGGGAGAGTAAAAGCCATACATACAAGAGATGTGGGCCAGGGGTTGAGGGCTGGGAAGAGAAATGGCTTTTAGCATTTAGGTAGATAGAGCCCAGGACCTGGAGTCAGGAAGACCTGAATTCAAATCCTGCCTCACATACTTAAATAGCCTTGTTACCCTGGGCAAGTCACTTATCCTTCTGCCTGCCTCAGTTTCCTCATCTGTGAAATGAGGAATAATAATAACCTCACAGGGTTTGTTGCGAGGTTCAAATGAGATAATATCCAAAAAGTGCTTTGTAAACTTTAAAGTCTATTAAAAACTAGTTATTATTACTGTTATTTCATCTGTTGGGTCATGGAGGAAATAGCACTTGAACTGATTCTGGAAGAATGGAAGGGATTTCAGCAGAGGGATACGGGGAGAGCCAGGGGCAGGGTGAGTCACTATTAGAATGTAAGCTTCTTTAGAGCAAGAACTGTATTGGTATTACTAGTACAGGGCTTGACATAGAGGAACTATTTTTAAATGGTTTTCATTCATTTATTCATTTGCTTATTCATTCATTCATGGAAGACATTGTGAAGAAGGCACAGAAATAGGAAAAGACTGGGTGACACCAGAGAAGTGAACATAGCACAGTTTGTCTAGGCTGACTATGAAGGGAAGAACCCTGGGCACTTAACAGAAATGCCCAAACACGGCAATGAGGGGCCACCTAGGATGTCTCTGCTCCATGAGAGGATGGACTCTAAAGGGCCCAGCGTTGCCATGATTCATTGAAGGAGCAGGCTGGCAGCAGGAGCCAAAGTGGGAGATGAATGGATAGGGCCCCAGACAGCCACAGATACCACAGTAATCCCTTTCGTGAGCGCTGGGTTTCCTCGTTCACCATGCTGAAATCGATTCCAGCATGACCAAGGCTCCAAGCCTCAGAGCGCTTCCATTTTTCTTTCACATTTGCGTAGTTTGTTACTTAGTTCTACAAAAAGTTCTCTCTATCCAGGGAAGACCAGGGCCTGGGGCAAAGGGGGCAAGGAACAGTAACTCTGGCAGGCCATGGTCTTCCGAGGACATCTCATTCCCCAGTACTGTCAACCTCTCATTGCCTGGACGTTGCCCATACTCTCCCAAACCTCTCATTCGATAGTCGGAAGCACAGAGAGTTGGAAGGACGCTGCAATGAGGACTTGACCCTGCATCTTCTGACTCTAAATCGAAGATTACTTTTTTTTTTCCTCCCCCAGCTATATAGTTAAGTCTATGAACGTTCCGTTTTGTGTTTTTTCCCCTACAACTCCCAAGCTTGGGACACATTTGTGGTGCTGACTGATCCTGGCAAGGCACCAGCAGAGGGTGCTGTAACTTCATCCTTGGCCTTGGATGGCTACCATGCATCACCTGGGATTCTGAGGACAGCCCTGAAGACTGACCACAAAGCAAACCAGGGACCTATAAAAAATGTCCCCAATTCTGGGCTTGGGAAGGGCCTTTGCTGTTAGGGCCTGGTCGCCCAGGAGCCCAGGACCACATGCGTGCTGTATTGGTCAGCTACCCGCCCTTCCCCAGTAGGAACCGAGAGATAGAACCATTAGCCTGGGGTGGTAGAGAGAGCTCACCTGGGGTCCTGTCTAATTAAGTCCTAAGGCACTGATTGCTGCCCCTCTTTGAGAGGTGAGGGGGCATAATCTACAAGTGAGAACCAAAGAGAAGCAGCTACGTGTCAGGTTGTACATCCCCTCACCATCGGCACCTCCCCACCCCCACCAGAACTATTTTTTCAACTTGTTCAGTTGTATCCAATCATTCACAACCCCATGTGGGGTTTTCTTGGCAAAAGATATGAGAGTGGTTTGCCATTTCCTTCTCCAGTTCTTTTTACAGATGAGGAAACTGAGGCACACGGGGTTATGTGACCTGCCCAGGGTCACACAGGCCAGGCCGGCTCTCTATGTCCTAGTTGCCCTATTTTATTTTCGACCTCATCTTGCCCCTACCAGATGATCCCTGTGGCTTTATTGCTTCTGCCCTGAGCAAAGGGAATTCAATAAAAGTGGATGTACAAGGGTTTTAGAGAGTCTAAAACAATGCAAATGTGTAAATGAAGGAGACTGTTGGAACCACAGGCTCTGGGTCTGCTCCAGGAACAGGGAGCTCTAGGTTTGGGGGGTTGGGGAGTTGGGGGATGGGCAGGAGGTGGGGGGGAAGAATGAGAGCTTCCCAGCATGTACACGCTGAGGACAGTCTGCTACCCCCCACTCCCAGCCCCTCCACGCTGGTGTTTTTAGCTCAGCAGCCCAGTTCAATCTCACACCATTTAAGGAGTCATATAAGGTTAGGAAGACCCAGGGCAGAACTGACTTTGGGGCAGATCTCCTGTCTGGTCTTGTTAGGGCAGGGACAGCCCTGGGCCAGGTAGGGCTTCTGAACCTTGGGATGCTTTTGGGGGGAACAGGGGTGGAGGCCCGAGGAACAGTGAGAGACAGAGCTGTTGGGTGCTGGGGCCAAGGCCAACTTTAGGGAGGATGTGACTCTAGTCCACCTTTCTGGTTTCATCTAGAAATAATGGGTTAGTACTTGGGCTTCCCAAAGCGGTGGAAGGGCACTAGGACCTAGAACAGGGAGAACAGAACAAGCTGTGATCCCTTGGGCAAGTCACTTCCATCTGAGCCTTGGTTTCCTGAAAATAATAGCACTCATACTGCCTGCCTCACAGGCTGTTGTGAAGAAAATGTGCGCCATTCTAATTCAGGCCCCTCAATGTCTTCATTTGCCAGATGAGAATAATCTCTCCTCTCTTTCTTCCTCTCCCTTCTCTCTCTTCCCTCAATCTCCTTTTCTTTTCCTTCATTCTTTCCTCCTCTCCTTTTCTCCCTTTCTTCCCTTTCTCCTTCCTTCCTTTGCTTCTCTATCTTGACCAGATGTGAAGTACCGTGACCCCTCACTGTCCCAATCTCAACTGCTGACCATCACAATGTTTGACCTGCTCTGCTTCTGAACTGGACCAGTTTGTCCCCCTTTAGTCCCTTTTTATAGGTAGCTACTTGGCGGGGAAGGGGAGTGGTTCATGAATCTGGATCTATAAAAATGAACTTCTACTCATCTTTAACTATAGCCTGCTCCTGGCTATAAGGAACGTGTGAAGTTTAGGTCTGTGCAACCACCACTCCCCTCACATAGCCTGCCACATCCTATGACCAGAGGGCATTTCCATCCCACCTTTGGCACAGAGCCCCAGCAGAATGACTTCAGACTCAAGCTATGACTCTCTCCACTTCCCACCACCCCCCTCACAACTATACAGGTGATTGAGACAACCATAGCCTGCCCAATGCTGCTGTCAGCTCAAATAGGCAGTCTGGGAACAGGCAGAAGTGCTGAACCCTTCACCCCACTATAGGTAGGTAGAGAATGAGGACACCCTTTCCTGGAGTGTGGCTCCAGAAACATTGGTTGATAAGAAAGCAGTCTATGGCCAGCCTTTGTGGATGCTGGTAAAACTGTTCTGTACTAACACCAGGGCAGTAAGGGCTCTCTGGCCCCATCCAAGCCTAAGGCACTGTAACAGCAAGCTCCCTAGCATCCCCAGGATGGCCTGCTTGCACAGGGTTTTTTTGATCTGCTTTTCTAGGAAAGACTGCCCAAAAAGGGATTAATAATCCTACTTTTAATTACGTTCACTAGTTCAAGGGAAAGGTCAGCACCCTGAACGTCAGAGAATATAACAGAAAATACAAGCAGAGAAATTCGCATAAAGACCTACAGAGAGGGCTCTGACTGCCTGAATCAAAGCAATATTGCTATATACTTTACACACACCACTAGATGGAGAGAGCCTTTACATCTGAGCAGTTGGTGATCTGAACATAGAACTACTCAGAGTCTCCACCAGGAAATCAAACAGTCCTGGTAAACAGACCCCCCCCCCCTCCAAAGCAAAATACCAATTCAGGTATATATACATTTCTCAAAGCCAGAAGGCACCACAACCCTCATGATTCAGTGGCTAATTAGGTTAGTACCAAAAGGTGTGAAAGCCTTCCTACAAGCAAACTTCCTCCTAAGCAAGCTTCTGTTTAAGCAAGTTCCTCCCCCAGTGGGCTCACAGCTGGGCACATAGGCCTATTAATAGGCAGGGAAGATCTTCCTATTTCATTAACATTACAGGCATCCCCTAAATAAGGGCCAAGGAAGGAAAGGCTTGGGAGTCAAGGTCTCTGAGGGTCTTTTGGTACACTCTCTGCAGATTATTATAGGTAGAGTCAAATGGAAACCCTTGGAGTTGCCTGACTCACCCCACATAGTTGACACCAAACCATAGATGGTGGGGAAAGGGAAAAAAATCTTCCTTCTCTAATGATAGAGATGAAAGAAGTTGGAGTATTTCATTATACCAACTCCCAAATCTGTGTGACCTGTGAGGAAGGTGGATGTGACAAGGGGTCAAGGGGTCAGGGAGTCCAGGAACCCCAATAACCAGAGTCCCTGGAAAGCAGTCTGGAATGAATTCACGGACTCAAGCATTCTCTAAGTCAAGGTAGCAAAGATTTATTGTTACACTGTACAGCAGGCAAGAGTTCTTCGGGAACCTGCAACCTTAGAGGGGTACAATTAAAGTTTTTGTAGGATAATCTATGGTAGAACCTGTGCCAAATGTGCTAACTAGGTGAGTGAGGGTGGGATTAGGGAGGAGTTAAGGAGTGGTCAGTCCTTAAAGGAACATACACTTTTAATATCTACTACACAGGCGTTTTACCCAGTCTTCACTGGGAAATAGCCCAAGGCGGAGCTACATGAAAGTATGGTTTTAGGCTTGAAACATCACTAAGTGGTCAGGCCTGACTGAGAAAACTCAGGTGGTCCCCATCAATGTCTTGTTAGACAAGATAGATGTTGGGAATAAATTTCTATTCCAAGCTAACCAGGGATTCAGGATGTGTATAATGAGCTAGGGAGTATGCCTATAACTGAGTGTAGTACACATATCACAGGTGTGAACCAGTACACAGCTGCTTCAGCCAGCACACAGCTGGGCCCAACTACTAAATTCTCTAACTGCAGCTGGCCACTGTATCAGGAAGAGAGATCAGTATATTGCCAGAGTATGCTGCCCTTGAGCTAGAGAGAAACTGCCTGAGACAGTGTTTGAGGCTAGGGAGAAATGTGACTTTGAAACTGGATGTGATTTTAAAAACTGTGGTTCAAGCACAGGCACCCAGGCACCTTTAGATGGCACCTTACAGCTTTACAGAGGGCTGAGCATAGTTGTCAGATCACTACAACTGTGCCTGACCACTCCTTCCCCAATGAGGGTGTCGGCTAGGTAGCCATGGCCCAGGGCACATGGTATGAGATTGATATCACTTGTATTTTTTTCCCTCTTTGCCTGTGTTTGAGATTGGTTGCTTTTGCCTAGGAGGGAGTCTAGTATATATTCAGTGCCTTTCTCCAGGCGTACTTGAATTCTTCCTTCATTCTGCTGCGTCCTGGTGGGCAAAGAACTGAAAGAGGCTTTTTCCCCTTGAGAGAACAGAGGTACATCAATCATTAACATTGATAACATAGGGTTGACTGGGCCAAATGAGGTCAGAGTGACCTGGAAGATGCCCATCTCACTTGCCTGGATCCCCTAGATGTTAGTACTCTTTACAGACTAGTTGTGACTATGCCAGAGGTTGAGTCCTCTTTTCCAGGCCCTAGAACCCAGCCTCCTCTGATAGCCCAATGGACCCTCACTTACAAGAACCCAGCTCCTAAGGAACATTATTTTGCCTGGTTTAACAATGACTGTATCTGCTATGAGAGGCTGTATTTCAGCAGCAACTAATCCAGTAACACTCCCCTTGGGAGTAGGGGAACTGGCAAATCCTCCCAGTGGGACAAGTTGCAGGTTGCGTAACTACTGTGTGAGACAGCCTTTTGGGATGGGGCAGAGAAGAGTTTCATGTACTCTAAGTCCTGTATAGTAGCCCTGGGGCTGGCTAAGGGGAGAGAACAGGCCTGGACAATCAAAGACTCCTCTTTGGGGACAGTATCAGTGGAGGAGTTTAGCCAATGCCTCCCTCTGCATACAAATGTGGAGGCATGTTAGCTCCCACCAGGCAGCTGGGTGGGACAGTGCATAGAAATGCTGGGCCTGGAGTCAGGAATAAATGAGGTCAAATCTGGCCTCACATACTTCTTAACTATGTGACTTTGGGCAAGTAAATTAACCTCTATTTGCTTCAGTTTCCTCAAGTGCAAAATGGGTAATTCGATAGTGCCTATCTTCCAGGGTTGTTGTGAGAATCAAATAATATTTGTAAAGTGTCTAGCATGTAGTAGGTGTTTAATAAATGCTTCCTTCTCTCATTCCTTTTTTCCTTCCTCCTATCCTTCCTTCCTTCTCTCCTTCCTTCCCTTTCCGTTCCTTTCCTTCCTTCTACCTGAAACATTATATGACCTATAAATTAAACAACAAAGTTGGAACCATTGTAAGAACAGCAGAGCTTGGGGAGAGGGTTCACTGTCAGTCTGAAAATGGAGGGGGCGATGTGCTGGGTGCAGGACCGTATGATCCTCCTAAGGACGAGTCAGCTATTCCTACCCAGATGGGTTCTTTGGACCAATCAGAGTACCTACCCAATCCAAATGGCCCTGGAACAGTCCCCAGCTAGCAAAATAACTCTCTTGCCCCATGTCAGGGCAAGAGATTTGCCTTTGCTAATCACTAGTTTTATCATCATGCTCCTAATAGCCCAGATCAGATAGCTAACCTCCCTGAAATCATGTCTGTGATGAATCAATGCCACTTTCAGAAAGAGGTGCATTTTCCGGTCCAGTGGTCAGTGGTTTCTTGGATCCAGCCTCCAGAAAGGCTTTCCTGAGAAGAATGGAATAATTATCTGACATGGTTCAAGGAGAGCTTTTTCAGTCTCTTTATTTCTTTCCCAGCACAAAATCACCTGTGCCTAGAGGTCCTTACCTCCCTCAGAGGATTTTATATGCCAGAAATGGCGCAGGTTTCTTTCATTTGGCAAGCTTCCCTTCCTTTTGAGATAGTTTGGACAATAACGTTCCAGAAAGGGCTTAGGAGGCCCAAAGAATGCTATTGTTAAGAGGTATCTTGCTTTCTAACAGCATGGAAAGTTGAAACTGTTATTGCCTTACTTTGACAAATGTGTATTTACTTGGAAGAAAGGAAATCCTTTAGCTGACTTGACAGTAATACTGAGTCCCAGTATGAAGGTGAGGAGAATTCTTTTGTACCCCTTGTGGAAGAAGGGGACAGCACCTTTGCAGAAGCTTTTAAGGGGGCCTGACATAGCTCCCTCGATATGGCTCCCAAGGAGGGTGAGGCTTGACTGGGGGAGTCAGGAAATTCTGAGTAGGTGGCAGTGCCTCATTATCTATTTAAATCATGGAACAGGTTGTATCCAAGAGGCTTATGACCCTTAACCACTTTAATACAGATGACCCTTATGTTCAGTGAGGAGTAGGTGACGATGACAAAGGTGTCATCACTATGATGTGGTTCTGATGTTCCCGGAGCTGCTCCCACTCATTGTCACCGCCTTAATCAGGAGAACAGCTATGTACTTCAAAGATCAGCCACCATTTACCACATGGACGAGATCAATGAAATATAAGACTTGATCCTTCCAAAAGGAGGTGGAAAAATTTAGAATTTCTGGTCTTCATTCTCTTTGTTCATGACTTTGACCACTCCTTCAAGGGACTGTCAAATTTGTTTGTTGTGTATCTTATTTCGTATTTACCATCTTTTCAATGGTTTTTTTCCTTTCCTCTTTTTCCTCCTGGTGCTGTCTGTGCCAGACTCCTGGAATACTTGAGATTAAGATTTGTTCAGTAACAACCCTAAGGCTATTTAAGTAGTGTGGACCAGCTTCTAGAAGATCATAAGAACTTTACCACCAAGGGCTGTAGTGTGGCAGAAGTAATATCCTAAACCCTTAAGCTAGTTTTTCCCTGAAAGGTGACGAAGCTGTCCCCAAGTCTTGAGTGTCCCATCGGGTAAGGCCCAATCTGTGTCTCCCTTGATGCAGCTTCCTGGAAGCCTCTGGCTGTATTGATGTGGCTTCCTGGTCAATAAAAGGCATGAAAAGGCCCACCCATGTGGGGTTGGGGCCTCTTAGACTTGGCAGATGTCTCAAGACCATGGCAGTCACCACACCCTGCCTTGCTGACCAAAAGCTTTTTCATGTGGAGATGAAGAGAGTCATGTCTACCCAAGCTAAGTGCTAATATAGCCTTGCTGACTCCTTTCTATGCCATGGCTAAGTTAGTTCCTTTTGTTAACTGTGAGCGCTTCATTTTGTTCCCAAATCAAACCTGAACTAAGAGGGTACTGGCCCGAGTCAGGCCCACCCCTTATAGCATGGTTATTCTAGAGAGGAGAAAATGATCCTGGGCCTCAAAGACTTAAATGGTTTCTATTTAAAGATGGAATTACGTTTGCCTGATTGGCCCTAGAAAGTCGAAGTAGGAGCCATAGGTAGAAATTACAGGGAGACAGATTTCGGATCAATATCATAAAAGACTTTCTAATTGCAGTGCCCACTCTGGACTCTCTCCAGCACTAGCAGGTTAGATTTCTAAAATGTGTCTCTTAAATGATCCACACAATGTTCTAGAGATGAATTGGAGATTCTAATATGGTTGCTCACAAGGCCCCATCTAGTGTGTTACCTCTGTCCCATATCAATCAATTAGTCACCATCTCCCCAGTGTCAATTAACCAATTAATAATTAACTTTTACAAAGGTATATTTATTAATATGGTATAGCAAGGACTGAAGTACAACATCCCCCTACACTGGCAGGTATATTCTCCCCTCTGCCCTGCCTGGGAGGAGGGAACTCAAGTTTAACCTGGTTGCTACAAAATATTCCACCACCAAGTTCACTTGTGCATGTGGTATGACTGATGGATAAGTGGCCCCTATACTTACAGATGTGGTGTTTTAGTTCCTGGGTTAATTCACTGCTGGGCTAGGTATATCAGGCCATTCCTTACCCTACTTGGCTATTGTTGGTCTTCTTGTAGAGAGGACTTTTGATGACTTTTCTGGTCTTTTGAAGCTCACAAGTCAATACCTGGTCCCTTCCATCTCTAATACTCATTCATTCAATAATCAGGGGAAAAAATAGAAAGAACCAAATTAAATAAGAGCAGTCTTCCTTCCCAGTCACATGCAGAATATGTGGGAGAGAGGACCTGATGCCTCTTCCAACCTAGGAGGCATAAAATACTTCTTGGTTCACTTATCACCAGGGAAGACAGAGAGAATTCACCCATTCAAAGAGGCTTTTGTCACCTTGCAGTAAACCAACAGGGAACTGTTAAAGGATACCTGCACCTGCTCTGAAACAGAGAGGCAAAGGACTCCTCCATCAGTCACTTCCAGAATTGATTCACTAAGCCTCCACCTGGAAGCTGCATACGTCCTAAGGACTGGGCCCTCATTGGCCAGTCCTTCCTCTTACAGGTCTGTCCCAACTCCCCATCCTAATAACTAAAACTGCCCCCAAAGCAAAATGTGCTGCCTTGTTTGGTGGTGAATTCCCTGTCCCTAGATGTGTTCAGGCAGAGGTTGCATAACCAACCACCTCAAGTTATAGGGTGCTGCCGAAGGGACTCTTGAATGGGGAGAGGTGTTGGGCTTAGTGACCTCTTCTAAGCATTTTTTTAAACTCTCATTTTCTCCCTTCCTTGGATTCTGACATGCTTGGAAGGGGACCAGTGCTTGCTAAGGTTTGTACATTCTGATTGTGAGTCATTGAAAATTACCCCAAGCCTGAAAGGGATTAGTCTGAGTCTTAACAGAGTCCAATAGGTATGCATCTCAAAACAAGCCTAGTGCTAACTCGGGCAGCCAATGTTCATCGAAAAAAGAATTCCAGTCCCAGTCAATGGCCCTTCCCATAATATATGGAAAGCAGCTGGATCAAACCTGACTCCAATCTGA
The DNA here is from genome assembly GCA_028627135.1 of Pseudochirops cupreus. Lineage (NCBI taxonomy): Eukaryota > Metazoa > Chordata > Mammalia > Diprotodontia > Pseudocheiridae > Pseudochirops > Pseudochirops cupreus. Next base: position 354,304,938 of record CM053583.1, read on the forward strand.
GCACCATCTTTGCATTTTCTTCCCTTCTCTGTCTCTACCCTCTTGGCTTCACCTCCTTCCTTATTGCTTCATAACTGCCTCCAGTTTCTACCCCTATAGTGATATAGCAGAAACAGAACATTAGATTTGGAGCCAGAGAACCTTGGTGTAAATCTTGGTCCTGTCTGGGTCTCACTTTCCCCCTCTATAAGATAATTTCTAAGGATCCTTCCAGCTCTAAATTCTATGATCCATCACTATGCTGTGGCAAGCCAAGACCATGGGTTTGAGAACTGAAAAGAACCTCAGATGTCCTCTAATTCCATTCTCTTATTTCACATGTGGGGAAACTGAGATATGGAGAGAAGTGACTTGCCCAAGGTCACGCTGGTATTAACTGAAAGAGGTGGAATTTGAACCCAGGCCCTCTGACTTCAAATCCTAGATGCCTTTCCATTGTATACATGCTACTTTCCCAAAAATTACATCTAACAATCCACAGAAATAAAAACCAAACTCCTTAGCTTGATATTCAAGGCCTTCCTTCATCTTATCTCAATCTTATCTTCCTAGGTAATCTTCCACATTACTCCTCTAAAGTTGCCTGTGTTTCTATCCCCTGAGGTTCTTCATTGTACCCACATATAAATAGACTCCTTCTTGCCCCTGTTTCCCAATTCAGGTCATTTCCATACCTGGAAAATCCTCCCCACCTCCTCTCCAATCTCATTCTTCCTTGAAGACCCAACTTAATTGGCACCTCTTGAAGGAAGCATTCCCAGGCTACACTATTGACAATACTGACCACAAACTTAAAATCTGGGCCACCCAGGTTGGCAATTTGTTATAGCTTGACAATTTCCCATGGGATCATTTTGTTTCTTCCCTTTTGTTGTCAGTCAGTTATCAAGCACCTCTCCGGTATCAGGTGGCACCATGCTAAGACCTAGGGAGACAAGAAAGGGAAAAATATGGTCCCTACCCTCCACAGGTTATTATTCTAATGGGGGAGATAACATGCAAGTAAGTAGACATGGACCAGATACAAGCAGAGTAAATGGAAGGTAGTCTCATAGGGAAGGTATTAGTAGCTGTAAGATCTAGGAAAGGGGTGCTGAAGAAGGTGGGATTCGAGCTAAATCTCAAAGGAAGTCAAGGAAAGAATCTACCAGATGGAGATGAGGGAAGCAGAGTATTCTAGACCTGCAGCATAGCCAGGGCAGAGGCGCAGATGGAAGTGTCATGTGTGAGGAGCCATAAGCAGGAGAGGGTAACTGGATTCTAGAATTAATGAAGGGGAGTAAAGCATATGAAAAATGAAAAGAATTAGAACCCAACGTGGTGCCTTCAGTGGCCTCTTAGACAACTGGGAAATGGCTATACCAATTGTGGCATCACCGCCATCCCTCCATCCTCACCTCTGAGTTTGAAGGGGGTAGGGTCCCTACAAAGGTGGTCTGATGAAAATTGATGCCCATTCAAATTAGGTTTTAAGTTTTATGAAGATTTTCCTCATAATAATCAAGGTCATTAATTACATTTTACAGATGAGGAACATTGGTCAATTTGCCTAAAACGGAGGTTTAAACCCAGGCTTCCTCATGCCATGTTCAGAGTTCATTCCGCTATCCTTGACTGACTCCTTTTCCCCTCTTTGGTCAAGACCTATGATTTCATTGATGTAAGGAACTCCAGGTGCAGAAATGCCTTCCATCCAAGCACACTGGTAACTGCTCTGTGATTTATGGTATTGAGAGTTGCCTGGGGAGGGTGAGAAGTTAAGGAATTTATCCAGACAATATGCATCACAATGGTGATGTATGAACCATTGACACTGAACCTGACTCTGCCTGACCCTCAATCTTGTGCCCTGATTCTTGTCAAGTCCACTTTCCATCCTAGCCATCACCTTGCCATCTACCCTGCAGCTGCACCATCCAGACACCAACACCCTCTACCCCTATTCTATCTCTTCCTCTGGGTACTGGTAATCAAACCAACACCGCTAACACTTCTGAAAAGGACCCACAGCGTAACTCCCCTGAGGCAACACTCACCACTTATGATGTCCCAGACCAAAACACTCCTCCCTAAAAACCACACTTCTTTATATGTTGTCTTCCTCCGTTGGAATATAAGCTCCTTGAAGGCAGGGGTTGTCTCACCTTGGTATTCATTTTTGCATCACTAGTGCTGGGTACATAGCAATTCATCCATCCTCATTCTGAGCTGCCCCCAGAACTCCCTGGTTGAGGTAGGTCCCTGGGTGGCTCCTTCCCATAGTGTGAGTACTCTCAGATTCCTCTGTGTGGACTGCTCCAGCACCTCCTGTAAAAAGGGAGGAACTGCATTCCTATACACACCTGATCTGAACCCTCCCCTAGAGCCTGAGGGAGAAGAGCTTCAGAACCAGAATATCCTCGATTAAACTACAGCTGCCCACTGGGATGGAGCTGGCTCCCTCTAGCAGCAACACCAAAGGGAAGTATCACTTTTCTATGAAAACAAGGGGAACTTTCAGAGAAGGAGGGGGTGAAGGATTGCTCTGAGCAATCATGGGGTCATAGATCTAGAACAGAATCAAATCTTAGAGATCACTGAGTCTAGGAATTCTTCACCTTTTTTGGGTGGTAGACCCCATCAGCAGTCTATGTGGAACCTATGGGCCCCTTCTCAAAATCAGATTTTTAAAAAGCATAAAATAAAACACATCGGATTACAAAAGGATCCAGTGGTTAATGAAAATAAAGATCTAATTTTTTTTTCATATTCAAGTTCATGGACCCCTGAATCTATCCATAGACACCTTGGGCTTTGGTGGGTAGTAGTCCTTGGACCAGGTCAGGAACTTCTGGGCCCAACTTCTCATTTTATAATTGAGGAAACTGAGGTCCAGGGAAAGGAAAGATCTTGCTCACAAAGTGTCGGAGCTGGGATTCGGACCCAGGTCTTCTGATTGCTATTCAGGGCTCTTTCTACTTTATCATAAGATCTTAACGGATTGAATACCACTGAAGGGGTGGGGGGAGGAGAGAGAGGAAGGAGCTGGGACTCTAGAGCCCTGGGGATGACCCAAACGAGTGGAGCAACCCTGAATTTGAGACTTCCACAAAGAATCTTCTGCTGAGACTGGGCCCTTTGCCTTGGTAAAGTACAATTGCTGGCAGTGACCTTTGAGCCACATATTGTCTGGATAAATTCCTTAACTTCTTACTCCCCCCCAGGCAACTCTCAATGTCCTGCTCTACATGAGCTAGACCTTCCTTTACACATTCTATAACCCTGTTGCTTTTCTTTCCCAAGACTATGGAGCCTTTCATACCCCTCGATCCAGGCCAAGTACCTCTAACATAGAGAGATTGGAAAGGTTTGGGATTCTTGTATCAAGTACATAAAGAAAATTTGGGGGGTTTTAAAATTGGAAGGAGCCTTAGGGATCATTGGTGGAGAACCTGTAGCCTCAAGGCAACATGAGACCCTCTAGGTCCTCAAGTACAGGCCTTTGGCTGAATCCAAACTTCACGAACAAATCCCCTTAATAAAAGGATTTGTTCTGTAAAACTTGGACTAAGTCAAAAGGCTGTGCCCAAGGACCTAGAAGGCCCCATGTGACCTTGAGGCCACAGGTTCCCTACCCCTGATAATCCAATGTCTTCATTTTACAGATGAGAAAATAATAATAATGAATAATACACACACACACATATACATATATACATATATACATATATATATATGTACTTATACATGTTCATGTACATACATATACACACCAAGAGGCAGCTTGTTACAGATCTGGCCTGAAAGCCAGGAAAACTTGAATTCAAACCCTGACTCTGGTACATAATGGCTATGTAACCCTGGGCAAGTCACTCTCATTGTTATGGACAACTTAAAATTATAAATTGTAGAAAGGGTGTGAATCTGTTTTGGCAAAGGGAGTTTGCTCATCCCTAGAGTCTTATACAGCAATGAAATCACAAATCCAATCCCTATTTATTATAGCATTTTAAATTTTGGGAAGTATTTTGTGTATGTAACAGGGGTCACAACAACCCTTCAAGGCAGGTGCTGCTATTCCCATTTTACAGACTGGGAAACTGAGGCACAGAGAACTTATGTGGCCACAGAGCTACTAAGTATCAGAGACAAGATTTGAATGTGCGTCTTTCAGATGATAAATCTGGCACGCTGTCCACCAAACAAACCCCCAGTGCGCCTCCAAAATGGTGGAGGTGAAATGACTTTCCTGAAGTCGCAGGTAGTGAGTGGCAAAGCCTTGATCGGAACCCAGGACCGAACTTAAAAACTGAAGGAGTGACCTCTCCATGGCCCCCTTTGCTGTGTCAGCTGTGCCCAGTTCAGAACCGTCAGCAGTGTTTATAACGCGCTAACTGTGTGCAAGGCCTTTTGTTCATGGATATGAGCTCCCTGAGGGAAGGGACTGTTCTGTTTGTGTGTTTGTGTTCCCAGCGCTCAGGGCAGTGATTGGCACATTTTATTGTTTACTCATTTTCAGTCGTGTCTGACTCCTCATGCCCTTCCCGCCCCCACACGCTTTTTTTGTTGTTGTTGTTGTTGTTATTTTCTTGGCAAAGATACTGGAGGGGTTTGCCATTTCCTTCTCTGGCTGTTTTACAAATGAGGAAATTGAGGCAAACTGGGTCAAGTGACTTGCCCAGGGTCACATGGCTAATATGTGTCTGAGGCCGGATTTGGACTCAAGCCTTCCTGATTCCATGCATGGCACTCTAACTGCTGTGCCACACCTAGGTGCCTGGTAATAGCAGGCATTTAATAAAATGTTTATGTGCTAATCCATTACAAAAATGAAATAAGACAATCACTGCCCCAAAGGAGTTGATAGTCCAAGACAAGGGTCCAACGACCCTTTGTTAGATACAAAGTAGGACGTGATGGAACAAAGGAGAGACCCAAATAGGACGTTGCGGGTAAATGTGATGAGGGAGGGCTCTCTCTCCTTGCACTACTACCCCTCTGGTGCAGGCCCTTATCCCCTCTCAACCCTATCACATATTGTAATAGCCTTCTGCTGGGCCTCCCTGCCCCAAGAATCTCTCTTCTCCAACCCACCCTGCACTCAGCTGCCAAAAGGATTTTCCTAAATTGTAGATGTGACCATGTCAACCTCCCTCCTTCCTTCACTCAGTTAATCCCAGTGGTTCCCTATTTCTTCCAGGATTAAATCTAGAATCTTCTGATTGGCTTTGAAAGCCCTTCCCAACCTGTGCCCTTTCTACCTTTCCAGACTTCTTACATCTTACTCCTCTCTCTGTAGTCTGTGTGCCAGCCACAATACTCTTTTTGATGGCTTTGCAATCAATACTCCATCTCCATGCCTTTTAAACGACAACCTGTCTGACATATCTGGAATGTCAAAGGCTGAGGAGAGACCTTGGAGACCATATGAAAAATAGGGGTTCTTAACCTAGGATCCATGGATTAAAAAAAATTTGTTTACCAATTATATTTCAATATACTTGGTTTTCTTTATAATCCTATGTATTTTGTTTTTATTTTGTATATTATAAAGCAATATTTGTAAAGATGGTTTTATCAGACTGTCAAAGGGGTCCATGATGCAAAAAAGAAAAAAAAAGATTAAGAATCCTTAGTCTATTACAATCTATCTCCTCACTTTACAGATGGGGAAAATGAGGCCCAGAAGAAATTTTTTAAGGTGAGATAGTTATGTAGAGGCATAGCCAAGCCCAGAATGGAGGATCTTGTCTTTTCAAGTCCTCTAGTTTTGCTTAATCTTGGTGTTTTCTAAAAGTTATTATTATATGTGTTCACCACCTAAGCCTTCAAAACCAGAACAGACTAGGCCATTAACAACAAGGCTTTCCCATCCCCACCACAACTTCTAGCTTCTTTCAGCTCATCTCACATTCTTAGGAGGTCTTTGCTGGCCCTTACAGTGGCTAATGCAACTTTCAGATTATTTCCCATCTACTCTGTCTAGTTCTCATATGTGCTTTTTTTACATCCTATCTTGACCTTCAGAATGTAAGGTTCAGGGATTGCTTTTATCTTTGTATTCCCAGTGCTTAGCACAAGTCCAAGCTCCTAGAAAGGGATTAATTAATCTTGTTGACTGCCTCTGAGCTCAGGTCTAGGAAGAGTGTATGTTTGGAAGGCTTCATGGAGTAGGTGGTACCTGGGCTAAGTATATTTCAATAAACAGAAATAAGAGTATGAAAAAATAGGACAGCCTTGATTCCCAGGGACAGCTCCTACTGCCAGTCTTTGCACCTGGAACTTCGACTCAGATCAGCAACAGAGCTCTCCTATCAAAGGGGGAATCAAGCGACCCTCAAAACACCCAATATCTGAAAGATCCAGCCAGGAGGTCATGCCCCATGAAGAAGAAACTGCAGAGTTCTGCTGGTGCCCATAAACTTTGGAGTCAGAGAAGCTGCCTGAGTCTGCATCCAAGTAATCTATTCTCAGGAAGCTAAGCTGAGTCATAAACCCTGGTGCCCAATTATGTCCAGTACTGGGTCAGTCGTTGGCATTCCTTATGTCTACACTAGGAAAACTTTAATCCAGGTGACAGATCATTTACTCCCACCCCCACCCCCTGAACACTCTGTCCAGCTCAGCCTAACCCTACCCCTGTCCAGAGTCAGATTGTCTGATGGGGTCCTTAGCATACAACACGTAGACTGCTAGAGCCAGGGAGGTGCTTAAAATATAGAACACAGAATGCCAAAGCTGAAAGAGACCTTAAAGACCATCTAGTCCAACCCCCTTATTGTAGATATGGGGAAACTGAGGCCCAGAAAACAAGTTTTCAAGGCAATATATCCATGTAGGGACACAGCTAAGCCTAGAACCCAGGAACCCTGACTTTCTAGTACTATACTCCTGGTTAATCTCTGAATTTATACACACACACACACACACACACACACACACACACACTTAAAATGTGTCTACCCCCTAAACTTCATCTTGCCCCACCCCATTCTCCCTACCTCCAGATATTTCTATGGCACCAATACCTCCCAGGCAACCTCTATATTACAGGACAGAAGCGCTTCTCTACTCTTAAGACACTGATTATTTTGCTTACCCCTCCCCCCCCAAAAAAAGACACAAGGACCCTCCTCTCCAGGTATTTTGGCTTATGGTTTGCCCAGAATTTGAACCTTCCAAAAGCCAAGCCCTCCCAACCTCCCACAGGAGTACCCTCTCTGATGCCCTAAGAACTAGGGGTAGGGTCGTCTACTATAGTAGCTGGGCAAAGGGAGCTCAGAAGGCTGTGCTCCATCTTGGAACACTCCCCCCTCCCCCTTCAGGGCTGTAGCCTGAAGGCTGGGGCCAGGCAGCTGTTTCTGAGAAGCTTAGCTGAGGGCAGCTATAAATGCACCTGATCCATGTAATTTGAAGGCAGGCAAAGGACAGGCTGTACTTGGCAGGCTGAAGAAGGCAGACGTAGGTTTCCTGTAGTCCTAGAGAGGAGCTGACCCAAACCACCCTCCCCTACCCCCACAAGCCGAGTGCTGTGGCTCCCAAGGCCTCAAAGCACTTGCCTGTCAGCTTGCCAGCTCCACCTGACTCTGCAGACTGGCAATATCCTCTTGCCACTTACTTCTCAGTAACATCTTCTGCCTCCATGGCCTCAATTTAAAACATGTAGTTCAACTCAACTCAACAAACCCTGCTTAAGGACCTGCTAAGCACAATTTGTTGTATCTATGAGTTTGGGGGGAGGGTGGGGAGTGGGAGGATGGATCAAAGGAGATTTGCTTAATGAGTGCCTCCACTGAGTTTAGGAAGCAGAAGACTATTTCCGAGGCACCTAAGGAGTACTAATTCATGAGCACACCCTGCTGAGAGGACATGGAGGATTCCTGATAGGTTGTCAATAGACTTACTCTTGTCCTAGTAGCTGCCCAATAAAGGAGAAGTTTTCTTTTCCTTTTAATCTTGTTCAACTTATTCCTTTTGAAAAGACTAACCATTTCGTGTTAGGGCAGGTCTGGCCCTTCAAGGAAGGAAACCTGTGCCCGAACACTGGTCTCTCCCCCAGAATCTTGGAGCAAAGACACATATGGGAGTTGAATATACTTGTCTTCAGTCCAAAAGGAGAGATGCTAAGAGTAGACTTTCTTAAACAAGAAATGGCAGTAGCCAGGGCACTAGTAGATTGCCACATGCCTAGAGGCATGAGGTAGAAGCAAGCACATGCCTGCCTACTCCCCAAGGGGGGACCTTAATCTTTGTAGAGGAGGGGAGATTTTGAGTTCCAACATAGTGGGATTCCAGAATTCTGCCTTCTAGTCAAAATAGGTTTCCTAGGCATTGCCTCCCTTGGGGGTTGTCTCATGGGGTAACACCAAGCTTAAGAGTATAAATTGAAGGATTTAGGCATCAGACCATCTAGAGAAGGAAGAAGATTGCTTATATAGTTTCTGAGAAATATTAACCTCTTAGAGAAAGAAGATGACCTTGGAGACTGGAGGAACAGTAAAGGGGACCTGTGACTTAGGGGAGCAAGGGACTTGGGATCTTGATACTCAGATCTAACAGGAAGAAAATTGCTTGCTCAGTGTGTTTACTTTCCAAGGTGTGGTACGAACTATAAGTCTAAGGTGGACTGTGTTGTTGTTTGTCCTTGGCTCGTGAAGAGGATCAAGATATCAAGGAGGCTATGCCATGACGTGCAAGTGAATCGAATTTAAGTGAGGCAGGGTTGTGCAAAGTTACCAGCCTCACTTTCTCCTATGGTGAACTGTGTAGGATTCTTAGGAAATAGGTAGTCATTAAAATGTCAAAGTATTGACTTGATGGAAAATCCAAGTGCAATTTCCTTATTGAGCAAGGAATTATGAGTTTATTGGAGCCCTTTATATGTTTTGATATCCATTCATAAGCTGCATTTTCTGTGAGGTGAAATAAAGGCTATCTCATACTCAATATAAACTTAGAATAGTCCTTTGAGAGCTTGTATGAGAGCTGGAGTTCCCTTTTACCCACATATGGAGAATATACCTAATCTATATTTAGAGATTTTCCTGGAGTAATTCCAGGTGGAGGCAATGAGCCAGAGAGAGGGGAAAAAAATGGCCCTTCTATGGCATCAGCCCCCAGGATCAGACCCAGTCAATTTGAACCCAGAGGCTTTGGACTATATATTAATGAAAGTGGAGAATAAGACCCAGTCTCTGCCAGAGAAAAGGTAAGAATCCCAAGAAGCTGGGGAAAAAAATTACTTAATGATTAGAAAATAATTAAGTGCCTAAACAAGTCAAAGGGATGTGAAAAATTCAAGGAATCAGGGAAGGCTTCATGGAAGAAGTGGCACCTAGGCAGTCTTGAGATAAGCGTAGGATTTCAATAGGCAAAGACATTGGGGAAGAGGGAGGGAGTGGAGGTCCCCTCTAGACATAGTGCAGAGAGAGGGAACAGAGAGACCTGCAAGTTTCTAGAAATCCAATAGAATGTGATTGATTCCATTTCTACAGGGTCTGTCAAAATTGTCCCCTCATTTCATATTACCATGTACAGACACCTCTCTTTCTTCTCTCCACTCCATCCATTATATTGCCAAAGTAATGAGATTTTTACTCTTAGATCTATCTTATCTTATCACTCCTCTATTCAAACAGCATCACTGGCTTCCTTCTGTTCCCTGAATATGGCTCAGACCTTTCTGCCTGGTTTTCAAGGCCCTCAAAAATCTGGTGCCAGTCTTGTCTATGTTACTCCACTTACTCTGAGTTCAAGCCAAATTGCACATCTCTCTGCCCCTTGAATTTACTCTGGGCTTTCCTCCCACCATATCTTTGCTCACATCAGGTAACATGGTGCCTGGCATGTAGTAGATACTGAAAAAAAGTCTATTGACTCCTCTTTGTGCTTGAAACAGCCTCTCTTTATATTTTTACCTATCCATCCTCTGTTGTTCAACCTCCATTCTTGAAGAGGACCAATCACATCTGGAGGGTGCTGTCTTGACTTTCAAGTGGACTGAATTTAAGTGAGACAAGGCTGTGTAAAGTCATCAGCTTCACTCTCTCTTCCAGGAATCCAGTGGCAAGACAAAAGTCAAGATGACTGGCTCATGGCCCAGCATCCATCCTTTAAAGCCCAGCTCAAATATCAGCTCTACCAGGTAGCCTACCTTCAGCCCCTCATGTGGTAAGGCTTATATCATAAGCCCCCTCTCTGACCTCCTCTAATACTTTGTATCTCTCTGATGTACATTTGTAATATTGTAATCTAACATTCATAGAATCCACATTTTCCTTCAGATTCAAGTATCACCTGCTACAGGAAGCATTTCCTGATCCTTTCAGCTGTTAGTGCCTTCCCTTCCTAACTGGTTTGTCTTTGGTCACTTTGGGCATCTAAGTGGCACAGTGGATAGAACTCTGGGCTTGGAGTCAGGAAGACCTGAGTTCAAATTTGACCTCAGATACTTACTAGCTGTGTGATCCTGGGCAAGTCACTTAACCCTATTTGCCTTAGTTTCCTCATCTGTAAAATGAACTGGAGAAGGAAATGGCAAACCACTCCAGTATCCTTGCCAAGACAACCCCAAATGGGGTCACAAAGAGTAGAATATGACTGAACAACAACAATAAACCATTTTTATCAGTGACTTGGATAAAGACATCGATTTTGTGCTAATCAAATTTACAGATGTCACAAAACTGGGAGAGAACTAGGACACTGGACAACAAAATCAGATCCCAAGGGATTTTATCAGATTCAACAAGCTTCGTGAAGAATTAAATAAGATGAAATTCAGTGGAAATAAATGTAAAGTCTTGGCTATGAGGAATCAGCATCACAAATATGAGTTGGGGGAAGCATGGTCAGATAGCAGTTGTTCTAAAAAATATCTATGCATTTTAGTGGCCTGCAAACTCAATGAGTCAGCAATGTGATGGTAGCAGCCAAGAAAGCTAATGCAATCTTGGGCTGCATTACGGGAGTTAGAGCTTCCAGGAATAGGGAGGTGACCAGCACACTGTACTCTGCCCTCCTAAGACCTCATCTGATGTACTGTTTTCAGTTCTCGGCATCACAGTTTAAGAAGGGGATCAATAAGCATGTGCAGGGAAGGACAACCAGGATATTAAAGGGCCTTTGGTCCATGTCATATGAGGATAAGTTGAAGGAATTGAATATTTTTAGCCTGGAGAAGAAGATTCAGGAGGTGGGAGAGATATGACAGCCTTTTTCAAGTATCTAAAGGGCTTTCAGGTGGAAGAAGGAGCAGATTTGGTCCCAAAGGGGGAACCACAAAGAGTAGGTGGGAGTAGCAGAGAGAACAATTGAGGCTACCCCAAAATTGTAATGATCTGTCATGAGAGGTAATGGGCTCCTCGTCCATCCTTGGAGGTTTTCAAGCCAAGACAGGATGACCTTTTTGGGGGGTATGTCATAGAAAGGATTCTTTTCACGCACAGGGTAGAAATCTTGCAATTCTATGACTGCATTAGGAGAGAGAGTTTCCTACCTATAAGAAGTCCCCTATACCAGTGATATCATAGGTCTGGTAAGAAAGAAAAAAAGAAAGGAAAAAAGAGAAAAAGAGAGAGAAAGAAGGAAAGAGAAAGAAAGAAAGAAAAAAGAAAGAAAGAAAGAAAGAAAGAAAGGAAGAAAGAAAGAAAGAAAGAAAGAAAGAAAGAAAGAAAAAGAAAAGAACCACAAAGAATACAGAGAAATGCGGACAGATTTATGTGAATTTGTATGGAGGGAAACCAGCAGAACCGAGGGAACATACTCAATGACTGTAACAATGTAAATGAAAAGCTTGCTCAAAGGAAGTTGAATTCTAAGGAATAGTAAAACCAATACCATTTTTGCAGGAAAGATAATGAAACGCACTGCCTCCTCTCTTCTGTAGAGAGCAGGGAGACTACTAGATCAGAGTATTATAGCCGTTGTCAGAAGCAGTCATTGCATGGGATGTTTTTGCTTAATCATTTTTCTTTGTCCCAAGGGAAGGTTCACTTGGGACAGGTTTGGAAATGACATAAAAAAACCCAAAAGGTTTCAATAAAATTTATTTAAAATAGTGATAATGATAGTTGCTCATAATTTTAGAACACTTTAGAATTTACAAAGCACTTTCCTCTCTTCAAACAACCCTGTTGAGGTAGGGAGCACAGATGGTATTAACTCTACTTTACAGATAAGGGAATTGAGGCTCAGTGAGGTACAGTCTGTCTATGGTCACAAGCTAATGAGCCACATAGGTGGGCTCTCACCCAGGGTTCACTTGAGAGTCTCTTCTATATTGAGAAGACGTGGTTGAAGGCTCCTTTGAGTCTCTGCTTCTGTACCACCCCTAGGCAGAGGCCGTATCTCCCAAGCCTGGTTGCCAAGTACTCTTACTGAGGCCCAGAAACACTGTGGCTGGCCCAGGTTGCAAAGCCTGGGAACTGCTGTTCTAGATCTTTGGGTCTCCTATTCCCATGGATTGGCCTTGCTTTCAGCTGGCTCCATTGGCAGAGACCGTAGATAGGGCTTTGGGTGGTTTAAGACATCCTACAGCCATGAGTCAGACAATGGCAGAATGTCAGAGCTGGAATGGATATCATAAGCCACCTAATTAAACCTATACTTGAAAAAAATCCCCAGTATAGCAGCCCCAAGAATCCATTCAGCCTCTGCTTGAACACGTCTGACAACAGGTCATGTACTACCTTTGAAGCAGCGTATTTCATTAATTAATAAATCTTCCTTATGCTGGTCTAAAACCTGCCTACATAATTTCTTCCAGTTCTACCCTCTAGTGCCAAGAAGCATAATTCTTTTTTTTCTCTTTTTTTTTTTTTTGGAGAGCAATTGGGGTTAAGTGATTTTCCCAAAGTCACATAGCTAGTAAGTGTGTCAAGTGTCTGAGGTCGGATTTAAACTCAGGTCCTCCTGACTCCAGGGCCAGTGCTCTACTCACTGCACCACCTAGCTGCCCCAAGCAGCATAATTCTGATCCTGTGTCAGTCCTGATTCCCGGTAACAATCCCTCAAATATTTGAAGACGGAGACTGTTAATTTCCCTCTTCTAATGGCTAAACAGCCGAAGATGCCTCAACTGTCCTTTACGTGACATGAGTTCTAGTCCCTTCCCTCTGTTGGTCAGGTTCATCCCCACTCGCTCCAACTTGACATTGTGCTTCCTAAAATGTGGTACCAAGAACTGAATAACAAGTACATTAGCAGCAATGATAATAGCACTCATGTCTTTAGCACTTGATAGTTTCCAAAGCATCTACCATGATCTTGATACCACATGTTATGTTGTTGATATACTATCAATACCAACTCTGTGAGATTGGGAATACCGGAATTATTGTCCTAATTTTAGGCTTTTTTTTTTGAGGGGGGAAGGCAGGGCAATTAGAGTTAAGTGACTTGCCCAAGGTCACACAACTAGTAAGTGTTAAGTGTCTGAGGCCATATTTGAACTCAGGTCCTCCTGGCTCCAGGGCTGGTTCTCTATTCACTGCTAGCTGACTCCTAATTTTATTAATGGTAAAACAGAATCTCAGATCAGGGAAGTGATTTGTCTGAGTCTCATAGCCCCTAAGATCCAGAACTTGAACCGAGATTCTGTGACTTGAAGTTGCTTGCCATACTGAATTTGTGGTCTAACTGATATAACACTCTATATTGAGTCCAACCAAAATGGGGGGAGCTGGGAGGAGGGTGCTGGGAAGCATTCCAAATGCAATCTAAGCAAAAATGTATCATGTATAAAATATATAAAGCACTCCAGATGTGGTCCAATCATAAATGGATTCAATGCTCTAGAAAAAGTCCAGAGGCAGATACCGCCATCACTCTAGATGTGGTCCAGTCAAAACCAGACCTAGCATTCTAGAAGCCAGAAACGGACACAAAACTTTCTGGATATGTTCCAAACAAGACTAGACATAGCACTCCAGCTATCATCCAGTAGGCCCAGCATTTCAGATGTGATCCACCCAGAACTGGACATAACACTCCAGTTGTGGTCAACCAAAACTGGACAGAGACCTCTAGATGGGATTGGTTCAGAATTGGACACAACACTCCAGATATATTCTTATCAGTACTGGACACAACACATCACTTGTGGTCAACCTGGACTGGACAGAGTGTCTAGTTGCCTACTTATTGAGCAAATTCTATGTGCCTAGAACTGTGTTTTGCTTAGCCACTGAACAGTTGATGATTATTCCTCAAACTCTCTGCCCCCATATATTTGAACGATTAGGAGTTTGGTCTCCCACTTGCAATGGTCCCTTTTCAAGAAGTGAATGTTTAGCAAGAGAAGCCTTTCCTTCTGTGTGATCTTCCTACTTTAGGAACAAAGCAGTGCCAAGAGTGGGATATGTATATGTGGGTGGGGGCACCCATAGTCTCAATGATTAGGCCCCTCCCATGTGATTCCTCCTTGAGTACAGTCAACCTGGGACTCCATGTCTGTAAACTCTGGCCATAGGAGGGAAGAGGGCTGCTTCTCATCCTTTCCTCACCAGTCTGAGCCATGAAGAAGCTATATGGGAATAATAAGGACTCCTATGCCAGAGCCAGAGATTACCAACGGGCAACACACATCCTCCATTAGTATGTAGGATGCAATATGAAGAGAACAAGAAAACCCAGCAGGTTGTGGCAGATTTATAGGAGGATATGGACTAGTCACAAAGGCTTGGCAGGCTTGGATGGGTTGCTGTTTGCATCATTGGAAAGAGTGACCACATTGATGAGATCCCAGATCTCTTAGAATATTGTAGTATTGGACTCTGGCATTCAAAGCCCTTCATATTTGGTTCTGACCTACTTCTCCACACTTATATTACTCCTTTTCACATATTCAACAGGAAGATCAGGTGGGAGAGAAGGAGGAAGGGAGGAAGAGAGGAAGGAAGGGAGGAAGAGAAGAAGGAAGGAAGGAAGGAAGGAAGGAAGAAAGTAGGGAAGGAAGGAAAGATGTCAGCATGTCATAGCTGAAAAGGACCTGAGATATCATGTACTCAGACACTTGTAGGATCCTAGATTTAGAGCAGGAAGAGATTCCAACTCCCTCATTTTTCATCTGGGGAAATAGATCCAAGAGTGAGGAAGGGACTTGGCCAAGGTCTCACATTTGGTCAGAAAATGAACTCAGGTCTCCTGCCACTCAGTCCCAGGTTATTTTCCTCACACCCAGCTATTTGGTTGGAGAGTTCTATGCCTAGAGCAGAGAGAGTCCTGAGTCTTCTAGAGAAAGTCCCCAGGCTAAAAGTCTCTTCCATTCTCCTCGCACTTCTAGGAATACATATCCCTTCTCCTCTTTCCTAGAAACTTATAACAGAGCCTCTAGATGAACAGAAAAATCCCCAAGGGGTCCCAAAATCAAAACCTTTTAAGGGTTCCATTAGTTATAGTGTGTAATCCCCCTACATCCTTCCCCTTACCTCCACTGGGGGACTTTTCCTTCCTCCTTTCCCCTTCCCCCTTTTCCCTCCTCACTTTCCAAGAACAGTTTGGTTCCTCCTTCCATCTCCACAAGCTACCCCACTACTCATTCTGGGAAAGGCAGCCAAGTTTAACTGCTATTCCAGGAAGTCATTGAAAGTCTAAGCGGTGGTTGAGTTGGTAGAAGGGGAAGGAAACAGAAATAAAAGGAACAGAGAAGGTAATAGGGAGTCTATGAGATGAATGAATGAATGAGTAATGCTAGTGGTAGGTAGACTCTCCATCTAACCCATTCATTTTACAAATGGGAAAACTGAATCTCAGAAAGTGGAATGGACTTGTCCAAGGTCACATAAATTCTGCTGGTTAGACACAGAACTGTTAGAGTAAATTGTTGAGGGTTGACTATAATCTCTGTAAATGATCAAGGACCAATGTGTAGAATTTACAGAGAGCTAGGGGCAGGCTCAAATTAAGGAAAAACTTCCTGAAAAATCAGAGATATCTACCAATGGAACGAACTACCTCCCTGGAAATATTGAGACAGGGGCTGAAGGAGAAGCCTATATTGTACAGGAGACTCTTGCACTGGGAAGAAAGGCTGGCCAAGTTGCCATCTAAGGCCACAAGTTTACATAATTTTGAGCTGGAAAGAATATCTCTAGGTCTCCTACTGCCATACTCCAATTAATATATAAACAAACAATCCCAGAGAAGGGAAAGGATTTATAGAGCATAAGTCATAGCACTTGGAACTGAGAGGAACCTTAAAGACCTCTAGCCCACCCTCCCTCCAAAACAAAATGAAAACAGAGGAGGCTGAGGGTTGAGGGGGAAAGTGACTTCTAAGTTCATGTGACTGCAAAGGAAATGGGTCAAAGGAAATTTCTGATCAAATTATGGAATTTTTCTAAACAACCTGATCAAATACAAAAGGGGTTTCCACATAATAGAATAGTTTTCACATTTTTATTACTTATCAGATTGAACAAGTTCCCCATTCAACAGGATGGGATTATGCAGTATTGACTATTGGATGAGGACAACAAATGAAATACAAGAAACTTCTTGTGATTGCTAGACTGATGGTCGTTCACGTTTTTGGTGACCTTTAAAAAGCAAGCTGTCTCAATCTACAGTCAGCTCTTAAGAAAAGACTATCTGAGGTCTTGGAAGATTTACTTTTCACCTTTCCCACTGTGCCTCATGCAGAGTGAAGGAAGCTGGAAAGGAAGATTCCACTCCCCTGCTCCCACTTCCCTGCAAAGGCATTCTGTAAGCAGAAGTACATGCTCATTGGAAACATATTCTTACACACAGCCTGAGAAGGGAACCCAAGGGCACTGTTTCCTGCACCCCAAACTTCTGTATAGAAAAGAGAGGATTGTGAATTCCCCCAAAATTAGGACTCCAGAAACTAGCTTTGTAGGAAAGGAAAACGATCACCAAGATTACCAAAGAAGCCCCAGTTTCAAGAGTTGTCTCAGGATTAACTACTAGTTCAAAAATTCCTGAGTTAAAAGATTCTGGACCTTGGATCTTCTATAGAGAAATTTCCTAATGCATCCTATTCCTTGGAAAAGAAAGAAGGCAGTCTATATGGTTCTCACACAATTTTATTTGGAATACAAAGCCACCAAGGGTTTCAATTTAGTCAGACATTAGATTTTATGGAGACTACAGTCAAGTAATGCCTATCAATGTTCATTGAAGCAGCAGAAATTGTGAGATGCAGGTCAATAGAAGCAGTCTTTTGGAGTTGTTTTAGGTTCTTACATTGCTGAGAAGAGCTAAGTT
>CM053583.1:354322642-354327642 GCA_028627135.1 Pseudochirops cupreus
TATGGTTCTCACACAATTTTATTTGGAATACAAAGCCACCAAGGGTTTCAATTTAGTCAGACATTAGATTTTATGGAGACTACAGTCAAGTAATGCCTATCAATGTTCATTGAAGCAGCAGAAATTGTGAGATGCAGGTCAATAGAAGCAGTCTTTTGGAGTTGTTTTAGGTTCTTACATTGCTGAGAAGAGCTAAGTTTATCAAAGTCAGTCATCACACAATGTGGCTATTACTGTGTGCAATGTTCTCCTGGTTCTGCTCACTTCACTCAGCATCAGTTCATATAAGTCTTTCCAGGTTTTTCTAAAGTCCACCTGCTCATCATTTCTTACAGCACAATAGTATTCCATTACATTTATATACCACAACTTGTTCAGCCATTCCCCAATTGATGGGCGACTCCTCAATTTCCAGTTCTTGCCCACCACAAAAAGGGCCGCTATATATTTGCACATGTGGCTCCTTTCCCCATTTTTATGATCTCTTTGAGATACAGCCCAAGAAGCAGTATTGCTGGGTCAAACACTATGCACATTTTGATAGCCCTTTGGGCATAGTTCTAAATTGATCTCCAGAATGGTTGGATCAGTTCTCAACTCTACCAACAATGCATTAGTGTTCCAATTTTCACATATCTTCTCCAGCATTTATAACTTTTCTGTCTTGTCATGTTAGCCAATCTGATAGGTGTCATGTGGTAGCTAAGAGTTGTTTTGATTTGCGTTTCTATGATCAATAGTGATTTAGAGCATTTTTCCATATGACTATAGATAGCTTTAATTTCTTCCTCTGAAAACTGCTTGTTTATATCCTTTGACCATTTATCAATTGGGGAATGACTTGTATTCTTATAAATTTGACTTAGTTTTCTATATATTTTAGAAATGAGGCCTTTATCAGAGACACTGGTTGTGAAAAGTCTCTCCCAATTTTCTGCTTCTCTCCTAATCTTGGTTACATTGGCTTTGTTTGTGCAAAAACTTTTCAATTTAATGTAATCAAAATTATTCATTTTGCATTTCATAATATTCTCTAATTCTTGCTTGGTCATAAATTCCTCCATTCTCCATAAATCTGACAGGTAAGCTATTCCTCACTCTCCTAATTTCCTTATAGTATCAGCCTTTATATATAGATCACGTACCCATTTGGACCTTATTTTGGTATATGGTGTCAACTGAAGAGTCTAAGGACATCATTGACCTTGAAGCTCTAAAGTGTAAGACTTAGGAAGGCATTACTCTTCTCTGTACATGCCTTGACCACATAGCTTCCCTGTGTGTAAGTCTCTCTACTTGTGACTTCTATGTGTATCTACTCTTCACCCTGATGGTAGATTTATTTGTGGAAGCCCACCCCAGATTTATAGGGAAGATGCTTTGTTGCTACTTTTCTTACTATGCCATATCAGTAAACGCCTTGGCTTTGAGCTAATTGTGTTCTCTGGCTGACAATGAAAAGGTAAATACATTATAAGGGCTAATGAGCTAGATTCTGTCAGGACTACAAAAACACGGGATACCTTGAAACTGAGACAGCCATCTCCCTGGGACTCAACGTGCAAGTTTTGAAGAGGGTGCCCCTGCAATGAAAAACAGCTAAAAAATAAAAGAGTCAAGATATTCTTTCTCCAAAGATAGTTCCTTCCTCCTCTGAGATTCAATCAATCATTCAAACCACAAGCACTTATTAAAAGTACCTATTATGGGGGGCCTAGGTGGCACAGTGATAGAGCACCGGCCCTGGAGTCAGGAGGACCTGAGTTCAAATGTGGCCTCAGACACTTGACACACTTAGTAGCCGTGTGACCTTGGGCAAGTCACTTAACTTCAATTGCCCTGCTTTTCCCCCTCCAAAAAAAAAGGCAAAAAAGATAAAAAAAAGATAAAACTATCTATTATGCAATGTGCTAGGCACCAGGAATACAAATACAAAAGTAACAACATCTACTCTACTAGGGAATAAAATATGTTCACAGATATGTAAACGTAGCATACACACAGAAGAATTCGAAATTACATCCAGGACCCTAGGCTTTCTCTCTAAGCCATTATCTCCATAAGATGAGGTCCTGTGGTGGGCAATTTGACCTACGTGACAGCAGCCCCAGTCACTGCTCCTGCTCTGCTTAAACTGGTCTTGCTGAGCATCTTCTGGGTCCTACTCTTTCGAGAGAGAATCCAGGTCCTCTACTGAGTTTCCAACCTAGATTTCACTCACACCCAAGGAAAAGTGATGAGTGAAAGGAAATTAAGAAGGCAAAGTCCCAGTCTAACCCTCAAGCCCTCAGGCCCAACTGTCAGCTTCCATACCAACAAATTACAGTGAGCAATGGGAACAGAAGGCCCTTTAGAGAATCTAACCCTGAGCCAGACCTGGTTGTAGGGAAGGAAAAGTTGTATCTGACATGCTAAGACAAAGAAGTCTTGAAGACCAGCCAAGGAGCAAGGGTCTTCAAAAATGAGTCAGACTGGGGACTGGCCCAGCTTCCTTGACTCTTTCAGTAAGGACTGAGGGGGAGGTTCAAAGAACCCTGGATTTGGAGTTTAAAGTCCTAGATTCAAGTTATGACTTGTCACTATTTTTCCATGTGACTTTGGGTAAGTCCCTTCCCTCTCTTGGGTTTCAGTCTCCTTAACTGTAATATGAGGGAACTGGTCCAGATAATCTCACTGGCCCTTCCTGCTTTACATTCTACATTTTAAAGACCCCTTCATTTATATTTTATACTCTAAAATTCTTCTCAACTCTGGCGTTCTGTATCTTTGCATCCTTGCCTCTGCTCCCAAATTCCCCAGCTCTGGCCATCACCCATATGACTTCCCCAATTTCTCCTAGACCAGAAGAGCAGAAAGGCAAGAGAAACAATGCTGCTCTTTGGACTATATATCCCTCTTCCAAGAATCCTTCCTTGACTGCTCTAACCCACAGGGATCTATCCCTCCACCGAGCCCTTACGGCACGCTTGACTCACACAATGTAGCACATAACTGCATACTATATACTTTCTCTAGTATTCTGCAATCAAAACACATGTTCATCCCCTACCCTGTTAGCTCCCTGAGGGGAGATGCTGGATATATTCCTCCTCTGACCCCTTGTCCCCACCAGCCACATGGAGGACTCAGGAAATGTTTGCTCCCAATTGGCTGGGGGAAAAATGGGCATGGTCTATCCATGACATGACAGCAAGGCCAAGGGGAAAGCCAAGGACAGGGTAGGGGGCTCCATCTGCCAGACATGTACCTGCAGGTTTCTCATGTGGTGGCTGGCAGAGGCTGAGAGGAGAGAATACTGTGGGAGCTGGGCTTCTATGGAAGCAAAACCCTGAGGTTTTTCTTCAGGGTATTTCCATTTTGGGGCAATGACTGTATGTCTGAAAGAAAGACAGAAAAAAGGGAGCAGGTTCCCACAGCACCTCATGCAGCTCTTTCCCCTCCCACCTGTGGCCAGTGTGGGATGAGGACGAAGGTAGAGAAGCTAGGGGCTGAGTCATAGCATTAGACAGAAACCAGCATTCTGAGATCCTAGGCCTCTCTCTCCTCTGCCCTGCTTCCCCTCCATCCTCCCCACCCTCACCCCCATTATCATGCAGCCCAGGAATTGGGAGGAAAATGTGTCTGAGCCCCAAAGGGAAGAGGAGAGTACCTGATTCAGGGATGCGTGTGCAGCAGGGTATCCAGACCATTCAAGGGAGCCACAGGGGATTACAGAGGATGGGGAAATGCATAGTGTGCATTAGATAGATAAGTATGCACACATATTATATATACATATATACACACAGTGAGCACACACACACGCACACACCCACTCACACACACACACACACACACACACACTTTTTCCACGTGTAATATGAAGTGGGCATCACAATCCAGACTCCAATTGTTGCTCACATTTTCAAAGAGGCCCCGTGACATCGTGGGGTGATATCTTGAGTGTGAATTGGGTTTAAGTGAGCCAGAGCTGCACAAAATCATCAGCCTCACTCTCTCTCTCCAAGTTATCAAAGTCTGGTGGCAGGACAAAAGTCAGGATGACTGATGATAGTCCAGGATGCTGTGGACGACCAAGCTCTAAGCACTCCACCACACCTGCTTCAGCTGCTTTAGTGGCTGTTGGAACAAATTGGTCTCATCTGCCCATTCCATGGGGGGAAGTCTTTGTATACTTGGGGTAGATACTCCCCTAACTCACCAAAGGATTTGAGGCCCATCAGTAACTCTCAACCTGGCTTATCCCCAAGGCTGAAATGGGTGCCATAACCTGACTCCAATACTTATTAACTGCATGATATGAGCAAGCCACTACCTCTCTCTGAGCCTCAGTTTCCCCATTTGTAATACATATGAGTTGGACTGAGGGATCGCCAAAGTCTCTTCTAGCTTTAAATTTTATGATGCCATAAAATAACGATGATTAAGGTACAAAAGGGGAATCAAATCATGAGATTCTTGATTTAGAGCTGGCAGAAACCTTAAAGGTAATTTTATACCAAATTCCTCAGCATACAGGTTTACATTTTCAACTGGCAACTATTAAACTCCTAACCTTGTGTGCAGACCTGTGAGAGATACAAAATCGAGAGGACAATCCCCGTTCTCAGAGAGGTCTCAGTCTAGGAGGGCCATAACTCCCATTTCTGTAAGCTTCTCAAGGGCAAAGACTATTACATCTTTGCATCTCTAGCACCTTGTGTAGTCTCTGACACATAGTCCATGCATCATAAATGCCTGTTAAAAAGTGGTTAAACTGTGCATTTACTGTGACCCAGCAATGAGATCAAAGAAAGGGGAAAGAGACCCATATATACAAAAATATTTATAGCGGCTTCCCTCCAAGAGGACAGACACAGTCAAGGCCTGAGACCTGGTTTTTCCAACAGGGGCTTAGACTCCTGGGCATGGGCCAGTCTGATGTGCAGAAAGGAGCTAGTGGTGGTGTTTCCTTCACCAACCACCTAGAGGTGGGTGTGTCATATCCAACACTGGGTCAC
>CM053583.1:354332642-354345142 GCA_028627135.1 Pseudochirops cupreus
GCAAAGAGTATTTGAGTCATCAAGCATTGATGGAAAATGAGAATGAATTTTCCCTGTATTGTCATTTTTATTTTAGCCACTTTGGGTTAAATAGCTTTCCAATTGTATGACATACAGCCATGCCTCCTTAAACAAAGAACTCTAAATATGATTATTCCTTTTCTTGATTACAAAATCAAAAACTGTCAGAGCCAGAAGTGACCATTAAAACATTGGACTCTCAGACCTATCCCAGAATTCACCAGAATAGTGGAACTGTGATTTAGGACATCTCAGCAAACAAGTCTGGTTAATCACACATTCCCTATATACCTACTCTAAGTCTGGTCCTATGTTCAGGATTCCAGGTCAGGGTCTGGGAGTCTCACTAGGAAGATGTCAACCTGACAGAAATGTAACTCTATGGTTCTGTAGCTTCCCACTTTGTGAACTGGGAAATCAGGCATTCCAACCCAAAGGAAAGACTGTCTCAGACAAATTTTTTTTTCTTAGCTGTTTTCTAGTTTACTCAGACCCCAGAATTCAGTATGAAAATGATATGTTTCTTAGGCCGCAGACTCAAGACTTCTCTCAAATTGGGAGCCAGATCTGCAGTACTAGAAGCCCAGAGCAAATAACCCAGAGGAAGCAAAATGGGGAAATGAAAACCACTGAACACACAGCAGGACCAGAAAAGGATTTCCTGATGGCCATCTCCTCTGTTCTCCCACTCACCTAACCCAGACCCTCAGCACTCTTTCCTGAACTATTGTAATAGACTCCTCCTTGGTGTCCCTGTCTCCACTTTCTACCTGCCTTCAATCCATCCTACAGATTCACTTTCCTGAAGCATGAAAGTCATGCTTCTACTATATGAAATGTATGACAGGCATTTTGGGGTAGTACATAGACAAATGTCTTTAGACTATGTGCTCTTGATACATACTAGTTCTGTGAAAATGGACAAGTCATTTAACTCTGTGCCCCCGGGTAATTCTCTAAGACTGTAAGGTACAGACAAATTGAAGATCTGTAGTTTCCATACCAGGAATTCCCCATGCTAGGGAAATTATAGATCTGGATTTCTCTACCTTCCCTAAAAATGTGTAAGGCACTGTGAGCTACAAAGATGAAGAGAAAAATGGCATAGTCCCTGCCTTCAGGGAACTTACAATCTAATGGAGATAAAAACATGTGCATAAATAAGAATGATGCAAAGCAGAATGTGGTAGAGCAATCAATCAAATAATAAATGTTTATTGAATACCTACTGGGTGCCAGGCATTGGGTTAACACTGGTGATACAGAAAGAAGCAAAAGACAGTCCCTGCCCCAGGAAACTTACAAACTAATAGAGATATAAGCATGTACATAACTAAGAATGACACAAAGCAGAATGTGATAGAACAAAGTGGTCTAGGAAAATTTAAGGACAAAGAGAAAACTTTCAGCTTGGGACAGGTAAAGGCAGAGAATAAGAGAGAGGTTCTTAGAAGAAGTCCCACCAGAGCTGGGCTTTGAATAAAGAGAAGGATTCTGACAAGGGGAAATAAAAGAATGCCTTCCAAGGACAAGGATGAGCCTGTAGGGAATGCAGGACATCAAAAGACAGAAAGTCAAGCAGAAAAGCCTATCGGCAATAGGGAACCATTGGAGGTTTCTGAGAAGAGGAGTAACAGGGTCAACATTAGGACAATTATTATGGTAACTGTGTGAAGGTTCTTTAAACAGAGAGAGTAATTTACTTACCTAGTAGTGTTGCCATGCTTTATAAGAAGAAAGTCTTTTGTAAGGCTAAAGGTAGGTGTTAGAGAAACATTACTGAATTAACTGTGACAGAACTCTTTCTGAACTTTTAGGCATTCTAAGATCTGGCCCTAACCTACCTTGATAAATCATAGTTAGAGATCATCTCTAACCCCTCTTCCTCCTTCCCAGAGAGGTGAAGAGATTTATCCAAGCTCGAACAGGTAATCTAATTTAATGTCAGAGCACTGATTTGAATACAGACCTCCAACTCAAAACCCAATAATCTTTTCATTCCACCCTGCTGCCTTTCTCTCCAGTCTTAACTCTTTTGCTTCCCGACTGGAACCTTCTATGCCTACTTTTCCTTCTACAAGTTCTATTATTTCCATTTTCAGAAAGGGAATCTGAGGCCTGGAAGTGGTTTAGTGGCTTGCCGGAGGTCTCCTAGCTGATAGATGGTCTCCTGACTCCAAACACTGAATTCTTAGTATACCCTAATTCCTTTCAGTGGATCAACTCATTCTGCATTGGGCATTTAGAGAATAACTCAGTCCTCCCCAACAGAGCTTATCTCTTGACTTGGTTTTTGCCCTCACTTGTTTGCCCCTAAATGCCCTCTTCCCACTTCTTCCCACTCGGCTTTGTTCCAAATGGTGGAGAATTTGGAAGCCAGAATTTTTATGAAGAAACATTGTTTCCCTCAGGAGTTCCTGAAGGAAGTTCCGGAAAGGTCAGGGTCACCTATAGAGGGATAGGTTTTCTTTCAAAAGAACAGGAGGGAAGGAGGGACAGAGTTCCTCTCTGAAAAGTGCTTCAGCCTAACTTTCTGCCTCCCTTCCAAGGAAAGGGGGTGTTGAGTAATCAACCCCTGCCTCCCAGCTCCCTCTACCACCAAACTCCTTATACTCGACAGAAAACATCCAGCTGAGCACAGCTAGGGAAGAAGAGCTGGGAGATCAGGTTTCACTTCAGGTCAGGTCGATTTCAATTCACTTCATTTTCAATTTGATTATTATCTACAAATTCCATCTACAATTCAAATATATTCCAATTCCAGTCCAAATCCAATTCAAATTTAGTTTCAGTTCCAAATTCCATCCCATTCTAGTCTAAATCCAGTTCTAATCCATTTAAATTACAATTAAATTCTAATTTCAGTTTTAATCTAATTCCCTTTCCATTTCATTTACAATTCTGATTAGGTTCCAATTCCATTGTAATTCCAATCCCAATTCCAAATTCTAATTCTAATTCAAGTCCAATTCAACAAGCATTAAGCATTAATAAATAGGGTCATCTACCCATCACAGTGAATAATTCAATTCCTATTCAAGCTCAATTAAACAAGCATTTGTTAGGCATTAATAAATAGGGTGTCTAGGGGGCACAATGGATAGATGCTCCAGTCCTGGAGTGAGGAAGACCTGAGTTGAAATCTGACTTCAGACTCTTACTGGCTATATGACCCTAGGTAAGTCACTTAACTCCTGTTTGCCTCAGTTTCCTCAACTGTGATGAGGATGATAATAGTACTTACCTCTCAGAGTTGCTATGAGGATTAAATGAGATGATAATTATAAAGTACTTGGCACATGATAAGTGCTATGTAAATGTTAACTGGTAGTCTCATCATCCTCATCATTCTCCTCCTCTTCTTCCTCCTCCTCCTCATCATTACTACATGCAGAGCCCTATGGGAGATCAGATGAAATTAATCTCTGACCTCATTAAGCTTATACTCTATATCGTTTAGTCGTTTCAGTCATGTCCAACTCTCTGTGACCCCATTTGGGGTTTTCTTGGCAAAGATCTTGGAGTGCTTTGTCATTTCCTTCTCCAGCTCATTTTACAGATGAGGAAACTGAGGCAAACAGGGTTAAGTGACTCACCCAGGCTCACTCAGCTAGTAAATGTCTGAGGCCAGATTTGAACTCTGGAAGAGGAGTCTTTGTGACTCCAGGCCTGGCATTCTATCTACTGCACAACCTAGCTGCCCCACACTTATAGTCTAGCAGAGGAATAAGACACACAGAGATAGTTATTCTTCAAATGATCTGCAATTTCATCCATACAGGGACTTCTTCCACCAACTTAGACTATATCCCCTCTATACCTTTTCACCCTGTATCACTCTTGTCCATATCCTTCCACTGGAGAATAATAGAGACCTTCTTCTGGTTCTGCTAATATTTCATAAAGCCGCTCCACACTCAATCAAGTTGTACATCTGCTATCTCAATAAACTCCAACAACTCCCAATTATTTCTAGGATCAAATTCAAACTGCTTTGGTACTTAAGGCCCTCTACCACCTGACCCCAACCTACCTTTCCAGTGTTGTTATACATTATGGTCCTTTATACATTCTCCTTTCTAGCCAAATTGGCCGTCTTGTGGCTCCTCACACGTGACATTTCCTCCCCCTAGACTGGGTCTCCTACTTCTCTACACTTTGTATAATCCCATGTTGCCTTCAAAGCTCAGCTCAAATACAACCTGCTGCATGAGAGTTTTTCTGATTCCCCACCCCCCCAACTGCTGGTGTCTCCCCACTCCAAAGTTACCTTGAATTTATACTGTACGTAGTTAATAAACACTTATTTTACAAATATACAAATATATTTTTGTAGGCACATGTTGTTCCCACTATAGAACATAAGGTCCTTGAAGGACTATTTCATTTATGTCTTTGTTTCTCCAGTGTCTGATACAGTACCTAACATCTAGTAGGCACTTAATAAATGCTTGTGGATTAATTGATTATATATATATATATATCTCCCTACATAATTAGCCATCTCCTTTTCCAGACACATTTGTCCTTGATGATGTATTTTATACCATGCATCACACTAAAGTCAATGTGTTTTGGTAATATGTTTTGCCCTTCTTATATCCACCATGAATTTTTCCATTATCCTTTGGGTCACCTGCCATTTTAATTCTTCCGAGACTGTAGTATCCCATGATTGCATCCATATAGCATTGCCAGGAAAATACTGTGCTAAAAGCAATGGACTTCTGTGGCAGGAAGAACTTGGGATCATTCAGAGTGCCTCACAATTTCCCAAATGCAACAAGGTGATATTTTTCCTCCTATTTCATTCTAGGCCTGGCTCATGTTCTGCATGTAGTGCCTTGTCCAAGAGTTTCATACTAATGTACTAACCCAATGGGCTACTATATAGTTGCATAATTTTTGTTCAGTTGTTTCAGTCATGTCCAGCTCTTTTTGACCCCATTTGGGGTTTTCTTGGCAGAGATACTGGAGTGATTTGCCATTTCCTTCTGCAGCTCATTTGATAGATGAGGAAACTGAGGCAAATACGGTTAAGTGACTTGCCCAGGGTCACACAACTAGTGTATGTGGCTGGATTTGAGCAACTAGTAAGTGTCTGAGGTCACATTTGAGCTCAGATCTTTCTGACTTCAGGTCAAGCACTCTATCCACTGTACCACCCAACTGCGTAGTATATTGGGACAAAAATGCATTTTCTATCTACTTGGTTCTTCTGGTGTGAGTGGGTAGGTAGCTTGTTCTTTTTTGAGTTATGACAAATATAATTTAAGAGGCCCTATAGTGTTCTGGTGCTCAATGCAATGAACGCAATCCCTTCTACGAGAAGGAACATCCAAAGGACCTCACTGTCTTATAGAGAATCGCTCTTCTCTTTGGATTTTGCACAGGCCTTTCTCCACGACCCTGGAAAACACTTTTGGTGAGTATTTGCCTCCCTGTTTTACATCTCCTTTTGAAATGATGAGTCTTAACAAAGTGACCACAGAGTCCGAATAAAAAGTTCTAAGGAGCTTTAATTTACCAGCTGGGGCTACTCCATGCCAATTCAAGGAAGAAGCAGCCCAGAGATCAGGATTTTAGAAACTTATGTACAGTATGGTTTCATGGGTGCAAGTAAGTTGCTGAGGCAAGGGGTTTGTGATTACAGGGCATGATGACCAAGCAAGAAGAAGAATAAAGAATAGGCAAGGGGGGGAGTTTGTGATTATATCTGTAGGTAGGGGGTTGTAGGGTAAGCAGAGAGGGGCACAGGGCATACTGACCGAAAAGAAAAACAAATGGAAAATAGGCAAATTATTCTAAGCCAGTTTCTTGACTCCTATCTTAAGTCCATGAAGTTTCTACTTAACTAGTTCCTGGCCACTTCACTTTAATATTGATAATTAGGAAATCAAAGAATGAAGTTATCTCAGTGGTTGCCCCCGTCATGATCAACCAACTGCATTGGAATGAGCTAGGCTGAGCCACAGACACAGTCTCCTGTCAGGACCATATCTGGGGTCTTTTCAGTTTGATAGAAACTGCCAGAGCTGTGTCATCTCTTTACCGTGGTGAAAAAAAAGTTAAAGCAGGATTTCCACAGAGATCAGAGAGCTGTAACACACAATAGGACATAATAAAGTCATTAGAGATGTACAAAGTTGTTCAGCCCTTGTTCTCCAAGAGGATCAACAACATTGGAAGGGTAATGTCTTGACTTGCAAGGGAATTGGATTTAAGTGAGGCAAGGCTGTGTGAAGTCATTAGCCTCACTCTCTCCTCCAGAATCATCAGAGTCCAGTGGCAAGACATAGGTCGGGACGACTGGTGATGATTCAGGACGCAGTTGGAGACCCTGGCCTTTTTAAGCTAAGGTCTTTCCCAGGCCTCAGTTTGTCTAAGGCAACACCCATTCAGTGATTAAAGGGTATTTAAGAACAGACGAAAAAGATGGCCTAGTTCGACTTCCCAAAAGAATCATTCTGGGAGGGGAAGACCCTCAGGCTTCCTAGCTAGAAGCCGAACAATTGCTATTTACAATCACTCAATCTAAGTCACAAAAACCCAAACAATGACCAAGTGAGGCTCGGGCTGGGTCCTTCATTGGCCAATCAATGAAAGCCAGAGTGATTTGGGTTTAAAGGCATAGTCAAGTAGCTTCATTGTTCCATAAGAAATGGTTAGCTGACAGACTTCAGAAAAACCTGTAAAGACTTACATGAACTGATGCTGACTGAAGTGAGCAGAACCAGAGGAACATTTTACCCAGTAACAGCAATGTTGTTCCATGATAGACTTTGATAGACTTAGCTCTACTTAGCAATGCAAGGTTCTAAGACAACTCCAAATGACTGATGATGGAAATGCTATCCATATCCAGAAAAAGAACTATGGAGTCTAAATGCGGATTGAATCATATTACTCACTCTCTCTCTATCTCTCTCTTCCTTCCCCCCCCTCCGCTTTGTTTCTTTTTCCTCACGTTTCTCCCATTGGTTCTAATTCTTCTTTACAACATGACTAATGTGAAAATATGTTTAATAATATATATGTAGAGCCTGTATCAGATTGCATGCTGTCTTGGGATGAAGGAAGGGGAGAGATGGGGAAAAAATTTGGAATCTGAAATCTTATGGAAGTGAATGGTGAAAACTAAAATAAATTTAATTTTGAAAAAAGTAAATAGGAAGCTATTAAAGTGCTTTGAGTGGAGGACCAACAGAGTCATCTAGGACATAGTATGAGGAAAGTAAGTCAGACAGTGATATGAAGGACACATTAGAAAGGGCAGAGAAGGAAATACTTACATAAACTAATGCTGAGTGAAGTGAGCAAAACCAGGAAAACACTGCACACAGTAATAGCAACATTGTACAATGACCAACCTTGGTAGATTAGCTCTTTTCAGCAATGCAAGGATCTATGACAATTCCAAGGGACTCAGGATAGAAAATGCTATCCACATCCCAAGAATGAACTGTGGAGTCAGAATGCAGATCAAAGCACACTATTTTCTCTTTTTTTTTTCCTCATGATTTTTCCCTTTGGTTCTGATTCTTCTTTATAGCCTGACTAATGTAGAAATATGTTTAATATGATTGTACATATACAGCCTATATCAGATTGCATGTTCTCTTGGATGGGGGAGGGAAGGAAGGGGAGAAAAAAATTTGAACTCAAAATCTTGTAAAAATGAATGTTGAAAACTATCTTTGGATGTAATTGGAAAAAATAAAATACTATTAAGTGGGGGCAGAGGGAGAGCAGAGAACTCATTAGGAGGTCCTTGAAATAGTCCAGGCTAGAGGTAATATGGCCCTACACTGTGGTGATGACAATGAGACTAGAGCAGAGGAGATAGATGGAAGAGATATTTGAGAGGTAGAAATTTCAGGACTTGGCAAATGATATGAAGGGTAGGTGGGAAGAAAGAAATGGAGGTAACCTCAAGGTTTTGAACATGGAAAAAAGGTTGAAATGTAATACCATAGACAGAAATAAGAAAAAATCAGAAGGAAGAGCAGGTTTTAGTGTGAAAGATTTATAAGTTTGATTTTAAACATGCTGAATTGGAGATTTCCATTAGGCATCGAGGTAGAGACACTTATACATAGTTGGTGACATTGATCTGGGGTCAGCAGATACAGCACTAGGCATTAAGTCATGATTTCAAATCTGTCGTCAGAATCTTATTTGCTATGTAACTCCATACTATTTACTTAACCTCCTATCGGCCTCAGTTTCCCCATCTGCTGACTATTTTTATTGTTAAAGTGTAGAAACATGGCATCCAAGGAAAACGGTATTTCAGAATATAAACTTTTTTTTTAACCTTACAGAGAATGATGGTAAAAGATTATGAGCACCACTGAGATCTGGGCTAGAGATAGAAATCCATTAGAAAGTACATCCCTTGAGAATCCTAGCTGAGTACCTGGGACGGGGTAGGCCTTTAACAGATGCTTATTGGTTAACTGATTTGGTAATTGTCAGCATAGTATGGCTCCTTCATATTTGAAGCCATAAGAATAAATGATTGACAAGGTAGAGAAAAGAAGTCTGGAGGAAAAACTTGAGGCAAACTTCTGTTCAGTCAAAGGAAATGACATATTGAAGGCACTTGAAGAATTGACAGAGCCCAAGGCTCTTGATGGAACCTGAAATGCTGGCATGTGATCTCTCATATATTTAAGAATTCTTCTACTGGCTCACCATATGACCTTGGTTAAAACTCTTTCCCTTTCTAAGCTTCAGTTTCCTTGGAACTCTCAAATGGGGCTAATCATGGCTTCTTGTCTTCTTACAAGGTCTGTTAAGAGGACCAGTTGTGATTGATGCATGAGAAAAGTGTGTTTTGGCACTCTACAGGGCATTACCATCAATGTAGGCAGTGTATACAGTTATCACTGTTATATACTATTACCACTGTTATCATATGTTATTGAGAAGTCTGTTCCCACTATGTTCAATACATCCTTACTTATTCACCTTTGCCCACCTGAGCTGGGATTCCAAGGCCTGGGAGTTTATTGTTTCATCCATCTTTCTGTCTGCCTCCCTGTGGTGCCCTGTCTCCCTGTCACCTTCCCAAGTACCAATGCATGATCTCTCCTTCTGGTCTCCCAAAGCCAAAATCTTTCCCTCAGAGACAATAGGAGAATAAGAAAGAGATGAAGGAAACAGATATGCTGAGTCTGGAGAGAGGAAGACTCAGTAGGGCCCACCATGCTAGCTGTCTCCAAGAACCTGAAAGTTTCTTTCCTTCCTTCTTTGCTTCCTTCCTTCCTGCCTGCCTTCTTTGCTTGCTTCCTCTTTCTTTCTTTCTTTCCTTCCTTCCTTCCTTCCTTTCCAATTCAGGGAGCCAGGGATAGGTAAGTGGCACAGTGGATATAACACTGGTCTTAGAGTCAGGAAGACCTGAGTTCAAATCTAGCCTCAGGCACGCTAGCTGTGTCACCCTGGGCAAGTCACTTAACCCAGATTGCCTCAAAAACAAAACAAAATTATCCTCCAATTCAGGGAGCTACAGGGCAAGGGAGAATAAGGATAGGGTAGTGTAAAAGAAAAGGCAGAAAAAAGCATCATTGGGGCATCTTTTTTTAAATGTAGAGAAGAAAACTGAAAAGGCCAGAAAGACACACAGATAAGCGCTCTAAAAGTTACAGGATGAACTCATTAAGAACTTAAAAAGAAAAGTAAGCTATAAATAATTGAGACCTGCCATTTCATGTTCTGCTGGGTACATGGAAATGCCCATTTTATTTGGCATTTGTTAAATTCAGAAGGAAAAAAATGTATCTGAAGGGCTTGTCTCCTTATAGAGGGATTATACTTGTTTAGTTTGGCTCCAGATGAAAGAAGTGAAGAAATGGGTAAGAGATGGCAAAAAAAAAAAAAAAGTTTAGCTTTAAATTAAGCTTAATGTAAGGAAAAACTTCTTAATGATCAGAGCTATCTCCAAACAGAATGGGCTGCCAAGTAGTGGGTTTCCCCTCCTTGGAAAAGGTTTTTTTAGTAGTGGAGAAGGGATTCAACTTCTTTCTGGCTTGCTCACTTTGAGCAGAGGGAGGCTCTCAATTTCCCCTCCATCTGTCCCACAGGCTGGTGCAGGGGTGAGCCCTCTTCTCACAAGTGACAGGTAGAACTTGCTCACCTAGGGACTCAGGAATGCAAAATCCTGCACACTAGCTCCCCTTCTCTCATCCCTAGACTCATGGGACCCTTGAACACCAACTCAGCCCTGGTGTCATTCAGGGCCTCCTTGAGCCCAGCCCAACCCTAGACCTGTGCCACTCATTCCTGCCTGCCAGCCTCGCAGCCAATCTAAGAGGCTCTGCCCACATCCCCATCTGAAAATCAACCGGTTAGTAGCTAACATTGGCAGAGCCTCAGGGCCCTTATCTTAGCCCCCAGCTGTTCTGGGCTGTGTTCAACACGGGAGTGTCCAGAGACAGACGCAGGGGACTTGAGGATCAAGGCCCCAGTGGAGAGCTCTGGCTAGGACTGGGGTTAGGAGAGAGTCAGAAAAGGGGGGGAAGAAGATGAAAGGAGGGCAGAACTCAGCCTAAGTGCCAAGGAAGGGCTTCAGGGCAGGAGGCTTTCATCCACCTCAGGTCTGATGGAAGAATCATAACGCCATAGACCTCTAGCACTGGTAAGGATTTTTCTGTTGTTGCTCAGTCATGTCAGTCACGTCTGATTCTTCTTGACCTTATTTGAGGTATTTTGGCAAAGATACTGGAGTGGTTTGCCATGTCCTTCTCCAACTCATTTGATAGGTGAGAAAACTGTGGTAAACACAATTGAGTGACTTACCCATGGTCACATAGCTTGAATGTGTCTGAGGTTGGATTTGAACTCAGGACCTCCTGACCCCAGGCCTGGCGTTCTATTGACTGCACCACCTAACTGCCCTTAGAGCAGCAGAGATCATTAAATCCAATTCCATCACTTTGCAGATGGGGAAACTGAGACCCAGAGGAGTGAAGGGTCCTGCCCCAGGTAACATAACAAGTTAGTGGTAGAGCCAGGACAAAAGTGTGCAGTAACTCCCGAGGGTATTCCTTCCACTGCCTTGGATCCCCTTCTCCTTCCTCTACCTAAATCTTAGCCCTTTCTCCTTCTATTCCCCTACTCCTACACCTCAGGTGAAGGGCTTAGATGGGGACAGGCAGGAGAATTGTCCAATTTAGTGTCTTGTGACCCATGCTGAGCAAAATAGGGCACATCTTTGAAAAAATGAACATCAGTGCATGCAGTAGGTAATTAATTAATGAATGTGGACTTGAATGGAAATAAGTTCTCAGGCACAAAAAGACTAGAATACAGCCACACAGAATATCTATATATGTGTATATGTACATGTGTGTATATATACATATATGTATACATATGCATGCGGAGACGTACATATACTACTCAGGTATATGTGTGTATATGTACACATATACACTTATGCATATACATACATACACACATACATATGTGTGTATATGTATATGTATGTATGTGTGTGTTTCATATATATATATATATACACACATACTTCCCTATTACACTTGAGGGCACCATCATCCTGCCAGGCACCCAGGTTCCAAACCTAGATGTCCTCCTCAACCCTTTACTGTCTCTCAACTCTCTCATATCCACTCTATCACTAAAGCCCATCAATTTTACTTTTGTAACATTTCTCATAGGTGCCCCCTTTTCTGCTCTGACACAGCCACCACTCTGGTGCAAGCCTCTTTTCTCAACTATCACAATAGTCTGCTGGTGGCTCTGCCCGTTCCAATTCTCTCCCTATCACAACCTATTCTCTACTCAAAGTATACTTTGAGTAGAGAATATATATATATATATTCCCTATACTCGATAAACTCCAGTAGCTGGCACTGGATCCTCCAGGATCACATATAAAATCCTCTACTTGGTATTCAAAATTCTTCATAATCCGAGGCAGCTAGGTGGCACAGGGGGTGGGTAGGTGGCACAGTGAATAGAGCACTGGCCCTGGAGTCGGGAGGACCTGAATTCAAATCCATCCTCAGACACTTGACATACTTACTAGCCGTGTGACTTTGGGCAAGTCACTTAACCCCAATTGCCCTCCAAAAAAAAAAGCAAAAAAAAATTCTTCATAATCTGCCCGCATACAGCCCTTTTCAGTCTTCTTACACCTTACTGCATCCCACCCACCCATGTTCTTCAATCCAGTTGGCACTGGTCTGTTCTTCAAACAAAACACTTCATCTCCTAACTCCTCAACCACTTTCTCTGACTGTTGTTCATATCTAATATGCTCTCCCTCCTCATCTGAACTCTGATAGAGGCTTTCTTGGCCTCTGAGTGACTGGGAGGTGAAGGAGGTCAGTCCTGGGGATGGAATTCCTGATTGGTGAAGGAGCTATGGAAACCAGAGGCTATTTCTGTGAAGCCTCAGTCTTCTTCTTTGACTCCTTCAAAAGAAAAGGAAGTTGACATTTTAAAATTGCATC
>CM053583.1:354347642-354474283 GCA_028627135.1 Pseudochirops cupreus
CAAAGTAAGTAAGAAAATGTTCTGCTTTGGAAACTGCCATTTTCAGCTGTGGACCATGAATAGGGTAGATAACCTGGCTTAGGTAAAATGGGGATAGGGTATAAAAGGACCCCCCCTTCACCCCCTCTGGTACCAGAGACTTTTCTTATATTTGCCCTTCAAATTCCATCATTTTATGCTCATTAGGAGGGCCACAATGCAAGAAAAACAAGTGTTGCCTGAAATGGATGTTTCTTGGTCCTCTTGGGCACATGATGAAAGCAATCCCATTAACTCCTGTATTTGCCAAGTTTATATGTCAGTACTTCAATGGATCTGTGAATCTCATCAG
Source organism: Pseudochirops cupreus (assembly GCA_028627135.1). Classification (NCBI taxonomy): domain Eukaryota; kingdom Metazoa; phylum Chordata; class Mammalia; order Diprotodontia; family Pseudocheiridae; genus Pseudochirops; species Pseudochirops cupreus. The sequence continues at coordinate 354,347,974 of CM053583.1, forward strand.
TATGAGCACTCCAGCATTGCAAATAGTAACACATAATACCTTCTCATCATGATTTCCCATAAATTGAGCCAAATTGAGTCTCATGCCAAATTTTCTACAGTCTTACTTTCCCCTTCAGCTACATGGAACAATGGGTAGAATGCAGGACTTGGACTCAGGAGGACCTGAATTCAAATCCTACTTCAGACACTTAACCAGTTATGTGCCCTGGACAGGTCAGGCAACCTCAGTCTGCCTCAATTTTTCCATCTGTCAAATGGGAATAACAATAATATCTACCTCTTGCGGTTGTGTTAGGGATCGGATTATGTAATATTTGCACAGAGCTTTGCAAACCTTAAAGCTCCACGTGAATGCTAGCTATTATTATTCATAGTTTTTCATCATTTTGTGAGGCAGATACTGGCTAGAACCTTCCATCATCCCCTACATTAGCAAATCTATACAGGATTTACACAGCATGCAGCAGACTATCCTCTAAATCACTGATCGGTATGTGGGTAGCAGTGCAGCAATTGGGCCAGGGGTGTTGTGAGGCTCAAGTGAGATAATGGGTGACATAAAGCACTTTGTAAACCTTCAAGGGCTATATGAATGCCAATTATTATTATCATCTTTCTTTTGTTCTTTCTTTTTATCTATTTTATCTATTTTTTATTTCAATATTAATTTTTTTAATTTTTTATTTTTTATTTATATTATCCATTCATTCTATCTATTCATTCTTTCATTCATTGTTCATCTATTCATTCATTCATTTATTTATTCACTCATTGTTTGTGTGTTTGTTTATTAGCCTACAATTGCTGGGTCTCCAGTCTTGTGATGACTTTCATTCTCTGAGCCTTGTACCACATTCCTACTGAACTTAAGCAAAATTTATAGAGAAATACAGTGATGTGCTGGTAAATGTTTAATAATTGGGCTCTCTGGAAACAAAAATGTGTGGGCATGCACTTTTTAGTTTAGTCGGCATTATTAACACTTTCTTAAGCCTAGACAGTCAACAAAATAATAAATCAAATTCTGATATAGAACAATTTCTGAAGTATAAATGCTCACATTGAAAATTTGACAATTGGGTCTTGCAAACCAGTTAGAGATGACTCCAGCAGAGCCAGCTCCAGGATACCCCCAAAACTGAGCTGTCCGTCTGTTATCCCTTCTCCCTAGTTGATTGTCCTACCTTCTTTTATAATCGTATTTTGCTGATTAATTTCTTTCATGTCTCTTGTTGCACACAAATGATCATGGTAAGATGCTGCTGCCTAATTATATTTTGCAAACCTCCTCTCCCCACCCCCTGGTCATATTTTTAATAATATTTTACTAGTGATGCCACATGGCTATGAATCATAGAACTCTGCTTTCTCTGAAGATTAAATACTGTGGATGACCCTCAGGGAAACAGAAATGCATGAGAGGAATAAGTAGGTTCCAGCGTATCAAAGGGCTTTAATTGAAATAAAGAAGCCAGAGGAACCTAGAAACTACTTCATAGCACACATACTTGTCATTCTTACCAAACGGAGGGAAATGACAGCCAAAAGAAAAACTGGTTTAGAATATAAGTAGGTCTGCAAAACTTTACAGAAGGGATGATGAATGATTATGACCAGCACTGCCTCACGTTAAGGGCTGTTAAGGGGAACCCTGAACTTGTCTTTTTGAGTTGCTTTATTTTCCAGAAACCCTGGACCCAGAGCATGCAGGAGACCTTGAATGTGTCTGGAATGAAGCCTCCTCCCAGCTGACATAGTTTATTTTTTGCATCCCAAGCTGTATTTCCTGGGTATCTTTGGAAGCAAGACAAGCACCAGCCAGTCTGTGCCAGGTTGGAAAAATGCTTGCACAGTTGGGGTCCTTTGCAGATAAGCAGACCCTCCCTATCTTCATAGTCTAGCACAGAGGTTCCCAAACTTATACAGCCTACTGCCCCCTTTACAAAAATTACCCCTTGGAAATCTACTTTATTTAACCCTTTAACAAGGTTTTTTTAAAAAAAATGTACATAATTTCAAAAAATAATTTTGTTAAAAAATGATATCTTAAAATTTATAATTTATTGTAAATTTTTGGGATTTTCTTGAATTGAAATTTTGATGATGCAATATTACTTCATGTAACCACATAATATTATATTGTAAACAGGTCATTACATGCACATATTCCTGCCAATGAATGCTGGACTTCCTGATAATGCAAGACAGGCTTACCTGCCAACGCTTGCTTGTTAAGACCTGTCAGTGGGACTTGACCACTGATGGGTTATAACTTGCATTTTGTGTGATTATTTGGAAAATAATCTATTACACTTTAATTCTATTACACAACAGATGAAACATGTACAAATGCTTTTTCATAATTTCCTTATCTCCTTTTCTCATGTTTTTACCACTCCCTTATTTTTACTCAGCACCCCCCAATTGCACCTGAAACCACTACCACCTCCCCAGAATCATTCCAGCATCCCCCAGGGGGTGGTATTGCCCAATTTAGGAACCTATGATAGCAGTTCCCAAGGGAAAAGAATGCAGCTTTTGCCGGTGCCTTGCTCTTCCACCTCAAAAGTGCTTTTGTTCTTCTCCCTCCACCTCCTGCACCCAGCCTTTACTGCACTTGTTTCCTCCCATGCCACACCCTTTCCTGTTTTCCCTCCTACTTTTGTTGTACTGTCATACATATGTAAACTTCCATAAGAGCTGTGAACTCTTTGGGTCTCACGGGTATGTTCATTTCTCTTGTAATAAACCTGGTTTCACAGTCTTGTGATGTTGTGATTGCCTGTTGACACTCATGGAAACAATGAAAAATAGTGATGTGGAAAATGAACTAGCAAAAAACGTGGTATGATGGGGCGGCTAGGTGGCGCAGTGAATAGAGCACCAGCCCTGGAGTCAGGAGGACCTGAGTTCAAATCCGACCTCAGACACTTACCCTTAACAAAAAAAACTAGCCGTGTGACCTTGGGCAAGTCACTTAACCCCAATTGCCCTGCCTCCAAAAAGCAAAATAAATAAATATGTGTATTTTTTTTAAACTTGATATGATATCCATCTAAACCAGATTACCCCAAGAGCATTTAAAAATTAAATGAATGGAAAGAACAATTGTAACAAAATTAATGGACCTGCCTAAGTCTCTCTACAAATTTATTATCATCACTGATGACCATGGAAGCATCCCATTAGAACACCACCTCTTCAGCATCTAATGGGCTTGCAAGAACCAATTGTCATAGCACTTAAGAGGATGCAGTTGGGAGCAACCGGACTGCACCAAAAACATACAGAAGAAAGCCATTCTGGAGGCAACCTGATTTCAAATGTACTCAAGGGGAAGATTCTAAAAGAGGAAAAGTTGTTAGAAAGTGTTATTACCTCAAAAAAAGTTTTTAGAGAAGACATTAGCAATCACTGGCTTATTTTTTAAATTTTTATTTATTTAATTTATAATTTATGGGAAAAAACCAAGCATTTCCATAACATAGTATAATCATCTTTTTTTAATTTTAAATTTATTTTATTTTTTGTTGTTTTTTTTTGAGGGGGGAAGGTAGGGCAGTTGGGGTTAAATGACTTGCCCAAGGTCACATGGCTGGTGTTAAGTGTCTAAGACTGGATTTGAACTCAGGTTCTGCTGATTTCAGGGCTAATGCCCTATTTACTGCACCACCTAGCTGTCCTGTATAGTATAATCATCTTTAACATCACCTAAATCATAGAATCTTGGAGCAATCGTTCTATTTCAACACATGCCTGACCTGGCTCCTCACTACAACAACATCATAATAGGAACCCCCATTTATATAGTGCTTTCAGGTTCACTTTACAAATAATATCTCTTTTGAGCCTCACAACAACCTTGGGAAGGGAGCTGTCATTGTTATTCCCATCTTACAAACTAAGCTTAAGTGACTTGTCCAGGGTCACACAGCTAGCGTCTGAGGTCAAATTTGAACTCAGGTCTTCCTGACTCCAGGTTTGGCACTATATCTTCCGCACCACTTAGCTGCCCCATCACCTAAAGCAGCCTTGTTCATTTTTGGGTATCTGTTTGTTAGGAAGTTTCTCCTTAAATCAAGCCTAAACATGCCTCTTTGCCATTTCCACCCAGTGCTCCTTTTTTTCACTATCTAGGGCCAAACAACAAAACAAAAAAACCTAATTCCTTTTCTGGATTATGACCTTTCACGTTAAAGACAACTATTGTGTTCCCCATAAGTCTTTTTTTCCTAGCTAAAAAGTCCAGCAATTCCTTAAATTTATCCTCAGTTTGCATAACCTTGAGACCCTTCACTTCTCTGAACACTCTGTAATGTATCACTAACTTTCCTAACAAGTAGCTCTCAGCAGGGCAGAGGAAAATAAGCATTTCCTATCCCAGGACATGATATCTTTCTTAAAGCCCTCTGAGATTGCATTATGTTGAGTCTGCAATGCACTAGAACTTTTGGATCTTTTTCAGTTGAACTGCTATCTAGCCCGTCTCGTACTTGGAATGTTGACTGTTTTTGAACCCAAATGCAAGACTTTACATTCATCCCTATCGAATTTCATGTTACTAGTTTCATTGAATGTTCTAGCCTTTCCAAATCTTTTTGCATACCATTCAACATGTTAGCTCTCCCTTCTGGCATTGTGTCCTTTGCCAAGCTGATAGTCACATCATCTTACGTCTTTATTCTAGTAATTGATTTAAAAAAACAAGCAGCATGGATGTATGCATAGGTCCCTGGGAAAATTCACCAGAGATCTTTTAATATGATTTCTTAGGATTGGGTCATCCAATCATTTCCAAGTTTACTTAACTCTAGTATTGTCTGTCTTATATCTCTCTATCCAATAAAATGTCAGGAAAGACTTTGTCAAATGCTTTGCTAAAATCAAAATAAATATTAGCTGATCCAATCCAGTGACCTGTCAAAAATATACGTAGTGTTAGTCTGGCATGATCTTGACCAAATTATGAAGATTCTTTGTGATCAGCTCTTTTGGGGGGAGGGGGGGGTTCACTAGCCATGGCTCACTAACCATCCCTTTAGTAATCTGTTTTAGAATTTTGAGAGGAATCAAATCCAAGTTTACTGGGTTACTGTTTGCATCCTTTGATCTCCTTCATCTCTATTCTCATCCCTTCATAGAAAGGATAACACTTTCTTTGTTCAGTCTTGCAGCCTCTCTTCTGCTTCTCATCATCTTTCAAAGACCATACAAACAATGACTCAATGTACAAAGGAATTTGAACTTCTCAAAAGTAAATCTGTTATAATCTCCCTTCCTATTTCCCTCCACTTATTGGTCATTTTTGTTCTTTCCTTTCCAGTTAACAGTTTATACTTCTTGGTGGAGAAAACAGAAACAAAAAAGGAGTCGAGTAGTTCTTCCTTCTCTCCATTATCAGTTACCATCCCACCCATCCCAAGTAACAGTCATATCTTCTTTGAGCTTCTTCCCCCCCCCATAAAGCTAAATAACCCCTTTTGTTGTTCTTAGCATTTATCTCCAGTCTTAGATCCTTTTCAACTTTAACAGTCTGAATGCTTTTCTGATAGGATCATGCCACAATTTTGTATTCATTGCCCCTCCAAAAAGCAAAAAAAAGAAAAAGAAAAAGAGAAGAACAATAAATTTACATCCTGGGACCTCTTTCAGGTGATGACTAGTGAATTTTTTCTATTTCTTCTTTACCCTCTCATTCTAAAACTTCAGGGCAGTTTTCTTTAATAATTCTTTGTAATATTGTACATATCAAGACTCTTTTTTGTGGTCATACCTTTCAGGTAGTCCAACAATCAGTTTATTTCTCTCTTTGATTTGTTCTCCAAATCATTTGTTTTTCTAATGAGATGTTTCACATTCTCTTTTATTTTTTCCATTCTTTTGATTTTGTTTTATTATTTCTTGGTATTATATAGAATAAAGCTTCCTTTTGCCTGATTCTAGTTTTCAAGGAGTTATTTTCTTCTTTAAGTTTTTGGGTCTCTTTTTTTCAGTTGGTTGACTTTCTGTTCATATTTTTCTTGGATTACTCTTATTTTTTCCCTAATTTTCCTCCATCTCTCTTATTTGATTTTTGAAGTCCTTTTTAAGTTCTTCCAAGAATTCTTAAGTATGTTTACTCATCTGGGTGTAGTAAGTATACCCTGTGTACCTGGAAGGTCAAATCGTAAAGCTGAAGCTTAAATTCTTTGGTCACATAATGAGAAGACAGGACTAGTTGGAAAAGACCCTGATGTTGGGAGAAATTGAAGGCAAAAGGAAAAGGGACAATGGAAGATGAAATAGATAGTGTCATGGAAGCAATGAACATGAGGTTGGACAGGCTTTAGGAAATAATGGAAGATAGAAGGACCTGGAGTACTTCATAGGATCATGAAGCAACTGAACAACAACAATTCTCTCATTGGTAGCATATGACTTAACAATCATAACATCTCCATTTTTGAAGAAACCAAGTAAGTAACAAGAGGTCCAAAAACAATGGAAAAATGAATGGTGGAAGCAAGTAAGCTACTGAGTGTTTTGCCATCACTAGGTATGTGGATGAGCAGAAAAGTTCAACAGTAAAAATGAGGGGAAAAAGATAAATGCATAAGCCTGGGTGTTGCACTAGTATGCCCAAATTATTGAAAGTCCTAGAGGAAGTCACCCAGCATGATGGGTGGATTCATTAGGGAAGATTTAGGGAGGGAGACGTACAAGAATCACATAGGATGAAAGGAGCAAAGGTTTAGACTCTGCACCAGACCAGAAAGTATCCTGGCCAACAAGATCGAGCATCCATCACAGTGTCTCATTCTCATTGCAGTATCAAAATATCAAACTCCCATATCCCAGATATTGTTTCTGAATCTCTTTCTCCAAAATTCACTCTTTTGGCCTGAGGCTTATAGAGGTGGAGGTGAAGGGCAAATGCTAACCCTGGAGTGCCAGTGATACAGTGGCAGTGACAGTGGAAAGGGAAATGAGATCAGAGCAGCAGATTTCTAAGCCCATGAACCACAGACAATCAGGGTTTCAGGGACACAAAGTCGGGTTTGGGGGTGGGAGAATTTAGAGAACCTTGGAAGGGGGAAGCCTCAGGGAGAAGCACAAAGGTCCACTGAGCTAGCCCTAAATACAGACCCGAGATCCTTTACGTAGGAGACAAAGGTTTAGAAATAGGAAGTAAGCTGCCCAGTTAAATCAATCCCCTGAGAGAGACTGATACCAAGCCCTAGTTACATAACTCTCCAACAAGAGACTGAAGTGTTTACTAACAGTACTAACAGTCATGGAAATTACTTACATAACTCCCAACAGTGGGGAGGTTTTTGTTTGTCACATGGAAAGGGGCCGGAGTGGGGGGCAGTGGGGAGGGTGGGAGGGAAGAAGATTTTGTTTCCTAGCCTGAAACTTAACTATCTTCCCTTCCAAATTCAGGGCTTAGCCTTCCCCCTCCTTTATCAAAGATTTAGGGATTCAGAAGGCTCTTAGGGTAGCTGAAGACAGGCAGTTGGATTGCCCACCTCCAAACTCCTGTGGCCCAGATAAGCCCAGATAATTCATAGACTTCTCTGAAGTATGGCATTAGAACTGAGAGCATCCAGCTCCACTTTACCTGTGAGAACCTGGGAGGAAGAAGAAAGAGGAAGATGTTTGGGGAGGGGGAAGAGATGAGAAGAGAAAGGTGGGGCCAATAGGCTGGGGAGAAACTCCAGAATAGGAGGACAAGAGGTAGATGTTAGAGCCTGGACTATAGAGAGGGCAAAACATTGACAATACCTGACAAGAAAACCGATGGAATAGGGTACCGATCCTGGAATCAGGGGACCTGAGTTCAAATCCAGCCTCAGACACAAGCTGTGTGACCTTGGGCAAGTCATTTAACCCCAACTGCCTTGCCTTCCCCCTCAAAAAAAACAAACAAACCATGAAACCATGGCAATGATCCCACCTCCCACCCAAGAGTCCATTAGTCAGTCTCTGGAAGCCTACTCTTCTGGGATGTTTTAAGGAAGGGGATCCTGAGAAAGACCATGGGTGCCTTTAGTTTCTCTCCTTGTAGAACTTGGGGATGAAATTAGAGCTGAAATTAACAATTCTGGTGCCAAGAGAAAGAAATAAGAAATGAACTTTCAAGGCTCTAGGTCACTACCCCATGATGGGAAAACACAAACCCTGGGATACTGGTCCTGATAGGTGAAGATGGTTGGGGGAAAGCATGTTAGTCTCAGACCAAGAAGGAGCTCACCTGCGGAACAGTCACCAACAGGTAGCTTCCTGTTTGAACTAATTATTCTTTCTAAACAGGTACCACGTTTAATAGTACTGTGTTGTCAAAGTTTCCCTAAATTTTATTGACCTGGGAAAAAGTTTGATTACTGTACCCTAGTTAACAGGCAGTGAGTGAGTTCTCTTTCCCTGGGCAAAGGACAGCTAGGATATAGAATTCACCTGTAAGATCCCCGAAGCTTGTTTTATTTGTGACATTGGGCAAGTCATTCACATCTCTGGGCCCCAATTTCCTTATCTGTAAAACAACTTAGTAGGACTAGATAACCTGTGATCTCCTGGTCAATCTATTACTAAGTGAGCCCCATGTGTTCAGCCCTGTGAGGGAGACAGAAAAAAGTATAAGAGCAAATAATAACAATTGACATTTACAGAGTGTTTTAAGATTCCAAAGCATTTTGCATATAATATCTTGTACAAATCTCACACCTCCCTCAACAGGTAGGTGATATAGTTGTTACTACCACCTCCATTTTGCAGATGAGCCAAGTGAGACTCAGAGAGAGAGAGTCTGAGCAACTTCTTCCTGGTCATACAACTTGTAAGTGTCAGAGGTAATACTATTGAATCACAGAATCTTATATTTGGAAGAGCCCACAGAGCCCACTAGCCTGGCTAGTATAAGGATAAGATTCCCTTTTACAACACACGTGACAGGTGACCATCCAGCCTTTACTTATATTATAATTATGTTATCACTTTATAATAATAATATCTGAACTTTAGAAAAATAGATTTTTCAATTCCCCAAAATATTTCTAAATGTTTCTGTGAAAACACACACACACACACACACACACACACACACACACACACACACACACTCACTCACTCACAAACTAAATCAGAAACCCTGGCGGAAGCCTTGGACTTGAAAATAAGCCCAACCAATTCCTGGAAAGGCTACATGAGGCTGGGATATTTGGTATGCAAATCAATGGGGAATATCAGGTAATGCCTGTTTTTAAAAGTCTGAATCACTAAATCGTTAGAAGGGATTCTATTTAAATATTTTTGCAGGGTTAGCTAAACAGTCACAGGAGTATTATGACCTGAAAATATCCCAAGGGGTGGGGGTTTGTCATGAATGTTAGCAACAGATTTGGACCCAGATTTTTTTTTTTTGAGTCTAGGTCCAGTACTGAAATGTGACTTAATGCATAGAAAAGAGGATTCCTGATACTGAGCCATTCTTGATAAATGCTAAGAAATGGTCAATAAGTTCAGAAAAGATAGACATCACTCTGGGGTTGAGAAGATCTTTAAATGCCAGACTAGAGAATTTAGTAATGATTTTGGAGACAGTGGAAGCCATTGAAGATTCTTGAGCACAAGACCATGATTAGAATGGATTTTAATAAGACTTGCCTTGTTTCAGAATAACCTTCTATAGAGAAGTTAGATAAGGATATCAGCTGGGAGGCTGTGGCAATAGTGTAAGTGGAAGGTAATGAAATACAAGATTTTAGGATGAGATTCTTATGATGTATATCTAGGCTTCCAATCTGGAAGCAGTATCATCAACTCAGGATTCTTTTTTTTTAACTTGATATTATTTCATTTCCCACCCCCCTTCCAATTACATGTAAAAACACTTTTTGACATTTTTTAAAGTTTTGAGTTATAAATTTTATCCCTCCTTCCCCTCATCCCTTCCTGTGATGGTAAGCAATCTGATACAGGTTATACATGTGCAGTCATATAAATATTTCCATATTAATCATTTTGTGCAAGAAGATCCAAAGATGAAGGAAGGAAGGAAGGAAGGGAGGAAGGAAGGAAGGAAGGAAGGAAGGAAGGAAAGAAGGAAGGAAGGAAGGGAAGAAGGAAGGAAGGAAGGGAGGAAGGAAGGAAGGAAGGAAGGAAAGAAGGAAGGAAGGAAGGAAGGAAAGAAGGAAGGAAGGAAAATAATATGCTTCATTTTGTATTCAGACAGCATCAGTTCTTTCTCTAGAGGCAGATAGCATTTTCCATCAATTTGGAACTATGCTCAAAGGGCTTTGGGGGTGTCTTGGATCATTGTATTGCTAAGAATAGCTAAGTCATTCACAATTGTTCATTGTATACTATTGCTGTCACAGTGTAAATGTTTCAGTTCTGCTCACTTCACTTTGTATCTGTTCATATAAGTCTTTCTGAAATCATCCTGCTTGTCATATCATAGCACCATAGTATTCCATTATAATCATATTATAATTACTATCATATACCACAACTTGTTCAGACATTGCCCAATTGATGGGAATCTCTTCAATTTCCAATTCTTAGCCACCACAAAAAGATCTGCTATAAATATTTTTGTACACATAGGTCCTTTTCCTTTTTTTTATTCATCTCATTGGGATATACACCTAGCAGTGGTATTGCTGTATCAAAGGGTATGCACAGTTTTATAGCCGTTTGAGCATAGTTCTAAATTACTCTCCAGAATGTCAGTCCAGGATTCTAAGTGGATTTTGTTGCTGAGGACTAGAAAAGTTAACATCCCATTGTTCTAGAGTATCATATTCAATCCTGGGCATCATCTTGTACAAAGGACACTGATAAGTTGGAAGACAATTATAGAAGAACCAATTGAATAGGGAAGAGCCTGATGCTATTTGAGTTGGCAAATGTACCCCAACACACTTTTAAATTTAACATGCATTATTAACTTTTCCTCCATCATTTTTTAAAGTCAAGACAATCAATGAAACAATAAATCAAGCCTTGATTTGTAACATTTGCCTGTTTTCCAAGATTTAAAAGCTCACATTGAAAATCTTAACAATTGGCTTTGGGTTTCAGTTGACTCCAACATACTCCTGCATAGGTGTATAGGTTTAGAGTTAAAAGGTAGTCTAGAGGTCCCAAGGTCTAAACCTCTTATTTTACAGCTGAGGAAATTGAGGTCCAGGAAAATGAAGGAATTTGCTCAAGGTCACACTGTTCAGATTAAGTAACAGTGCTAGAATTTGAAACCTGGTCCTCTGATTCTAAACTCAACCTCTTTTCCATTGTACCAAATTGCCTTTCTCAAGTTGATTGAAGTAGACAACCTTTCAGTTTTGACATTCTATGAGTTTGTAATGTGACATTCCATTCCCCTGCTCATAATGAAAACCATTGTTGTGATAGAAGTAAATTGTTTGTAGACAGCAGATAGTGGGGTTAGACCTTACCAGTATGGCAGCTTGGGAAAAGATCATGTCACTTCTCTGGTCTTGAACAACTAAGATCCTCTCATGTACCTCTTCACCACCCAGACTGTCTTCCTTGGGTAGGACAGTAGTGTGAAGCATGGACAGATGGAGGCCAGGAGATATTGGTGAGGACAGGCCTGGTTTTGGTGGATTGAAGGTTTCCCCACAGCCCTACCTTTAGTCTGCCTGAGATTGTGATGCCTGACACCCTAAACTAGGAATCTGGGATCAGCATGTTCACAGCCAAGACCAGCTGTCTTCTGGCTGAGCCTTCTGACAGACATTAGAACTAATAAATGATGTACCATAAGCACATGGCCTTCCCCTCCCATTGCCCTGCAGCACAGAGCCCACATCTTCCTTGTAAAGAACACCAAGACCCAGGCACCATGTTCTACCTAAACCTTAGGCTATTTGCTTTATGGAGAAAGAAAAGATGGGTCAGGCCCCAAAGCCAAGAACCATGGAGTAACACGTGGCCAGCAGTTTTCCCTTACCACTTGGAAGCTCAGGAAGGGATCTCTGAGGTAAGGACAGCTCATAGAAGCATCCCATTCTAACCCCCCCCACCGCCACCCGCAGCCTTCTCAGAAACTCTAATAAGGGACTGGCATTATGAATAACCAGCTGGTCATAAAGCCTTCTTAAAGGCACAAATACTCCTGGTTCTCTGCCAAGATTCACAGGGATTCTAAGTCATCTTAAAAGAAGGAACTTTTAAGGTCACCTAGTCTAAGCATTTTTTACTCAATGCAAGAATCCTTCCTATGTGTCCTGGAGAGATTCTGTAGTTTTGGCTAGAGCACTTCAGTGAGTGAATCACTACCTTCTGAGGAAACAGGCCCTATTTGTGGATAGTTTTAATAATATCATAGGTTCCCAAAGTGGATGATACTGCGCGCGCGCGCACACACACACACACACACACACACACACACACACACACACACACACATCCGGAGGAGCACAAAAGATCCAGGGGGTAGTAGTAGCCTCAGGTACAATTGGGAAGCATTGAATAAAAAGAATGGCTAACCTAACCCCAGGAAAGGAGAGCTTTGAGTTAAGGTTTTTTTGGAAAGGGGGTAGTAGTCCAAATAAGTTTAGGAACCTTTGGATAGAGCTTTGCATATGGTGGAAGCTGGAGAAGAGTTTGTTGAATGGAATCGGAGGTTTTGAGTTGTTTAGAATTGAAATCTGTCTGCTTATAATTTCTCCCCATTGGCACTAATTCTTCATTCTAGAACCAAGAAGAACAAACCTAATCCATCCTGTCTTTAAAATATTTGAAGATGGCTACAGTTTCATATCTGTCCTAAATTTGGTCTAATCCATTTAACATTTATTAAGTGCCTACTGTGAGCCAGACACTGTGCTAAGCACTGGAGATACAAAAAGAAAGAAAGAAAGAAGGAAAGAAAGAAAGAAAGAAAGAAACAAAGGGAGGGAGGGAGGAAGGGAGGAAGGAAGGGAAGGAGGAAGAGAGGAAGAAAGAGAGGAAGGAAGGAAGGAAGGAAAAAAGGAAGGAGGGAAGGAAGGAAAGAAGGAAGGAGGGAAGGAAGGAAGGAAGGCAGGAAGGAAGGAAGGAAGGAAGGAAGGAAGGAAGGAAGGAAAATCCCTGCCTTCAAGGAGCTTACAGTCTAATGAAAGGTAAGGAGGCCAGAAAGCTGGGGGGAAGGGGAAGCTGAGGAGAAGGGGGTGGTGATGGGCACCAGGGCATCTTGTTTTATGGAGTTGAAACCAGGCAGGGCAACAGATGCAAAGTAGAGAGTGGCAGTCTATTCTTCTCCAGGCTAAACACCCACAAATCCTTTAACAAAGTCTTACACAGCATGGTCTCCAGGCCTTTTACCCTCTTGGTTACCTTTCTCTGAACATATCTCAGTTTGTCCACATCCTCTGTGAAACGTCCTCCCCAAAACTAAAGGAAAATCTCAGCCAGATGTGGCCAGCTGTGTACAGTGGGACAATCACCTTCCTCCTTCTGGACACTGGCCTTCTGTGATGCTGCTGCCCAAGTTCCTGCTATATTCCTTGACTGATGAGGGTCTCATTAGGCTCATGCTATCCAAGAGGTCACAGGAATGCTGGGGGCCTGCATTTTACTTCCTGGTCATCTTCTCCCCCAGCCACAGCTTGGCTTTTCAGTTCTGGAACCATAATCAAATCAATACTAGCTTTGGGAAGGAGGCATCCACTTACTTCCTTATGACTCTACTCCTCAGCCCTCTATTTTTCCAAGCCAAGATATTCTTTTCCTGGCCATCATAACCCTATAGGCATTGACTCCACCATTACAACGGACAGCAAGAACAGACTCTGCTTTGGGGATTTGAGACCCTAGCTCTTAGAACTTGCTTGATTAATTTCAATGCATATGCTCTTAACGTAGCTAGGCTCTTGGTATATATAATTAATAAAAAAAAATTCGATTCATTTATTCCAGACAAGGAAAGCGATTTGTTCAATGTCACGTGGGTGGCAGAGTTGGAGTCTGAACCCAAAGCCTCTGACTCCACATCTATTGCTTTGGATGCCTTTTGAATTTAAGAAATGATGATGTTAGATTGTGAGCTCCCTGAGATCAAGCACTGTCTTTTGTCTTTGTTTCCCCAGTGCACACAGTAGGCACCTAAGTTCTTATTGATTGACTCACTCACTGATGACATCTTCAACAGAATGTTGTCCCAGTATCACATTCAGCTGGATCTTACAGCTGAGGATATATCTCCATATGACAGCAGGACAACAGGTTAATTTGGTTAATCCAGTGAAAAAAGAAATTGACCAAATCGGTTTGTCAGGCATAAAACTAGCCTCAGTTGTTGTTCAGAGATGGGAGGACCATATCTATGACTTGGTGCTTGACTAAGTTGGTCAAAACAGTCAATCTACCTCAAAGGATGTCAATAGTGGAAAAGTCATAATAATAATAGGTATCATTTATATAGCACCTACACTGGGTCAAGTGTTCTACCAATATTACTTCATTTGATCCTCACAACAGCCCTGCATGGTAGGTGCTATTATGATCCCCATTTTACAGATGAGAAAGTTGAGGCAGACAGAGGTTAAGTGACTTACCCAACATCACCAAGCTAGTAAGTCTCTGAGGCCAGATTTGAATTCAGGTCTTTCTGACTCCAGGCCTAGTGCTCTATTCTTTGCAACATTTAGCTGCCTGATGGTACTGACATGACACCACATAAATGACCCTGGGTAAGTAAGATTGTAATAACATCTATCTCTCAGGATAATTATGAGGATCAAACAAAATAACTATCTGTAAAGGATTAAGCACACCGCCTGGCCTGTAGTAGGTGAATGCTTTTTTGTTTCCTATCTGTTACATCTCCTCCATTTTACAGAGTGAATTTGATATTAAAACCCAAGTGAGACTTTACATTTACCCCTATTATGTCTCATCTTTTTAGATTCAGACCAGTGTTTCATCCTGTTGGAAATGTCTTAGATGCTGAAGAACTCCCATTCCCTCCCAGCTTTGTACTTTCTGAAGGTCTGCTAAGCAAGCCATCTCTGACTCTGTCTGACTTTCTGATACAAATGTGAAGCAGTCCAAGGCCAAGAACAGATTCACGGAAACCTCCTGCCAACCTGTTACCAAACCATCCAAGACTATTCTTTAGGTCTGGCCATTCACCCAGTTCCAAATCCACTTGACTGTGCTATTGTCTAGTCTGAAGCCCCTCGTCTTCCTCACAAGAAGTTTTGCTGAAAGCTTAGTAAACTCTGTTGACAACACTCCCTGATACATCACTTCCAGAAACCTGCTGAAAAAATAAAGAAGGTTAATCTGGAATAACTCGTTCTTGAGGAAGCCACGTGGGTTTCTTGTGATTGTTGCTTCCGTTTCTTTATGTTTACTAACCAACCCTCCATTAATAAACCTGTGTGTATCCTCTGACCTTCTCTGGGCCTGTCTCCCTCAATTTGTTTTAAATTAAATTTTTTTGTTCCATTTTAAGTTTCTGTCCTCCTAACCCCCACCATTTAATACGGATGTGTGGATATGTAAAGCCACACTATACCTATTTCTATGTATCAGGTCTTTCTCTGCAGGTGGATAGCATCTTCTTTCATTGGCCCTTTGTAGTTGATGTCGAGCATTTATAATACTCAGAATAACGTAGTCTTTCACAATTATTCTTCAAACAATATTGCTGTAAGTTCTCTTGGTTCTGCTCATTTCACTCTTTGCTATATCTTGCAAGTCTTTCCATGTTTTTTCTAAAATCAGCCTGCCATCATTTCTTATAGCCCAGGAGTATTCAACCACCCGATTTGTAAAATGAGGAAATTAGACTAGATAGAGGGAGTTGGTAGGGGATAGAGTACTAGACCTGGAGTCAAAAAGACCTGAGTTCAAATTCTGTCTTGATACATATCAGCTGTGTGACCTTGGGCAAGTCACTTGACCTCTTTCTGCCTCAGTTTCTTCAACTGTAAATGAGAATAACGATGACCCCTACATCTGTGAGTTATTGTAAGGATCTCATTTACAAATGAGATATTTGTAAAGTGTTTTTATAAAACCTCAAAGGGCTATATAAATGATAGTTACCGTTAGATGATCTTAAAGGTCATTTGCTGCTCTAAATTTCTATGATTCTATGACTCTGACTAAAAATGCCATTCAGCTTCGTTGAGCAAACATTTAGGGACCTACTGTGAGAAAGGCAGATGTAAATCATGAGGCTATCAGTTCAACCACTGGACCAGGAAGAAGGAATGAAGTCAGATATATGTTATTTGCTTAATGGTATCTGGCTCCTCTCTGGGAACAGCCTTTGGAGTCAGCCGCTGAAGCTGGTCTCAGTACCTGAGAGCTGTATCTCTATTTTCACAAGGTGACCTTCCCTGCCTAGTCCCATCCTCAGGCATCAGACTCAGTGACTTTCTTCAGGTTTCTGTTCCCCTCTCAGGATGGAGAATATACAGCCTCTAGTGGCCAGTCTGGTCTGATGAGCTGGAGAAGGAAATGGCAAATCACTGCAGTACCTTTGCAAAGAAAATCCCAAATGAGGTCACAAAGGTT
Organism: Pseudochirops cupreus; assembly: GCA_028627135.1. NCBI lineage: Eukaryota > Metazoa > Chordata > Mammalia > Diprotodontia > Pseudocheiridae > Pseudochirops > Pseudochirops cupreus. The sequence goes on from CM053583.1 coordinate 354,364,488, forward strand.
CAGACATGACTGAAAGAGGACTGTACATCAACAATCCTGTCCCAGGCACTGTATCAAGGGAGGAGCTTACAGTCTAATGGGGGAGGCAACAACAAGTGCATACAAAGAAGCTTTATACAGGATGAATAGGAACCGATTACAAGTAGAAAGCTCTAAAAGCTGGGGCAGGGTAGAAGGGGGGTACACTCTTGGCCTCTTCTTGAGAAAAGAAACTACCATCTTCAAATCTTTGTTCTTGTTGGGTTGTCGTTGTTCGGTCATTTCAGTCATATCTGGCTCATCACGACCCTATTTGGGGTTTTCTTGACAAAGATACTGGATTGGTTGGCCATTTCCTTCTTCAGGTAATTTTCACACAGCTAGAAAGTGTCTGAGACCAGATTTCAGCTCAGGAAGATGAGCCTTCCCAACATCAGGCCTGGCATTCTAGCCACCGTGCCACCTAGTTTGTTAGGTACAGTCTGTTTACTGTACTTTATAATCTAATACACACTGTTCCTTCTCTCAAGGAGCTCACAGTCTAATGGAGAAACAATATGCAGTCTATGTCCAAATAAGAACACAGGACATCCAGTACAAATCAGATCCATAACCAACAGAGAGAAAGCACTAGGATTAAGGGAGATCATCCGAGTGTGGATTACCATAATCGTTATTATAGCAATTACATAATAATAAGAATAATAGCTAACATTTCTAGTTTACTGTGCCCTAGGCACTGTACTGTGCTGAGCACTTTACAGACATTTGCAAGTAACAGAGTGAAAGTTCCTGGGAATATTACAAATGTTGTAATCTTCACAAGGACCCTGGGAGGTAAATGCGATTATTATGCCCATTTCACAGGTAAGGAAACTGAGGCAAACAGAAGATGGGTGACTTGCCCGGATCACACAGCTAATAAGAGTCCTATATTTCACCTGTTTCCCAGTGTTTTCTGTCTCTAGATTGCTGTCCCCATTGGACAAACAAGAAGGGTAGAGACATTAGGAAGGTGCCTCACGCCACAAAGTGAATTGGAGGCAGACTCAGGCCTTGGGGTGGAGTGGAGCAAGAACTGTATTCAGAGTCAAAAGACAAGGGTTTTAATTTCTGCCGCTGCCTGGTCCCCTTCACACACCTTCTCCAGGCGTGTAAAATGGGGGAGTTGGACTAGACAACAGCTGAGATCTCTTTGCCTCCAAACTTAGATTCTATGATTCAGATCTCCCAGTACCAAGTAGGCTCTGTCCCCCACTCTAGCGTAACATCCAAGAATGGGAAAGAATTTTAGAGATCGTTCCTCCAACACTCTCGGTTGACTGATGGGGGAAACTAAGACCCATAAAAGCGGAGGGGACTAGGACCTAGGTCTCCTGATCCCCTCTGTTGGTAAAGCCGTCCCTGAAGATACCAGAGCACCCTAACCCAGGCAGCATGACCCAGTGGGGATAGTGTAACTGATGCTGAGAAGGAGTAGGCTGCCAGCCAGTCTGGAGAGGCTGCCAAGGAACTTGAAGGGGCCTGGACCCTGTTCTGGGCACCCTTCAAAGTTTTCCAAAAAGGAGAGGGGACACTAGGACAGGGATGCAGGTCTAGGATACCCCCCCCAACCCCAAGTTACCAGGAAGGCAGAGATGGAATGTGGGGCTGGCTTCCAAGGGGTACTAAATAGGCTGGCTCCATTGCTCCCTGCTCCTTCCTTCTCAGCTTTCCTCACCCTCCCACTCTCAACACCATCCCTCCCCTCCCTCCTGGGTGGCTGGAGCTCAGGCCAGGCAGGATGGCTGGGCAGGGGCCCCAGAGAGGACTGGGTTCTAAGAAGGGCCCTTGCTGGCAGCTGCCCTGCTGCAGCTGGGAATTCCAATTCTAGGAATCAGGACTGGGGGTCACAGAGAAGCCTTCCTGGAATCCACTACCCTGTTCCAAGGAGAGTGGCTAGTGTGACCCTCACCTCCCCTGCCCTGGGCATTTACCCAGTCGGGTTTGCCCGAACACACAACCACAGTGATTTTGTGGATGCGCGCGCGCGCGTGCGTGCGTGTGTGTGTGTGTGTGTGTGTGTGTGTGTGTGTCTATGTGTGTGTGTGTGCGCGCGCGCGCGCGTGTGCGTGCGCGCAGGTGTTGGGGGGGGTATCTGGAGCATGTGAGTATATGGGTAACTCAGAATCTAGATGCACATATTGTATGTATGTGAGTAGATAGGCATATGCGAACATGAATGTCTCTCTATAGATGTGTCTAGGTACATTTTCCTATCGTTTGGGTATAGGCTGTATGTGTCTGAATATATGTGAATTTGTACATGTATGTCTAAGTGGGCATGAAAGTGAATGTTTATTTACATACATCTGGAGGTATAGTCAAATTATTATATATGTATACACGTGTTATATATCTGTGCATGTGTGGGGTAGGCATGTATGTGTCTGTGAATATGTGTGTGTGTCATAAATTCACAGAATTGTAAACCAATCCAACTCCTTCCTTGCATAAATGGGGAAACTGAGGCTCAGAAAGACGGGACCAGCCCAGGGTCCTGCAGGTTACTAGCACTGCCAAACTAAACCAGAGGTCTCCTGCTTCCCAGGCTGGTGGACCCGTCACTACAACCAGGAGCCTTTCTTGGGGATGAGAGTCAGTAACTTTGTGTTTGCCTCAGGTGCCAATTAATTGGAATGAGAAGAAGGGTGGGGAGTGAGAGGGAATGGGTCTGGGGGGAGGGGGAAAGAGAGCAAAAGGAGAAACCTCATTTGAGGCAAAGGGAATCTGAGATGAGCTGGGGAAAGAACCTGAGGATGGGATCCAAAACTTCTGACTCAGAATCTGCCCAAGGACTCCAGGCTCCAGACCTGCTTCCTCTCAGCCTTTCATTGGCCCATCCCCCCACAGACCCAGACTCAACCCCCATTGGGACTTGGCCCCAGGCTTCTGTCTCAGACACAGACCAAGGCTTCCAGCCTGGGGTCTGTGGTTACCTCTCCACACCCCTACCAATTACTCAAACATACAAACTGAATGGGGGCTTTCCTGTGGTTCTTCTTAGGGCAGACAGATTTCCTCTGCTTCCCCCTCCTAAAAAAAGAGTTTTAGCCATAATAAATCTCAAGAAGATGCCACCTTGTCACCTTCCAGGCTCTGGTGTCACTCAGGGAAGATATGAAGGCAAGACTTGGCATCTGGACAAAAAACGGGGATTGGCAATACTGTCAGCCACTGGGCAGTGCCCTGGGGACTCTGTCTCCTTGTCCCTCCCTTTCTCTCTTTCATTCGTCAAGGTCAGCCCCTTTTTTCAAAGCCAAGTTGGTGAACTTTGTCTTCTTTCCCACATCTCCTTAGGGCCCCCATTCCCCACCTTAACATCCCCTCCCTTATATAAGACCCTTGACCCCTCCTATTAAAGAGGAGGTAGAAAGAAGGATCTGATTAACTAATGAGCTTTAGGGATAGGATGGAGAGGGACGGAATGTGTTCCCCTCACAGAGAAGGTCTGTTTTCAAAGAGGTCTCTTGGAGAAAATTTGGTCAAGGAATGCCCTCTCTGTTCTGTTCAGGTTCATAGAGGAATAAGATTTAGAGTTGTAAGAGAACTTAAACAATATTCAGTCCAACCCCTCCATTATAAAGATGGAGGAATCTGAGGCCTACTTACCCAAGGTCACTAAGGCTCTTTGTCTCTAAATCCAGTCTATGACAAATTGAATTTTTCCCTCTGTGTGCTGGAAGACCCACCATTGGCTCATAGATTGGAGTGGGTCATATAAAGGGGATGTTTTGATAGCCACTGAATCTTGCCTGAAAAATGTGGTGAGGCTAGGACTTTACAGGATAAAAGCATGTTCAGAACTGGGAAGTCAATGTCAGAGGCTGTGGTCTTCAAAGTGGGCCTTTAAGATAGTACACATGGTCTCAGCACAAGGTTTTAGGCAAGCAGCAGAGATGACTGGTCTGTGGGCATTCTTCTTACCATTGGCCAATTCAGAGGCCTTGGACAGAAAAGACAAGTGATACTTCTGTCCATGTGCTGCCAAAGAGTTCATTGACACATAGACAACATTACACAAGTCCAAAGATACAATACTCCTCATCATCCCAGAGCAATAGCAGAGATGCATGGAAAATTCCACAGAAGCAAAGGGTCTCAAACCAAAGATTGGGGAATGCAGGGGCCAAGAAGGTACTTCTACAAAGGAGAATTCCTTCCAATTCTCTCTCTTTCAATCAATCAATCAATCAATCAGTCAACAAGCATTCATTAAGCATTTATTTTACGTCAGGCACTAAGCACTAAGGGTACAAAGGCAAACAAAAGCACTGTCCCTGCCTTTAAGAAGCTTACAGTCTAACGGAACTCACATTGCTGCCCTTCTTTCACATACTACTCTATACAACTGGTATCAAAGCAGAATTGGAACAGCTCAAACGAAATGCAAGATGCACAAATTTAGAGAACCCACCCCAAATGTTGGCATGGAGTGTTTATGCCCAATCCAGGGTGGAGCATTCCAAGTTCATATTGGTCTGATCAGTCCGACACACTGTGACTTGACTCCAACACAGTGATGTGTTGAGAACAAAGGACAACAACCAACACTTAAAAGTAGCTGACCACCCTGAAAGTGACCTGTTCCTTCTGAAAATTCTCCTAGAGCATTTTATCTGGACTTCCCCTTTACCCTGCTACACTTTACCTTGTATCATATTTACCTGTATACATCTCATTCTTCTCCCTCTAGAAGAGTATAAGCTCTCTACAGGGAGAGACTGGGTGCCATTAGGAGTATCAACCCCTCCACTGATGCAGATTGCAATTCCTCTCCCTACAAATTCATGAGTTGCTACTGCTGAAAGAATTTATTACCCGAGGACTCAAGATGCGAAATGAGACAGACATTTTCAGACAGCACCGCTGAAGAAATGTACTTGGTTTGATTATGTGTATTTGTTACAAGGGTTACATTTCTCTGTCTCTGTGTTTGTCTCTCTCTGTTTCTCTCTCTTTCTGATTCTCTCAGTCCAAAGAAGTAGAGAGATGTGAAGGAGAGAAAACAAATACTTGTTAATTGAAAAAAAATTAATTAAAAAAAGATTTAGACAGTAGACACACCACAGTCATTCTCCAGGGCCACATGAAGCTTTTACATCGTTGGCAGTCTTTGAGAACCCAAAATCACCTTCATCCTACACTGGACCAACATCAAATGCTCTTCCATCTCTCATGTCCCAATCTATTAGTTAACAATACATTCAGATGATCATGTGATGTAGGAAGTTGTTTTTAATATAATTATGTCAATTATATTCCTAATGTTGAACTATCCTGTACCCTTGGTAAAAACTGACATTGGACAGGGTGGCTAGGTGGCACAATAAATAGAGCACCAGCCCCGGAGTCAGGAGGACCTGAGTTCAAAATCCAACCTCAGACACTCAACACACACACAAAAAAATCCAGCAGTGTGACCTTGGACAAGTCACTTAACCCCAATTTCCCTACCTTCCCCCCTCCAAAAAAAAAAAAGCAAAAAAAAAATTGACATCGGTCATGATGATTGATTTCTTGGAAGGATCACAGTAGTCTGATAGAATTTTATTTAACATTTTAAAATCGATAGTCATTAATGATATCTGTCTATAGTTTTCCCCTGTACTATCCTTCTCTGGTTTAGATATTAGGACTATACTTGTCTCATAAAAGAGAGCCCTCTTTCTCAATTTTAGAGAATAATTTGTATTATTGGTACTGATTGTTCTTTAAAAGTTTGACTGAATTTATTAATCCATCAGTACTAGGAGCTGGTTTATTTTTTCCCTTTGGTAGACCTTATGGTTAGTTATGTTTTCTTTTCCAAGATTCAATGATTTAAGATCTCAATTTGGTTTTCTGTTTGGACGTTTTGTATTTTTGAAGATTTTCTGTTTCTTTTATGTTCTCAATTTGTTAGCATATAACTGTGAGTAGTAGGTTCTGGTAATTGTTTTTATTCCATTTTGTTGTGATTTCCCTTTGTTTGCTATATTGTTTGATTTAACTTTCTGCCCTCTTCTTTTTAAACACACTTGATAAAGGCCTATCAATTTTATCAGTCTTTTAAAAAAAATCTAGCTTTTACTTTTATTTATCATTTTTATGGAGTTTTTTTTGGTGGGGGGTTGTGTTTCCAATTGACTTTTCTGATTTTAAAATCTCTTTTTTGCGCTTATTGTAGTTGTGTTTATTTGTCAACTTTCTAATTTTTTAAAAATTCATAATCGGTTCACTAAGCCTCTCTTCTTCTGGTTTGTTAATGTATGTTTGTAGGGATAGGATTTTTCCATAGGGCTACTTTAATTCCATTCCAGAAATTGTGGTATGTTGTTTCATTATTACATTTTTCTTTCATATAATTATTGTTTCTGTGATTTGTTCTTTGATTTACTGGTTATTTAGGATTTCATTGTTAGGTCTACATTTGGGTCTGTGTCTTTTCACGCTATTTCAGGCTTTCATCTCTTCTCTTTTAGACCATAGCTACATCCAGATACATTGATCTACCTGCCTCTGGTCTCTTCCCCTCCAATCCATCTTGAAATATGAGCCTTCTTCTTGAGGGCTAGCTTTGATGATGCCATTCTGTTCAGAAACCTTCTTTGGCTCCACTTTGTCTACAGGATTCAAGGTGCTTCACCCTACATTCCCAGCTTTATTTCCCACTCTTTCCCTTCATGTATGTAATCAATTTTGAGAACAGGGGGAGCAGGAGGTTCTCACTTTCCACTTTCTCTCTAACACCTGACCCCAGAAAGGCCAAGGTCATCCACTGTGTCCAGGTCCATCGCCAGTTGTCTTGACTTTTGTCTTGTCACTGGACTTTACTGATTCTGAAATAGAGAGTGAGGCTAATGACTTTGTGGAACTCTGCCTCATTTAAATCCAATTCGTGAGCAAGTCAAGACATCACACTAGGGATGTCACTGGCCCTCTTTGAGAATGAAGGATCAACAACAAGACCTGACCACAACTTCAGGGAATCACCTTCCTTTCCCACTATAACCCAAACATTGCTGCCCCAAGAATACCTGTCTCTTTAGACCTTCCCCTCCCTTTTTCCCTTCTTCAGTTCTAGACAAATCATGTTTAAAAAGGAAGAGGGGGTAATCAATTTCAGTTCAATTTAACAAACATTTATTATTTATTTACTAAATATTAAATATTGTGTGTTCTGCCCAGTAAAAGGGAAAATATATTTAGATATGATACCTTCTCTTTGTTCATTGAGCTTACAGTCTAGGAGAGGATAAAATTTAACCTCACATAAATATGACACGCAATATTACATGACAAGTGCATTAGAGACATATAGGCAAAGTCTTTTGTTGAGTATGGGGGGAAAGTCATCATCGATAAGAGGATCTAGCCTTTGTGGAGTAGATGGCATTTGAGGGCAACTTGGGTGATAGGCCTGGGAGTAGAGTTTGGGAGAAATGTTGTGGAGACACGAATAACAGAACTTGACAATTGACTTTATGGGGAAGAGTAACAATTGGTGTGTAGCTGGGTAACTGGAGAATACATGCAAACACAGATGTCCTGCAAGAACATCAGATCTAGAAAGAATCTCAGAGATCTTCTCATCCAAGGACCTCAATGAAACTTTAAATAACTTCGAAATAATAATGTGAGAGATATGTATGATGCAGAAAACACTGGACCCCAAGTCAAGAGAGTTGGGTTCAAGTCTTGACTCTGACTCATCCTACCTATGGGACCTTGGCCAAGTCCCTTAAACTTCCTGAGTCTTATTCTTCCTCTGGAAAATGGGGGATAATACTATTAACAGGATTTTTATTAGAAAAAAAGGGGGGGGCAGGATTGTAAACATTTGCTATAGAAATGGAAGCTACTGGCATTTTGTTGATGCTACAGAGCACTGAAAATGGAGTCAGGAAGACCTGACTTCAAATCCTGCTTCAGATACTAACTGTGTCACCCTGGGCAAGTTAACCTCTGTCTCAGTTTCCTCATCTGTAAAACAAGAATAATAATCGTACCTGCCTCTCAAGGTTTTTGTGAGGCTAAAATGGGACAATTTTGTAAAGCACTCTGCAAACCTTGAAGAGCTATAGCTAGCTATTATCAAATATTTATTAATATTTAATTTATTAATATGTATTAATATTTTAATAGCCAGCTATTATTATTGTAGGACATTATACAATTAAGCCTTAAAAGATGGAAATTTAGTTGGTAGAGATGCTCGTCACATGGAGGCCAAAGGGAGTGAAGGCTTCATGGAGGAAACCAGAGATGGAGGCAGGTGGTGAAAAGCTTACATCTCTGCACTGTGTGACCTTGGTGTAAGTCATTAACCTCTCCAGGCCGCCTTGTCTTTACCTATAAAAAGAGGAGGATTACAGCATCACAGATATTGAGCTGGGAGGGGCCTCAAAGGCCACTTAGCCTACAGATGAGGAGACGGAGGCCAAGTGAGACTGGTGACTTGCCCAAGGACACACAGCACGATAGAAAAGCCCCTGTGCTCTGTGACCGGAAGGACTCATCCACATCTATAGCTGTATGAACTCCCTTTAACTCGTTTATTACTATTATTAAAAAAAAAAATACACAGTCACACCCACCCCGTCTCTCCGGCTTCCTCAGATCCTTGGCAGAGGCAAACTTAGATTTCAGTTTGACATGAGCTCCGCGGGACTCACGTTGGGAGCAGGGATAGGAGAATGGGGGCGATGAGAAGGTAGGAGTCCCCTTGACCTTGAGCTCCTGCAGACCCCCTTGACCTCTGTCCCCAGTGCCCAGGTCACCCTCCTCCTCATCCCCTCCCAGACTCTCCCTTGCAGCTGAATGGTTCCCACACGCAGTCCCTGCGCCAGCTGGACCTCGCTCCAGGACTGTGATAGAGCGGCCGTTGCGCAAAGAGTTCCTGAGAAGCGGCCACCAAGGGCTATTTGGTTTAAAATTAACTTCCTCTTTGCACTGGCCGCTCAACCTGGAGCTCGTCCCGCCCCAAAAGGCTGGGCCCCAGTTCTTGGAATTCAGCCTCTTCGTGGGAAGAGAAGTAAGAGAAGGAGGGCTATTCCCTGGAAAACCAATCTCTGGGAGAAGGCAGATGAGGAGGACTGATATCAAATGTCCGCGCTTACTTAGCTCCCAGCTCCTGAGAATCCCCACCCCTAAGAAGCGTTAGCGTTCAGTGTTTTCCCTGCCCCCGCCCAGATCTCCAAGGAACTCGCCTTTATTTTCCTGGAGAAGTTGGCTCATGGACCCAGGAAGTGCCTGCTTGGGCCGGGATCGGGGACTTCCAACAACCTAGCGATTTAGTACACGTCCTCCGCCCCCCGCCTTGCCGCCCCCTCGCCCTCCATTCCCTCAAATCAAACACGAAAAACTCCCTATTCTCTTTATTTCCTTCGACTTTCCTATTCAGACGCCAATCACCCTTATGATGGACCACATCATCAGGAAATGTGTTGGGGGGAGAAGACTAGGGAGAACCCTAGTTAAGGTCATGAAGAGGGCTAGATCTCAGTCTGGGTCTAAGGTTAGGGCACATCCTGGGACTGGGGTAATAGAGTGAATCTCACTACTCGAAACAGCGATGTAAGCATCATTTTTAAGTTAACTAAATCTCTGACGCATGAAGCTCCATTCTGTTTTATACAGATGCCCAGATACCCTTCAATTCTCCCTCCATCACCCTTTAACAATTCTCTCTTCCAGGAACGCTTTTCTTGTATCTAACTTTAAAACTTTCTTCTTCACATGACTGAAGTTTTTGTTCTCTTGTATAGGTAGGAGAGAACACCAAAGTGACCACTTTTCAAGGGCTCTTACCTACAACTCTTTGGGATTCTTTCCCCATTAGTTTTCCTTGGCTCGGGAAAAGACACGAACCAAACCAGGGAGAGCCAAGTCCGAGAAGGAAACTATAGATCAATATTCCCGATGAATATCAACACAGAAATCACAAATAAAATTATTAACAAAGAAGAAACAGCAACATATAAAAAACATTAGTCACCATGACCAGGTTGGATTTATATCCAAAATGTAGTATTGATTGAATGTTGGGAAAATTATAAACAGAGTTGTAAATGAAAAAGAATCCTGAAGAAGAATGCCATCTACCTAGATGGAAACTTTGTTACTCCCAGGAAGGAGAATGACTGTTAGCAGGGACAGTCTGAGTGGGCTACCTTGATGTTCATAGTTGGAATGAAGAATAGGGAAGTAGAAAACTTAACCTTAACAGTACCATTCCAACAAGAGGCTGAAATGAGCCATACTAGTCAAACCATTTTTCACCAGTTGGTAAGCCCAGTGGATAGAGCACTTGGTCCTGGAATCAGAAAGACCTGAGTTCAAATTCAGCCTCAGACACTTACTAGCTGTGTGACCTTGGGCAAGTCACTTAACCTCTATTTGTTTCCTCAAATGTAAAATGGGAATCATAATAGACCCTACCTTGCAGGATTGTTGTGAGGATCAAATGAGATAATATTTGTAAAGTGCTTAACATGGTGCCAGGAACATAGTAGGTACCATATAAATGCTAGTTATTATTATTATCAATAGAACATATTAAGAATGAGAACAAAAATCATGATTATATCAATAGATTCAGGAGAAAAGGCATTTAGCAAAATATACCTATATTTGTTTTAAAACATTTTAAAGTATAACAATAAATGTATCCCTTAATATAGTTAAGTATTTTCTATCTAAAAGCAACAGTCAGGCTTAGATACAATAGAAATAAACTAGAAGCCTTTCCAGTAAGATCAATATTAAAGCAAAGATATCCATTATCGCCATTATTATTTGATACTGTGCTGGAAATACTAGCAATAAGAAGAAGACAAGAAAAAGAAACTGAGGGAATAAGCAAAAGGCAAAGAGAAAACAATTTTTTTTTTTGTAAATGATGTGGCTTATTTAGAGAGCACTAGAAAGTCAACTTTAGCAAGTTGCCAAGTATAAGATAAATCCACATAAATCTTTAGCATTTCTGTATATTGCCAACAAAACCCAGCAGGAAGAGATAGAAAAAGAAATTCCATTTCGAATAACTACAGAATGCATAAAGTGCTTGGAACTTTGCCTACAAAAATACGCCCAGGAACTACATCACCATAACAATGAAACCCTTTATGAAAATAAGAAACATCTAAATAATTGGAGAATTATTAATGGCTCATACGTATGCTGAGCCAATATAATAAAAATGACATTACTTAATTTGTTTATTCATTATTCCAGAGGACTCACAATGAAGCATACAGAGATGTGAGGGACTCAACATGTAAAATGAGAAATGTATGTTTGGACACGGCCAGTGCAGGAATCTGTTTTTGTTTGTTATAAGAATTTTTTTATCTTTCGTGCATACGTGCTTGTGTGCCCATGTAAGAAGAGACAAGTAGGTAAGAAAATAAGAGCTTATTTAGAAAAAAAAGTTGGAGTGACTAAGTGGCACAGTAAATAGAGCACTGGCCCTGGAGTCAGGAGGACCTGAGTTCAAATTTGACCTCAAACACTTAACACTTGCTAGCTGTGTAACTTTGGGCAAATCACTAAGCCCCAATTGCCCTGCCTTCCCCCCTCCAAAAAGCAAAAAAAAAACCAAAAAATATAAAAGTTAAAAAAAAAGATTTTAATTTAAATAAATCCCCTTAAAAAAAGAAAGAAAGACAGGGACCAATTCCCTCAGCAGATACCAGGAACCAGTGTGGGTTTCCATTTACCCACAGCTAGCTTTATTCCTCGGAAGGAGGGGAATCAAAGGGATGTGAAATCTGAGGAAATAGAAAAAAGAGAGAGGAACAGCGGAGGTCATGTTACTCCTTAGAACACTCTTTAAGGGGAATAATCGCTTTACATAAAACTTCAGTCTTGGAAAGGCCACAGTAGCAACTTCTAAGAAAAATGATTGTCAGTCTCAGGATAGGAAGTAAAATTGAGGAAGTGGTAGCAGCGGTCCAGTCCAGGCTGAGAATTATTACTATACTGGAGGCTGTCAGCTCTTTTATTCATACCTAGTAATGCCTCTTGGGGCATCCCCTTAGGCATCTGAACTGTACTGGCCTCAGACTGGTACCCTCTGCCCCATCAAGGAAATACCATGCAGAATGAATTGGTCATCTCCCACTTGAATGGGTCCTTTGGCAAGATGCTGGGATTGGGAAGAGAAACACTTTCAGAGGCAAACTGTCCCTGGTTTGGGTCTGGTTCATACTAAAGAACAAACCCTTGACTGACTGTATAGCCTATATCTAGAACAGAATCTATGATATTACCATAGACACCTAGCCATTACCTTGAACAAATTCCTTCCTCTTCAGGCTTTATTTTCTCATCTATAAAAGAAAGCGACTGAATTAGATTACCTCTAATGTCCTTCCAGTTCTGATATTCTACTATTCTGAGGAGAGCAGTTAGACCATTAAAGTCAAATAAAGCTATAGTAGGGATAGTACAAATGACACCAGCCTGAGATTTAGGAGACTGGAGTCCTAGATCCGCCTCTGCTACTAACAATGACTTTGGGCAAAGTCATTGAGACTCATTCTGGACCTCAGTTTCCCAATCAGTAATATTTTTGTCCATATGAAGTCTTCTGGCTCTAAAATTCTGTGAACAGAGGGTACCCCCAGGAATTTGGAGTCCTCTCTGCCCTGAGTCAATTTTCTAGTCATTATGAGTAGTGGCAAATAGAGCTCCAGATTCAATGTTAAAAGACAGAAGGTTCTGGTCCCATCTCTACCTCTAACTGGTTGTCTGACCATGAATGAGTTTTTTCCCTCTCTCTAAACCTCAGTGTTTTTTCCCATGAATCAAAATGAGACTAATTAATGTCCTGTTTCTGTCATAGACTGAGGAATAAAGGAGAAAAGGGATATAAAAGGTCTTTCAAAATGCTACAAATTCAAGATGGGGAAAACCACCTGAGGAGATAGCCTGGGCCTTAGTTCATAGCCATCTCACTCTTACTCTTGGACTCCAGGGCATTTGAAGAGGTTGCCTTGGCAACAATCCTAGTCTTAGGGTTAAAGAGCCATAAGCTTGAGACTCACCAGCTGTATGACCCTGGGCAAGTCATTTTACTTTTATGGATCTCAGTTCCCTCCTTTATAATTTGGGGATAGGCATCATCACCTGCCTCACAGAGCTGTTGGGAGACAGCAGTTTGATAAACTATAAAGCACCTTAAGAAAGGTAAAGGTCTTTGAAATAAGGGGATTATACACGTTACATTCCCCAATGCAGAAATGGATTAAAAAAAAAACCTTTAAGGAGAGAGAGCTTGGGTATATATATTGCTTCTCTTCATACCCTGATAGAGGGAGAATTGAGCCACACCCATCATCATGGGGTTAACATTGTGTGCCAATGACTGATTTCAGACAAAACTTGAAGCTATTAAAACTGGTAAAACAGGTTAATCTGAATGCCAGTCTAGAGGTTTCTAGGTCCCTGGATAGGGAAGGGAATAATCATTTATTATCTAATGCTAAGTACTTTTTTTTTTTTACAAATATTATCTCATTTGATCCTTACAAAACCCCTTGGAGGTAAATGCTAATCTTATCCCCATTATACAGCTGAGGAAACTGAGTCAAACAGAAATTAAGTGATTTGTCTAGGATCTCACAACTAATAAATGTTTGAAGCTGGGTTTGAACTCCAAGCTCAGTGTACTCTCCACTTCAACACCACGTGTCTCTCAGATATCAACAATCAAAGACCATCAGAATTAGAAGAACATATGATAGAACATAGAATATCAGAGGTGCTTGGTCCTAGACATCATAAGATCCAATCTCATCATTTTACAGAGGAGAGAACTGGGGCCCAAGACCTCTAAATTCCATTAGCGATCCCTCCAAGAGTCTCATCTCTAAAAGGAAGGGCTTTGAATATACGACATTTAAGGCCCCTTCTAGTTCCAAGTTACTTCTAACTCTAAATCCTATGAACTCACTGACAGCCCTGGGGAGAGATGGAGAAGTGGATGGGTGGGTTTCAGGGAGACAGAAATCTGGTAGAAGAAGAAGCATTCACCACATGAGAATGAAGAGAACTTTCTGGGTTTTCTTTTATCCAGTAGGTCCCTTGGTGTCGTTCTTTCTAACACTGTAAAGGCCATGGCATTTGGGGAATGGCTAAAAAAGCTATGGTATATGAATGGGATGGGATGCTATTATGCTATAAGAAAATAATGAATAGGATAGTTTCAGAGAGACTTGGGAAGACTTGTATGAACTAATGCAGAGTGAAATGAATAGAATCAAGAGAAGAACTTATACAATAATAGCACTATTATAAAAACAAGTGTATTTGAAAGACTAAAGAACTCTGATCAAAATAAATTAGACCATTTATGATTCCAGAGGACTCATAATGAAACATGTTGCTAATCTTCTTATGGAGAGGTGACAGAATCACAACGCAGATTGAGATAGACTCTTTTTTTCTGGACATGGCCAATGTGGGTATTTGTTTCGCTTTAACTATACATTATGTTTGCAACAGGATTCTTGGTTTGTTTTTTTTTCCTTAATGGAGGTGAAGTGGAAGTAGGAAGGAGAGAATGTGGATCTTTGTGAAAATAAAATAAAGTTGAATTTTAAAATGAAATAAACAAAAAACCCATAAGGATCAGGGGGCAACTTGGCCTTGCCATTACCTACTGAGTGCCTCAGGACTGGTGGAGATGAACAGGAGCAGGTTCCTCCATAGAGGAGAGGGGTTACCCAGAGATACCTGCCAAGCATGAGATATGGAGGACCACAAGACTTCTCATTAGTCACATTGTGACTGAAAGAAGAGCTGCTATCATTGGCTCAAATCAGCACCATGGGTTGATACAGCACTGGGTTTGGCATTTGTGGAATTAAAGGGGATCATTTCTTGTTTAAAATGTCCCTCGTTCTGTCACCATTGTTTTTGCATTTATTAGTTTATGAGTTACTTCCTTCATCCATGCCCTCATCCCACCCTATCTGGCCTACTGCAACAGCCCAGGGGTCTTTAATTGCCAAATCTTATAGCCTTTTCCCAAACTCCACCCTCCTTGACTTCTCTGCAGCATTTGACCCTGTTACCAGCCTTCTCTTCCTGGATATTCTCCTCTCTCTGAGTCTGCATGATACCACTCACTTAGCCGTCTTCACGTTGAACCACTCCTCTCATTCTTCTTAGCTGGGTCTCTATCCATGCCACACCTACTAACTGTGGGGGTATCACACGGCTCAGGTCCCAGGTCCTCTTCTATTCCCAATCTAAATTATATACTTGAGGATCTCATCAGTTTCCATAGATTCAATATTGCTATCTATACAGATGATTCCCATGTCTATACATCCAGCCCTAACCTTCCTCATGAAGTCCAGTCTCATATTACAAACTACCTATTGGACATTTTGAACTAAGTATCTCTGAGTTTTAAACTGTAATACTTTAAAACTGGATTTTTTGGACTTCATATATAAATTCCTTTGCCATTTAGAGCTCTTCAGACCCTGGCACCTTCCTTTCTTTCTCATCTTCTTACACATTATTGCCCTCTATGCACTCTGTAGTCCAGTCATCCCAGCTGTCTTGCTGGTCCTCACAAAGGTCTTTGTGCCGGCTATGGCCCCCACCCCTGGAACGCTTGCCCTCTTCGCCTCGGCCTCTTAGAATCCCTGGCTCCCCTCAAGAGGCCAGATGCTACGTTCTGTGTGAGGTCCTTCTCGGTCTCCCCTGGCCTATGACCTTCCCCTCTACCATTGCCTTGTATTTCTTTACTTTGTATGTATGTTTAGAATGTAAGCTTCCTGTAGGACAGGGCTTGTCTTAGTTTTCTTTTTCTTTTTTGAGCTTAGTATAGGACCCTGGCACGTAATAAATCTATAGGAAAAGTTAATGACTGATGGGGGACTTCTCACCTTTAGTCTCTCCCCTTGCAATTTCTGCTGAGCCCTCTACCAATTATCTTACTAATGAATAGGTCATTCTTCTTCTCAAAACCATCCATAGCTCCCTATTACCTACAGAATAAAATCCATATTCCTCAGTCTGACTTTTTAAGACCCTCCATGAACTGACTTCAACCTTCGTTTCTAATTTTATCTTTTACTAGTTCCCTTTACTGACTCTATATTATGGTCAAATTGGATGACGCCCTATTGTGAAAACATTTCCTGCTTCATACTTTAGTTCATGCTGTTGTCTACTCTTTATAAGAACTCTTCTGTCCCTCCCATCTTCAGTGGCTGAATCATATTCACCCTTAAACCCAGATCAAATGCCGCTCCCTCAAGCAAAGGGTAAATGGCCTACTCAGCAGAACATTTGGTTTGTATTTTTTTTGGCCTTGATCTCACTTGTCCTTGTGTTGTGATTACATGCATGTGAATCTTATTCCCCCTGCTAGATTTGAGCTGCCTAAAAGCAGGGTCTCTGTCTGAAATGTCTGTTTTCTTTCCAGCCCAGGGCTCTACACATAGAATTCCAGAACTAGAAGATGGCTCAGAGATTAGCTGATATGGGAATAAACTCCAAAACATCCTTAGCAAGTATCTAATTAGTCTGTGCTTAAATAATTCCCGTGATGTGGAACTCCTTAACTTATAAAACCACCCACTCCCTTATTGGAGTTTTGACTATTAGAAAATGGGTCCTTATATTCAGTGGAAATCTGCCTCCCTAAAACTCTTAGCCTTTGATCTGTGCCCTGCCCTCACTGGCCATATAGAACAAGTTTGTTTTGAGTTCCACATGAAAACCCTTCAGACATTTGAAGACAGAGGCCATGCCACACCTCCACCCACTATCCCTTCTTTTCATTAGGTTAAATATTCCCAGATCCTCTAAATGATCCTGAGATGGCTTGCTTTCTAGTCCCCAGCCCCTCCTACCCCCAATCTGGATTAGGGTAGAAAAAGGAAACCACTACAATAGTGATTTTATTATAATAATAATTATTATTATTTTTAAAAAGTTTCTTTGTAAATCAGATGTACAATTCTCTCTGTGTAACTAAGCTAAATCACCTCCCCAGGGTCCCTAAGGAAAGGGAAATGAGGTTACAATCATTAGTGAACTATTCAAATACACGCACCCCCTGCTGCATATCTGCCTCCTACCCCCACCCCACCTCTGAAAGACCCTGCCCCTCCATCGACCTGTTCATTAATGTGCAAGAAAACAGCTCCAGCCTCAAGGGTCTTGGGAGAGGACCAGGGCACTGCATGGGAGCGTGCGAAACATCTTCTGTCTGAGCTTCAGGTGGGAGGGCCAGAATGGAAGCAGGGCCCTCAGCCTTAACTGAATTCAGATCCACTGTGGTAAGGGCCTTCTAACTCTGCGGGGAAGACACCTTCCAGAGGGCTGGGGAGATGGGAAACTGGTCCTCGAGGTTGGAGAGGAGCTTCATTTACTGGCACTGATTTGGTTAGACTTCATGTAAGAAGAAGGACTTTGCCATGTCAGAGAAAACATAAGAATTGGGTCTCAGGACACTTTAGAGAGCCCTGAAGATCAGAGGAGCAGGTACCTGAAACAGGCTGAGGCCAGCTTCCTGAATCTAGGCCCTGCTCTGGCATTACTGAACCACAAACAAACAAAAAGAATAAATAAATAAATATTGAAAAACAGTTGGGTCACTTTTGGCCTCAGGCCAAAAGGCCCCTCCACTTCTCTCCTGTGGTCTCCCATTCTTCCCTCTTTCTCAGACTTTACTGATGGGTGTGAGAACCATGGGATGCCAGGATAGCTAATTCCCATGGAAGGAGAAGGTTGGATGGCAAGGGAAGAAAAGAGAATGTCTGTTGCCTCTTTCCCGATGAGAAACGTTCATTGGCAAGCTTGACCAGTCAGGTAGTGTTCTCTGTGGGTGGGGCTGGAGGTGGGTGGTGTGTGTGTTGAGCCGGCTTGACTGCCTGTCTTTGGAGAAGGCTGAGCATAGGTGGTGAGCTTCTCTATTCTCACCTATTCCCCAAGGCAGAGAAGGAGCCAAGACCATATGGTTCAGGTAGTTGGCACATATGTAACTAAGTCAGAGGGGAACCCCAGTCTGAGTTTGGGATGGTCCCACATCCTGGCAGAGCAGAAGAGGAATATGAACCCCACCCCCCCCAATATCTCTCCAATGTGGCCAGGAAAATAAATAGAGGCAGAAGCCCAGTCCTATGGCCATGGTCTGGCCTCCAGGAACTTCAGGCATAGTTACTCTCATCCTGGTCTTGGGTCCCCAGGTCTGCAGACACAGACCAAGCACCTTGTTCCCCACAGGGATGGGCAGAAATTAGGAGAGGAGGAGAGGGAAAGGGGCATTCCCAATCCCCAAAAGGTAGTTACCATAATCCACACCTGTTGGACTTGTGAGGTCTGTATCTTGTTGGATAGGGTTTCTGTAAAAGGAGAAAGGATAAGGTGGCTTCCTGGTTTTCCCAGGTCTGCCAAGACAGATGGACACCAGGTTCTGTCTCAGAGCTGGAAAGGGTATTGCCTGAGATAGTCCCCTATCCGCTTAGGCAGAGGCAATTGGTCAACCTCAGCAGTGAGCTTATTGATGGTGAGTCGACATAAGTGCTGTAGGCTCGGGGCACTGCTCTTCCGGACAAAGGGCTGGATGAGTTTTAGGTGGACAGCGGCCACTGCTGCCGTGGTGGGAACCATGTCCTTGTGGCTGGGCAAGAGCGAGGCAGGGGGAGGGTAGGGGGTATCACTCTTGCCATCAGTTGTACAAGATGTGACATAATGCTGGATGAGGCTGACCACATCTGGGAAGGCCAAAATCCGTGGCTTGGACAGACAATTTGAATCTAGCCGGAACTTGCTGTCAGCATACTCTATGCGAACGTTGGTAGGGCCCCTGTTGGTCTTGACAGAGAGTGTGAACAGATAGCTGGGGTGGGTGCTGTCCCGTACCAAGAAGGTGCCCTCAGGCATCTTCTGAAGGTGCTGTTTGGCTTCACCCGCTGTGAGAGATCCCCAGTACCAACCTGGTGGCCAAGAGCAGAGAGAACCAATGCTGTTGATTTTAAACACTACTCATGTAGTTACCCACTGGCCCAAGGGGAGAAAGGGACCATCCTAGGGAAGCAGCAAAGATTCCAATCTCATTCATAGGGACAGGAAAGGGACACTGTTGTCCTTGTTAATAGCTCACATTTCTCCAGTGCTCTCAAGTTTACAAAGTGTTTTTCCCATAACAGTCCTATCATTTCCAGAGCAGACAGATAAGAAAGTGAACATTTGGAATATTTTGGATATTTCTAATGCAATACATGGAAAGATAAAGGACATCCTCCCAGGATATCCTCTTTCCTCACCTGAATTAGATCATGGCCTCACTGGGGCCTGGGGCCATCCATTCCCTTCTGACTTGAAGGAAGTGAAATTCTGAGCCTTCACAGGAGTCTCCCTAAACAAGACCGGTTTCAGTCTCCTCCTCCCTCCATCTCTGTCCTTAGACCCAGAACAGGTATCTTCCCAGACTGGGCCCTCAATAAATGAGAGCCTGAGGATCTTGTCTCTAGGGAGAGGACCACTCACCAGATTCCCGCAGGTAGGTGAACGTCTTAGCGATGCATAACAAGTCTTCTTCAGGGTCACGAACTTGATGCAACTCATTCTCCATCAAGGCTGGCGCCTCCTCCTCCTCCTCTTGGAAGGAGGCCACAGACAGGGGTTGCATGACTGGCTCTGGTAATTCAGCTAGCCCAGCTACCGTCAACCCGCCAATCCTCTCTTCTTCCAGTAAAGGTCGGGGTCTGGAAGGAAAGATGCCCTGTTGTGAATGGAAGGCCCCATGGACCGCCTCTCTGGCTCTCTCCCCTTTACACTCTCCTCACCTCTCCTCACTGATCACATGTCCAACCCTCATCATATGCTTGGCAACACTTTGGTCATCCACCTCTAATACCTTTAAATATAAGAATCTAAGCATACCACCTAGGGTTTTTGGTGCCCATGACCCCCTGCCCCTGAACACACACACACACACACACACACACACACACACACACACACACACACACACACACAGAGTTCCCTTCAGAGAAACTCATAACCCTCGGCAGCTAACAACTACATTAACACAAAGCCCTTTACTACATGTATTGTTTCATTTGGGCCTCACAACCTTGTGAGAGAGGTTAATACAGGCATTATTTTATCCATTACACTGATGAAGAAATGGAGACTTGGATGGAGTATGTGACTTATCCAGTTATTGTAAAGCTAGTAAGCATCAGAAGTGGGAGATGAACCCAGGTTTCCCTCACTCCCAAGTTTAACGCTCTATCTGCCATATCAGAGGACCTTTCATAAAACCATTACCTGTCCTGACTTCCTCACAGGGTTGTTGGGAGAATGGATTAAGACAATGCCTATGAATATACTTTTCAAAAGAAGTGCCTTCCAAATTTTCAAAATCAAACCTCAGCAGTTCTAGGTCTCAAGAAGATAGCCCTGGCAACCAAGAAGAGAGATGTGAGCAGCCCTTGCTGGGAGAATGAGCTTAGGTGACCAAGTGTTAGCATCACCTCAATGCCCCCAGCTTAGCTTGTTCTGGGTCCCATGCTTTGCCCACATGACAGACAGTCCCAGGTAATGTGACTCAGTGAGGAAGGGGACATCTGTGCAACCTGCCTGCCTTGGTCTCAGTCCTCACTGTGGAAGTGAGAATGACAAAGAAATTCAACAAGTTGAAGGAAGGACTAGGAAAGGAGGGAGGAAGATGAAGGAAGCATTTTGATGCTCTGGAAAGAACCCAGGTTTGGCAGCATTAAATGATCAATGCAATGACACAACCATCTTTCCAGAGGACCAGTGATAAAACATGCTATCCTTGGGTGATGGACTCAAGATGCAGAATGAGACATACTTTTTTGGACAGGACCAATGTGGAAATTTGTTTTGCTTGACTATGCATATTACAAGGGTTTTCTTTTTTTCTGTTCTTTTTAAGGGGGTGATGGGTAGGAGAAAAAAAAATGCTTATTAAGAGGGAAGGACTAAGTGTTTAAATAGCATCTACTATGTGCCAGGCATTGTGCTACGCACTTTTACAAATATCATCTTACAACCCTTGGAGAGATGTGCTATATCACCCCTATATTACAATTAAGGAAACTGAGGCAAACAGAGGTTAAGTGATTTGCCCAGGAATCACACAGCTAGTAAGTAATCTGAGGCTGGATTTGAACTTGGGTCTTCCTGACTTCAGGCCCAGTACTCTATCCAACTGGGCCATCAGCTGCCTCTAACTACCCAAAAAATTCATTAATTAATTTTTGAAAAGATCATTGGTTTGGGAGCCAAGAAGCCTGGGTTCTATTCTTGGCTCTGTGACATGGAGCAAACCCCTCTGTGGGTTTCAGTGTGTCCCTCTGTAAAATAAGGGTTCTGGACTAGATTTCTACAACTCCTTCGGTTCTGATATCGTCAGATTCTATGAGGAAGGAGAAGGAGTAAATGCCCAGCTCACATTTCTGTAGGACTTCAAGCTTTGTAATGTTCTCTCTCTCTCTGTAGATGTAGATGTGTGTGTGTCTCACACACACACACATACACATATTTATTAGCTCATTTGATCTTCAAACAACCCTGCTGGGGGGCAAACAATGATGTAGTATATTTCCCATGCCAATTTTACAGAAGAAGACTCTGGCCCAGGGAGTTCAAGGCATTTGCTTGTAATTACACAGCATGTAGCTAAAATAGGATTAGGACCCAGTTCTTTTCTGGTTTCACCTCTTTCTACGTCTCCATACTGGCTATCCAGCAAAGATGTGGGATATGGAAGAAGAATAAAAGGAAGGAGAAAGAGTAAAAAGGATAAGAAGCTCCGGAATTCTGAGTGATGGCTTTATATGGAGTGTGTGTGGGGAGGGAGGAGGAGGGAGATTAGACCTAGAAAGAAGGGTTTTCTAGAAATTATCTGGAGCTTAGATATAGCCTTGGGATGGGCTTGACCACCCTTTTCCTCATTATCCTCTCCCTAGAAATGCTGTGGTGACAGACATGCAGACATATACACAAAAATACACACATGTAGGTCTCTTCTGTCTCTAAAGTACATCCCATTATTCCTATTATGCTGGGCTTTGGGGACAAGGGCTGCCTCCCTCCATCCCTCTGGCCTGCCCACCATACACACTCGCAGACACTGACACTCAAATGGGTAAGACTTTCCATAGGTACACCCACCTACAGGTATGTTCATGTGGATGCCCAGATATTTCACTCCACCATGGCTGTACTGTGCTAATACTGAGCCTGCTATAGGCTCTCATTATATGTGGGTTTGCGCTGGAGTGTTAGGGGTTGGCATATGTGTAGATCTATAAGTGTTCTTATACATGCCTATGTAGGTGTAACCACACCCCTGTGTTATACATTTAGCAGTCTTGTCATGCTAGCTAGTGGTATAGACCTGGGAGCATCAGCTTCGTATAATGGGAAGAGCATTAGTTTGGGAGTGAGAAGGCCTGGGCTCTCATTCTACCTCAGGCGCTTAGGACTGGTATGACCTTGGGCAAGTGCCTCCTTCTCTCTGGGTTTCAGTTCCTCCCCTCAGGATTAGACTAGACTCATGTGTTCCCAAAGTGGGCGATACTGCCCCCTGGGGGGGGGTGCTGGAATGATCCAGGGAGGCAGTAGTAGTTTGAAATGATGAAAATTTCCAAAACACACACATACACACACAACAACATTAAAGGGTTAAAGATAGTAGATTTCCAGGGGCGTGCTGTGTATTTTTTTTTAAAGGAGGCAGTAGGTCAAAAAAGTTTGGGAACCTCTGGACTAGATGATCTTTAAGGAACCTACTGGCTCTGAGTCCTATGATCTTTGCAAAGCTGAAGATAGATGCTATGAATCTAATGATGGGATGTCTGGCCTTGTGATTGGCTCCTGGAAAGGAATGGAATTGGGCTTGGAAAGTTGGGGGCGGGGGAGGATGGTTTAGAAGAATTTTGTTGTTGCTACAGTTCAAAGGTGGACAGATGTACTTGAGAATGAGTAGGCGGGAAAATGGGCAACTGGTTCCCCTCCAATGCAGCTCAGAAAGCTACAGGGCAGGACAAGGAGCTCCAAGAGGAGCTCAAAGCTCAAAGAAAGCCAGGTTACCAGCCTAGCCTGGAGTCAATCAGTGCCTCCTGCCAAGCATGAAATACAGAACAAAGTACACTAAGGTCTGAGGCCCAGCAAGTCACACAACCTACCTGGCAGCTGAAGAGGGCCAAGGGAGAAGAATAGAGGGCTAGGGTATGCACTGGGGCTGGGGGAAGAATTGGAGGTTAGTCCAGGGCTAGGTTTAGGGCTGGGAGTTTCTCAGAAGAATAGGGAGAAGGCTTAGGGGGTATAATAAGTAAAGAAATGTGGGGACCATTAAAGTAGGAGGAAATGGTCATGGTGGCTAAAATCTCTGCTGTCTACCACCAGAATCACTTGGCTATCCCTGACGTTCAGAAGTGTTGAGGATGAAGGGAGAGAGAAAGAGAGGAAAAAAGGGAGAGAGGGAGGAAGGGGGGAAGAGAAAGCAAGAAGAAGAAAGGAAGGATGAAAGGATGAAATGAAAGAAAGAAGAAAAGAAAAATTATAAGTGGGAGAAAAGGAAGGAGAAAGAGAAGAGAGGGAGAGAGGAGAGAGGAAAGGAACACAGGAGGGAAGGAACGATAGGGTGAGAGAACAAAATGAAGAAGAAAAAAGGGAGAAGGAAAATAGGGAGGGAAACAAGAAAAATGTCTTCCTCTATCTCTCTCTCTATTTCTTTCCTTACTTTTTAAGGGGCAGAAAAGTTTTGAGGAGATAGGGCAGCCAATGACCCCCAAAACTCCAGCCATCACTGTCATCACTGACTTCTGCTGAACTCTTTCCCTGGTCCACAGTACTGGGAAGGAGAGCAGTGCAAAAGGAAGGGCAGCCTGCTGGATGATAGAATGAGTAAGGATAGGAAGGAGATGTGGGGATCAGAAGCCAGGCACCAAAGACACCAATAAATCTAGAGGTTTTTTACAGTCTCAAAATTTGCTCTCCTTTCCTCTCTGTTAGTCCTGAGTTTAAAAAAAAAATCCTGGAAAGAGGCAGAGGATGTGGGCAAAGGAGGGGAAACACAGTTTGGAAAAGGCTAAGAAAGTCTTGGCTTTTAGTGATAGGAAATAGCAAGTCAAATGACCCTTTCCCTCCTTCTGGAGAAAAATCATGCTGGGAATGGAGAGGAATCCCACGGGCTTTCTTTCTTTTGGCCTCATTGTAACTAATTACCCCAAAGAGGTAAGAGCTAGAGTGATATATTACATTATAACAGTGTCCCAAGGAGGACCTGAGAAGGTCTATAATAGATGGTAAACATCTGGAAAGGACCTTAAAAAGAAAGGTCCTTCTCCTACTCCCTTCTCTAGGACAGATGGGGAAAACAAGGCTCAAGGACAGGCAGAGCCTTGCCTAAGTTTACTTAGTGAGAACTATAGGGTCTTGACTGCCAGGTCAGGCAGGGGATCTTCCACTACCCCACGCCCCCCCAGCACTAAGGATATTGATCAAGAGCTTTCCCACCAGACCAGAGCACTGTCTCAGCAGGAAACAAATAGGAGAAGGGGGTTCTTAAGGGCCCAGGAAACAGAAGGGGCTTATGCATGTCCCATCTCTTCTCTCGAGGTGGGACTTTCCTAAATGTCCTTCAGATCTACCTAGGATAGTTTTCTGGAGTGTTTTTCCCTCTTCCTACTCAGCCTTTCTCAGAAAGCCGCCTCTTCAAGTCCTTAGAAAAGTCTCTACCACTCCGTGCATTAGGGTCAAGGGAAGCTGACAGCATTTGTTTGCTATCCATGCCTTTCCCACCTTCGCTTTCCACAATCACTCCCCAGGAGCAAACAGTCCCTCAGGCCAGTCTGTATTTGCTGGAAGGGATCGGTGTCTCCTTGAGCCTTCAAACCTAACAACACTGTTCGGGACTTCCCCGAGTGCTGACAAGCGTGGTGGGCGGGGGTCTGGGAAGGAGATGGATATAGAAGAAAGAAGGGAATGGCGGGTGCACACACAAATCGGACGGGGGTGTCTCTTACCCGTGGATGCAGAAGATCATGTCCCGTCGGGCTTCAGGGAGGCCAGCCGCGGTCTCCCCCTGAGTCCTTTCTCTCGCTCCCTCTTCCGTCCTGGTCTGGTGCGAGGGATGTACCGTGGAAAGAGAAGCTGTCCCTTCGGCGCTCGGGGAACAACCTGGGCAAATGTTAGCCGCGTCCAAGCTTTGGGCTCAGTCACTCGAACTTCAGCCAGGCGTCCGCAGGGCTTGGAGCTCGAGTGGGGCTCAGGGCTTGCCGGGGCTCTCGGTTCTGTGGGCTCCTCCCTAAAACCGGCTCTAGGAAAAGGACCAGAGTTCTAAGGATTACCGCAGCCAGCAGAGAGAAGCTGAGAACAGCCGTCCGATCTCCTTCCTTCTAGGTCCCAGGGAACTCGGGCGTCCGGCCCAGGTCAAAGGCTCAGCACCGCCAGTCAGGCAGCCTGTCCAAGATGAAGATAGCAGGGGGATTACGGAGCCCAGGAAACACGACCTTCGCGGTGGCTGCCACTCGCTGTAATGAGCTGGAGGAGAAGGAAAGAGAATGAGTGGGGGCGGGGGGAGAGGCGAGGGAGGAGAAGGAAGGGGGAGGCAGGGGAGGGGGAAACGCACCACTGACTAATCTTTTGTTTGCCTCTTTTAACCTATTCCAGGAAGCAGTGGATTCCGGGAATTATATTGTATTCACATCACTGTTCCGACCGATAGAAAAAAGAGAGAGAGATACTTTATTGTATAAATAGAGTCTCTTTGGACTGGGAGACCCACTAGAGCAAGGCGGTCGAGCTACCCCCGGGGACTGTGGCCCCACAGGGAGGAGCAGGCTCTGCAGTGGATCTGGTTGAGCGCACCCGCGTCCGAGAGGAGAAGGAGGGAAGGAATAAGGCAAGGGGAATGTCAAGGAAAGAAAGAGTTGGACAGGTCAATTTCCCGGGACCCAGTGGCTAAAGCAGTGCAAGCACTTCAGGCTGAGCTCTGGGCTGGGCTGCGAGTCCTTGGCCCACAATTAACCAGAGTCGGTGAAAGGAAATACCTTTGATAGATTTCCAAGAACTTTCCAGGAAAACAGGGCTGGGCTAGGGAGGCCGCCCAATGGGAGAGGAGAGAGGCTGGCCCAGCCGAGGAAGCCGCCCAATGGGAGCTCAGAAAGGCTGGCTGTTCGCCCAGGAATTAGATTCTCCCCGCCCCTTTCCCTCCCCGGCCCCCCCGCCCCAGGAGAGAGAGGGGAGAAAAGAGGGAGAGACCGAAAGTGAAGGAAGGAGAAGGGCCAAGGGGGAAAAATGAATAGAAAGTGAGAGGAGAGGAAAGAAAGGGACAGAGAGAAAACAGTAGGAGAGAGAGTAGAGGGGGAGGGAAGAAGTGGACAGGAGAGAAAAAGGGAGAGAGCAGGACTGAGGGTTAAGTCTAGGATTGGTTTAAACTTGCCTAATGGTGCTGATTTGTTCTGGCTGCCCCTGATTGTCGGTGGGTAGATGATCTCTCCTCTCGATCTTTCCTTCTTCTCACTTCTCGTTCCATCCCCGTGCTGAGATACCCTGTTAAGCACTATCAGTTCTTGCTGAGTTCAGAGAAGGCAAATCCACCGCCATAAACCCAGAGGAATGAAGTAGGGGGAGATCACTTTTGGTGAGCCCAGCAAGAAGAATCCTATCACAAAACCAAAGTTTTCCATAGTTTGGGGTTATCTGTATTGCTACTCAACTCTGTGCAGAAAACTGAGATTGCTTAATTGCCTGGGAATACAATGGGGGCAATGAAAAGGTAAACATATGCATATTATGTCTGAAGGTAGAGGGAGAGCCCCAATGTATAGAGATTGTTCCTCAGTGATCCAGCTCTCCAGAAGTAACGATTGCAGTCAGGCCAGGAGTCCTCTGGTCTAGGCTGAGTTGGCTCCTCTGGGACAGGGCTGAAGGTTGGTTCCAAAATGAAAAACTCTCTCTCTCTCTCTCCCCCTTCTCCTTTCTCCTCACAGACTTACTGCCCCAGGACTGGAAGGCACAAATTGATTTAAGGTCTTTCTCCAATAGATTCCAGCTCTTTGACAGGATCTACTGGGGCAGTGACATGTACATTTGCATTTGTAGGAAAAAATTGCACATAATTTCATATTTATATACAGTGCCCCTTGCATACCTTTTGTTTTCATCCAGTATCTCATAGGGCAGGAATTCCTAGGAGACCGCCTGATAGAGAAGAAAAAGCACACTGGATTAGGAGTAGAAATTTAGCGCTGACATCAGTTGGCTATGTGACCTTTCCCTTCCTCTGGCTCTCAATTTCCTCACCCTTAAAATGAAAGGGCTGGATTAGACTCTTTCTAAACCCTCTCCCAGCTCTAAATGTTTTGATCCTATTTGATAGGTGAAAATTAAGCTGAGAGCATGCCCAATTTGCCCAATTTCACGTTTCAAGGTAGAATTACAGTGCAACCAGACCTAGGAAGCAGCTGGTGGCACAGTGGAGAGAGCACTGGTCTCGGAGTCAGGAAGAGCTGAGTTCAAATTCAACCTCACACACTTATTAGCTGGATGAAGTCATTTCATCTGTTTGCCTCAGTTTCCTCATCTGTAAAATGAACTGAAGAAGGAAAATGGCATCTTTGCCAAGAAAACCCAAATGGGTTCACGGAGAGTCAGGCACAACTGAAATGACCAGCCAACTACACCTGTGTGCCAGGCACTATGTATGCCAGGCATTGGAGCTATAAAGAAACAAGTGAACCAGTCCCCACTCTTAAAGAGTTTTTGTTCTGAAGTGGGGTCCAATGTAGCAAGGGAACACAGACACAGAGAAACAAATGCCAAATATTTACAAAGCAAATACAAGATTGCTTCTCCCCTCTCCTCTTTAGCTCTGATCTCTGTCTACTGGTTCCTTCTGTGCAGCTTTAAAAAAAAAAGAACATTTCCCCTTCATTCCTTTAAAAAACAAACCCTCACTTGATCTTACCGTAGCCGGCTTTTTATTTTTATACATTTTATAGATATTCCAAAAGTCTTCATGCAGTTTTAAGCTATTAAAGTTCTTTCATGGCTAAATTCCTTAAGAAAACTATTTGTTATTTTCTACCCAGAGTGTCTCCATTTTTTCTCCTCTCACTCTTCTCTAAAATCTCCACAGTTTATCGTTCAGTCTTACTCAATTGAAACTGCTCCCTCTAAAGTTACTGATCTCTTCATTTCCAAATCAAACACCCTCCTCTCAGTCTTCATCCTTCTTGATCTCTATTTTCTCCTCTTGGATACACTGTCTTCTCTAGCCTTCATGATGCTGTTCACTGCCTATCTAACCACTCCTCAGTCTCCTTTGCTGTTTTTTAATCCATATCCACTGTGTGTATCCCTCAAGGCTTTATCCTGGTCCCCCTTGCATTTTTGGTCTATACTATCTCGCTTGGTGATCTCATCACCTCCCATGAGTTCAATGACCATCTCTAAGAAGATGACTCCCAGATCTGTATATATAGCCCTAGTCTCTTTCCCTAGCTACATCACAGATTGCCTATTGGACAGCTCCAATTGTATGTCCTGTAAGTATCTCAACCTCAACATGTCCAAAAGAGAACTCATTATTTTTACCCCTAACTATCCCCTATCCAAATTAGTGTTTCTAAATTCCTAACAACTCAATTCCTCTCTCATCCCATATATATTTTTTCTCATCTCATATATTAAATCCATTGCCAAATCTTGTTTCTATCTTTGCATCTCTTATACACATCTCTTTCTCTCCCGGTATAGTATCTCCTCTTGCCTTGACTATCAAAATAACAAATTTATTTATAAATTTATAAATTTATTTATAAATTATCAAAATTATCAAAGTAATTTCAACTGATCTCCCTTATTAAGTCTTTCCTCACTCCAATTCATCCTTCACTCAGCTGTCAGGATGATTTTTCTAAAGTACAGATATGACCAATTTTTAAAGTATTGATATGATCATTTGTCACTCCTCTGCTCACTGAGCTTCAGTAGCTCCCTATTACCTCAAGAATCAATAAAGTAAATAAAATTCTCTGGCATTTGAAGCCCTTTGTAACCTGACCACTTTTTACCCTTCCAGCCTTCCTTCACTGTATTCTTCTCCACAGACTCTACGCTCCACCGACACTGGCCTACTTGCAGGTCTTCACATACTCCATCTACTCTCTCCATGCATTTGCACTGGCAGTCTTCCAGGCTCTCTGTTCATTTTCCCCTCTTGACTTTCCTGGCTTCCTCTAAGACTCAGTGCTGTCTTCTGCAGAAGACCTTTCCCAGTTTCTCCCAGGTTCTAGTGCCTTCCCCTCTCAGAGAGAAAATCTCTATATTTTATAACTACCAAGTTATTTGCATATTTTCTGCTTCATTAGAATGTAAGCTCTTTGATTTGCTCCTTTTTTTATATCCTCAGCACTTACAGTGTAGTATAGTACTGGCACATAGTAAATCCTTAATATATACTTATTAACTGAGTGAAGTAATTGAGAGGAGGTGCTAATAGGGGAAATAGGAAAGGCATCTTGAACCCAGGTCTCCTGTCCCCCTAGAGGTTACATGTGGCTTTGAGGCCACGAGTTCCCTACCCCAGTGGACCTAGGCCCTTCCCACAATCCCTACTGGCACTGGTCCTTTTCAGTTAGTCACTCATTTGAGTGAGTATTGTGGGCAAGGGCAATTTCCTGGTGCCTGTGCTGGTCCAGAGGAAGGAGAGTCAATCCTTATCTTCCTGGAGTTTAGAGTTGAAGTGGAGAGATGATGGAGAAGGAGTCATAGTGTCTCAGGGCCGGCCCTGGACTAGAAATCAGGAGACTGAGACTCTAATAACTTCCTGTGAGACCTTCCTTAATCAGTTCTTCCTTTGTAAAATAAGGGGGCTTGACTTGAGGATTTCTAAGATCCCTCCCAGCTTCAGTCTTTAAAAGCCCCTTCATGTCACTTCCTTCATGAAGCCTCCTCTGATGTCCCCCTAAGGCTTTGCCTAAGTGGAGCTACCTAAACCACATGCTACCTTTTGTCATGTTTGTGTACATATTCGTATCTCCTCCCCCCCAACATATTGTGAACTCCTTGAGAACAAGGGACTGTGTTGTGTTTTTCATCCTTGTAACCTTTTGCTGATGGGATTAAATCACATACTGCTCTTAACCCCTTCCAAAGAGCTGAAGCATTACTGCTGAAACAAGAATTCAACCACAGCTCTTGAAAAGTCAGTCCACCTAGATCCAAAAAGCAACAGCAGCTCCTGATTCTGAGAAGGAAGAAGAAGAACCTCAAAGGTACCAGGGGATGTGATTAGATGGCTCTGCCTCTCCTTGGGAGCTTTTTCATGGGGGATGGGGTGGTTAATATCCTTTTTCTCAGGGTATGCCAGAGGGCTTCTGGGGGATGTCAGGAGATGGAACTTTTGTTTGTCCTCTATGGTCGCTTAGGCCTCTAGATTCTATTATTTTTCTTTTGGGCTCCAGGGTTTAATGTGGTCTGCTTTCTTCCTCATTTCCCCATCCTCCAGGAATGGAAGGGAAACTAATTTTCAAACTACTCTTGACCTGTCTTTGGCAAAAAAAAAAAGGGATGTAGTTGTATCAACAAGCATTTATTAAACACTTACCATGTTCCTAAGCAATGCACTAAATACTGGGTATACAAAGACAAGGCAAAAGAATTCAAAGGGCTCATATTCTAGTTGGGGAGACAATATACAAACATATATGTGTATGTGTATACGCATGCACACACACACACACACACACATACACACACACACACAAACCCATGATCTTTTGTTGTTATTGTTTTCAGTTATGTCTGACTCTTTGTGACCCCCTTTGGGGTTTTCTAGCCAAAGATACTGGAGTCAGGATGGGGTATACAGTGGGATCACTGTTTTGAGGTGGTGGGTAGGGGGGAGACGGGGAGAAAATTTGTGACTCAAAATCTCATGGAAATGAATGATGTAAACTAAAAATAAATAAAGATACTGAAGTGGTTTGCCATTTACTTCTCCAGTTCATTTTACAGATGAGGAAACTGAGGCAAACAGGGTTAAGTGATTTTCCCAGAATTACACAATTAGTAAGTTCTGAGGTGAGATTCAAAGCCATGAAGATGAATTTTATTTGCCCAAGATTAGGTTATACATAAGGAGCAGACCTGGGATTCCAGCTCAGTTTCTCCAAGTTCAGATCCAATACTTTTCTACTATCTCGTAATACTCAGATAGTGGAAGGCTGACCCCACTTCCCAACATTCAGAAAAGAAAAAGTCTTGCCTGAACAGAAAAGAAGGATTTGAGCATCAGAAAAAAGGTCGTGTGTTGATTTGTTTTTCTTCCCTGTACTTATTTATTCTATTGGAGACAAGAGGGGCAAATAGGAAGGGAGTGATTTATTTGTTGTTGTTGCTGTTGTTTTAAGAGAGCATCAATAAGACATTTAAGAAAGCAAAGAATGGACATCCATGTTCGCATTATTTCTCCCTCATTTTTACTGGACTTCTGGATATTTTCTATAGCTCTACAGTGCCATCTACTGGGGAAAAATCTCTTTGGAAAACACTACCTACCCTACGCTATCTCATTTGGTCCTTACTGCAAACCTTTTAGGTAATTAGTATTATCTAGTTTTATAGATGAGGAAACTTAAAGGTCAAAGAGGTTCCATGGTTCACCCAGAGTCATGAGGTCCCTGAGGACAAAATCAAATTCAGGTCTTCTAAGTGGCTCCAAGATCAGTACATCAACTATCATACCAGCTGCTTCATTACTGGGAGGGACCTTAGAAGAGATCACTTCATCCAGGCTCCTCATTTTACAGAGGACATTTCTCAGCTTCTGTTATATTTACAGATTCATTAGAATTTGATATAAATAGAAAGTGGCAGCTGGGTGGCACAATGGATAGAGTATCAGTCATGAAATCAGGAAGACTCATCTTCCTCAGTTTAAATCCAGTCTTAGACACATACTAGCTGGGCAAGTCATTTAACCCTGTTTGCCTTGGTTTCCTCAACTGTAAAGTGAACTGGAGAAAGAAATGGCAAACCATTTCAGTATCTTTGCCAAGAAAACCGCAAATGGGATCACAAAGAGTTGGACATGACTGAAAATGACTGAGCAACAACAATGTGGGGAAGGCCATGAAGTTCTCAAACAATGTAGTTCACCTAAATTAATCAGCCAACTCATTTTTAGTGAGTTTTCAGGATTCTTGACAATGTGTTACTCCAGTGGTTCTCAGTCTTCCTAATGCTGCAACCCTTTAATACTTGTATGTGGGTGTATCTGCATGTGGGCGGACCCACCTGGAGATGGATAGAGGAGCAGTGTCTTTTCCTGATGGTCTTAGGCGACCCCTGTGAAAGGGTCATTCAACCCCCAAAGGGGTCACGACCCACAAGTTGAGAACCACTGTGTTACTCTGTATTAGATGCTGAATAAGACAAAGTCTTTGTCCTCAAATACCTAAATGGATCTGTGAACTCCTTTGCTCAGGAGTCCTTGCCAATCAGATCACAACCCGTCCATGCCTGCCTACATTGTTTAATTCTGTTCCATGTACTCCTCGAAGTTCATCCCAAGGATTTCACCTAGCATAAAGGTAGACTTCCTTCATTTCTCCACTATTCCAAGGGTACCAATAGAAAGGACTCGAGCTGTTCTCTAGATATTTCTTGTCCTTGCCCATAACCAGCCCTTTTCCCTTCCTACCATACAATTCCTAAATGATATCCCTTAATTTATTCTTCTTTGGAATTTCTCATTAGTTTTATGTGGCAGCCTGCTGAGACCTACCTGATGCTTCTCTATTCTCTTTGTGTGATATTCATCTTTAGTTTTTCAGAGCCAGTGGTGTTTCATATAGTAACACCAGTAAAATGTTAATACTATATTGAAAAGTCGAGTCTTTGCTTTTGTGGGAATCATGGGCTCAGTAAAAAGTACTTGATTAAAATTTAGCAAGGCAGAGAAAACCTTCACAAGAAACAGAAAGGAGGAAAATAATAAGGAACAAACACAGTACTCTCTGAGGAATTAAAAATAAATTTTACAAAGGATGGACATGAGCAGCTACATTGTATAACAAAAAAGGAACTTTGAAGAACTTGAACAAAGAATGGTATCATGTGGGAAGATGTGGCAAGAGGGAGAAATAATAGGTGGGCATCTAGAGGCTTCCATGAGTATTCTTGAGAGGTTAAGAAAATGTGGAAGGTTTTCAGTATGTTAGATAGATGCCCCCATGGTGAATTTATGGGAGGACATGGACAAGCAACATGGAAGACGGGCAAACAAGGATGGGTTGTGATTTGTACAATTAGAAGGAATATCTCAACTGATGAGCTCCTAGATTTATTTAACTATTGATCAGTAGTCACTAATGCTCTCCTCTGGTCATGGCTTAGAGGAGGTGTGAGTGAAAGACAACTTCTATTTATTCCAAATTTCATCACCATTCCTTCTAAGGAAAATAATCTATCTGTGTGTCCTTGGGCCTAGGTTTCCTCTTCTATCAAGGGAAGACATTAGGCTGGATGATCCCTGAAATTCCTTTCAAATTTGAGATACTATGAATACTTTAGGTTGCCCATTAAACGAAACTTTACCTTGCATGGCATCCAGAAGAAGGGAGGTAGTGGTTCCATTCTAGTGTCTCCTGCCCTAGACCCTCATCTGAAGTATTGTGTTCAGTTCAGAGGGTCACATTTGAGGAAAGAAATAATAAGCTGGAGTGAGTACAAAAAAAAAGTGAACAGGGTGCTGAGAGAAGTAGAAATCATCTCATATGAGGGCCACTTGAAGGAAATGGAGATGTTTTGCCATCAAATAGCAAAAGCTTAAATGTGGAATCCATTCAGCATCTTCAAAAACCTGAAAGATTTTTCAAATTTGCTTTGGTTGGCCTCAGTGAGCAGAAATAGTATGTGTAGGGAGAGAGAAGGGAGACGGAAAAGGATGGCAACATGTGGACCCTTTCTCTCTCTCTATATATATGTATGTATGTGCATATATATATATATGTATATATATATATATATGTATATATATATATATATATATGTAGGGGTATGTGTGTGAGTGTGTGTGTTTGTGTGTGTATTCCAAAAACTAGATTAGATGAATTCAGAAAGTAGTGAGTTCCCTCTCTCTGGAAGTCTTCAAGAGGAGACTGGATCCACTGGATCCTCTTACTGAAGATGAGGTAGAAGGGAATCTTGCTTAGGTTTGTTTTGAACTGGATAACCTCTCAGGTCTCTGCCAACTTTGTGAGTCTGTGATATGCTAAGTCTTCATAGGAAGCCTGATGGGATAGGCAAGATGTAGAAAAGCAGAGGAGGGAGAGCTAGGTGGCACAGTGGATAGAATGCCAGTCCTAAAGTCTGGAAGACCTGAGTTCAAATCAAAGTTTATGAAGGGGCAGCTAACAGAGAAAGCACTGAGCTTGACATCTGAAAGGGTTCAAATTCTGCCTCAGACACTTACTAGCTATTGCAGCAAGCACCCTAGTATACCCAAGATGTCTGCTAGCACAGGTTCTTAAATCCGCTTTTCTAAAGGAAAGCTACTCAAAATGGGTTAACAATCTTACTTAATCAAACATGTATCATTTACCTAGTTCAGGGGAAAAAGTCAGCACCCTGAAATTCAGAGAATACAAACAGAAGTTACAAGCAGACAAAAAAAATACAGAGAAAGATATCAGCAGACAGGGCTTCCAGCTGTCTGACCATTACATCTATACCTAGTTAGTTACCAGAGAGGGAAGCACCAACATCTGCGTTTTTAAAGCCAGGGGGCTCAACGGCTGTCCAGAGTCTCACCTGGCCAAATCACACAACTCTTCCCATGAGTGAGCCCCAAACCAAAACCTCACAAAAGTGTATATATAACCTTTTCCTGGATCAGAGAATGTCACAACCCTCTTGACTCACTGCCCAATCACAAAGTAACAAGGTGTGGGCATTCTTGAAAAACAAGTCACCTGCCACAGGCTCCACGTGATCACATTTAGCCTATTAGATGGAAGAGTGTATTTTCAAATCAGGGAAAGTTCTCAGATTCACTTAAGTCTATCAAGTGGCCAACAAGCAGGGAAGATCTTCAGATTCCCATTACACTAGCTATGTGACCCAGGGCAAGTCATTTAACCCCATTTACCTCAGTTGCCTCATCTGTAAAATGAGCTAGAGAAGGAAATGGCAAACCACTCTATTATCTCTGCCAAGAAAACCCTAAATGGGGTCACAGAGAGTTGGACAGGACTGAAATGACTTATCAACAATAACAAAGAGAAGCAGGGGACCAGGTAAGTGAAGCTGCCCTTTGCCCAGTTCCAAGCAGCCCAAAGTGTTTTATGAAAAATTTATGAAGGGGCAGCTAGTAGAGAAAGCACTGGGCTTGACATCTGAAAGGGTTCAAATTCTGCCTCAGACACTTACTAGCTGTATGACCAGGGGAAATTATTTCACCTCTTTCAGCCTCAGTTTCCCTATCTATAAATAAGGATAATAATACTACCAATTTCTGGGGTGGGGGGGTAGTTTTGAGGATCAAGTGAGATAATCTATGTAAAGCACTTTGCAAATTTTAAAATACTATGTAAATGCTATCTCAAAAATCTGTGAAATGTGTGTGACACAAATCCTTGTCCGTCTGATACGAATCAATCCCAGTTCATTACAGAGTCCTGGAGGTTGGGTGAGAGCGAAGGCACATTCCTGCAAACTCTGGGTGGGTGGGTGAGTGGGAATCTTAAAGTTTTTTAGGGAGGAGATTTTGCTATAGCGGAGGCCCAGAGATTCAGTTCTTCAATCAAAAAAACCCTTACCGAGTGCCTACCATGTGCATCACGACTCTGTTTTAGATCCCAATGAAGGAGACTAAATATAGTAGGGAGATATGAGCTATGTTCATTAAATATTTAATTAACAATCTGAAATGTAAAATACTATGAATAGTAGAGATGGTTCCTAACTTGGAAGAGTCTAAAATTTAGCATGGATACACACTTGTATACAACTGCATTACACACACATGCAAACATCTTCAACAAATTGTGTTAGCCACTACTTTCCTATCTCTCTCACTGTCCTAAGGATTTATTCTCCTACTCATCCCCCTCCATTATGGATCCATCCTCTGCCCTCTTCTCTCTTTACCTTCTTCCCCTTAGTAACTTCATCCACTTCCATAATATCAATTATCATCTCTATGAAGATGGCATTCAGATCTACAAATATGGTCCCAATCTCTTCCTTGCCCTATAGTTCTGCATCTTTGACTATCAATACTCTCTATTCTACTAGGAGATCTCCCACTCTCCCCTCCATCCACCCCAGGCACTCCTCAAACTCAACATCTCTAAAACCAAACTCATCATTTTACTCCTGAAAAGGCAAGGCTAGAGTTGTCTCTGAGTCTCCATTCTCCCCACCCCACTCCCATATCTACCTGGCTGCCAACACATGTCATTTCTACCTCTACATTTCCCAGATCCCTCCTCACTCCCCCTCCACTCATGGACTTCACCAGACAGAGTTCAGGTCCTTATCACGTCTTCACTGCGTTCTTGTGGTTCCTAATTCATCACTTTGTTTTCAGTTTCTCTAATCCATTCTCTGCAGAGCTGCCAAAAGAATATTCCTAAAGCACAAATCTAACTACCCTTTGCTCCTTAGAAGCTCTTAGAATGACTCCCTTTGGCCTCTAGAATGACATAAAAGCACCTCGAGATGAAGAACAAAACATATACTTTTGGACATTGCCAAACTGGGAAATTTGTTTTGCTTGAATCTGTGTGTGTGTGTGTGTGTGTGTGTGTGTGTGTGTGTAGAACATTGAACCTAGAGTCAGGAAGATCCGAGTTCAAATCTAGCCTCAGACACTTACTAGCCATGTGATCCTAGGCAAGTCATTCAGTTTTTGTCTGTCTTAGTTTTCTCATTTGTAAAACAGGGATGATAAAAGCACTCACCTCCCAGGAACAAATTAGGTAATATTTGGAATGTACCTGGCACCTAGTAGGTGCTTACTTTTTATAAATGCTTATTTCCTTCTTTCCTTCCTTGTGGTAGCAAAGAACTGGGAAAAAATGGTGCCCTTTGCGAAAAAAAAAATTGTAGTGAATGTTTGCAATACATAAGAAATGATAAATGAATAATTCAGAGAAGCTTGAGGCATGAGAAGACATGTGAACTAGTGGAGAGTGAAGTAAGTAGAATGAAAATGACAATATTCAAAATTACTAAAACAACCAAAACAGAAGAATAAAATGAAACTTCGTAACTAAAATAGACCAATTTGGTGTGGGACAAGAGTTGAGAAAATGTCCCTTCATCCTTTGATTGCAGAGTTGGTGGATTTATATGGGTGTGACTAGAATGTTACATATGGGGTCAGACCAGGTAGATGAGTTGGTTGATTTTATGGAACTATTTTTTTCTTTTAAAACCTTTATTATAGGGGGTGGCCAGGTGGTGCAGTGAATAGAGCACCTGCCCTGAAGTCAAGAGGACCTGAGTTCAAATATGGCCTTAGACATTTAACACAAAAAAAAACTAGCCATGAGACCTTGGGCAAGTCACTTAACCCCAACTACCCTACCTTCCCCCCCCCCTCTAAAAAGCAAAAAAAAAGAAATCTTTATTATAAGGTCCGGTGGACAGTGGGAAAGGATGTATTCTGAAATAAATATCATATAAAAACAAAATATATCAATAAAAGTAATAATAAGAAAGAAAGCCTGCCAGGTAATTTTTTCATAAATTAAAGCATCAACAAACAAATCAATGTCCTAAATCCTTTTGCAAAACAAATAAACACTGCCTGTCTTTCTCATCTCATAACTTCTGGTTTTTGCATTTGTGAGTTCTTCATTTTGTAAAATAGATGTGTTGCTGGTAACTAGGCAGAATTTCTGCAAATCAATTTTTTTAAAAAATTAAATACTATTTTAAATGCACTAGGGGGTGCTGCTGACTAAAAGAAACCTGAATAGGACAGTTTTTCTAAAATGAATAATCCTGAAAAATCCACAATAACACTCTGTTATATAAGTGAAAACCTAGATAGGTCTCTGTTGGTTTTGCAGAAATTGAGGTACACCATAATCAGGTTTGCCTAATTGGGGGGATGGAGAGAATCCATCTGAATACTAGTATGAACTGAGATCAGGAAGTACCCAGAGTGCCCAACAATTCCAGAAGTGTTCCCCCACATTGTACCAATGACATTTCAGGGGAAACTACCACGGCCCCATTTTTTAATGACTATACAGCCTGAAAACTATTCAGCTCGTGTCCCATTATCAACAAACAGCAATCCCACTCCTGGGAGTAATGGAACTCTCCTCTGACCATTCCTAGCATTTTCTCTGCCCCTCTCAAAGCCATTGGCCATATTCAAATATGGTACCTTAGAACAGTCATATTGACACGATGTGGGGGAACACTTCTGGAACTGTTGGGCACTCTGGAGGAAACAAGGATAATTAAGGCACTTACCTCACAAGGTTGTTGTGAGGATCAAATTACAAAATAATTGTAAAGCATTCAGCACAGTGCCTGCCATGCAGAGGGTACTTAGTAAAAATACCTTTTCCCTTCCCCTTCTGAAGCTGGACCTGAATTAGCTGTCCTACAGGTAACAGGTGCTATGGAAAGAGCGCAGAATTTGCAGGCAAAAGACCAGGGCTTCATAAATGTTGATTAGACTTAACATAACCTAGGTTAAGGTGGGAATCCTCCTTTATTACTTAGTGGCTGTGGGATTTGGAGCAAGTTAGCACCCCTCTTTACGCCTGTCTCCTTAATTGTAAAGGGGGTCGGACCAGAAGACTTCTAAGGTCCCTTTCAGCTCTATATCACACGACCTGTGACTAATACCTACAGTTTGCCCAAGGCAAAGGGAGGTTAAGTGGAAAGACTCAAGACCATCGAAGTCTTGGAGAACACTCGAAGTACCTTCTCGTTCCGTCCCACAGCTGGCCGAGAGAGGGCAGCAAAGGCACATCTGGGTTATCGACTGGACCAGTGTCTCCCCGGGGCTGGGACGGAAAGGACTCCCTTCCATTCAGACCCTATCCCTGACACTAGGATCCTTTCCTCTCTTGCTACAGGTCGGATTTCTAGGTGGGATTAGTTCTGTCTTCCCTGTTTTCCAAAACCTGAATCCTCTTCTACAGGCCCCAGGAAGGTCTTAACCTCAAGGTAGGGCGTCTGGTTCTCCTCAAACCTTCATTCCCGACCTTACCCTTTTCCCAACAGGAGGTGAAGGAAGACACACACACCAGCCAGGCTGGGGGAGTTTAAAAAAAAAACAAAACACAATTGCTTATTGATCGATGGACTGATTACTTGGTCTTGGCCACTGGAGTACCTCCCTTCTGGTTCTGTGATCTTGATCAAGTCACTTACTTCCTCTCTAGCCTCAGTTTCCTCCTCTGTAAGGCAAAGGAGGTCGACCTTTATATTCCCTAAGGCTCCCCCCACCAACCCCACAGGTCTACATCCTTTAATCATCGGTAGCTCTTTCCCTTCGAGGCTTTAGGGGCCCCTGGTCTTCTTTCCGCGGACCCCCACCCCTCCCATTCCTGGAACATGGGAGGCAGGGGGCAAGTTCTCTCCCGCCCCGTTCTACTTCTACCCCCTCTTTCTGATCTCCCCTAAACTCTGGAATGCCAAACCCCGCGAGGGCCCGGTCAGAGTTCGGGGAGATCCGGGGCTCGGACCCCGGAGTGAGGAGGGGGTGGCGGGCCGGAGCTCAGGACTGAGTTTCATTTCCTTTTTTGTCTTTCCTTCCTTCCGGGAATGGGGCCCCGGGCCCCACCTCTCCCACTCTCCTCCCGGTCCCCGACCCTGGGTCCCGGCCTTCCCCTTTAAGGGCTGACCGCGCGGGGCCCAAAGTTGGGATGACGCGTGGGGCGGGTCACGTGGGGGCCCCAGGCCAGTGCCTGTCGGCCGCCCTGGCCCGGGCTCCGAGTCCAGCTCTCGGCTCAGCCCCCGAGTCCCCGCACCGCCGCCGCCGCCAGGTAGCCAGCCCCTCCCGGCCCCCTCCCGGCCTCTGCTCCCACTTCGGACCTCGGACCTTCTCTTCCCCCCTCCCCCCACCCCGCTCCTGCACCTCTCCTGGTCTGGACGCACCTGGTGCAGTCCCGCGTACCTGCGCCCAGCTTCTGCCGTGCCCTCTGCACCCCTTCCCATCGCGGCCCCTCCCCCCCAGCCTCAACTTTCTCCTCCTTCACCTGGCCGCGACAGACCTTGAGTTCAGCTCCTGCGCTCTACTTCCCTCCTGCACGTGGATACTCCTTCCTCCCCTCTTCCCCCCTCCCCGCAAGACTCAGG
Organism: Pseudochirops cupreus; assembly: GCA_028627135.1. Taxonomy (NCBI): domain Eukaryota; kingdom Metazoa; phylum Chordata; class Mammalia; order Diprotodontia; family Pseudocheiridae; genus Pseudochirops; species Pseudochirops cupreus. Next base: position 354,404,838 of record CM053583.1, read on the forward strand.
CACATCTGTCCCCCACTCCACCTGTGTTCTCAGTTTCATCTCTGCCTCCCCACCTGCCCCCCTCGCCTGCCCTCAGCGCCCTTCTCCTCTAATCCACTTGGCCCCTTCTCTTCCCCTCCATTTGGCCCTGCACACCTGTCTTCAGCCTCACTTGTGCTTAGTACAAACTTTACCCGGCTCTGTGCCCACTTGGCCCAGGCATACACCGCTCCCCTCCAGTTATTCAACCTGAGACCTCTTCTCTGTAGCTGCTTTTATTCCTGACTCTTTCCCCGCACACCCCTTCAGTTGTGTTTCTTCCCTGCACTTGGTGGTCCTTATCTCACTTCTCTGGCAGTTGGATATGTTCTTAGCACTGTCCTGACACCTTCTCCCTCTGCTTCTCAGGTGATGAGCCCTGAATCCCCTAGCCTGGGCCTCTTGCTGAATGAGGGGCCTACCCTGAGAAACCCTGTTTGTGGTCGTTATTTCCGACAGTCACAGGTCCTGCGATGGACCCTGGTGGTGAAGGGGAGGAACAGATTACTGAAGAAGCTTCAGGTCCTGGCCCGGGGGGAGCAATGGGAACAGGAATCCAAGAGAATGCCAAGAGTGGTCCTCGGAATCCAGCTTCTGGCAAGGTTGAGCCCAAGAAATACGCAGTCACTGATGATTATGAGCTGTCCAAACAAGTGCTGGGTCTGGGTGTGAATGGAAAAGTCTTGGAATGCTTCCACAGGGTGACGGGCCAGAAGTGCGCCCTGAAGGTGAGTGTGGCCACAGCCCCCAGCGCCTGCGCCGTCTGCCCGCAGATGATACAGCTACTTTTGTAGCGTACTTTGTATGTGGTTTGACGATTCATTTAAGAAACTAGGGCAGTTTAGCCTGAAGAAGAGAGGATTTGAGGAAGGTACGAGTGCCTGCCCTCAAGTGCAGGAGGGCTGTCTTGTGGAAGAGCTTGGATTGTTCCTCTTGGCCCCAAACAGAACGAGGAACATGGATGAAAGTTGCAAAGAGGCAGATCTCAATGTTATATATGGACAAACTTTCTAACAACTAATGATGTCCAAAAGTGGAATGGGCACCATAGTGGGGTTCCTATCGCTGAGTGTCCTCAAACAGGCTGGATGGCCATTTTCCAAGAATAGTGTAGCTGGGATTTCTGTTGAGATATGGGTGGACTACATGCCCTCAGAGGCGCTTTCCAACTCTGACATTTTCTGATTTGTTTTTCTTTCCATAATACCTGTCAGGGTCCTTCTTGATAGACTATGGAAGGGGATGGTGAAGAGAGGGGATCCTAGTGTGTCTGAGAAAAGTGAAAGCTTAAGCCATTTATATGGTGCTTTATCAACCTTAGCTCTTCACATCCATTGCCTGATTTGATTGCTGTAATCCTTGTGAGGTAGGTAATAGAATCACTACCATTCTCCGTCTTACAGATCAGAAAAGTGAGAGCCAAATGATCTCTTCAAGGTCATAGAGTAATTCAGTGGCAGAGCCTGGGTTCAGTGCCTCCTAGATTCCCAATTCAATGTCCTTTCTATCAAAATAGCTGGCATAGGGAATAGAGCACTCTACTTGGAGTCAGGAAGACATGAAATCAAATCCAGCTTTAGATACTTGCTAGCCATGTGACTCAGCAATTCACTTAACCTCTATCTGCCTCAGTTGCCATCTCTGTAAAGTGGGAAAAATAATAGCACCTTCCTCCCAGAGTGTCTGTACTAGATGGGACTTTAGAGGTCATTCAGTCCAACCTCCCCATTTTCCAGAGATAGACAATGACTTCTACAAGGTCACCTGACAAGTTAGTGATAGAATTGGGACTAGAACCCAGACAGCCTGACTCCTGATTGAGTGTTCTTTACAAGACATTAGAATGGTTCCTTTTTTTTAAATACTTCAATCTCCCTGTTGCCTGGGTTACCCATGTCTCCTGCTACTGCATTGTAAGCTCCCAGAGGGCGGGGACCACATCTTCTCTACCTCCTCCACATCCTGTCTGCCCACAGCATACTGTATAGGGACTACTTATATATAGATACTTTCTTTATATGGGGATAGCAGAATTGATTCCATCCCCCTTGGGGACATGCATTCTTTTAGGGCTACAGGCCCCATCAGCCAGGCTAGAGACTGAGTTCTCTGGGGGCGCCTGAGGACTGAACTATAAGACAATGCAGAACCATCTCTGTTAAAACCTGTGGTAGCAGTGACCTGGAAGTTACAGGTGAGGGATAGTCAAGTCAGTGGTGAGTAGACCTCTCAAGGCACCTGGCTAGCCTTGTTCTGCATCTTTCTGACACACATTTTATGTCACGTATATTACAGTTATCCTCTATATCTGTCATTCCCCTGACTGTGAAGCTCTCTGAAGGCAAAGACTTCCAAAAACTTTCTGTCTTCTCCAGGGCCCAGCACAGAGTTCTGTTTACAGTAGGAGCTTAATAATTGTTTATTGATTTAACAATGAGAACCTGGCACGAGGTGACTGATTCCATGTGGAGCATGAGTGCCCAGATCCTGAGACTTTGGGGGTCACTTGTGTAGAAGGGAGGAAGGATTTGTTCTTCCCCCTAAGCTAGGGAGAGAGGGCAGCTGGTACACTCACTGCTAGACCTTCCTGATAAGTGTGGAGCCCAACATTGGATCGAGAGAGCTTTCCCTGGCTTCTCACAATTATATCATTTGAGCACAAGTGTTGGCAGGTCCTACTCTGGTGCAGTGTATAGGGCACTGGACTGACTATCAAAGCCCACCTCAGACACTTACTAGCTGTGTGATTCATTTAACCTCCCTCATTCTCAGTTTCCTTGTCTTTCAAATGAGGGGATTGAACTCTGTGGCCTCTGAGGCCCCTTTTAGCTTTAAAAATCTATGATTCTATGAGTTCTTACCCCAAAATGGGTTGTTGTCTGAGGGCCAGCTTAGCTAGGCTTAGAGAGCTCATCACTAAAAACTCAGCCCCTTAGCCATGAATTTTTTTGGCCACAACAACTCATAAAACCACCCTATTGAGGCAGAGAGGCCTGTCATCTGCAATGATGGAGAAAGGATCCAAAGGAATAAGATCGTGAATCTTTTCAAGATACTGAAGGGCAAGTATAGCATGATGTTGCGGAAAGAGAGCCGGGTCCCTGGCCAAGTCTCCTTCTCTCTTTGTCTCTTCCTCTCTTTATCTCTGTCTCTTTCTTTTCTCTAAATTGGGCTTAGGACTGGAATAGTGGAGAGAAAATCAACCTTGTAATCAGGAAGACCTGCCTCTGACATATAATGACTGAACGACCATGCCAAGTCACTTATCCTTGTAGCATCCACGGGTAACTCTCTTTAAACAAAAGAGTTGTAGATCTGTATTAGTGGCAGAATTCTACAGTGTAGGTCTGTGTTAGTGGAGGGAGATTTCCTCCACAGATGAAATCACAGATCCTGACTGTTCTATCCCTCCCCAAAGTACACTACCTATTTATTTAACAGGATTGTTGTACGAAAAACCTTTGTAAGCTCTAAGGGGCTGTTTCAATGTAAATACTTTTTACTGTTAATTCTTTAGCAGTAGTAGGACTTACTTTTTGACACAGAAAGTCCATCCATTTTGCCATTGGGGTGCCATGGGTAGTAACATCTGGCAGTGCCAACCTTCTGAAAAATCCATTCTGGAAGCTGACCTGCTAAAGGGCCTTTTTTGCAGTTAGGGCAGAAAGTACCCAGGGGGAAGATTTGGGAGTGTTTTGATAAGATCTAGGGGAAGGTGGTAAAGCTAGGTATCTCCCAGAGCTCCCCAGGAGGATACTTCCTAGTGACTGGTAGAAACTGATCCTTAAGACAGCACTTTTTATCTTCTGTGCCCAGCCTTAGGACTGCAATACCCAAAAGTGTTCATCTGGTCACAGCCTCTTCTCAGACAGAATTATTATTTCCTTTTGCCATCAGGCTACTGTGTTTTTAGCTATCACCAGAAACCAGAAGGAAAGAGGTTTGCTTCCCTTTCCTTCTCACTTTGTTCCTTCTTCTTCTCTTGCCCAATCACCAAGTCATCATTTATTAAGGCCCTACCACATGTAGGCCCTGTTCTAAGTCCTCTGGGGCAGCAGGTGTGAGGGGAGAAGGTAGAGAATTGTTTGCCATGTGGTTGTAGCATTCAGGGAACTCACTGTGTATGGGGAAGACAAGAATTGAACTCAGAAAAAAATGTACTAAACAGTACCAGGCTGTGGGTGCCCAGTGCTGGTTGGGTAGGGCAGACAATTGAGGAGCTTAGAGGAAGGAAGGATTTCTGTAAGCTGATGTAGACAGAGAGGGCTCCCTGAAGGATGGGGGAGGGAACTTGGGCTAGGCTTTGAAAGAGACAGAAATAAGCTTCTCAATGAGGAATTGCTTAGGATAGGAATTTTGTTGTTCCTTTTCAGTCATTTTCCAATTATGTACAACTCTTTGTGACCTTATTTGGGGCTTTCTTGGCAAAGATATGAGAGTGGTTTGCCATGTCCTCTCCAGCTCATTTTACAGATGAGGAAACTGAGGCAAACAGGTTTAAGTGACTTGCCCAGGGTCACATGATTAGTATCTGAGGTGGGATTTGAACTAAGATCTTCCTGACTCCCGGCTGGGTGCTACACCACCTTGCTGTCCTGAAGGGATATGAATACAAAGAATGAAATATATCCCTGTTCTTAAAATTATAAGGCCTGAATTCTAGTCCTGGCTCTTCCACTTACTAACAAAGTGACCGTAGGCAAATCACTTAATTTTGGTGATTCTCAGTTTTCTCCTCTGTAAAATGGGGGAGGTATAGATTAGGTATCCTTCCAACTTTAAAATCCTATGATTATTAGGGAGAAGGAGCTCAGAAGTGAAGAGGCCGGGAATTGTATCCTTGTGTGGCCCAACCCATGGGAAACCTGCCTCAAAGCTGAGTCCCAAGAGCTCTTTTGGTTTAAAAACATCTGATATTTAGTTGCCTGGGTTGAGGTAGGAGGAAGGGAGAAGGTAGGTGGGTGAATCATAAAATATCAGAGCTAAAAGGAATGCTAGAGATCAGCTTGTCCAGCCCCCACATTTTAGAGGTGAGGAAACCGAGAGTAGGTGAGGTCAAGTGATTTGCCCAAGGCACATGAGTAGAGCTGGGACCTGAGACCTGCCTTTCCCATTCCTGCCTCAGTCCTCTTTCCATGACTCCAGACCAGAGAGGATACAAATGGCTTCTCTCTGGTCATGCCTGACTTTCTGCCAGCCTGCTGGTGAGCTCCAGGGCTGGATAACTCATTACATGAATAATCAACCTGGATACTGAGGTTCATCTGGGAAAGGACTCTGGAGATTGTAGCCCTCTCAGTCTCATTGAGTGCACACAGCAAGTCCCATGAAGTGATCTCAAGTATTTGAATTCTCACTATTCAAAGTTATAATGATGTCAAATATGGCACTTCATTCCAGCCCAACAGAAATGAGCAAATTTGAATAATGTGAATAGGATGATTTCATAGGGTTCACTACTTATGCTAAACAGGACTTAGATTATAAAACTGAGGCACAAAGGAATGGTGACTTGCCCAAAGTCATAGATAGGAAATGTTGGAACCAAAATTCTGTGATTCCAAATTCATTTAGATCCAGCTGCCTCTAAGAGTTGCCTAGAAGCTCAGGTTTGTCATAGTGACTCTAGATCCTCTCAGTAAAGCAATTCCTTCTATTTTTATTTCCCTCTCCCCAATTTGACAGACTTCAGTTTTGATTAAAGATGGTTTAGGGCAGTGGTAGCAATCTCACATTGAGGTTGCATCCTAACTTTAAAATGACGAATTAACACCATGTGTTGTATTTTTATTTATTTTATTAAATAATTCTCATTTTAATCTGGTTCAGGCCACACTAGGGTGTTTTGTAGAAGATCCTTAAGAAAATGATTATTTGTGTCTCTTGTGGTCCTTGGAGATTTCATAGCTTTCCAAATTGACCCTACAATTTTACAGGCTCAGGAAAGGAAAAGCCATGTCTTCTTTCTCTTAGAATATAGAACGCAGAGGGTTTGGTTTGTTCAGACACACAATGGACCTACTAGACTATAAAGTCTACAGTGGTGAGGACCTTTTCTTACCTAACCTTTCTTTCTGTCTCTCCTTATGCCTAGCCTAGCTCTGCCCAGAGTAAGTGCTTGCAAAACATTTGTTCCGTTACATAGCATTGCTCCTCAGAGATTCTCCTGGGCCCTCAGAGTCAATGCTCAACTGTAGCTTAAAAACAGAATCAGAGATTTCCTTCTTCTTTTTAAGAAGATACACTTTAAAATGAGCTTGTTTATTTACAGAAAGTCCCCAACTTGGAAATGGATTGCCCCTTTAGATTGATTGTTTAAATTTCCAACATGTTTTCCTGAAATAATGTTATAAATAATGTTTGGCTTTACAGACCAGCTCACAAAAAACCTATATAGCCCACTGTCTAACTGAACCTTTATATAGAGTTGCCCTGAAAAAAATGTAGAAAATCTTACAGGTGTAAAACTGTCCAGTACACAAAAGAAACACTCTTATTGTTCATTTTTCTCCTTTACTTGCCTTCAGGCAAGCAAATGCAGTTTTGATCAGAACAGGGGGATGAGGAGGCAGAGAGAGACTTTGTACATTTTCTGAAGAGAAACACCAGAGGATAAAGAACCTTAGATGCTACCTCTTCTATCCCTTTCATTTTAGATATCACCTATTACAACCCTTTTATTTTACACATTAGGAAACTAAGTCTCAAAGATTAAAAAAAACTCCCTCCCCCCCCCCACAAAACACAGACTACTGTATTTCTCAGTTTGTTCCTTTGGTTCATGTCACCAAGGTTGGGGTCACTTTGGGAGAGACAAAGGCTACTGGGAGGGCCTCCTTTGTTAAATTGTAACTCCTGTGTAATTAGTGGTATCTTGGGCAGGGGTGAGGGTGGGGTGGGGGAATCAGTACTCCTTCTAGCTTTTGCTGTGTCCTACAAAGAGAGACCCTCATCACTAGAAGCAGAAAGCATTGAGTAAACCCCTATTCTGTGCCAGGCACCATGTGAAACACTGGGAGTACCAGTACAAACAGAAAGACAGTTCCCTGCCCTCCTAAATCTTATATTCTAATAGGGGATGAGAACACATCAAAGGGGGCTGAAAGGAAGGGGTCGTGGTGACAAGGTCCCCAGAATCAGAGGCACAGCAGGAGGAGGATGAAACGTGCCCAGTCTGGGCCCATCCCCCAAATGGAGGACCTAGAAGGAATTTACCAGTGAGAAAAGGGGGTTGGGATAGCAGAAAGGTGTTCTAGAGTGAGAACGCCTGGGCATTTAGGGAAATTCCAGGGTGAGATGGAACAAGCCCCAGGACCAACCCAGCAGCCACCACCGCTATTCATTCAGTGTCCTTGCTACTCTCTCAGCCCCACTCCTGTGGCAGAGCTGACTCCCTGTGCCCTTGAAAAGCTTTGTTGGGGAGATAAGGGTCCTTTAACATTTAAAAGGGCAGGTAAAGTCCTGAGGACAATCAGTGTGCCAGTACATTCAGAGAAAGGAGACAGGGCTGTGGGTTTGGTGGTCCAAGAAGGCTTCCTGTGCCTTGAGTTGGGTATTAAAAGGTGGGTAGGATCGTATTGGCATGACCATTGTGAAGTAGTGCCTGATTATGTTAGCTTTTCACCTTTGCCAGTGAAATCTAAATGGCATCACTGCCCTTGGAATCATAGAGAACTCTGGAATGTCTGAACTCCCAAGGGGGGAGCTTTGGAAATCATGGAAGCTAATTGCCCCATTTTACCTGTGAGGGAATCAGAGAAGCCCATAGAGGAAAAATAAAGAATTGTCAAAGTTCACAGAGTGAATTAGTGGCAGACCTGGGGCTAGAACCCCCTAATTCCAAACCCTTTGCTTTTTCCGCTGTACCTCTTCTGAAGACAGTGGAAGAGTTGGGTTGATTCAAGCATTCAGTCATACAGGAAGTGGAGAGAGCAGGACTGATGAGGATTGCCCATGGTGGGCACTTAATAACTGTTTGCTTGAGTGGAATTAACAGACCCTGAGCCTTGCTGAGATATAATCCCTACTCCTAATTGCAGTCTGGGGGCCTGGTCTCCATTTTGTGATGGCAGACTTGCTGCAGACACAGGGTTTCTTGGCTGTACAACTTCAAATGGTTCTTGCAAATTAAAGCTAATTAAAAGAACTGTACAATTGCGTGCTACAGCTTAATGAGATTTTTTTTTTTAACTTGGACGAGATCCACCAAACCACCTGCCTCAGGATTGGGTGTTATGGGGAGGAAAGTGACCAAAAGGAGTTCTCTTGGCTCCTGCTTTCAGCCTGGCAATTCCAAAGTATTAGCCCAAAATCGTAATAATAATTATAATAACAGCAGCAGCAGCAACATCTCAGATATATTTCCTGCTTCCAAGTTTATAAAATATTTCCTTCACAGCAACTCTGTGAGGTAGGTAATGTACGAGTATTCGTGTTCCCATTTTTACAGAGTGGGAAACTGAGGCTTGGAGAAGATAGGCCTTTTCCAATGTTCCATAGACAAGCCTCAGGCCCAGGCTATTCCCACTACACCACTTCTCTTCTTTTTCTTTGATCTGATCTTCTTGATCCTTTGGCAGGGCTTAGAATACTAGGCCCTTCTGTTGGCCTTTCTTTCCCTGAGCATGAACCAGAGGCCCCATCCCTTTTTCTCTTTCTACTTCTCTGCCCTCATGTTTGTCACTTCCAGGTAGGGAAGACTGCCTTGTCTCTCCCAGATAGATTCAAGGAAGCTATCGGAAGCCAGATAGCTGGAAAAGAAAAGTCAGAGGCTGAGTAACCTTTCATTAGGGGTGTGTAATAACAAGGATGTCCCTGGAAATAAGGCCCGCTGCTTGGTGGCTATTTAAAACTCCAAGTCCTAAATAGAACCAGGTCCCTGGGGTTATCCATCATCACCATCTCCTCTCTGTGTCATGCACTATGGGAATACCAGAAGGAGCTGTAACCTGGCTTTCTCCTTCCCTCCCACACAAATCTCTCATTGCCTGAGCCCTCAGCATGGTAATGATTGTCTGGGCTGTCGCCCAGCCTATAACTTTTCAGCTCCTTTCTATACTTGTCTCTTTCTCCATCTTTCTCTTCGACACCTCCATTCTCAGAATTAGCTCCAGCCTGAGAGTCAGGTAGAGTATGCCAGTGGGTCCTGCTCCCCCATCTCTCCCCAGCAGGAGTCAGGGACCTGGAAATGATACAAGCGTTCATGAAAGTCCACATCAGAGGTAGGAGTGGTCATCTGGTCCAGCTCTGTCAATATCCAAAGCATGGCCATCAATTTGTTTTTTAAATGATTCGTAGGATCTCTTGTAAATAAATGATGTGGATCAGGGAGCTTTTTCTTTAGCAATTTATTATGGCTCTTTCACTACAAGGACAGAAATAGGGGACATGGTACAGTAGAAACAGGGCCGAATTTGGAATCAGAGAAACTAGATTCAAATTCTGCCCATGCTACTTATTAGCTCCTCTTTTTAAAAATTTATTTATTTTTTGCCTTTTTTTGGAGGGCAATTGGGGTTAAGTGACTTGCCCAAGGTCACACTCAGGTCCTCCTGACTCCAGGGCTGGTGCTTTATTCACTGTGCCACCTAGTTGCCTCTACTTATTAGCTCCTTGTCCTTGGGCAAGTTACTTCTGTGGTCCAAGTGGACTAGATGGCCTTTCACCTTTAAATCTGTGTTCCCATGAAACACCAAAGTGATGGAATTTCACTCGCGGCAGACCTGGGATTAAAAGCCAGGACTCCTGACTCCAAATGCTATGTTCTTTTTTAAATCACAGCTTTGCTACTTATCAGCAATGTGATCTTGAGCAGATCGCCTAATAATAGCTCACATTCCTATAGCAACTTTAGACTTCATTAAGGGCTTTCTTCATAACAACCGTATGTAGTAGGTACTGCGTGATAATATCCCCATTGTGCAGATGAGGAAATCTCAGAGAGGATCACGTGACTTGCCTACTTTTACTTGCTTCCTGTCTCTTTTATCTGCTTTCTTAAGAGCCTCTCTGGATTCTCCTTCCATAACCCCCATGTATACACCTTTGAAACGAATGGCACCCTACTTCACTGTGGAGGGAGACTGAGACTATCTGATGGAAACTTCAGTTCCTTTTCTCAGTTTCTCAGAGTTGTTCAGGGGCTGAGAAGAAGCCTCCCTATTTTTCACTAAGGTTGAGTGAAACGACTTGCTTACAGAGTCACATAGTCCCCTACCTGGACTCCTGGTCCTGTTGCCCTCCCTCCCTCCTTCTAAACCTCATTCTATTAGCCATCCTCTTTTCTGTGCACCTTCAATTTATCCTTCTCCACTGGTTCCTTTTCATTTGTCTATAAGCATTTTTTAAGACTTCCCTTAGCCTAAAGAAAAGCCTTCTTTCGATCTCTTTACCCTATCCAGGTATGGTCTCGTCTCTCTCCATCTATTCAGGGTCAAATTTCTCTAGAGATTCTATACTTGAAGACTTTATTATTTTATCACCCTCTCCTCAACCGCATGTATCACGGCTTTTGTCCCTATTGCCCTATGGAAGCTGCTTTCTCAGTAGTCTTATTCTTATCAGCAAATCCAAAGGCTTGTTATTATAGTCCTTGTCCTCCATGACCTCTCTGAGAAGCCGCCCATCCTTCTGAATACACTGCACTCACTTAACTTCAGGGATACCACACTCTACTTCCTCTTCTGTCTGCCAAATGGATTTCAGTGTTTTGTTGCCTTTCCTTTCTAAGCCCTTAAGGTAGCTGTTCCCTGGTATTCTGTCCTTGGCCCCCTTGGCGTTCTTTTGGCAGGGGTGCTGATTGCACAGTTTCAGCAATCACCTCTCTGCAAGATGACTCTTGAACCTGTATCTCCATCCGTGACAGACTTTCTTAGCTTCCTATCCACATAGGGAGCCAGCACAGTTACAGCAGACGAGGCTCTGACTCCAGAATCAGAGGATCTTTGTTCAGATCCCACCTTTGACTCTTACAACTTATGTGACTTCATCTCTCTGGGCCTCAGTTTCCCCATCAGTCAGATGAGGACTAGATGGCCTCCAAGATCCATTGTAGATCCTGACGAGCCCATGATCTCTAAGATCTCCATTCTAGGACTTGTATGTCCTTCCAGTGCCTTAAAGTTAGCATGACCCAAGCAACCTTTGCCCTACACCCTTTTCTTCCCTCTGACTTCATCACTTCTGTTAATGACATCACCACATTAGAAACAAGGGCTTGCTGGTTCTCTGTTCCTGAAATGTCCTCCCCCACATTTTTCCTCTTGAATCTCATCTTATTCTTCTAAGGATCCACTCAAATGCCATCTCCTCCAGGAAGCCTTCTTCTCCCTCACTTAGAGTCAGTAATGAGCACTTCCCTTCTTGGCTTTCTCTCCGCCCTTTGTACCCCTCTTGTATTATATTGTGAACAAACACCTTTGTGCTTAGCACCGAGTTCTCTGCACACAGTGCGTTTAATAGGAGCTTTATTATTGTTGTAGTTGTTGCAGCTAAGTATTCTGAACAAGTTGTTTTCTCTATTAGGACAAAAATCTGACTTCTGGAAACTTCTGCCGATTTTTTCTAGTCCTCTCCTCCCGGACTGAGCAGGACAGGTCTAATCCCTTTTCCCCGTGATGGTCTTGCAGTTACATTTGAAGGCAAATAGTCTGCTAATAATAACTGGCGTTTATATCGGGCTTTAAGGCTCTCCAGAGTACTCTGCATACGTTCTTATCTCATCCTTGCAATAATCCTGTGAGAGTGGTATGATGAGTTTTATTATCCTCATTTTACCAGTGAGGAACCTAAGGACCAGGGAGGTTGTGATTGCCACTGGTCATTGAGCTAATAAGTGTCAGAGGTGGAATTTGCTGAGTTCTCTTTCTGCTGCACTGTCTTCTCAGTTAGTCCCATGGTTACATGGGAATGCAAAGTTATCTAGAAGGTGAGTAGTATGAAAGCAGAAGGCAGGTGGCACTAGGCTTGGAAAGCCTGACTTTGAATCCTGCCAGCTGTGTGACCTCAGGCTAGTCACTTACCCTTTCTGTTGTCAAAGGAGAAGAATTACACCTTCCCACTTCTCAGGGCATTGTGGGGAAAGTCCTTTGTGAACCTTAGAGAAATATTGAAATGGGAGTGAGGGTGAGATGAGTCCCATTGGACCCCTAGTAGGACAATCAGCTGTTGGTCTAGTGGGCTAGAATAGTCTGGGAAGGTGAGAGGTAGCTTCCTAACAGTTAGAACTGTACAAAGGTGGAAAGGCCACTTCAAGAGGTGGTGGGTTTCCCTTTCTTGGAGGTCTCCAGGAAGGGGGCTATATGGTCTCTTGTTGGTCCATGATAGTGGTATAGGTTGGACTAGATGGTCAGCTGTGGAGGTCCCTTGAAACTCTCAAATTCTGTAACTTTGAGCAAAAACTTGGAGGTGGGAATGGGTATAGTGTGTATGAGAAAGTGAGGAACTTGGCTGGAGGGGGAATATGAGTTGTGAGGGTGCAGATTTTGGAGGAGTGGCCCTATGGAGGGATAGGGGATACAAGACTTGGCTTCCTGAAGACTTCCAGCCCAAGGCATCTCAGATACTACTGGCAAGAACCAACAACATATGGGGCAACAGAAGGAACAATGGCCTCCCCTCATTCCTCTGTGCCAGTGGATGCTTCTGTGCCCCACTGGCAGGGCAGAGGTAAGGTCAGATAGGGCAGTAAGGATGGGGCAGGGGTTAGGGAGAGGGGAAGGGGAATGTAGATCAAACACTGTTATTTTCATTCCTGTGTATCCTATGTTGCCAGTGCCCTGGGACCTTTTAGGTTTCCTTCAGGAGGCTGCCAGTGAATAATGATGACTTGCTCTGCTGGCCTAACATATTTGTGCTTGGGGTTTGTACTTAAAAGCCCAGTTTACATTCTGTGTGCTGTTTAAGCCTTCTTGGGTTTAGACCTTAAGGGCCCTACTGGGCTCCATTAGTTAAGGAAAGTGGACTCATTTGAAGGCAAATGGCGCTGGACCACTTAGCTTTGTAAGGAGCTCAGAGACTTTCTTCCTCTCTTGATTTTTCTCTCCATAAAGAAGAATGTCTCTGACATTAGTAGTGATTGCTGAGAAGCTGGAGCAGATGGGGACGGCTCAGTTGTTTGTTTTTACAGCTTCCAAAATGCCTTCAAATGCATTCTCATATCTAATCCTTATGGCAGCAACCTAGTGAGGCAGGTAAGACCAGATCAGCCCAATTCACAGATGGAGCAGTGGTGATAAGAGAGATTGTTACTTAGCTGGTAAGTGGTGGAGCTAACATGGAAACTCATGTCTTCTGACTCCCAAGTCTGCGGTTCTTTTTACTAGATACTCTTTCTTTTTAGAAGCCAAAATCTGTCTTCATTCAAGGGCTGTGCTGGTAGAATCAGCTGCAGCAAGATGGCCTAGTATTCCTCCACCTAGCATTCCTAGTCATTGAACCTGGTTTTCACATCTGAGAAATGGGGAGAATATGCATGATATTAAGAAATATCAAGAAGCTCTATCAGCATGCAATGTATACAAGTGAGACATAGGGGAGGCAACATGGATAAAAATTTTTGCATTGGACATAATGGAAACATTTGTCATGATGTCATATATTATAGACTTAGAGCTAGAAGGACCTTTGTTATTGTGCAGTCATGTCTGACACTTTGTGACCCCATTTGGGGTTTTCTTGGCAAAGATACTGGAGTGGTTTGCTATTTCCTTTTCCAGTTCTTTTTACAGATGAGGAAACTGGGGCAAAGAGGGTGAAGTGACTTGTGCACAGTCATACAGCTAGTATGGGTCTGAGGTAAAATTTGAACTTAAGTCTTCCTGAGTCCAGGTCTGGTGCTCTCTCTGCTGCACCACCTAGCTGCCCTTAGAAGGGGCCTTAGAGATCATCTAGCTCAGTCTCTTCCTTACAGAATAGGAAACTTAGAGTAGAAAGGCCTTACTCAAGGTCTTATAGATAGTGAATGGCAGAGGCAGTATTGAAACCCAGGTTCCTCCATGGCAAAGCCAGCTCTCTTGCTACCACCCCAAAGCCAAATTCAACATCACTTTGAAGTGAGTCATTAAAGGCCATTAAGGAAACAGGGATGTTCCCTGTGCTAGCAGAAGTCATGAGCTGGTCCATGCAGGGAGTCAGACAAGCTTTGAATTTCCCAAGCTTTGGGAGCCACTGAATCTTCCTTAGTGCCTCAAGGCCTGGGTGCGGTGGCTACTGGCTAGTTGTGGCTCGTCTACACTGCCAGCTAGATGAGAATATCTGAGGGCCTCTAGGGTGGGGTGTTACTTCTGGGGACTTTCTGGTTTTACTATATCATCTTCTTTTTCCTCCTCCCCCACTTTCCCCTCCCCACCCACACCCCCATTCACAAACTTGTTGATTCTAGCCTGCTACAAAATCAAGTTGATTATTAAGTCAACAAAAACAGGTGGGCCTTGGCAACCACCAGAAAGACAAGAGGAATTCTCTGGAGTTTCCACGCCCAGTGGCTATGGTTCCCCACCCCCTAGGTCTTCTGATAGACTCTGTAATGCAAGATAGATCACTCTGGGATTTGAGTGTTTAATTTTTAAAGAGGAGCTTTGACTGGGCAATACTTAACAAGGAAGAATACACCTCTGACGGGGGACTTTGGACAGTAGGGGAACACGATTCTTTGAGGGCAAGGCAGCCTTCCCACATCCCTTGGGATAAGCAGTGTGTCCATGACTGACCACTCATTCCCACAGTCAGAGGCTCCACACCCAATGGTTTCTCCCAGTTTGTGGCATTTCCAAGTCAGCCGCCCTCTGGGGTTTCCACCCTCTCTCTACTCCTTTGTCCCCAAAGCTTGGCTCCTCCCCTACTGTGCAGTGCCCAGTGAAGGGAGCTATTGGCTGTTCAAGCTTACCTTCTGGGCCCTTCCCACCCAGTTGCCTTGGTAGCATTGAAAAGACCTATTTGCAAACAGGTTCCTGACGGGTTCTTATCTCTGCTTCTAACTTGCTATAAGACCTTCACCAGATCACTTTCCCTTTTTGAGTTTCCACTTCCTCATTGGCAAAACGTAACAACATCTCCTTTGTTCTGTTGGTTGGACAGAGGCAAAGCATAGATTATAGGACAGTGCAACGTTAGAGCTACAAGGAATCTGGCATTTTACAAGTAGGTAAACTGAGGCCCAGGAAAGAGTAGTAACTCTGTTAAGGCCAAAGATGAAATATTATTGGCCAAACTGGGATTGGAACCCGGAAAGCTTTTTGACTCCCTGGACAGTTAGTTCTCTTTCTGTTACATCCTCCTACCTCCTAGAAAGGATAATAGATGTGAGAGCATTTTAAACTATAAAATGCCATATAGATGTAAGAAATTATCTCTAACGTTACTAAACCAGGTCAAATATACCAAAGGACCTGAAAAGCTCTGGAAAGGCTAGACCCAAAACTGTGATAAAATTCTCTCTCTCTCTCTCTCCTTCTCTCTCCCGTGTGCGCTCGCATGTGTGTAGATAGATATTGATACATGTATATGTAGATACACTGATATAGTGGTTCTCAACCTTCCCAATGCCATGACCCTTTAATACAGTTCCTCATGTTGTGGTGACCCCCCCCAACCATAAAATTATTTTCGTTGCTACTTCATAACTGTAATTTTGCTACTGTTATGAATCGTAATGTAAATATCTGATATGCAGGATGTATTTTCATTGTTACAAATTGAACATATCCCACAGGTTGAGAACTGCATTGATACATGTATGTATATAGATATGTATATATGTATAGATCCATGCACATCTGTATCTCTTAACTTTTGTTTTGTTCCTTATAACCTTAGGAGTTACTAACTCTCTCTCTCGGAAGATGAATTAACTGGGCCTCAGAGAGCTTCAAGTGATTTGCCTTTTGGGCAAACAGCCAAGTTAGAGATCCAACTAATGAACTTGCCAACTTCCTCAATACCAACACCTTATGGGTACTAGGATTTCAGAGGAAAGATTACTTAACCCTTTTTCCAGATGGGGAAGTTGGGACCCAGAAAGGGAATTTATGCTTCAGGACTCTTTCTGCTCTGGCAAAGCTGTTTTCTGGAGTTCTCCTTCCTGATTCCTGGGGGAAACACCACTCATTTAGTTGTCCAGTTGGTGTTTATTGAGTGCATGCCATGTGTACAGCTCTTTGAAGGATACAAGGAATATGACCTGGAACTTTATTGGTAGGGAGCAAAGTCTAGAACAGGAGACAGGGCTCACACACATGGCCTCGGAAGTCCTTTCCAACATTAAAATCCTATAGACCTGGTGTCCTTTTGAAAAAGTGAACAGCTCAAAAGCTTGGTCAAAGCAGTAATGTGTTAAATGAGGACTATAGACAGGACTCTTTGGATTGATAGTAGGGAGGTATTCCTGTAGTCTGCAGTGGTCTGTGAAGTTACTTCCTTCTGGGAATTATTGACTTACCCTGAAAAAAAAATGGAGGAAACAGTTACCTTTACTGAGACCCACCACTCTTAGACTCCACAAGAGTCTTTAAAAGGCTTCTTTTTTGTTGTTTATTTGTTTGTTTTGTTTTTGAGGGAGGACTGTTCTTTTGTTTTTCCTGGGCTTTCGTAGAATATAGAATACCAGGGCTTAGAAGGACCATCAAATATAGTCAGAGCTAAAATATATGTCATAGCATGAAACATAGCATGCTTAGAGAACAGAATATGGAGGAGAGTTTGGAGGCAATCTAGTCTGGCTCCATCATCCACTGAACACTCAGCCATGATGCAGTAGCTAACGTGATTAGGAAGGTCATGGCAGATACATGTGAAGTCTGAGGCTCTGTCCAGTCTCCTGGCCATGGCCGTTTGGCCATCTTAACACATTATTTATAAGATATACCATTCTCCAGAATTTTATGATCTTGCAGAATTCAGAAGAGTTGACAAAAAAAGAGAAATTTAGGAGTAGAAAGAAGAGGTAAAGCTGTGCTACAAAGCACTGATATCTGAGATGACTAGACTCATGAGACTTTAGGGATCTCCTCCATGTGAGTATTCATTCCACTAGACTAATGAATATTCCATGAATATTATGGAGGTGCCAAGGATGTGCCAACAGATGGAGAGATTCTGTAACTTTATCCCTGTATGTTCTCTCCTTCCCTACTCTGCCTGATCCCACCTTAGTTTCCCCATCTATAAAATAAATGGCTACTTCCAGATGAAATACTTTGACTTGGTACCTTCTTCCAAATTTTTCCACGTGTAATCAAGTTAGAGGGCCACTAACACCCCAGTTCTATCCTTCTTTCAAGGCTCAGTCTCAAGCCTTATCTGCTTCTCCCCACTTCCTACCCAGCTAAAGATGTTCTCTACTTCTTCTGAAACTTACCTTCTCTCCCTGCTTAACTCACACAGAATTACAACCTCTGAGACTCAGAAGGAACCTTAGAGACCATCTTAGTCAGTCATCAGCAACCATTTATTAAGTACCTACTATGTGCCTGGTCCTGTACTCTGAGGATATAAAGAAAGACAAAAAATTAGTCCCTGCTCTTAAGGAGCCCGCAGTCTTATGGGGGAGACAACATGCAAACAACTTTGTACAAACAAGATCTAGACAGTGAAGTAGGACGTGGGCTCAGAGGGAAGGCACTGGGACTTAGGACCGGGAAAAGCTTCTTGCAGTAGATGGAGTTTGACCTGATTTATGAAGGAAGCCAGGAGGAGAGATGGAGAAGAAGAGAGTATCAGGCACAGGAGGCAACTAGTGAAATACTCAATCAGGAGATGAGGGTCAAGTGTAAGGAACATCTGGGAGGCCTGTGTCATTAGAACTCAGAGTACATGGAGGGGAGAAAGCTGTAAGAAGACTGGAAAACTAGGAAAGGGTCTGGTTAAAAAGGGCTTTAGTTCATCTAGATCAATATGTGCCTGAACTAGAATCCCCTTTGCAGTATACTAGCATAGCCAACAAGGTGTTTGTTCTCTAGCCTTTTCTAGGAGACTTCTATTATGGGAGACCCAGTAATATCAGAAGATCCTGAAAAATGAGAGAGATAGAGAGAGAGAGAGAGAGAGAGAGATTGAGAGAGATTGAAGGACAAATGTCCCAGTTTCCAAAGAAGGAAGAAGCTCAGAGTCTGCAAACTATAGGCCAGTGTGAGCTTAACTTTGTTTTTTTTGGCTAGATCTTCCTCCATGTCATGCCCATTGACTGTGGGTGTCCCTCAAGGTTTTGTCCTGTTCCCTTTTCTCTTTTCTCTTTGTAGCAGTGGTTCTTCATCTTTTTTGTGCCATGGACCCCTTTGACAGACAGGTGAAGCCTATGCATCTCTTTCTCAGAAAAAAAAAATTTCAGTTAGAAGTTAGTAAAAATAAAGGTGCACATTTTTTCCCCATGAAAGTTCATGGGCCCCCAGAAATCTTACCCATTGATCCCAGGTTAAGAATCTTGTTCTGTTCTCTCTCAGTTAGTGATCTCATTGGCTCCTTTGAAGATGATTCCCAGGTCAGTATATCTAGCTCTAGTCTCTCTCCTGAGCTCCAGTACCACATCATCAGCTTCCTGTTAGACATTCAGACTGGATGTCCTTCTAGCGATTTCAAACTCAACACATCCAAAACAACTCATTTTCTTTCCCCTCCAAACTTCTAAACTTCCATATTATTGTCAAAAATACCCTATTTTTCTCTAACTCAACACATTTATCTAATTAGTTGCTAGAACTTGGAATTTTTTTGTAACTTCTCTCCTACATGTTCACCTCTCTGCATTCAGAGCCACCATCCTCATTCATACCATCATCATTTCTTGCCTGGACTATTGGAATAATTTTCTAATCGATATCCCTGCATTAAGTCTCCGCCCACTCCAGTCTCTCTTCCACAGAGCTGTCAGCAACCATGTCACTCAACTCCAGTGGTTCCCTGTTATTCTCCAGATATAAAGTCCTTTGGACCAAATATAAAGTCTTTGGCATTTAAACTCTTCATAGTCTGGTCCTTTCTACCTTTCCAGTCTTCTTACATTGCTGTCCTCCACACACTCTACAATCTAGCCACACTCATGTATTTGCTATTCCTCACACAGGATGCTCCACCTCCTGGGTGTTTTGAACTGGATGTTTCTTTTGCTTTCCTTCCCAGCCACCAGCTCTAGAATCTCTGACTTCCTTTAAGACCCAAGTGAAGGAACCCCTCCTCTAGGACCCTTTTCCCCAGCTGCCAGTGCCATCACTTCTCAGATTATTTTCCATCTACTCTGTATTTATCTTGTATGTTCTGATTCATATGTTTTTTCTCCATTAAAATGCAGTCCTTAAGACCTGAAGGTCAAGGAATTAAAACTTTTTTCTTTTAAAAAGGTTTTTTTTTTTAAATTTTTCACAATGCTGGGTACATCCAATTTAATAAATGCTTGTTGATTGATTGATTCTTGGGAAAATTCTAGAATGGGTCATTACAAAGAGGGTTGGTAAGAATCTCAAAAAGGAAGGGGTGGTTCCCAGGAACCAGCAAAGCTTTGTCAAGAGTGAATCATACCAGATTAACCTTATTTCATTGTTATTAGTCACTAAGCTGGCAGATCAGGGGAATACGATAGTTATAGTTCCTTTAGCAAACTTTTTAATAGAGCATCTCGTACTATTCTTATGGAGAAGATGGAAAGGGATATGGACTAGGTGGTTATACAATCAGATGAATTCAGAACTCGTTGCATGGCAGAACTCAAAGAGTAATTGTAAATGGTTCAATGTCAGTATGGCAAAAGATCCCCAGTCTAGTATCCCTGGGATCTGGATTTGGCCCTGTGACTTGGATAAAGGCATAAATTGCATGCTAATTGAATTTGCTGGTGACATAAAGTTGGGAGGGATGTGGATGACAGGGCTTCAAAAGATCCTAACAGACTGAATCTAAATGATAAAGTGAAATTCAGTAGGAATAAATGTAACATTACAAAAAAATCAACTTTACAAGTATAGGTTGGGAGGAGGCATGGTTAGGTAATGGTTTATGGGAAAAGATCTGGAGGTTTAAGTGGATTGCATGCCCGCCCAGGTTATCAGTGTGATATGGCAGCCCCCCCCCCAAACCACAAAAAACAAAACAGAACAACAAAAACTAATGCAATCTTGGAACCTTTAAAGGGGTATAGCTTCTGGGGATAAGAAGTGATGATCCCAAAGTATTCTGACTTCATTAAACCTTATTTGGAATATTATATTTAATTCTGCACACCACAATTTCAGGATAATAAACTGTACAGTTCCCAGAATAGGTCAACCAGGATTGTATTCATAGCCAGCATTTACACAGAATTTTAAGGTTTGCAGAGTGCTTTACCAATATTATCTCATTTTATCCTCACAACAACCCTGAGAGGTAGATGCTTCTATTATTCCCATTTTACAGATGAGGCAACTAAAACTGACAGAGGTTGTGACTCAGCCAGGATCATCCAACTAATAAGTGTCTGAGGGCCAGATTTAAACTCGGGTCTTCCTATCTCCAGGTCCCCAGTTTATACATTATGGCATTGGACCATTATAGGTCCCTGCCTAAGCTCCACTTAATGGCTGTATTTTGGGCCCTTCAGTGTGAATATCAATGGTAACTAAGGGTCTTCTCCTCCCTGCTTGATTTTTTTTTTCTAATTAAAGAGGCCATGCCTTGACTCACTTCTTAAAGAAGACTATCCACTGAATGGGTGTTACCTCACTCCAAGGGAATTTGTGAAAAGGCCTTAACCTAAAAGGGCCAGGGTCTCCCATTATCTTTGATGAATATCTGGTCACCGGACCCAGATGGCTTTGGAGGAGAAAGTGAGGCTGGTGACCTTACACAGCCCTGCCTCACTTAAATCAAAGTCAACTTCGAGTCATGTCATCATCTCCCTATGATCCTCTTGTAAACAAAGGGCAAACACAATGGTACCACTTAGATGCCTCTAAGATGCTAGCCACTAGGCTAGTGAAGGGCCTGAGCTCCGTGCCATATGAGGATTGGTTGAATAAACCAAAGAAGTTTAGCCTGAAGAGAAGACTCAGAGGGGTCATGATCACTGTATTCTGTGATTTGAGGGGCTAACTTGTCAAGCTAAGTGTAAACTTGTTCTGTTTGGTCCCAGAGGGCAGAACTAGGCACAGCAGGTGTAATTTGAAAAGGGATTAATTTAACTTTGATATCCAGCAAAACTTTCTAATCATTAGAATTGTCTGACAAAAGTGAGATGAGCTGCCTTGCTCAGTGTACTTTGGGCTTCCTTCCCCTCCTTTGAGGTCTTTCAGTCAAGGCTCCATGGCCACTTGTCAGATATGTTGTGATGGCAGTTCCTTTCAGGTGTGGGTGGACTGGATAGCTGCTGAGGGCTCTTTCAACTCACACTCAGTGACACCCACTCTTCTTAAGGATTGCTCTCCAGAAATGTGGCTTCTTTCAGGCTGGACCAAGATACAGAAGATGGGATATTTCCTCACTTATGGGTTGGACTTCTGAGGTCTTTCCAAGATCTGAGGGCAGGGACTGTGTTTTTGCATTTCTTAGTTATCTCTAGCACTTATCACTGGCCTTGGTACTCAGTAGGTGTTTAGTCAATACTTGCTGAGTGACAGTCTGTGATTCTGAGTCTCTTCTGCTGTTGGTACAATTCCTTTTCCTTTTTAGTGCCTTGGAGACTGTTTTTAGAATTTTTTCCCTCTTGATAGCAAAAGAAAAGAATGTCTGTGCTAGAAATCAGAGACCTGGCTTCTGGTCTCAGTTCTTCCATTGACTCTCTGTGTGACTTTGGGAAAATCCCCTCTTTGGGACACAGTTTACCTTTTGTGATACTTGTCTTGCCCACCACATAGGGTGGTTGTGAGCATCAAACAAGAGAATAAATGTAAAAAAACACTTTATAAAAAACCAAGTGTTCTGTGAGTAAGGTTGGACTTGTGGGGCCCATTCTAACTCTAGTTGTCTATAAATTTAAAATGGCATTTATCAATAGTATTTCACCAACTGCCTCTCTAGAGCAAGTATCATTTAATGTTGTGTATTATAGGTATCTGCATTTGTGTCTTATCTCCTTAGCAGGGTATAAGGTCCACGAGGGTGGCGGATTTAGCTGGCACCTAGCACAATGGTCTGCACACATAGAAGGCACTTAATAAATATTTATTAAATTACATTAACTTCCTTAATTGGGCCAGCCTTCTGCCATACACCACAGTTCTTAATCTTTGGAAGCCTCAGTTCTGGACTTTGTTTCCAAGCCATACACTCCCATATGTCATGAAATTACTTGGATGTTGGCAAGTTGGTTTCAAGAAGATTTTTGACCTTGATTAGATGGCAAGTGTATTGCTAGAATTCTAATTGTGGATGCTCTGTCTCAATACTGGGGTAATTTTTGTAGAGCTGCTCTTGTCTGATGGTGGCATATCTCAAGAGCTCTTTCCTGGCTGCAGGATCCTGGGATAATTTAGTTGGGATCCTTCTTTTGTCTTTGAGAAAAGGAGTTCAGAAGCAACATGAACATCCAAATAAGTCATTCCCTGTGGGGTAGAGGTTTTCACTCCCTAGAAGCAGTAGCTCAGGTAGAAAATCTGCTTCCTCATGCTTCAACTTTTTGGGCTCCAGAAATGTTGCTCCCCAATCTATTAAATCCTAACTTACCCATGAAATTATTGGTCATGTGAATAGACATGTGTATATGCTGACCATATTTTCCAAACAAAAAATTGAAATGACCAACCTGACCAAAAATATTGATTTCTAAAGGGCATATTATTTTTGGGAAATCAAGGCTGTTCCAGTAAGGCTAGAAGGTCACCATACATACGTATGTAGGATGAAACTGAACAGGGATTTAGGCAGCAGCAGAATAGAGACAACAGCTGGCTTTCTCGTGTTCTTGCTTTGTCACTTTGGACAAGGTTCAGCATCTTTCTTGAGTATCATTTGTGTTATCTTTGTGGCATGATAATTAGTAGGAAACTGCTGTCAAAACAAAGGTTGCCATCGGCATAGAACTGATGTTCTTAACCTGAGGTCTGGGGGTTTTTGAAAAAATAATTGATAACTGTATTTCAATGTAATTGGTTTCCTTTTTAACCCTATGTATTTTATTCTGAAAAGGGGTATATTTTGGCTTCACCTGACTGCCAAAGGAGATTGTGTCACAAAAATCCCCATTATCAAACACGGGAGCTGGAAGGGAACCTGAGAGGTTATGTAGGGTAATCTCTCTCCGTTTCACAGATGGGAAAGCTGAGATCCAGAGAAGGGCCTGATTGGTCAATATTCGGTCCCAGCCCAAGCCTCACTTGGTCTTTGGGGGGTTTTTTATAGCTAAGAGGTCAGGTCTCCTGACTTCTAGGCCAGACTGAAAAGTTCATGTTTTCCTGGTTTCCCTGTTTTAGGAAATGTGTGTGTGTATATGTATATACGTATGCATGTATGTATATGTGTGTATGTGTATCTATCTATCTATCTATCTATCTATCTATCTCTACCAGGTTTGTTGAAGGGGGGCAGTGAATGAGAGAGGTAGGTTTTCTTCTTTTCCTTTTCCCCAAACCAATCCTACTCCAGGAACTTTCCCATGAGGCTATCTGAGCTTTGGTGGTCTCCTGCACCTGCCTAATTACATCTCTAAAGTAATTTATATTAACACTTAGGATGTGCTATATGATGTATGATAGTTTTGCAGCACATTGCCCCTCCATAATTGCATTTTGCTCAGGACAGAATTTAAATGAGTTTGCGTTCCCCAAACACCTGTCAGGGAAGAGCATGATCAGGACTGTAGGAGGTAGAGTTGGGGGCAGAGGGGACTAGGAGTCCAGCAGGGAACAGATTGAAAATATTGAAGATTTTGACAGCATGGTGACTCTTTCCTCAGACAGGACTAAACCCTTGGAAAGCCCCATTTCTTCACTGTTTCTGGGAGCCATTCCCAAGAAACCTCCAAGAAGGTTTTTTCATCCAGGCCTCAGTCACTGCTGTGATTATTTCAACATGAGAAAGACAACTCCCTTGCTGGAAGGAGAGTGAGTGATATGAAAGGAGCCAATTGTTACAATGGACTGATTTGCTCCCTCCAACCTCCCAGATCAGATGCCCCTGGTACCTGGAGGTACAGTACTATTTTCTAACTCTTAAGTAGATTAAACTTTGTGTAATTGTAGCAAAGTCTAGGGTATAGAGGAGCTTGCATTTTTTTTTCTTTTTAGCTTATAACTAAAGTTATAACAATGCCCTCTAGTCAGGCAAGGCTTCTCTTCTAAGAAACCAGGAGACTTATCTCCTTAAGCCTCAAGCAGATGAGAGAGGACCAGCAAGCAGCAGAGAAGACTTAAGAATAGCCTTACCTTCATCCTCTTATTTACTTATTTCAGCTTGTCACTGCTAACTGTTTTATCTTGAGATTTTCCTCTTTGCTCTTTTCTCCATGCACTCTGCTGTTTGGGGGTTGGGAGACTGGTTTAGTGGGATTGTTGTTTGTCCTTAGTTTTCAAAGAGGACCAATGACTTTAGGGGGATGATGTCTTGACTTGCAAGTGAATTGGATTTAAGTGAAGCAGAACTGTTCAAAGTCATCAGCCTCACTCTCTCCTTCAGAGTGATCTGAGTCCAGTGGCAAGACATAGGTCAGGACAACTGGAGATGATCCTCGATTCAGTGGGAGACCTTGACCTTTTTAAGCCAAAGTCTTTCCTACATCTCAGTTTGTCTGAGGCAGCACCCATTCAGTAATTTAAGGTTAGGTAAGAAATGAGGGAAAAGATGGTCTAGTTTGGCCACTTTAAAAAAAAATCAAACTGGGAAGGAAGGACCCGCAGGATTTCTGGCCAGAACAGAAACAGTTGCTATTTACACTCTGAGCCATCAAAACCCAAACAGTGACCAAGTGAGTCTTAGGCTGGGACTGAATATTGACCAATCAGTGAGAACTAGAGTGATTTGGGTTTAAGGCATGATCAGATAGTTCCATTTGAAACAAAGTCTGGTTTTCCAGAACTCTATTTCTAGGAATCATAAGTGAAACTACATGAGACCAAGGAATTAATTGTCCAGTTTCTTTTTAAATGATAGAATAAGAGAAAAAAATCTAGCCCCCATACCCCAAGATTCTTGTGAGGTTTCATCGATCAAAATTTATATTCCTTTGGGCAGAGCACCCACATGTAAGTGTATGATTCCACATGTGGACAGAGGGAGAGGAGGGAGGGAAGAAGGAAGGGAGGGAGGGAGGAAGGAAGGAAGGGAGGAAGGAATGAAGGGAGGGAAGAAGGAAGGAAGGAAAGAAGGAAGGAAGGAAGGAAAGAAGGAAGGAAGGAAGGAAGGAAAGTAGGAGAATAACTCAACAGGAATTGGCAATTCTGGTCTACAGAGAGGGAGAGCTTATAGTCTGCCTTTTCCTTCCCCACCATTCACCTGCAGTTGCCCTCTCCGAAACTGCCTATGAGTTTTCTTGGTGCTCATCTTTCTTTACCTTTCTGCACCATTTGACACTGTTGTTCACCCCCATCTTCTGGGTAATTTCTCCTCCCTAGATTTTCTCCTCCTTGCTCAGTCTGTGGTTATTTTCCTGTCTGATTGATTCTTCTCAGAATTCTTTATAGGGCCATTGTTTTTGTCCCTTCCTTGGTGAACCAGTGTACCCCAAGAACTTATCCTGGATCTTCCTTCTTTGCTTTCCTTACAATTTCTTCCAGTGATCTCATCAGCTCCTTTGGGCTCATTTGTTATCTCAGTGCAGATGACTATAAAATCGACTTACCCAATTCTCATATCTCACCTATCATCTCAGTGCTGATGACTTCAGACTCTACGTATCTAGCTCTTATTTCTCTGTTGAGCATTGGTTACCCTCATCACCAAGTTCTTGTTGGGCAGCTCAACTTCAATGTTATCTTTTGCCCCAAACTCACTCCATCCTTCTAACCTCCGTTTCTATTAAGGGCACCGTGATTTTTCTAGTCAGCCCATTTTGCAACCTTGGAGTCAACCATGACTCCTCACTTCCACCTTTATGTCAAAGCTACTTTAACATCTCTTGCATCTTCCCTCTTCTCCTTGACCCTACCACACCCATCTTAGTAGAGAGCCTTATCTTCTCCTTCTTAGACTATTGTAACATCCCTCTATTTGGTTCTTCTGCATCCCATCTCCCCTCTTCAATTTGTCTTCCACAAGGTGGACAGAATAATATTCTTAAAGCACAGGTCTGACTGTGTCAATGAATTCCACTAGATCTCACTTATTACCCCTAGGGTCAAACATAAACTCTTCTTGGCATTTAAATCCCTATACAATCTGGCTTTAATCTAACTTTCAAGGCTGATTACACATTAATCTCTTCCCCCTCCCACTCCATGAGCTCTGTCCTTAAGCTCAGCTGGTCTACTTGCTGTTCCTCCTGCAAAACCTTCTATATACAGCCTCTGTGTATTTGTATAGGCTGTCTTCTTTGCCAGGTATGCCCTCTCTCCTGACCTGTGTCCCTTGAGACCTCTAGTTCTATGTATAGATTTCTGGAAGGGCCGACCCCATCATCCTCAGATGAGAAATATGAGTCTAAGAGATGTTGAGGGACTTGCCCAGTGTCACATTTGAACTTGAGTCTTCCTGACCCCAAATCCAGCACTCTGGCTCAACTCAAGAACCACTTCCTTCTAGAATTCTGTCTTGATTTTTCCACTGGATTCCCTCCCTCACCCTCCATATCACTTTGAATTTATTTTGTATTCATCTTGAATTTGCTTATCTGGGAACAAACATTCCTTCTAGTGGAATGAACATTCCTTGAGGGCTGAGACTGTCTCACTTCCCTCTTTGTATCTTCAGTATCTAGCACAGTTCCTGGCTCACAATAGGAACTTGATTGATTGAAAACTAAGGTTCTGGTTCTGACTTCTGACTCTATGTATGACCTTGGGCATGATTGTTTCCCTCTTTGGGCTTCAGTTTCCCCATTTGAACAATAAGGATTTTAGACTGAGATTTAAACCTGGAAGGGTCCTTGGAGGTCATGTAGTTTAAATCCCTGACTTGACCTGGGTGACATAGTATATAGAAGAGCCTGAGCTCTGACATTAGGCATAGAATAGGTTTCAACTTTCTCCACTTCTCTAAGCTCTATTTACTGTCCACCCAATGGGGGAGGTTTTATCTCTGAAAAGACCATATACATATGACTAATATGGAAATATTTTCATAACATATTGGGTAATCATATGACTTGCATTCTCAATGGGTGGGGGAGAGGCTAGAGAGAGAAAGAATTTAGAACTAAAAAAAATGAATACTGAAAAAAAAAAAAGAGCCTATATATTCTCTCTCTCCAGTTTCACCTACCAGCATAGAAAAATTCCTATATACCCAGGACACAAAAACGGATTCTAGACTTCCTTTTGATCCTTGGCAGCAATTCTTTCTAACAGTCTAGTAGAATGGAAGAAGCCTTGGACTGGGAATCAGAATCAAAGTCAGTCTCTGATGAGCCATGTAACCATGAGCAAGTACCTTCTCTCTGGCCCTCAGTTTTCTCACCTGTAAAATGAGGGCTCAGATTAGACAATTTCCAAGGTCCTTCCTAGCTCTGCTTGCCCCTATGTCTTTGTTCTCTAAGCTGCTTTCAAGGGCCCACTTTGTTAATACAGATCGTGTGTGTGTGTGTGTGTGTGTGTGTGTGTTTGTGTGTGTGTTTTTACTGTTACAGAATTAAATAGGTGAGGCTCAAACCTCCTTTGTTCTGAAGCAAGATGCCGTCTTTCTAGGCAAACCTGTTATGGAAGAATTAAATAGACTGGATCTACTATATTTGGAAACCAACCAAACAGCATCCTACTAGATTCCTTGAAGCAGAGTGCAAAGGACATGGGAGAATGCCCTTTAGGGGAAAGGTTGTTTAGGAATTTTCTAGGATATGATCGATAGCAGTAAAAAGGAATTCTTTGGTGGCTGCCTAGTCCAGTGATGGGTGCATAACAGGACAGTGGAGTCATAGAATTTATTTTCTTAAAAAAATGTTTCTATTCTGAACTTAAATACCCAGAGAAAAACATCATTTCCATATATATATAACAAAACATGAAAAGAAGATTGCATATGAAACCGTGAATCTACATTTAATGCCACTTGGTTTAAAATATATATATACACTAAATTTCATATGTTATTTCCAAAACTGTCCTACTTTTCTGTATTTTGTGCTTCCTCCTGAATACCCTTCTGTTCCTTAATGTGCATTAAAAAAAATCTGTCTCTCATATTACTTTGCTAGCCTCTTCTTCCCCTTTCCCATCCCTCCAATGAAAACCTGAGAAAGAAAGGAAAACCTTCTGTTACAAATAAATATAATCAAGCAAAACAAATCCAAATAGTGGCCATATTAAAAAATGTATATCTTTTTGTACCTTGAGTTCATCATCCCTTTGACAGGAGGTGGGTAACATGCTTCATCAAAGGTCCTCTGGAGTCATAGTAGATTGTTACATGGATCAGAATTCATAAGTCTTTCAAAGTCATTTTTCTCCATAATGTTGCTGTTTTTGTATAAATTGTTCTGCTTCTGCTCACTTCACTTTGCATCAGTTCATATTACCCAGGATTCTCTAAGATCTCTTTTGTCATTTCTTACAGTGCAACAACATTTTATTATATTTATCACAATTTGTTCAGACATTCCAGAAGTTGAAAGGCACCTCCTTAGATTCTAGTTCTTTGCCTTTCTTTTTTCCTCTACAAGATCAGGAAGTTTGATTTATTTAGGATTATTCCCTTCCTCTTAGCCCTTCCTTTCCCCTACTCATTTCTTTGTTGAATCTGAACTATTTCTACAGCAAACTCTGTGTTTCCTTTACCTGTATCAGACAAAAATGTTTCTTCATGTTGGTATGATCTTCTTCTCATGTATCCCATTTGTGAGAAATAACAAGTTCTACCTTCTTCCTTCTTCCTACTCTTTCTCTGCCTTTTCTTTCACTTCTTAAGACCTTCAGAACAGAACCAATATACCCCAACGTCCTCTGTTTTTCTTATTTACCTCCCTCAATACTCTTTAAAAACATTAAGGTTCTAAAAGAACATGTTTCTTTCCTCTCTTTCAGAATGTTAGCTCTACATGATCATATATCCCCTTCAGGTTATACAAAATAATCTTTCTCTGAACTGTTCTGTTTTCATTTCAAAGTCCCTACTCAACTCAGATCTTTTTATCTCAAGTATTTGAAAATCATCTATTCCCTATAGGATTGTGCTCAGCTTTGCAAGGGAAGTTATTCTTGGTTGTAAGCCTATTATCTTTTCCCTTTTGGAATATTGTATTCCAAGATCTCCTCTTGTTTATGGAGGAAGTTGCCAGGTTTTGTGTAATTCTGATTCTGGTTCCCTAGCACTGGAACTCTTTCTGCATACTTGAATTATTTTTCCTTCAACACAGAAGCTCTGATATTCCTGAGACTTTTTCCTTTTGGAGTGTTTTTCCTTTTGGAGTGTGACCCTTTGGCAAGGTACACACATACACACACACGGTAAGGATTCAGTCAGAGGGCCACACTTGAGTACTTAAAGGGCCACATGTGGCCTTGAGGTTGTAGGTTCCTCATCCCTGAATTTCTGGGCAGTTTTTTGGTGATTTCTTGAAATATAGTGTGCTTTTAAAAAAACAATGATTTTCAGGGCATTCAATGATTCATGAGTTATTTCTCCTCTGTTTTACAAGTCAGTTTGTTTTGATTTAAGATATCTTACATTTTGTTCTATTTTTTTGCAATCTTCTAATGTTATTCTAATATTTCTTGCTGTCTCGTAGAGTCATTGATTTCTGTTTTGTTTACTTAGTTTTCAGGAAGTTTGCTACTTGGGCAAGGTTTACTGCTTTGTTTTATGACTGTTAGCCTTCTAACTCTTCCAGAGCTTTTATTTAATTTTTTATCTCTTGCTTCATTTCTCTTAGGTATTTATGAAGTTCTTTTGGACAATCCATTTTAACTTTGTCTCTGCTTGAATTCTTTACAGAGCTACTCTTTTTTGCTAGACTAGATTTTGTAGTATCTCTAGATCTACAGTAATTACTGGGCAGACTCCTCTTTGGTTTACCCATCTTTCCAGCTTGAGTTCCTGAATTGGGGCATTATGCCAGGACCAGGCTCTGCCCTTTCCTGCACTTTTCAGTGAGATCGTCAACCTTGGGTCATTTGGGTACCTCCATTGACCTCTCTCTCTTGGGATCAGGCCTCTCGGGATCTTTGAAGTTCAGACAAATGGGTCTTTAGGACCTGCTATGTTATCTCTCAGGGGAGAGTGTTAGGAACCTGGGTATCTGGGCTGTCCCTTTCTGAGCACTGCTGTACAACACTCTGCATGAGTGCCACTCCCTGTGGATTACTGGCTACCCTGAGGCTTTATTGGGGGATCCCTCTGCTCTTGCTCCCTCTAGTTATAGAACCTTGCTCATGTTGGGAAGCTTTCCTGAACTGGCCCTGACTTTGCTGGTGTCTCCCTTTACTTTTTGCCCATGAGCCTCTAGCTGACTTTTTTGCATTTCTAGGGTTAAAGCAGTCATTTGCTGTTGTTTGTCGATGAATTTCTTGATCATTATTTGCACTGATAGGAATTTCAGGTTTTTGTCACAATGGGTATGTAGGAACTGGATGGTCTCTCTCTGTTCATCCAACCACCTTGTCTAGAAGTCTCTGATCATAGAAGTTAGAACTAGAAGATAACATAGGTGTTCATGCAGCATTTATTAAACAACTACCATCAATAGGAGTCTGTCTACTTTGCTTCACTTTATAGAGGGAAAAACTGAGTCCCAGAAAGACCAAATAACTTGCCCATGGGTTATTGTAAAGAAAGTTCCCTAAAGTACTATACAGATTTGAGTGGTTCTTTTTGTTGTGCCAAGTTCTATTAAGTGGGAGGTACAGGACTACATCCAGGTCTTCCAACTCTGTATTACTTTTCACTGTACCACACCCTCTCTCTAATGAAAAGGAAGTCATGAATTTGATCCCTATTTGGGCCAATTAGCTTGACTCTGTTCAGGCATACCCCAAATCTTGCCCATCCCTCTCACAGATACTGGCTGTTGGCCTCAAGAGGATTTGGAAAAAAGAGAGCCTGCTTCTCAGTCTTATTGCAGGGCACTGTATAGAACTTGGGAACCCATTTCTTTATCTTAAAGATCCATTACCTCATGTCCCTGCAGCTACCACCCTGGTGTGGGACTGCATTACCATCTATCTGGGCTTTTACCACAATCTCCTAAATGGTGTTCTTTGCCTCTCTTTCTCCTCTCTATTCTATCACATCCTCATACATCACCTGAGTGGGCTTCCTTATGCATAGCTCTAGGAACATCACTCCTCTGCCCAAAGCTGTTCACTTTGTAAACCGAAAAATGCTATAGAAATGTCAGTGGCTCTTCATTTGAGTTTCCTACCCATCCTTTAGAGTCCAACACAAATGCTGCCTCCCCCAGGAAGTTTTCCATGTTTCCTTGGTCAGTAATGGCCTTTCGTTCCCCAGATTGCATTTTGTAGGCATTTCTTGGTTACCCTTATCATGTACTATACCTATTTGTAAAAATGTCCTTCTCTCCCTTTCCTGCCCTCCCCTACCGGACTGTGAATGATAGGATTTTTAAAAATGTCTTGCCTTCCTTCAGTGGTCTGCACATAGTAGGAGTACAGCAGGGATAAAGTAGGAAGAACACTGGAATTGAAATCAGAAGCTCTGGGTTTGAATCCTTGTTCTTCTGCATATTATTTGTATGAACTTAGGTAAACAGCTTTTCTTATCTGGGCCTCAGTTTGATAGACTCTAGATTTAAAGCTGAAAGGGGGGCAGCTAGGTGGCAAGGTAGATAGAGTACCAGCCCTGGAGTCAGGAGGACCTGAATTCAAATTTGATCTTAGAGCCTTGACACTTACTAGTTGTGAGACCTGGGCAAGTCACTTAACCCCAATTGCCTTGCCAAAAAAAAAAAAAAAGTGAAAGGGACCTTAAAGGTCATTGAGTCTAACCCCCTCATTTTATAGTGGGGAAACTGAGACTCTGAGGTAGAATGACTTGCTGAAGGTCATACAGGTAGAAGTCATAGAACACTTATCTCTAGAATGAGGAGGTTGGCCAGATTTCTTTTTTCCCCCCAATTTTGCAGTTATTTATTCTTGATATCCTTTTTTTAAAAATTGAATTCCGCATTCTTTCCTTCCTGCTGACCTATTGAGAAGCAAACGATATGTCAGTTATATATATGAAAGCATTTCCATACTAGCCATCTTGCAGAAAATAAAACAAAAAGAGCAATAAAAATAAAGTTAAAAAAAAGCGTGTTCCGTCTGAACTCAGAGTTCATCAGTTCTCTCTCTGGAGAGATTACATTTTTCATTATGGGTCTTTTCTTGAATCATTATGTTAATCAAAGTAGTGAAGTCTTTCACAGTTGGTCATTATTACAATGTTACTATTAATGTGTACAATATTTTCCTGGTTCCATTGCCTTTACTTTGCATCAGTTCATATGTCTTCCCAGGTTTTTCTGAAATCATCTTGCTCATTATTGCTTATATAGCATTTTAGTATTCCATACAATCATAAACTGCGACTTGTTCAGCCATACCTCAATTGATGGGCATCCTTTCAGTTTCCAATTCTGTGCCACCACAAAGAGTCACTACAAATATTTTTTTCATACAAATAGGTCATTTTCCTTTTTCTTTGATCACTTTGAGATACAGACTTTGTAGTGGCATTTCTAAGTCAAAGAGTATGTACAGTTTTATAATCCTTTGGGTATAGTGGTTGGACAGATTTCTAAGGATGTTCTAGCTCTGAATCCCGCTTTCCTAGGAGTTGAATACCTTCTGGTGGTAAGTCTAGGAGCATTATATCTGAAGGTGAAGGATGGCACACTG
The DNA here is from genome assembly GCA_028627135.1 of Pseudochirops cupreus. Lineage (NCBI taxonomy): Eukaryota > Metazoa > Chordata > Mammalia > Diprotodontia > Pseudocheiridae > Pseudochirops > Pseudochirops cupreus. The sequence goes on from CM053583.1 coordinate 354,437,732, forward strand.
GGGGCACATTTCCCTCCTAAGCCATTTCTGCCAGTCAGTCTTTCCTTGGTCACAACATTGTGAGCAAAGGCTTAAGGAGAGAGAGAAATTCACAGCCTTGGGCAGTGGGGTGAGTGGTTTAGATACTGGTTGTCAGTCCTCCTGACCCCATTAATCATCCTTGCCTAGGGGCAGAGCATGGAGCTCTGAACTTGATGTAAGTGGGTTACAAGCTAGCTCTGCCAAAGCTTATGGGGGTCCAGCTGGCCCTTCTTTCTGGCCATAAGGATGTTAACTCAGGCCCCGGACATAATTCTTCTCGAGTCATCTAGGGTTCTCCCACCTACATAGAGATTGAAAGTACTGTGAGGGGTGGCTAGGTGGTGCAGTGAATAGAGCACTGGCCCTGGAGTCAGGAGGACCTCAGTTCAAATTTGACCTCAGACACTTAACACTTACTAGCCATATGTGACCTTGGGCAAGTCACTTAACTTCAATTGCCCTGCCTCCAAAAATTAAAAAAAAATTTAAAAAGTACTAGGGAGAGGTGCTTATGGCCATCTGCAGACTCCTCTATGGAGACTTTTGCTTTGTTGGGGAGAAAAGGGTGTGGGTGTGGATAGGTGTGGGGGATGAGTACTGAAACCTGCTGGGGTGACACAGAGTAGCAGCAGCTGGGGCAGGAGTCTACAAATTGTATGTTCAGTGAGACTTCCTCATCAACAGCTGTTGTGCAATGGAAACACTGTATCTTATTCAAGCCAATAGCTGGAGGTTTGGCTCCCATCCTCACACTTTGAGAAGGATGATTGCCCACTAGTGCATTAGAATAGGGGCTTGACTTAAGGAAGTGAAAGGGAGGGAGAAGAGGAAAGGCAAAAAAGGAGTGTGAGGACAGCTCTGTTGGGCAACACTTAGACTCACTAATAGCCCAGCCAGCCCTACCTCGCCTGCCTTGTATGGAAAACCTTAGGCAAGGAGAGTGAAAGGATTGGCTTGGGATCCCTTTTTTTCTTTCTTTTTAAAAAAAATTCATTTGTTTAGGTAAATAGCATTTTATTTTTCCAATTACATGTATAGTTTTCAACATTCATTTTTAATAGTTTTGAGTTCCAAATTTTTTTTCTCCTTCCCATCCCTCTTCCCCAAGATGGCAAACAATCAGATATAGTTTCTATATGTACAATCATGTTAAACATATTTCCACATTAGTCATGTTGTGAAAGAAGAAACAAAATGGAAAAGTCACAAAAAAAACAACAACAAAGAAAAAAGCAAAAGTAGTAAGCTTTGATCTACGTTCAGGCTCCACGGTTCTTTTTCTGGACATGGGTTACATTTTCCATCACGAGCCATTTGGAATTGTCCTTGATCATTGTCTTGCTGAGAAGAGCTAAGTCTATCAAAGTTGATTATAGAACAATATTGCTGTTACTGTGTACGATGTTTTCCTGGTTCTGTTCACTTCACTCAGCATCAGTTCATGTAAATCTTTCCAGGTTTTTCTGAAATCTGCCTGCTCATCATTTCTTATAGCACAGTAGTATTCCATTACATTCATATGCCACAACTTGTTCAGCCGTTCTCCAACTGATGGGCATCCCCTCAATTTCCATTTCTCTGCTACCACAAAAAGAGCTGCAGTAAATATTTTTGTACATGTAGGTCCTTTTCCCTTTTTTGAAAATCTCTTTTTCTTTTTGGCCCACTGGTAGGATGAGTTTTGATGTAAGAAGAGACCATTAGGATTTAGAGCTAGAAGGGACCTCAGAGATGATCTAATCTAGGCCTTTTCATTTTACAGATGAGGAAACTGAGGCAAAACAGAGGTGAAGTGACTTGCCTAGGGTTACACTGTTAATTAAATATCAGAAGCTGGATTGGAGTTCAGGTCCTCCTGACTTTGGGCCTGGTGCTCTGTTCACGAATAGTCTTTATAATAGTAGTAATGATAAAAATAGCTAACATTTATATTACACTATATTCTAGGCACTGTGGTAAATGCTTTACAGATAGTATCTGATGTGATCCTCACATCAACTCTGGAAGTTAGGTACTAGTATTCTTTCCACTTTACAGATGAGGAAATTAAGGCAAACAGAAGTTAAAGGACTCTCCCAGGGACAGCATTGGACTCCAAATCCTAAGCTCTGTTCCACCTACTTCATGCCACACTTTGACTAAATGTCCCTAGGACATTTGAGGACCAGCCTTCATCATGAGTCAGGAGGCTGGCATTCCTCGACCACAGGCCCAGCTTGTGCCATTCCCACACAACCAGGGGGATAGCATGGCATACTAGGGCCAGCAGTCTTCTGGGTAGGCAGGGTTCTGTAAAGCTGGCTGGTAGTTCTATTTGGGGGATGGTTCTCTCCTCACTTTCACTTCCCTCTTAGGTGTCTGAAAGCCTGGGGGACTGGAATCAAGCATCATAGCACCTGGATTCTTGCTCCATCACTGCCCACTTCTTGCCCCTATTTTCTTTCCCACACAGAGATATAGAGAATTTGCTGTGTGACCCTATGAAGGTTCCTCCTCCTCTCTGAAGTTCAGTTCCTAATAAGTTAAATTTTCTTTTGGCTCTCAGTAATTGAACTGAATTCTCTGAAAAGTCCTTTCCAGCTCTAAAATTCTTCCATTCCATTTTGCCTATTAAGTTCTGAATTTCATTGAATTAGGTGTTACAATTTGATATAATTATTAGATTATTAGAATCAGTAGTCCAGATCAGAAGGATCCCTCTTTCCTTATTACTCTTTCCTGCCCTCTGGAAGAGGGGGAGAGTGTGTGGGTTCAGACCATCGGACCCTCTTTCTCGTTCTGAGGATTTCACCTGCTTGTCCTTCCCCCTATGTGTGAAGAGCAGCCTGGTAGGAAGCATCTCTCCGCTGGCCCAGCTCCGGCACCAGAGAGGTAGAGGACACTGCTTGAACCCTTTTCTGGGGAAATCTGCCTGGGGATTCCCCCAGCTGCTGATGAGCTGCTGCAGTGGCTTTGCCAGAAGACTAACCTCCCTGGGAGAGCTGCCGACTGTTCAGACAGGAGGCTTGAACTATGCCAGAAAGCTGTCCACACTGTAGACTCCATCAGATCATCAGCAAGTCCTTCCTGGATCATTCCAAGGGCTCTTCCAGGTTCAAATCCTCAATCTGATGCCTCTGCAGGAGGCCTAGCTCCCTCTTCTTACCACAGAAGAATAGGAACAGATTCCAAAGACACCCCATCCCCCAGCTCTCCAGTTGCTAATTAGGGACATTATCTTCCGTTTCTTTCCCTCCATCCTTTTGAATGAGTCTAAACCCCATTTTTGTTTCCAAACTCTGCCATTTCTTTGGGGGATGAGTTCAATTCAGTTCAGTACTTATTAAGCACCTACAATACTCGAGACATTATACACACAGCTCTTGAGCTCAAGGAGTTAGTTCCCAGTCTAGTAGGGGACATACACATACGTACATACACACACGTAAGTATATGCCATTATTTGTACATGTTTGCATGTACATGTATATGTGTACATACATGTATATGTGTATCTCCCCCACTAGACTGAGAACTCCTTGAGCTCAGGAACTATATTGAGACACACACACCCTCGCACACACAATTGTGATTTCAAGGAGAGATTGGGCATGAGAGATTTTGATAGAGAAGTCAAAACAAGAACAGAAAATGGAAAGTATCATACTTCACCTGGAATCTTGTTCATTGCACTTGGGCTTTAGTTCTCAATTTGGTCCTCTCTTCTCTATTTCCCTTTACTAGGAACCTAACAGGTCTTTCAAATTCTACTCTCTCCCAGTCAGTGCCATCATCATCCACACCACTGCTAGATTAATCTTCCTTATGGAGTTTCTGGTCACATTATTTCTCTGCTCAAAAATTGCCAGTAGTTTTGTGTTTCCTTCAGTGTTAAGTTTAGACTTCTTTCTTGGCATTGGAGGCCCTCCATAATTAAGTGTCACCTTCCTTCTTTACATCATACTAATCCTTTCATGTACTCTGTACTCTGACAAATTTGAAACACTCTCTATCTCTGTGCTTTTGTGTTCCCATTCTCTGCTCCACCTGCTGAATTGACTTCAACCCAACTTAAATTTCATCTTCTCTAGGAAGCCTTAACAGAGGAATTTGTAGTTAATCCTGGTGGATGTAGGGAGCCATTCAAGCTTGTGGAATAGGGAAATGACATGGTCAGATTTGTACTTCAGCAGTCACATTGACCTTCACTTTGTGAAGGATAGACTAGGATGAGGGAGACAGTGGAAGCAGGGAGATGAATAAGAAGGTTTTTGGGATAAGTCTAGGCAGGAAGTGATGAGGACTTGCACTAGTGGGATGGCTGTGCAAATAGTAAGAAGTGAATAAATGTGAGATGTAGAGATAGAGACAATAAGATTTGAAAACCAATTGGATCTATTGGAAGAGAGAGGGAGTCAAGGATAATGGAGAGGTTACAAATTTGGGTGGATGGAGGTACAGAAAGAACCAGGGAAGTTTGGAAGGGATGGATTTGGGGGGAAATAGAATGAGTTCTGTTTGGGGCATGTTGAATTTGAGATATATATGCAATATTCAGTTTGAAACATCTAATAAGCAGTTGGTAATCTGGGACTGGAGCTCAGGACAAAGGAGGACTGAATGTATAGATCTTGGAGTCATCAGCAAAGAGATGATAAACCTAGGGGAACTCATGAGGTCTTCAGTGAGAGAGTATATATAAAGAAGAGAGAATTGGAGGGGGAAAGGTATAATAGTGTTTTGTTCAGTCATTTCAGTCGTGTCCAACTCTTTGTGTCCCCATTTGGGGTTTTCCTGGAAGAGATTCGGGAGTGGTTTGCCATTTCTTTCTCCAGCTCATTTTACAGAGGAGGAAACTGAGGCAAACAGAGTTAAGTGACTTACCCAGGATCACACAGCTAGTAAGTATCTGAGGCCAGATTTGAACTCAGGAAGATAAATCGTCCTGATTTCAGGAATGGTACTCTTTCCACTGCATCACCTAGCTACCCCTTTAGAGTGTTACAGTATAATAAATATGGTGAACCAGCAGAGGTGACTGAGGAGTAGTCAGAGAGTTAGGAAGAAAGCTAAGAGGGAGTAGTATAACAAAAATTCATAGAAAAAATTATATATAGGAGTCAACAATATATAGGAAGGTCAAGAATATCAAATGCTGCAAAGAGGTCAAGAAGGAGGAGGATTGAGAAATGACCATCAGCTTTTGGCAATTAAGACATTTAGGAAAGACCATTAAATGTTAATTTTGAAGAGAGGATAATTTCAGTTGAATGATTAGGCTGTAAGCCTTGCAAAGGGCTGAGCTGAGAGTGAGAGGAATGTAAGTGGAAGCAACAAGCATACAATGAACTTTTACTAGGAGTTTGGCTGTGTAAAGGATATAAAAAAGATGACTTGAGGGGATGGTAGAATCTACTGCAGGGTTTTTGGTTTGGTTTTTAGAATAGGGAGACTTGGGCACGTTTGGAGATAACAAGGAAGGAAACAACAGACAAGGATATATGGAAAATTAGAAAGAAAAGAGAAGATTTATGGATGCATTCTGCTAGACAAAACCAGAAGGCATGGGATCAAGGGCACATATTGAGGGATTAGCCTTGCCAAGAGGAGCCAGAGTCTGGAGTAAAGGAAGAGAGAACGTGATATTTAAGGGTTTGGGGAAATAAAGAAGGGAAGAAGAAGGAACTCATGGGAAATGACCATTGTTTTCTTAGCTAAGTAGGAGGTGGGGTCCTCTGCGGAGGAGATTTTTTTTTATTTTTTTTTTGCTTTTTGGAGGGCAAATTGGGGTTAAGTGACTTGCCCAAGGTCATATGGCTAGTAAGTGTTAAGTGTCTGAGGTTTGATTTGAACTCAGGTCCTCCTGACTCTAGGGCCGGTGCTCTATTCAACTGCACCACCTCGCCGCCTCAGCTGAGGAGGTTTTTAAACAGAGAAAAGGTTAACAGTAGCCTCTTTGCCCAGTGGGAAAGAGACTCAGTTAAAGAGAGGAGTAAAAGGACTACTTTGCTGAGGGTACCCTTGAAGTTAGATAACAAAATTGTAGTGGATAAAGTTGGCTCAATTATAGGACTTCTTCCATTCCAGCAGGGATGGGTGAGGTGGCCAGAGGGAGCAATGTAGGGATGGATTATTATAGTTCCCTGTTTTTATGTCTTGCCTCAGTCTCCTCCTGCCTCCTAGTTCCATGAGGGCAGGGTCCATATTTTAACTAAACTTTGTATCTCTTCTAACAAAAATCCAGGGGCTCTTTATGTGCTTAATGAATGTTTGTTGAATGAATGAGCAAACATGGGAGTGTGAGAAGGAGAAACTTCCCTAGTAAACAGGGGGCTTATCCATACTCACTGACTTTCAGACGTCTCAGTTTTCTCCGCATGGTGTCTCTGATTTCAGTTCCAGCTCCTAATCTCTCTTCAGTGGAAATTCCCCATAGAGCAGAATTCTTAACTTGGGGGTCTGTGAACTTTTGTTTTTGTTTTTTTAATTTCTCGATGACCACATTTCTGTCTAATTGGTTTGCCTCATAATCCAAATGTATTTTATTTTATACATTTAAAACCATGATTCTGAGGAATTCATGGGCTTCTCCAGACATGACTGAACGGGACCAGGACCAGGACACAAAAATAGGTTAAGAATCAAGGAGAGAGGGAGGGAAAACAGAAAGAAGGAAAAGAAAGAAGAGGGAAGAAGCTCCGGGGAATCAGGCCTAGCCCCAGCCTTTCCAATCACCAACAGCTGGGCCCATGCTAAAGTCAGAGCAGCTCCCCGGTTGCCATAACAAGTTAGCACTCTGAGGTGAAGTTCACTGTTGGAGACTAAAGAGGTCTTCACCAGAGCATGGAGAATCAGTATCTCTTTAGAAAAGACCTGTTTGCAGCACTCTTTCTCCTCCTACCTGCCTTCCATCTCCCTCCATCTTTTGCTTCCTTTCTCCCCTTCATCTTTATTTCTTCCTCCTTTTTTCTCTTCCTGCTGTTCTCTTTTCTCCTTTCCCATCTTCTCTCTTTTTTCTTTTCCTCCCTCCTTTCCTGATTCTTCTTTTCTTATTTCTCTCCTTATCTTGCTACTTCCCCCTTCTCTTCTCATTCTTTCCCCTTCTTCCTTTTAATCTTCTCAGATATGCTCAAGACCTTTCTTGTCCTTTCCAAGGAGGGACATTATCAGGGGAAGCATATGGGGTCTTGCCTTTGTTTTCAGCAGAGTGAGTAGTGGAGATTTATCCAGATTGTGGGGATCACAATTTTAAGCAAACTTTGAATATTTTTAGCAAAACTTGAAAATTCACAAGTATATGTGTGTGTTGCTTTTTTCTGTAAATAGAGTTTTATATAAAGATCTTTTTAGAACCTCACTCCCCCCACCCCCTTTCAGAGTGACACCAGGGAAGTTTTAGAAAGTCTCCTGAAGACAGATAACATTTCATGCCTATAGGCTGACTTCAGGGTTTCTCTGACACTCCCTCCTGCTTGTGTATGAGCCATCTGCAGAGCTGGTAATACCAGCAGAGAATATCTCCCTGCAGAGCTTCCTGGCAAGCAGGCAAAAGCAATGATCTCATCCTGTGATTGGGGAGGAGAGGGTAGTCAAGGAGAGGCAGAAATTGCTCTCTCCTTGTGTTTGGTTCCCATTTTTAAGTCATTTGACCACCCCATGCTACCTTTGGGCCTGACACCTTTGACTGTGTAAGAATGGGCTTCTTTAGAGAATGAGCCTTGTAATCTATCACCTTGTGAAGAATAAGGCCCAGTGGCTGCATTAAGATGTCCTAGATCTCTTTTCTCTTGTGGTCATGGGAATGCTCCTTTTTCTCTCTGGGCCTCAGTTTCCCCCTTTGTAAAATGAGATGGTTGAATTAGATGATCTCCAAGCCCCTTTCTGGTTTTTACATTTTATTTTTCCACATTGAGCTGGGCTCTTGACTTTAGAATTTGGTTTGTTGTTTACCAGACCAAGGCAGAAGAGAGGAAGAACTTGAGGAGCAGGAGATAATATAATTGAACAGAAAGATAAGGTTATTGGCTAAATGGAGAAATAGTAGATTATCCACAAATCTTTTAGGTTGCCTTATGATACCTTGTCTGACTTCCTTTTCTGAGGTTAATTTGCTTCCTTAGTTCCCTTTTCCCACATTTATATAAATATGCTACATTCCTAGACTACTTACTAACTGGTAATGGAAGAAAGAACCTAGAATTTCTCTCTAGTAAAGAAAAGCACTAGATTTGAAGTAAGAAGAGCTACTTATCACTTGTGTGGCTTTTGGCAAACTTTATGTTTCCTTAAGTGTAAAATAATATGGAGGCAGCTAGGTGGCACTGAATCTGGACATAGGGAGACCTGAGTTCAAATCTAGCCTCAGTCATTTACTAGCTGTGTGATCCTGGGCAAGTCACTTAACTGCATTCTGCCTCAGTTTCCTCATCTGTAAAATGAACATAACAGTAGCACCCACATTAATGATTTAATATTTTTCAAGGGATTTGCAAACCTTAAAGCACTTAAAGCATGCTAACCATTATTAAAATGAGGAGATTGGACTAGGATGATTTCCAGTGATCCTTCCTAGCTTGAAAACCTATGATAATCTTTGAAGATCTAAGGTGGTTTGGAGTCTTATCCTAATTCTAAATGTAGGCTTCATAAGGGAAGAGACAGTTCCTTAAACTTTGTATCTCTCTTAAGTCAGGGAAAGCTAGCCTGGCCTTCTAAACTCGCCACAGTTAAATAATATGTAATATATACAAGCCAATGGAAAACTGAAAATGGACTGACACTATTACCATTTACAAATCCAAGGCTGGTGTGTTACTAAGAAGGAGAGACAAGTAGATTCAGAGAGACTAGGACATGGTCAGAACTTAATGAAATGAGATTCGGCCTGGAATGAGGCCAGCTAATCCATATTTGCAAAATTGCTTCAATTATCTCCCCCTGAATGAGGATGGAAACCAAGAAAAATGAGTGTTTGAGTGGTTAACAGGGCAGGGCTGAGCCTGTAATTTGAGCATGTGGCTGAAAAGCTGGATTTGATACCATCATAATATTTAACGTACTCATCAGAGCTCTGGCTGGCTCTGGGGGAAGGAAGGCTCAGCAGTGTCCAGTTTAATAAGCAGGGATGCTTCAAAAGAAAACAGTGGCTTCAAGGCCTTGGAATTCTAGTCAGTAATAGTATCATGACCATCTCTGGCTTCTAAATGAGTGTCCACACTCCCTCCTGCTTCTGCTGTTACTTGGACACTAGGTGTAGGAAAAATCTGGCCGCAAATTAGTTCAGGGATTAGCGTGTCCAGAGAACTGTTAAGTGTGGTGTGGGGGTGGGAGGGGTTATAAAATTTAGAAAAAAGCATGATTCTTGTTTTCTTAGGGCTTACACTCTAATGTAATACCTAAACAAATAGTAAATGACAAAGAAATCAGAAAAGTGAAAAATGTTGGGGATGGAGTGGGAGTCAGTGGTGTGAAGGATGATTTTTGGAAGGTCTGTTATGAGTTATTGCAGTGGTCTAAGTGGGTGATGAAGGTGGAGTAGGGTGGTGGTAGTCAGACCTGAAAGGAAGGCAGTAGAATCTTGTTTCCTGTGGAAGTCAAATCAATAAAACTTGGCAATCAGTTGGACATGGGAAGTGAAGTAGATGGAAGAATCAAAGGTTATACCAAGGTTTTCAGCCTAACAGACCAGAGATGGGAAACCATGAAGATGAAAAGAGAATAAATAATAAACTTGATTTTGGACATGTTGAGTTGGAGATCTTGGGACATCCAGAGGTGGGGATGGGACAGGGTACTGTGGGCAGTTAGGAATATAGCTATGCTTTGTATAGTTAAGGATTTGACTATAAAATGAACTAAACCTACTTTACCATTGATTTACCTTGTAAGACTAGAGATGGGTGCCCTGATGAAAGAAGTCCCTCTCTAACATAGTTTGGAAAACTTTTCTCAAGGAAGAGGGTAAAGTTATTACAGGCTTGTGGCTTTTGGAAGTTGTAATACTGAAGTGGCTTTTTCAAGGACTTTCAGAATCTTACAGCCCTTTCTAGCACAATGGGACCTTTCCTTGTCAGTTATCCCTCCTTCTCCTCTTTTACAGACCATCAGACTCTAGCTACTGTTTGGGAATGCCATGACTCCACACTGAGTTTAAGACATAGCTTGCCCTCCTTTTCCTGGTGTAAGCGTTTTTAGTTTAGTTTAGTTCCATCAATGTACTTCATCCTAAAGTGATTTTTAAGTCATTTCTTAGAAGCCGTTTCTGGAAACCTCTATACATGTAGGCCAGCCTTTTGGCTTATTCCTCTTCAGGCTGAACTCCAGACTTTCTCTACCTGGTCAGAATTCTCTTCACTCTGGAGGGTCACTTCAGCTCTGGAATTCATCCATTGCAAGGACCCTCTGCTTGCATATGTATCTCAAGTACTTAATACAATGCCTGGCACAAAGTAAGTGCCTTAACAAAGGCTTGTTGACTGACATTTTCCTACCCTGAAAATTCCTTAGGTTCAAGGCAGGGTTCTGCATTGTTGTAGTTGTTCAGTTTCAGCATGAGATTGTAAGCTTCCTGAGGGCAGAGACTATCTCTGCCTCTTTTTGTATCTCTAGTACCTGGCACATAGGTACTTAATAAATGCTTGTTGACTCACCGACTGACTGTTTCCTAGACATGATCTGTGGATTTTTTGCATTGACATTTTGTTTTCTATAATCAGAAGTTCTGGGCAGTTTTTCTTATATTAATTCTTTTATTGTGGTGCTCAGGCTTTTTGGTTTGTCCTGTTCCGGGAGATGTATAATCTTTAAATTGTCTTTACATACCCTATGTTTGAGATCAATATCTTTTGCTTGCTTGGTGATCATGTTTTAGTTTAACATTGCTTTTGAATTCTCAATCGTTTGTTTCCTCTTTTGATCCTTTGGTGAGGCTTGCCGCCGTGGACTCAAGTTTTTCTATTCTGCCAATTATTTCTGCTTCGAAGGCCACAAATTCTGATCTCACAATTCTCATTCCTCTTTTAGACCATTCAGGAACTTCCTGCTACAGTTCCATGCTGTCTCATGAATCCACAGGTTCCTCTGCCTCATCAGGTGTTGTTTCACTTTCCTTTGTCTTGCAGTGTTTGTGTGTGGATGTCTGGACTTATTTAAGTGATCTGCAGACCATATTCCCTTCTGTTATTAGTATCTTCCTCGTTGGGAAGCAAGTTATGTTCATGTTGCAAAGGCTTTAACAGTTTTCTTCCTCTTGGGATCTTTGGTAATTTTAGTTTTTTTTCTTTCTATTACCCTACTGCTAACTTTCTCACTTCTTTGATGGTGGTTACCTAGTGGTTAGACTTCAAAGCTGTCTCAACTTCCTCCCTCACTGGGGAATTCACGTTTTAGTGGCCTTAGTTTCAGCTTCAGGGGGTACCAAACTGGACCCACCTCGATGCTGGTCCCTGCGTTCCCAGGCTTAGTGGAGCACCACACATGTAGACATCCTTCCTGTTCCCTCTGTGCCTCACTTTTCTGTCTGAGCTCTGTTATAGCTCAGAGAGCTTGCTGCATTGCTATCCCAACCAGAGTAAATTTCTGCCATTTGGTTTTCCAGGGCACCTCACAGAGGGGAAGTGGTTGGGGCAGAGTTAAATTTTGTGGCATGCTCATGGGCCAGCTTGTACAGCCTTATAAGTCTGTGGTGGCTGGTAGAGGAGAGGGTGCGAAGTGAACATGTTAGGGGGGAGGGATTAGCCTTCTCTCTTCTTAATTCTTTAGGTTTTTACGTCATTAGTGTTCTTGATGTCTCAGACTATGTGGATAGGTGTAATTGCTTTATTTCTTACACATAATTCCTATTTTGGAGAAGTTTGAAAGGTTTTAAGGATCAAAGAAAATGTCTCCTCCTCTATCTTGTTCATCACGGATCCTAGTTCAGTGCTTTGCAAATTCATATGCTTTGTAGACCTTAATGTGCTATATTATGAATATTGCTAAAATAAGAGTTACTTCAAATGAAAGAAACTTCCTGATGGATCTAATCCAGACCCTTTACTTTCTGGAGAAGCACTGCATACTGAGGGAAGAAGATGACCTGTCCAAGCCCCAAAGGTAGTAAGTAGAAACTGGACTTGACCACAGGCCTTCTGGCTCCAGATCGCTAGGATATTATATAGTATAATGCCTTTCCTTCTCAGGGAGTTTTACATTACTGTCTTCAGTCCTCATTTATTTTCACAACACCCGGAGAAAACTCAGGATGGGCTAAAGGAAAATGAGTTTGCAGATGGCCTGAGTGGGGTTGGTGTAGAATTCAGGCCTTTCCTAGAGTTAGGCCTCCCAGGCAGGTGGGTGAGGTAATGAATAGAGCTCTGAGCCTAGAATCAGGAAGACCTGAGTTCAAATCTAGCCTTGGACACTTACAAGCTCTGTGACCCTAGACAAATCATGTAATGTCTGTAATGCCTCAGTTTCCCCATCTGTTATTAATAGCACCTTCTACCAGGGTTGTTGTCAGGATCAAATGATAAAATATTTGTAAAGGCCTTACTTAGTACAGTGCCTAACACATAATAGGCACTTAATAAGTATTTCTTACTTTCCTTTTCTTACCTCCCCCTTTTCCATCTCAAGACAATTCCCCCTTTTCCATCTCAAGACAATAAACACACAGAAAAGTTAATTCCTCTTAGGTGATCTTCAGCCCTCAGATGTGAAGAATAAACAAGGTTAAAGGAGAGCCCATCCTTGGTTGCTTTGCCAAGAAAGTCCTCTAGTGGGAAGGAAGCCAGAACAAGTGCAATTAGCAAATGCTTGTGAGAAAATATGTGATGGCAGCCAAGTGGGGTGAAGGGAGCGAGCTGTGGGTCTGGGAGAGGGGAAGAGGGTTGATCTCTTCGTGAGAAAGGCTGAGACCCCTGCTCCACAGGCCTTCCATAACCTCCTCTGTGGTCTGGTTCAGCTGGTGTTCATCGAGCAGTCCCTGTGTGCCCAGGGGTGCTGGCTACCACAAGGGAAGGAGACCAGGGAGAAGATCTAGGCCCAGCTCTCTGGGAGTTTAGGAGCTGATTTTATTCCAGGTTTCTGCAAAAACCAGAGTCCCCAATTCTTTAATGTGACATCACCTCTCCATTTGGAGAGGGAATTTCAGAACAGCCCACTTTCCCCGGAAGAAGTAGGTGTTTCTTCTAAAACCCAAATGAAACTTGGCCAGAGGCTGTGATTTAATTGAGGGAGAGGTGAGCTTAGCTGAGAAGATATGAAAGGATAGAAGGGATGGGGGTGGTGGAGGAAGTCTGCCAGTCTGGCCAGCAGATGAGGATCTTGTGGACACTTTTAATTAAAAGGCAACCAAGCAGCCTTGGGGAGAGGGAGGCAGAGGGGGAGTCCTTGAGAAACTGGGTGCCAGGGGCCGGATGGGGGTGGGATGGCCAGAAGCTCTATTGGAGAGCTTGTGAGGGTGCCTTTGGGAGTCTCAGAGGTGTGTTGTTTTTAGACATAGAATCATAAGGTGTTTGGAGCTGGGAGCAACCTTAGAGATCAAATCCCAGCCCACAGTGACAGAGCTTAGGACTAGGACACCGATCTCCTGATTCTGTTTATTCATTCAGCAGACATGAATTAAGGGCCTCCCATCTTCAGACTGCTATATAAGATGCTGGAGGGGGATAGAAAATTTAGATAAAACAGTTACTGTCCTCGGATCATATAATCTTAGAGGCAGTAAAACCCAATAGACAACCCTTCATGATCAGGGCACCAGAAAGGAGCAAATAAATGTGAAATGTGAAATCTCTCTTTTTACATAACCAGGGAGATCAGGGAATGCTTCATGGAGGAAGTGGCAGTTGAGTTGAACTTTAAAGGATGGGTAAGAATTCAACAGGTCAGTTGGAAGGGGAAGAATGTTCCCGGCATAGGAGATAATGCCAAGTGAGGTCGGAAGGTAGGAGAGCTCCTTCAGGGAACAGATAGTGGTCCAGTCTGATGGGAGCACCAATATGAGATAAAGACTGGGTGGGGGAGGGTTCTGTCAGACTTAGGAGGGCCTTGAATGCACTGCCTCCTTCTTCACAGTGTCATGGAATTCTAGAGCAAGTCCAGCTTTCTCCACTCCACTGAGGAGGGAATTGAGGCCCAGTGATGACACAAGGTCAGAAAAGGAGGAAAAGGCAGAGTTGAGACTGGAACTCGGATCTCCTGCATCCTGACCATTTTCTCTTCTGCTATTCCCATATTACTTTTTTATTAAGTTGTTATGACAGACTAACAATGCTGATTACAAACGCCAGTTTCCAAAGGAAGTAAATATGCATCCTTGTCTGATTCTTGGGAGGACACAGCCATTGCATAAGAGAAAAGTCAGAGGACATAATCTTAGAACCAGAAAACGTTTCAAACCAATGCTCCCATTTTATATATGGGAAAACCAAAATCCAAAAAGGGGGAGGGCTTCACTCACATTGATTACTTTTCTGATTGGATTTGGCTTTGATCTAAGTTTAATTTTTAATTTCAAGTTTCTTCACTGAGATGGCATCCTACAGGACCCAAGATAATTACTGTATGAAGCTTTATGAGATAGAAGGGTCTTTGTTCTACTTATCTTCTCTGGAAGACTGAACCTAGAGAGGGCCTCTATGAGGGAAGAAGTCCCAAGAAGGAGCTTTCTGGTCATGTGGGTCAGGGGAAAAGAAGATACAGTCTGCAGTAGGAGAATATAAACCTAGAGGAAAGAGAATGACCAGGAAAGCAGGGAATGAATGAATGAAGTCATTTAGCTCTCCTCGATTAGGCCCCTACTGTGCACTAGACACAGAGCTTGATGCTGAGCGTACAAAGACAGAAATGAAAGTCTTCTTTTAAGGAACTTATATCAGATAGAGGATGTTCAGGGAGGACTAGCACATCGAATGTGAGGGCAGGGCTGCTCATCCACCTTTGGCATCCACCTGCCACTCGACTCTCACTTGTGACCCTGAGAGACTGTAGCATGGGCAGCAGCTACATCCTGGGAAAACTATTTCAGCAGATAGGCTAAACCAGGTTGAAGGTAATTTGCAGGCTTCAAACCCATTTGTAAGTTAGGGAATGTCTACTGCAAGCATGTGAAGACTTCCCCCAGGGGAATGGGCAGATGAGAACAAGTTGTTCCAACAGCCATGAAGGCAGCTGAAGTAGGTGCTGTGGAGTGCTTAGAGCTTGGTCAGACATGGAAAATGCCAAGGTCATCCTCTGTGGTGGTTCTTGGTCATCCTGACTTGTCTTGCCAGTGGACTTTGATGACTCTGAAAGGGAGAGTGTGGCTGATGACTGTGCAACTGCCTCCCTTTAAATACAGTTCCCTCACAAGCCAAGGCATCAACCTTGATGTTATTGTTCCTCTTCAAAAATGAATAATGAACAACAAACAAAACCACAGACAATAGACAGAGCTCTGGGACTAGAGTTGGGAAGGTCTGAGTTCACATTTGGCCTCAGATACTTACTAGCTGTGACTCTAGGAAAGTCACTTAACTTCTAGTACTTTAATCCACTAGAGGAGGGTATGGCAAGCCACTCCAGTATCTTTGCCAAGAAAACCCCGTGGACAGCACTGGCATCCTGTTGTCCATGGGGTCACGAAGAGTCAGACATGACTGAACAACAACACACATACACACATATATATATAAATTAATTTTAGAATTGAGCTGTTGTTCATTGGTATAGTGACTCTAGTGAGAATGTGTGTGTGTGTGTGTGTGTGTGTGTGTGTGTGTGTGTGTGTGAGTGAGTGAGTTCAGGGTTCAAGCTGGACCCAGGTTCAAAATCTACCTTAGACACTTACTAGCTCTGCAACCTGGGGCAGGTCTTAACCTTTTCTGGCCTTAGTTTCTTCACCTGTAAAGCAGAGAGAATAATAACACCTATCTCATAGGGCTGTACTGAAGGTCAAATGAAATGACATGTGAAGCACTTTACAATCTATAACATGCTGTGTAAATGGTAGTTACACCATCATCATTGTTGTGGCTGTTACTGTTACTTTACTGTGACTTTTCCACTATCCCACACTGCAGCCAGACATAGTGGATGGCAGTGAGGGCATGCACACAAGAGGGAAGAGCAGTGTCCCAGACACGTGTGGCAGAAGGTTCATCGAGAGGAAAGCTCTCTGCTCTGGGGCCCTGGGAGGCACAGGAGAGAACAGGGAAGGGGGAGGGGGCACGAATAAAGAGATAGTGAAGGGAGGGGGGAATGGGGAGTGGCTGCTCAGAAGCGTCCCCTCAAAATAACTCTCTTTGCCAAAGTTTGGAAAAGAGTGGGGTGCATATAGAAATGCCATCTCAAATTAGCCTCCTTGCTATTCTGCCGATACACAAACACAGCTTTGCCTAGAATCCCTCACCCA
Source organism: Pseudochirops cupreus (assembly GCA_028627135.1). Taxonomy (NCBI): domain Eukaryota; kingdom Metazoa; phylum Chordata; class Mammalia; order Diprotodontia; family Pseudocheiridae; genus Pseudochirops; species Pseudochirops cupreus. Next base: position 354,454,107 of record CM053583.1, read on the forward strand.
TCCTCTCTGGGGGACTGCACCTGACCTCGAGGGGATGGGGACTTGTCTGTCTCTAGAAGGCTAACATGACCCTCCTCTGGGAGTTCATTGACCTCTTCAGGAACACCCAGGCTGAACACACCAAGGATGGCTGGAACAGATCATTGAAGGCTTTTCATTCAGTCATTTTTCAGGCATGCCCGACTCTCTGTGACTCCATTTGTGGTTTTCTTGGCAGAGATAGTGGAGTGCTTTGCCATTTCCTTCTCCAGCTCATTTTACAGATGAGGAAACTGAGGTAAACAGGGTTAAATGACTTGCCCAGGGTCACTTACAGCTGGTAAGTTTCTGAGGCCAGATTTGAACTTGGGTCCTCCTGTTTCCAGGCTTGGCATTCTATCCACTGTACTGCCTAGGTGCCCATTGTTGAAGCCTAGGGCTGGCCTTTTTCAGTCAACCTGATTGTTAAGGACTTCCATCCCTCCTTTCTTCCACTCCCTATAATTTGATCAGAATGGTAGTGGCAGCTTCCCTATTTCCAGTTTCTGGTTGAAAGGAACAACTGAAGATACCTGACATTTATAGTTTTAAATTACAAGGTACTTTATAGACATTATCTCATACCCCAGGAGGTCATAAGTGCAAGTAAATTCTTTCTGTTCAACAGAGGAGGAGACCAAGGCCCAGGGAGATGGAAAGAATTGACCAAGGTAAATGGAGGAGCCAGGGCAGCTAGGTGGTGCCATAGTGCACAGAACGCCAGGCCTGTAGTCAGAAAGACCTATCTTCCTGAGTTCAAATTCAGCCCCAAATATTTAGCTGCATGACCCTGGGCAAGCCACTTAACCCTATTTGCCTCAGTTTCCTCATCTGTAAAATAAGCTGGAGAAGGAAATGGCAAACCACTCTAGTATTTTTGCGAAGAAAAGCCCAAAAAGGGGTCCTAAAGAGTCAGACATGACTAAAAACAGTGGAACTCTTGAACAAGTTTGGGGAGCCAGGTTAAGTCTTCTGACTTTAGAAAATAGTGTTCTTCCCACGACATCAAGCTGTCTCATTAAAGGGCTGGTTACAAAAATTCACTAAGTATAGTTTTTCTACCAGAGTTTTCTACCAGATGTTTTCAATATCCAGGCCTCCCCCAACCAAAAATCAAAAGTTTCCCCCTCTTCCAGTCTGTTTCACTTTCCCTCCATTTTTCTGGGCTTCTTCACACTCAAGGAGTGTGTGATGTGGGTTCATGACGTGCATCTGAGACCTTTAATTAACCTCCTCTATGACTAGCTGATTTGTTTCAGTCAAGACCCATACACACAAAATGAGTAGAGAATAATTCAAGGCCAAGAGATATTGTAGTGATTATAGGGCAAAGAGGAAGGAATAGGAGCTCAGATAAGGGTGGGGGGCTCCCCACTTGTGTGCTAGGTAGTCCTGAAAGATTTCTTGGAGGAAAGGGGGCTTGAAGGATGTAAAATTTGGTTGGACAGAAAGGAATGCAGAAGTCATTTTAGTTGGAGACAGCAGCATGTGTTTGGCATGAATCCTAGAGTAGAGCATGTTGGGGAGGGGAGAAAGGGAAATAAGCATAGATTGATTTGAATGAGGCCAGATTTTAGATGGTCTTGAAGTCTAGGTTAAGGAGTTAGGATTTGATGTGATCGACATTATAGAGCGATTAAATTTTTTTTTTTGAGTTGAGGAGTGGCGTCATTAAAAGTGATGATTTTTGGTCGCAGTTGGGGTTAAAGTGACTTGCCTAGGGTCATACAGCTAATAAGTATCTGAGACCAGATTGAATTTAGGACCTCCTGACTCCAGGCCCAGTGCTTTAACCACTGTACCACCTAGCTGCCCCCAAAATGATGTTTTGAAAAGATGAATCTGCTCTGGTGCTTTGGAGAAGAGAGCGTTTAGCTCCATCCCACCAATCAGGGACCACCTGCCTTTGGTGACATTGGTGCGGGAGAAACTGTGGAGCTGCTGAAAGCGAGCTGCCAGCCACCTGGAGTGTTGACAGCCTGAGGGCTTGATGGTAGGGAGAGAACCAGTCCTGTTCAATTTGGCAATCAGGTCCTGTAAATGGCTCCCCCTGCAATATGTTTGAACATGCAGAGGTTTGTGGCTGGGCTACAGCTTTGTAAGCATTTGGGCTCTCTGGTTTTCTAAGCAAAGAACTTAATCACTGTTATTTAATTTAGTGGGGGGTTTTTGGGGGGGAGAACCAACCATCCATAGTGACATTGTAGCTGAAAGTCCTTTCCCCACTCCCTGCTCCTCTTATCCAGGCACTGGTAGCAAGGAGAAATGCCTATTTTAATCTGTGTGGGGAAATAGCTTTTCCTAAATATAGCCCTCTCTAGCTGAGTGGCAGTGGGGAGGTAGCCTGGGAAGGAGATTCAGGAATTGGAATAATTCCATCCTCATGGATACAACAAGGACTTGGGCAAGACCTTTAATCAGAGCAGGCATGTGATCATCCATAGCATTTGTCTGTCTGTCCTGCCTGGCCTCCCCTCATTCTCCCCTATCTCTCCCCCCACACCTCATCATGTTTTACCTTCCCACTGAAACTCCCAGAGCGCAGTCTTGGCTGTGCCGATCTGACAAGTGCCCACCTCCAACAGTTTCTCCTTCCCTTTGCCATAATACAGTCAGCCCCAAGAAAGCTCTTTTTTTCTGGGAGACTAACTTTTTTTTCTACAAAACCATTTGCTGAGGCTTCCAACAATTGCTCCAAAATAAGCTTGTCTGGAAATAGCAGTATAGCTTTGGTGAGATAGAAGGGGTGGGGAGTGCTGACCTTAACCACTTTTTTACCTGCACCATCCTTGTAGGCTCTCTGGTCAGCTGGCAGAATCTGTCTGATGCTGATAGAGGTGGGGGTAGGGTGAGAAACAACAGAGTGTGGGGGGGGGGTGGAGAGAAAGAATAAAATTTTGTTAAGTGTTTACTATTTGTATGTGAATAAAAGGGGGGTAGTTAGCTTTTCATAGTTGACCCTGAAGGTCACACTGTCCCAGCTCTATCTTTCTCACTTTAGGACTCTACCATTGCAGGCAGGGGCCTTTTTCTTTCTCATCTCTGGTGTGGAAGGATCAGTGCTGGGCAGTTGAGTGCCCCAGGAATAACTCATGGGAGCCTGGGGGTTTGTGAAGTGTAAGGGAATCTCATTAGGGCCACTAAGAAGCCTTTCTCTCTGACTACTGGACCCCCTATCCTACCTTACCTCATCCTGTCTCTCAACCCAACCACATCCCTCTTATCTTATAGAGAGCAAACCTGAAGCCAATGGATCAAGTCATTAATGTCTCAATAATTGGATCAGGAACATCAGTGATGGGTAGAAAACAAATTTCTCCTCGCCTCCCTCCCCTGCATTTCCTGGCCACAGCTGAGAAGAAGCTTAGAGTAGCTATTTCTGGAGTGGGTTACCCAGCCTGGAGCTGGGAGCCACTGGAGGGGCAGCAACATTGGCTTGACTGAAGCTCTTGGACATGTGGGCAAGAGGGAGTGTGTATGAGGGGGGAGAGGGCCAGTTTCTGACTGTATGATATTATTCCCTATAGCCCTTAAGGGTACAGCATCAAGTGATCCACTAAATTAAATGTGGGTCCATATTGTTGCAGAAATTTCACTTAGGAAAGAATAAAGTAGGCATTTATTAAGAGTCTGTTATGTGCCAGGCATTCTTAAGTGCCTCACACGTATGTCACAGCTATCCTGAGAGGCAGGTGCTATTATTAACCCCATTTTATTTTTTTAAATAATTAATTTATTTTTAGTTTTCAACATTCATATCCATAAGAGTTTGAGTTTAAAATTTTCTCCCACTCTGTCTTCCCCCCACTTCCCCAAGATGGTGTGTAATCTGATCTAGATTCTACTTATACATTCATATTAAACATATTTTTACATTAGTCATGATATGAAGAAGAATGGAACCAATATAAAAGAAAGAACCCTGAGAAAGAAGAAACAAAACAAAACAACAAAAGGAGAGCAAATAGCATGCTTTGATCTGCATTCAGACTCCAAATTTCTTTCTCTGGATTTGGATAGCATTTTCCATCATGAGCCTTTTGGAGTTGCCTTAGAACCTTGCATTGCAGAGCAGTGCTAAGTCTGTCAAAATCAGTTATCACAACAATGTAGCTGTTACTGTGTACAATGTTCTCCTTGAGTGCTCACTTCACTCAGCATCAGTTCATATAAGTCTTTGCAGGTTTTTCTGAAGTCCACTTGCTCACCATTTCTTATAGAACAATAGTATTCTTTTATATTCATATACCAAAACTTGTTCAGCCATTCCCCAATTGATAGACATCCCCTCAATTTCCAGTTCTTTGCTACCACAAAAAAGTGCTGCTATAAATATTTTTGTACATGTGGGTCTTTTCCCCATATTAATCCCATTTTAAAGTTGAGGAAACTGAGGCAGACAACTTGCACAGGATCACAAGCTGGTCCAGAGCCAGTGTTCTTTCCATCGTACCATCTAGTTGCATCTAGACCAGCAGCTTCCTTGAATTGGCAGGAGTTAGCGCCAGAGACCACAACTTAATGTCTTACCCTCTATCCACTGGTGTGAATAGAAGTGAGCTAGAGTGAAATTGAGTCAGGATGACTTGGGTTCAAATCCCACCAAAGACATTCACTAGCTGTGTGACCCTGAGCAATTCAGCTTAACTTCTCTGACTCCCAGTTTCCTCATCTGTAAAATGGGAATGATAATAGCTTCAGTACCTCCCTCTGAGGGTACTGCATTGAAACTCTAATACAGTGATATATTCCAAGTGCTTTAGAAACTGTCAAGTAATCAGTCCATTAGCATTTATTAAGTGCCTCCTACACAGGCTGGTAGCTAAGTGGCATAGTGGATAGAGCACTAGGACTGGAGTCAGGCAGACCCAAGGTCAAATCCAGCCTCAAACACTTACTTGCAGTGTGACCCTGGGTAAGTCAATTAACTCTGCCTCAGTTTCTTTATCTTTCAAATGGCAAACCACTAGAGTATCTCTGCCAAGAAAATCCCAAAAGAGGTCACAGAGAGTTGGACATGACTGAAAAATGACTAAACCAAACAGTCTCTCCCCTCCGGGAGCTTCTACTCTGATGGGAAAGACAGCAGGGGAACAGCTATGTTACAAATGAGATACATTGTACTTGGGAGACAATCTCCAGAGGACTGCACTAAGATTAAAGAGGGCCTGGAAAGTCTCTTTGTAGAAGGTGGGGCTTGAGCTGAACCTTGAAAGAAGCCAGGGAAGACCATGGATGGAAGACCATCCCAAGGGTCCTCTCCTTCCTGACTTGCTTCAGATCTGGTCCTGATGGCAGAATTTCTACCCACCCATAGACCTGCTTGTGTAGTGTGAGGAAGGCTTGATAGGGAGGGCAGGGTAGGACTAGGCTGGGCTGGGCCAGCTTGGGGGTCTGCACAGTCCTAGGTCTGTGACTGGCTTTCTCCGTGACCTTAGGTAAGTCATTGCCCCTATCAAACATAAGAATGTGTGGAATATCCTGTCTCAGCGAGGGTATGGTAAGGACTGAGGAGGAATGCTTCTAAATGATTCTGTAGGAAATGCATCCCCAAATCCCTGGGCCCTCTTCAGGTTTTTAAAAAAATATTTATTGATGTGTTTTGTTTTTACATCGTCTAAACTTCCAAGTATACGCCTTTTTGCTGACTCAGAAAGTCATCTCTTGTAACAAAGAATTTTTTTAAAAAGAATGGGGGGAGGGAAAGGGAACTAATTCAGCAAAACTCACTGCCACGTGAACCAAGTCTCCCAACATGTGCGGTGTTTCATAACTGTGCCCTCCTCCCATCTCTGCTCCTTCAGCATCAGGTTGGATCCTGACAATTACACATCATTCGCTGTCACTTTTTTGGCTGTTCTCTACATTGTTGTCATGGTTGGTGTTGTTTTCTTAGTTCTTCATACTTTGTTTTGCATCAGTTCTGTAGTCAGACCATGATTCTCAGTATTTTTCATATTCATTATTTTTTATGGTATCTTAGTAGTCACTTACGTTCACATGCTGAAATTAGTTGCTCCATTCCCTGATCAATGAGCATTTTTTTTTCAGTTCTTGCTACTACAAAAGGAAATACTGCTTTAAATAGGTTGGTAAATACCAGGCCCTTTTTCCTTTCTTTGATCTCCTTGGGGTAGATCCTCCCCAGGCCCTTTGCACTATTCTGCATCACTGCCCCCAACCAGGGAGAAATCGTTGGACACAAGGGGCAGCGTCTCCCCCTGATGACATGCTTATGGTTCTATACCTCTTCTAGCTAAAACAAGTAAGTTTTAGATTATTTCACAACTTATAGACTTTCTTTTAATGAAAATAACCACTCCATTCTTTCTACTGCCCAAAGCACCAGGTACCTGGATTGGTGGGGTAGGTGGAAGGGGAGGAAGAGGAGGACTGGGCTGCTTACTTGGACCTTCTCTGTTGTTGAATTCATTCAGAGCCTGTCTGTCACACACCTCTTACTGATATCCTGCCACCCCCCTCCTCCTAACCCTTCTTTGTCCCAATCCAATCCGACATTTATTAAGTTTTTACTATGGGTAAGGCACTCCAGCTTAGCTACCAGTATGCATTTCTGCACTGAGTGTCCTACACTGATGAAACTCTAGGTACAGACTGTTCACCCTGTACCCCCAGTCTCCTCTTTACCCATTTCAGGTCACTGTGCTAAGATGAGGGTACAAAGACAAAGAAAACAGTTCCTGCTCTCAAGTATGTTCTGCCACATTGCATCTTTCTTCCCCCATGTTCTGCGTGACTTTCTGGGATTAACTCAATGTCCTCATGTACTAATGGAAGTCTTATAAGACTTCTCAGAGCCCTTCCTCCTGTTAGTAGGCCACACATATAACAAGTGTCTTTTGAAGACCCATAAATATTTATTATTTGATCTTTCTGTTGTATGCTACTATTTGCATAAAATAATTAAAATGTGCAAACGACTACACATTAAAATATACACTAACATCCAAGAAAATTATACATGTGTATAAGATACAGTGCTGCTCTTCTTTTGTGTATTCTATCGATTATAACCTCGAAAAGCTCTTTCCCTTTCCATCAGTGTGGGCTAGTACATGATCCTATGGGCAGGGGCAAAGGCAGTTTAGATCCTAACCACCCTCCCCACTTCCACACACATGCATTAGGAATGAGCCAGCTGCCACTTTAAGCTATGGGAGGTAGGGAAGGAGAGAGGTACCACAGAGAATTTTGGCACTAAGAACTCTGTTCTACTCCCAGACTCTCTTGGTCCTCCTTTGCCTGTTCCTTTGAGGGAGAGTGGAATGGTTTTTGGCTCCATTGGCCCTCGTTCCATCATTTCAGAAGGGCAGTTCTTTTCCTCAGATGAATGAGATTAAAAGTCCCCAGTCTCCCTGGTGCATCTGTGTTAACTCTCTGTAGGGATACTTAATTCAATTCAGCAAACATTTACATGAGTCTTTTTAAGATCTTGGCACTGAGAATCCAGCACCAAACTGGTAGCTGGCTCCTGCCAGTAAATTTGCTTTGTGACCTTCAGTGAGTCAGTTTCTTGCTTCTAACTGTCAGTGTCCATCCCTGTACAAAGGGGAGTTGGGGAGAATTGCACCAAATGAACATAAAGTCTTCTTCTGACTTAATATCACTTCTTCTAGGGAACATCATCTAACTTGTGGGCATGGTGAGATGGAGGAAGGAAAATAGACCTGGTTGTGTGTTCTTAGTTTAGTCATTTTGCATCTTTAGGTGTCTACTTAACTCAGCTATGAATTATGGCCAAGACCCAGAGAGATCATAGGATCCTAGAAACAGAAATCCAAAACTGGAAGAGAGCTCAGAGGCTATTTGGTCATTAGGATCAAAGGTCTAGAGCTGGGAGGGATTTTAGAAGCTGACTAGTCTGACATCTTCATTGGACAGATAAGGAAACTGAAGCTCAGGGAGCTTAGGTGACTTGCCCAAGCATCAGAGGTAGAACTGTAATCCAGGTCCCCTAACTCCAGTCAATGCTCTTTCGTTTAACTAAACTATGTCTTTTGACAAATGAGGAAATTGAGATTTAGAATGGGAAAAGAGCTCTTTCTTTTATATTGTGAACTCTCTCTCTTTCTCACTCTCTTTTTCTCTCACTTTCTCTCTCTGTCTCTCATATAACTGACAAGATGATGTGTCTGAAGCATCTCTTTAAGCAAGGGGGGCTATATCTTATTAGTAGTCATGACTAAGCAATTAATTTCATAAATACCTTTCCCAGCAAAGACAGTTTCATTTATAGCCTCTCCTCTCTGAGAGTTGGAAGGCTTCTTCTTCCCCCCTCCTGCCTCATGTGGTAGATCAAAAGCTTCCTTTCATTTGAGAAACCTGGCTGTCCACTCCTACCAAAAGTTCTTGCTGGCAGGACTGGGAAGTGATGACTAAAACTGTGTTCCTGACCATGCCAAGAAGAGAGAGGGAGGATGAAGAGCCCGGAAGACAAAGGTAGGGTTGACAAAGTAAGGAATCCATCCTGACAGCCAGACTGTTGTCAGCAGGTCTGTGCAATAGATTTCTATGATCATGTCACTCCATCCAGAAGGCCCTAAGAGCACAGTGGTTTCCCCATGTATGCACACTGTATGGATTCATTCTCTGGATGTGGGACCATGACAGCTCCTTCATGGAATTCTAAAATCATAGACTTTTAGAGTCAGAAGGGATCTTAAAGTCAGTGATGTCCCACTTCCCACGCAGATTGCCATTTAATCACTCAACAAGCATTTATTAAGCACCTACAATATGTCAAGCGCTCTATTAAGATCTGAGTTTACCAGGACAGATAATAAAACCAGTGCCTCACCTCAAGAAGCTTACATTCTAACTGATGAGTGAACATGTAAATGACTAGGTATGTATAAGATATATACAAAGTATGCATAAAACAATCTGAAGGAAGAAGGCCAGGGAAAGTAAGAGGAGGGAGTAAGGGCCAGAACATTCCAGGACTTGAAGGGGGGGAGGGGTATCAGTACAAAGGCATAGAGTGTCATGTGAAGAGAACAAGTGGTCCAGTGTAGCTGGAGTATAGGGTCTATGTTGTTTTGTTCAGTTGTGTCTGACTCTTTGTGACCCTGTTTGGGGTTTCCTTGGCAAAGATACTAGAGCAACTTGTCATTTCCTTCTCCAGTTCATTTTACAGAGGAGGAAACTGAGGCAAACAGGGTTAAGTGACTTGCCCAAGGTAATACTAGTTGTAAGTATCTGAGGCCAAATTCGAACTCAGGAAGCTGTCTGCCTGACTCCAGGCCCTAGGCTGTATCCACTGCACCACCCAGTTGTTTTTATAGGGTATTTAGAACATAGTAAAGTGTGTAACAAGAATGAAAAAATAAGAAGAGGTCAGGTTGTGAAGAGAATTTTAAATATCAGAGAACTTTGTATTTGATCTTGAAGGGAATAGGAAGCCACTGAAGCTTTTTGAGTACAAGGGATGGGGGAGGGAGGGGGTCGGCATGGTCAGACCTCATAATTATTAATAAATAAATCATGACCTCTAAAATCCTTTCCAGTTCTAAATCCTTTTATTCTGTGAACCACAATGAATTGTTAATGGTGGAATTTCAGGCATTTGGACAAGTGGGAAGGGGTGGAGGGGGGCAGGAATGGGAAGGCATTTTTTTTTTTGGTGAGGTTGGGAGGGATCCCTGAAGCCCTTCAAATGGCACTACATAAACCAGTATATAAAGTAGTATGCTTACCTTTAAAAATAAATGAATGGTGCTTCTGAGTCTTTAGATTAGACCTCTTAGAGCAGGGTAGCACAGGGAGATGTTTCTGAGTATTGGGCATCTAGCTATCACACAGACAGCTCTTAGTCCGTGTAATTGCTCAGTGCCAGCTGAAGCTCAGCGGCTCTTCATGGACTGGGGAGGCCAATGGTTCTAAGGCAGTGGTTCTCAATCTTCCCACCCTTTAATACTCCTATGTGGGCGGGACCCACCTGGAGACAGATAGAAGAGCGGTGTCTCTGTTCCTAAGACTTTCGGAAATTTGTATTTTCTGATGGTCCTAGGCAACCCCTGTGACCCCTGTGAAAGGGTCATTTGACCCCCAAAGGGGTCACAACCCACAGGTTGAGAACCGCTGTTCTAAGGAGTCCTTTAGCAAACAAACGTTTTCCTCTCTGAAGCCACCCCTCGTGGGCTCTCTCCTCTGGCTGTGTATTTCGTTTGTTTCGGTGACCCTCTCCTTGCACTTTGGTTGATGAGCCTTATTTAATCCTCTCGGTACCATATTGCCCCCCAGGTTACTCCTCTCAGGTTGTTGTGATAGCCTAAGGCTCAGCAGAAGTCTTCAAACGAATCTGGGAATGTTCTGGCTATGATGCCTACTTGTTACTTCTCACTGTAATGAGAAATTCTAGTGCTTCAGGCAAATTCAGTGGTGTAGAGAGATGGTTTGAGAAGTGTGGCCTAGGATAGTCCAACCATGTGTTTTGTTGTGTAGGGAGAATGCTACCTATTTCCCAAAGAGTCTAGACTGTACCCACATGATAATAGCAGGACACATAGGTCAGTGGGGGCCCAGGTGTGAAGGGTGGGGGATGACTGTCACTCCAAGAGGGAAATATTCTTTCAGGATTGGATAAGGGGGCAATGGGGAGGGCCTGCCCCTTTCATGCCATCTGCCTGAGACAAATCCCTGGTTTCCTATACTAGTTATCAATCTGCCCCTACAATTTACAGGATTCTTCAGGCATAACTTAATGTTGGCTGGCTGGTCTTTAGTTATGGTCTTCTTAGGGACTAGGGAAGCCCTTACCTCACTCTGGTCTTTCCCTTCTTCCTTATCCCACCTAATTCTTATTTCACACTGCACTTAGGGCTCTGCTCCAAAAAAGCCTGAATGCTTTCTTGTTCTGTGAGCTCCCCAAGGGTAATGACAACTTATCTAAACTTTGGCTCTCCCTGGGGGCTTACCATAATGATCTGGACACAACGTATTTAACAATTTCATTTAATATTGAAATAAGATACTGAATAAGTATTTCTTGAAAGGGTTTAACTGTCTGTGCCACACAATCACATACTGTTTACATGATTCTGTAACTGCCTGTACTACATAGTTAGCATTTGACTGTAGCAAATGCCAGAAGTCACCCCTATCTGTGGAATATGTGTGCAGTGAATGAATGTGATTACTGAGTTGCTTTTCTCCTGAGGCATTCATGATTGTCCCTCACACTTCCATGTTCAAGGTGAGTGGCAGCTTTCCCTCTCCTCCACCTCTCCCAACTTAAGGAAGTGAATAGAGGAAGATTTGTCAAGCTTCTTGAGAGATTCTAACCTATGGAAGAGACTAGACTAGGAATTTCTTTGGTGTAGGAACTGTCACTGAAGAACTTTCTCTGCCAGTATAGGTAGAGTTGCCAGGAACTTTGAGAGTTTAAATGACTTGCTCAGGGTCACACAGCCAGTGCCCTTCTTTGATATTTTGCGTGTGATTCTTGCCTCCCTAACTTGATTATGAGTTCCTTAAGAGCAGAGGTTATTTTTATTGCTACCTCTGTATTCTCAATAAAGCCTGGCACAGGGCTGGGTACATAGTAAAGACTCAGGAAAGACTGATTGATTGATTAAATTTCACTTTCAGTGTAACCATTAGGAGTACACTGAGGCTTGGGTCATTGTAGGTAGTTAGTGGCATAGGTAAGAATAGAAAGATCTCTTATTCCAGTGGTGATAACCTCAGATCTTAAAGTTACTTGATGGGGCAGTGGTCTTCTGGTATTTGGAATCATGCTGTCATGATGGTTAAGTTGCTAACCAGAGAATCTACAGATTATGGTGTTTCCATTCCACATATTCTCCACCCCCACCATGTCTCTTCCTTCTGCTTTTCACTGCCACATTCCTTCTTTCTAGCATATTTGCCCCAGTCATCCTGGCTCTCACTGATTGGCCAATAGTAGGTCCCAAGCCAAGCACCCCTTGGTCGTTGTTTGAGCTTTCCCGGGCCCAGAGTGAGTGTAAATAGCAGTGGTGTCTGTTTTTCTGTTTTGGTCAGAAACCCTGAGGGTCTTCCCTTTACACACTGATTTTTTGTTTTTTTGTAACTAGGTAAAGAGGGCATTCCCTGCCTCATTTCTTACCTGGCCTTAATCAATGAATGGGCGTTGTCTTAGTCAAACTGAAATCTATTAAAGATCCTAGCTTAAAAAGGCCAAGATCTCCTGCTGCATCCAGGGCCTTCTCTAGTCCTCCTGATCTATATCTGGGCACTAGACCCACATGACTCCGTAGGAAAAAGTGAGGCTGGTTTCTCTGCACAGCCCCCCCCACTTAAATCCAGTTCACTTACATGTCATGACATCACCTCCCTGATGTAGTGATCCCCTTCTAGAATGAAAGACAAACAATAACATCTTCCATATGTCTCTCACCAACTTCTCCTTCTCTACACTAATTTTCTCACCATCTTTATTATCTTATGCCCCAAAAGGCTACTGTTCAGAATCTTTGCCTTTTGCAATGATACTTCAGTACATCCGTGATCTCTGTTATGGTGAACATTCCCTCTACCAGTTGCAATCAAAACTTCTCTATGACTTCTTAGATTTTGTGACTACCAGTCCAGCACTCAGAAAGTACGTTTGTTGCTTTTCACTCTTCCTACATGACTTGAGGACCTACTTTTCCATTCATAAAAAACCCTGATGTCATCTTTTATGTTGCTTTTCCATACAAGACATTGTTGTAGCCTGCGTACTCTTTATCATGTGTCTTTACACTGTCATTGGGTCATTTACAAGGGTGAGTCTTCAGAAATCTTAGTGTCCTGTGATTTGCAGCCAAATAGAATCTCCAGGGGAATATTGACATAAAAAAGATGTACTTTTGTGTTATCTTGCATTTTAGGGTAATTGAAAGTGCTGGACAGTTTCTTAAATGCAGTCTAGTCCTCTTTCCACTTCTGTGCCATTCTCGGTTGAGTTCATGATTTATCTGTGGTACCGATCCAAGATGCTTTATGTATGTATGCATGTATATATGTATGTGTATTATGCATAGGTGTCTATATATGTGACATAATGCACATCATCAGAAGGCAGCATGGACAAAGGGCCATATCTAGAGTTAGGAAGACATAAGTTCCAGTCTGGCTTCTGACTCATACTGGATGTGTAATCCTGGGAAAGCCACTCTCAGTATCCCCAGGCAAATCTTCAGGAGTCTAAGATTCAGAATGGTAACTGATCTGCACTGATAGAAGGAATTTCCTCCTTGAGAGTTTCCTATACTGAAGAATTACAAATCAATATGTATGTGTATATGTGTGTATGTATGTACATATCTACATGTATATGTGTAGGATATACTGTACGAATCTACCCTATGAGCTAATAAAATGCACTTCATCTGCTTTGTTTTTCCAATGCGGATTGTTAGATCGCTCCCTTGAACAACCATGGATCTCATTGAGGATGTGTGCTGGGAGCTTAGTATAATCAGCTTATTATGCTCTACAAACAGGTACATCTATAAATAGCGTTCTATCACCAGGAAATCCCCTTATTTGGATTTGGTGCAGGATATCCTCCATGACTTGGGGACTTTGGGTAAGCTTATGTCTCCTTTTTATGTATGCATCACTTGATATTCAGCAGATCACTGCACAGAGCTATCTCTAACAGAACTTGTCTCATGGCATAAAATAACTTTACTGTATACATGGGAGAGACACTTTGTCTAAGAAAAACCTTTATGGGCGTGTTTTGTTCTAAGGACAATTTTTTTTTGTGATTGACAAATGTTAGACCCAGTACAATTTTGTATTTTCTATACCTTTCAGTCAACTATGTTACTCTGAAGATGGGATCTACTATACAAAGTCAATTTCATGAGCCTTCATGTTTCTGTATCATGTTTTCATCAAGGATACCCCTTGTACATGTGTAGACCATTCTTATAAAGATTTTCTAAAGATGAGAAAATGGGCATCTACTTTTGAATTTTGTCTTAAATACCTTTTTGAGGGGAGTAGTAATACCACCATTCTTCAGGAATTGTCCCTTACCCCCTCTTTTTCATTCTCTTGGAATCTTCTTCTTTTTGAGACTTAAAAAAAAAAAACAACAATCCCCAAGTGCCTTTAAATTGGAAATCAGTAGGTTTTTCCTACTTGTATTTGGCCAGTCCAACCACACTTCCTGATTTCATTTCCTTAAGTGTCATTGCCTCAGTAAATTCAGGACTGGATGAGGCAGTCCAAATGTGGCAGTATCACTCTTGTCACTGCAGAGAACAGAGCACCATGATTATTTAGAAGCTGAAGTGGGAGATTTTTGGAAAGAAACTCAGCCACTTTCAATAGGCTATAAATAATGAACCAATGAATCATTGCCCAGATATTTAACTATCTGAGCAGGCATTTTACTGGTCCTTTCCTGGAATTGCCTCCTCCTCATCACAAAAACCAGTACTGACACCAGGAGAGTGTTCTTGAAATTCCACCATACAAAAAGTGGAGCTACCTAAAGGATATTCTTCAGAACTCTTCAGTGGCAAAGCTATAGCCCATTTGTGGAAAGAGGACTTGATTTAAAAAAAAAAAGAAGAAGCACTTTATGAAGAGAGAATTGGTTGTTTATTTATTATAAATCTGCAAAGCTTTATAGAACTTTCTGTAAAAAGACATCCCTTTGCCACTCAGTGCTCTGACAGTGCTAATTGTGGTAGAGCTTTGATCCCCTTTAGTTAGATATGTACCCCCCTCCTCTTGTGCGTCTGTATTCAGATCTTTAAATAAACTGGAGGTTTATCCTAAGAACCACCCATCAGACTGGGTGCTCAATCTAAGCTACAGATAGACTTTCTCTGAAAATACTATTGACAGCTTTAACTCTCCCGCAGGGCAAACCCAGGTGACTTCTCAAAAGCAGTCATTGATTAAAAGGCTAACGATGAGGTTTTTAGTTAAAATTGTTTGTCTAGAAGGTACTTATCTAGAATATAGTGTTTTTTAGATATGATAGTATAATTAAAAGTGATCCTTGTGTTCTCTCTCTGTGGCCAGTCATTCTTACATTCCCCTAACCCAGATTAGTAAATCATTATGGTAATCCATTTCAAAATCATGCCTACCACCATCAATCACCAGACATTTATTAAGCATCCACCATGTGCCAAGAATTGTACTAGATGCTGGACACACAAAAATAATGAAATAATCCTTGTCTTCAAAGAAGCTAATGTTCTGTTGGGAGAGACGTGTGCATAAAGAATTATATACAAAATATGGCAGATAACTACTTCCTCCTCCAGTCTCATTAACATGAGCCTGTGAAGCCTCTGAGCCTGAGGACTTTCACACTGCCTTTTATTCTTCCCTATTTATCTGAGTCACACCAGAAATTTCATAGGTAATTTTAATCAGCATTTATCCTCCTAAAGTCTCTCTGTTAAAGACTTCCTTGGCTGCCTTAACATGGCAAGGAGCTGAGCCAGGGAGGATTCTTTAAGAATCTGCTGGTGGAATGAAAACTTCAGGCAGGTCCCACATGCTAGGAAGACACTAAGGATGGACTTGCAGTGGATCAAGGGATAGCCAGCTATCCCCATTGCTATAGGGTTAGCCATCAGGTGACATATTTATTTGACCACAGCAATTCATGGAGGCTCCTTAGGGATAGGGGGGCTACAGTATGTGTTGGTGAAGGGAACTTCACACTGATGAAAGCAAGGGTCCTCACCATAATGAAATATTTACTCTAGAATGCTAGACAAGGTGAAGGTATGTAAGTGATTTACTGCCTTCTGACAGGAAGATTTATGTAAATTTCAGAACCTCTTTTTTGCATGGACCATTTTTCCAATTAGAGTAGGAATTATTTATGCAGTTAAAATGCTGTGGCAACGTCTCAGTTTGATTACTCCTCGTCTAGAATTAACTCTGAAATGTTACTGATTGTCATATTTTGTTTTGCCCTTTACAACTTATTTCCCAGATCACATTATGTCTCCTCTTTCCTTTTTGTAAATATTGCCATGGACATTGACCAAAAGCAGTAAAATTGTCACACAGCCTGACACCATGGGTATGATAATGCCTCATGCGTCTTTGCAGCATGGCTTCAGTGCCTGGAGGACAAGGGTTGATGTCTTTCTAGCAGTGATTTCACTATCCAGAGGAGGCATGGAGAAGGCTCCTTTGCCTCCCTTTAGAATGAGTGTTTGTTGTTGTTCAGTCATTTCAATGATATCTGACTCTTTGTGACCCCATTTGGGGTTTTCCTGGGAAAGATTCTAGAGTGGTTTGCCATTTTCTTCTCCAGATCTTTTTATAGATGAGGAAACTGAGGCAAACAGGATTAAGTGACTTGCTCAGGATCACACAGCCAGTAAGTGCCCGAGGCCAGATTTAAGCTCAGGAAGATGAGTCTTCCTGACTTCAGGGCCTGTTACTCAATCCACTGTGCCACCTCATCGCTTAGACAAAAGGGGAATTGTGATATCATGTGGCACACCTGTCACAGGAAACAAAATTCCAGTGAAGCTAATGGATCCTCTCTCCCAGGATTCCTGGTGCTATGGAGATAAGGTGGGAGACAAAGGCCTGAGAGTCTAAGGCAATGGTTCCCAGGCCAGGGATGGCTTCCTGCCAGGAAGGAGCTCCCATCATCCTAGGTGGGGATGAGGGTGATGTGAAATTCCCAAACCACTCTCAGGACAAAAATAATCCAAATTCTTTTTGTAAAAGAAATATACATATATGTATATGTATATATATATCAGGACACTAGTGGTATAAACATAAGGAATTGGATATTGAAATCAGAGGCAGAGGCCACAGTCAATTGTTGTTGTCAGTTATGTTCTATAGGCATAGCCAGGGTGTAGATCAAGTCACTGACACAAGGACCAGTGATGGACAGTTCAAGGGACGACACTTTGGGGAAATTGGCCTCTTTCTAACTTCATGCTTGGAATCAGTCCAGCAACATTTATTGAGAAACTGTAATGTATTCAAGGTCCATCCAAGACAGAATGGGGAATACAGAGATATCTACTAATAACAGTTTTCAATTCTATGGTATTTCAAGATTTACAAAGCACTTTCCACACAATAACCCTGTTAGTTATGTAAATCCCTGTTTTACAGATGAGAAAAGTGAGATTTGGAAATTTGAAGTGACTTGCTGACAGTCAGAACTAAGAAATGCCTCAGCCAGGTCTCCATCTCAGGTCTTATGCCTGAGAATCTGGAGGTCTCTCCATTAGGCCAGGCTGCCAATCCCTTGCTCTCAAGGAACACCTTTACAGTCTAGTTAGAGAGAAAGGACTTGTGTGAACATACAAGTGCCTTGAGGGCAGGAACTATCTTTTTGTCTGCTTATATTTGCATTCTCATTGCTTAGCACAGTGCATCGCACATAATAAGTGATTGATAAATGCATGTTGACATAGGAAACAGAGAATAAGATATTGGGAATACAGCATGGAACCCCCAAAGTCAGATGACTTAGGTCCAACTTTTAACTTGGTCATAAAATGTGACATTGGGCAAATCCCTTTCCCTCTCTAAGTTTCTGCTCCCCATTTGTGACATGAAGTGGTTCAGTTCCCATCAAGTTTAGTCCTGACATCCAGTTTACAGTGATTTGGGGTTCTTCCCAGTTCTAACGGGCTATGATGTAAGTGCTAAGCTTTATGGTAGAGACTAGAAATGCTGGATGGGTTCAAAGAAGGGAAAGATTGCAAGTAAGGGGAAGACTTCACCGTGGGGCTGGGATTTCTTCAGGCAATGAGGGATAAATAAAATGGACTGGAAGGAGCAGGGCAATCCGTAGTGGGGGGAGGAGTCTGAGCAAGGGCACAGAGGTGAAATTCACCTGCCTGTTTGAGGTGTGTAAAGGAAAGAAGGACGTCTGGATGAGAGTGCCATCGTGGCATCATATAAAAAATGCTGCTAGAGAGCTGAGCTCTGGTCCTAGCTCTGCTGCTCCTAAGCATGTAGGTTTGGGTGTCACCTCTCCTACTTGTGCCTCAGGTTCCTCGTATGTAAGGGAGATGGTATCTTCGCTATCAAACTCATGGAGACATTGTGATGGAAACTCTTTGCAAACCATAAAGCCTATAGAAATATAAATTTTTCTTCTTTCCCTAGCATTGTGGTGTGGAGATCCTCCCTCCCCCAACCAGCCCTGGAATAGAGAAACAAAGTCCATCCTAGGCCTGCTCTCTCTCAGTAATCAGTAGCCAAGCACAGGAGGCTTCTTGAGGCTGGGCATTGCCTTCTCACGTGCTGGGAGAAATGAGTCACCTGGAAGGTGAAGGAAAGGGCCAGTAGGACAGAGATGAATATTCCCTCTTTGTTAAGTGACTTTACCACCCAAGGTCCCATGGTTGCCTCCTTGCTGGTCAGTGCTTTGGTAAAGAAGAGTCCAAGATGCCTCAGTATCTCTTGTCTGGCACAGTACAGTGATACTGATGCTCACTGAGCAGAATTCTCTCCAAGGTTCAGAAGATAAGCCAATTAAAAAAACACATTAAAGCCGTTGTCCTTGGGAGAAATCCTTGGCCCAAATTATCGGTCAGTGCTTTGGAGATGGCCGGAACCTCCGTTGATACTCATTATTTCTACTTCTCCCTAGAATCTCCACCCCTGTAAATCAGGTGTTTCTCTACACCTTTAGTTCCCTCTGAGGCAAAGAATTATATTTGAATGTTGACCTTGATGATGAGGTCATTCTAGCTTGAGATCATAACTATTAGGCAAATAGGATCATGAAATAATCTGGACTGAAAAGAACCTTCTAATCCTTTCCAGCTCATCTACCAATTCCATGTGACTTTGGCTAAATCACCCTCTTCAGAGGGTGTGAAAATGAGGGGGTGAGACCAGGTGGGCTCTCAGGTCCCTTCCCCTCCAGACATCTATGTCCCTAAGCACCTGTGACTAGCACCTCTGTAGGAGGTTGAAAAGTCTAAGCCTTAAATAGCATTTTTGGCTGCCTTTGACCACTGTTGATTCAGATTGAGTTTGCAGTCCAACAAAACCCCCAGATTTTTTTTTCTACGTGAGTTGTTAGCTAATCATTCCTTCCCATTTTGTACTTGTTCGCCTTATTTTTTTTTTTTAACCCAAGCAAGGACTTTTTATCCCCATTAAATTCATCTGATTAGATTCAGCCTCTCAAGATGATCATACAGAGTAACATCTGGGGCCTAGGAGGGAGTCACTGGCCGGGTGTCTCTGGGTCTGCTCAGCTCATTTGGTTGCAGCAGGAGGCCAGGCTTTTGGATATGATCTCAGTAAGATCCACTTAGCTCTGCTTTGTGTCCCCAAACCTCACAAATACATTCCCTTAGTCACAAGGCGAACCAGATCAAAACGTGCAGTCAGCAGCAGCCCAGTGTGGTAGAAAGAGCCCTGGCCTTGATGGCAGGAGGCCTGCTTAACTCACTGTGTGACCTGTGGCAAGTGGCTTCATCTTCTGTAGCCTTGGTTTCTCCATCTGTAAAATGGGGGTAATAGTGCCTGCCCTGCTTCCTTTACAGAATAAAGCAAGGTGATAGATTGAAAGACACTTTGGGAAGTTAAAAGCATCCGGCAGAGCTGTGCTTTTAGAACCAGTGCAGATTCCTGGCTCTCATACTTAGACTCTGTATGCCTTTGGGCAAATCCCTTAACCTCCCTCTGCTCTTGCTTCTTTATAAAATGGGGGTCATAATACCCATACTAATCACCTCACAGGCTTGCTATAAGGCCCCAGAGCAATAGAGAAAATGTAAGGTGTTAGAACAATGTGTGTATATATGTATGTATGTGTGTGTATACGTATATGTATATACATATATATATACACATACACACATGTGCATATCTAATACATGTGTAAAACAATCTAGACCACTATAAAATTCATAAAAATGCCTTTCTCACAAAACCCAGGGCAGCTAGGTGGCATAGTCAGGAAGACTCATCTTCCTGAGTTCAAATCTGGCCTCAGACGCTTGCTAGCTGTGTGACCCTGGACAAGTCACTTAACCCTGTTTGCCTCTGTTTTCTCATCTGTAAAATGAGCTGACAAAGGAAATGGCAAAACCACTCCAGTATCTTTGCCAAGAAAACCCCAAATATGGTCACAAAGAAATGACTGAGGGAGCCAAGATGGCGGCGTAGAAGCAGCAACACATCGC
>CM053583.1:354474783-354506389 GCA_028627135.1 Pseudochirops cupreus
GGTGGGCGGGGGAAAGACGGGGAGAAAAGATGTAACTCAAAAAAACTTAATAAAGAATTTAATAAAAAAAAAAAAGAAATGACTGAACAACAACACAACAACCCAGTGAGACAGGTGACATATGTGTTATTATTTACATTTTACAGATGGAGAGACTGAGTCTCACAGATGTGAAGTTAATTGCCCAAGGTCACTCAACTAGCAAGTTCTGAAGCCCGGCTCATTTGATTCCAAGACCAGGGCTCTTTCTGCTACAGCTTGTTGTATTCTGATGCCTGTAGATGTGTCATACCCCCGCCTCCCAAACATGTTGGCACACACTCAGGCACAGAATGTACTATCAAGACATTAGCAAAGAGATAACAAAACTGTTGGCTTTGGTTCCAGAGTGATAATAATGATCAAAGTTCACATGAATGTATGTATATGTGTATAGCACATTCACATCATTTCACACATGCAGAGATTAAAGCCAGTAGAGATAAAGTGCCTTTGGCTGAGGCCATACTGCCAGTATGTGTCAGAGCAAGGATGCACAACCACATCTTCCAGCCCCGAGTTCAGTTCCTGTAGACACAGGGAGCTGTGATTATTCAGTGAGAGTTCTCTCTATTCATAGAAAAACAGTCCAAATCAATTCAAGTCTAACCTAGCATTTATTAAGTGCTGGATACTGTACTCCAGGTACTGATTTCAAAGAGAGGCCAGCCAGTCAGATAGAGAAGCCTTGGGGGTGGCGATAGAGGGGTACTTCCAGTGAGTGAAGTCCAGGGGTAAAATGAGCTTCCAGGTGGCCAAGAATTGGAAGTTGAGGGGATGCCCATCAGTTGGGGAATGGCTGAACAAGTTGTGGTATATGAATGTGATGGAATACTACTGTGCTATAAGAAATGGTAAACAGTCAGACTTCAGAAAAACCTGGGAAGACTTAACATGAACTGATGCTGAGTAGAGTAAGCAGAACCAGGAGAACATTGTACACAGTAACAGCAACATTGGGCAATGACCAACTTTGATAGACTTAGCTCTTCTGGGCAATAGAGTGATCCAAGACAATTCCAAAAGGCTCATGATGGAAAATGCTATCCACATCTAGAGAAAGAACAATGGAGTCTGAATGCAGATCGAAGCATACAATTTTCACTTTTTTGATTTTGCTTTCTCATGGTTTTTCCCTTTTGTTCTGATTCTTCTTTAATAACATGACCAATGTGGAACTATGATTAATGTGATTGTACATATAATCACCTATGTCAGATTGCTTGCTGTCTTGAGGAGGGGGGAAGGAAGGGAGGGAGAGAGAAAAATTTGGAACTCAAAATCTTATGGAAGTGAATGTTGAAAACTAAAAATTAATTCATTGAAAAGTTTTTTTTTTTAAATGAGCTTCCAGGGTGAAGAGGTTTCTGGGACATTGTAAAGAAAGTAGGGAGAAATCAGGAGTGAATCATGGAAAGGAATGAAGAAATTCTTTTCAACACATATTTATTGTGTGCAAAGCACTGGGAGATATGTGACATTTAGCTAAGATACCAACATAGATAAATATAATGTGTAACCACATGCTGAGTGTCTCAGAGAAATGTTGTATGATGTCCAGGATAAGATTTGTTGTGGTCTGGGAGGACCACAAGAGGTGGTTGCCATGGAAAGCCTGTGGTTTTAGAGATTGTCAGAGAGCTGGCAGAGGCTTTGGGGGAAAGGAGGGAGCAGAGGCAATGTGAAGACTTCCGTATGAACCTTTCTGCTCCTCCTTTCATTTCTAGCTCCTGTATGACAGTCCCAAAGCTCGGCAGGAAGTGGAGCATCACTGGCAGGCCTCAGGTGGACCCCATATTGTGCGCATCGTGGACGTGTATGAAAATATGCACCATAACAAGAGGTGTCTCCTTATTGTCATGGAATGGTGAGATCCTAATGGTTTGACCCAAAAGCTCATGCCAACTCCTGCCCTGCCAGGTTCCTCTGGGCTGGGGGGAGAGTAGGCAAGGAATAAGGGAAGAGTGGGTAAGTGTCCTGATTACCAGCTCTGTCTTTACACTTAACTCTCTAGCCTTGGGAATCCAGGACTGTTGGATACTAAAATGGCACAGCTGGAACAGCCTAGCAGTAGAGAGGCTTTTCTTGATCTCCCCAGTCATTAGTGTTCTCCCCAAACACCACAACATCTGTTTGCATTTACTCCTATTTCTTTTGTCTATATGTAGCTGCGTACATGTTTTTCCTCCTTAGAATAGAAGTTCCTTGAGAGCAGGGACTTATTTTGTTTTTGTATCCACAGTAATTGGCACATAGTGGCACTTAATAAATGCTCATGGAATTGAATTAAGTAGAGTATCACAGAATTCTACAGTTGGAAGGTACCCCAGGAGCCATCTATTCAAACCCATACCCAAAAGAAATCCCGATACTAACATAGCTGACAAATGCTTATCTCCTCCAAATTCTGCTGCAGACCTCAAAGGAGAGGGGAACATCACCTCCAACAGCAACCCAATCTACTTTCATACACCTCTGATTGTTAGAAGGTGTTTCCTGGCATCAAACCTAAATGTGCCTCTTTGCAACTCTCACTTGCTTCTCCTGGTTCTGTTCTCTGGGACCAAAGAGAATAAATCCAATCTCTCTCTTCCACATAATAGCCCTTAATACCACCCCCTTACCTGTGTTTCCTCCAAGCTAAACATCCCCAATTCCTTCAGCCAGTCCTCATGTGACATGGACTCAGGACAGTTCACCATCCTGGTTACCCTTTTCTGGACATCTACTTATCAATGTCCTTCCTAAACTTAGGTGCCCAGAACTGAACTCCAGATGTGGTCCAGTTAGGGTGTAATACAGAGTTGACAATCTCCTGGAATCTCTTCATGCAGCCAAGATTTCAACCTGCAGACCTTTAGGAAAAAAAACAACAAAAAACAAATCACAGATCTTTTCCAAATTGCTATCTTGACTATGTCTCCCTCATATTGTAGTTTGTAAAACTGATTTTTCAGACCTGCACATAAGACTTTATATTTATGCCTTCTGAATTTTTAAAAAGAGCAGATTTCTGAGTGTTCAGAAGCAGCACAAACAGGATCCCAGAGCTTAAAATTCTCTAGGGGAAGTTAGCCCAGGAAAGATGGGACACCCTCAAGAATAAAATTCTGAAGATAACAAAGCAGAACAATTCCAATGAAGAGAAGAAAAGAGGAAATTGAGCTGGCTAAAAAGACCAATTTGGATGTGCCAGAAACTAATAAAGCAAGCTGATTTGTAAGAAGACACAGAGCAGATGAAAATAAGAGTATGTAACAGAAACAGGATGAATACAAACACGTGGGATGGCCTTGTAAGAATAGCGTCAGGGGTGCTTAAGGTCAGAATGAGGCATGTCTAGCAAAGAATTAGAAGGAAAAAAAATTACCTAGTAGTTGAAACCTAGGTGAAGTAGGGAGATGAGATCAGGAAACCTGGAAGCTCCTAGCCAGTCTTGAGGAGTCTCCCATCACTGGGCCCTGATTAACAGCACCCTCTAATCTAGCAAATGCCATCGATAAACTACTCTCAGCAATCTTTGAAAGAATGGGAGATGCTACAAGCTTAGAAAGGGCAAATGTCATGATTTTTTTTAAAAATAATATCAGATTTCTTTTATTGTTCCAAATTTTAATATCTGACCATATGATGTTTATAATGTACCCATATAAGAGCCACTATTCAAAATGGCACATTAAAAATAGACCAATTTATCATTCTTGGTTTTGTTGATTTGATAACTGGATAGAAGCAATGGCTTGTTTTCATGAGGGAGACTTTCGAAGACTCACAAATGAATACATTCCTCTTCACCAACGTGAACCTTAATGAAGTAGTTTACTCCAGCAACCAACTGACTTTTAAATTCCAAAGTCTTAACGACTGGAAACTGCCTATTTTCCTTCTCTCCAAGCTGTGCCTTTACCTTGTCCGCGATCTGCTGTGTCTCGGCTTTGGCCAGCTGGGTAGCCGAAAGTCCTCCGCACATCATCCTCGCTAGGTGGGCGGCAGACAGAGGGATGGAGCTGGCTGCAACCATGATTTTTTTTTAAAAAGAATGAATATGAAAACTTTTAAGATTTGTGCCTTTGACTTCAATTCCTTATAAAATTCTATAGCATATTATTAAAGGGATGGTTAAGGGACATCTAGAAAAAGGAAAGATTGTCACAAAGAGCAGTCGTGCCCTTATTGAGAACAAGTCATACCACAGTGGTCTCTTCTCCTTCACTAGACTAGGAGCCTGGAAGAATGCCACAGATGTAGCTTGCCTAGAAGTTAGCAGAACCTTTCATAAGATTTTGCATGCCATTCTTGTTGGGGGCAGGGGAGGATGGAGATGTGTGAAATGGACAGATTTGAAACTGATTGAAGAGTAGTCATAGATATTTCAAAGTCATATTGGAAGAAGGTCTGTGGTGAAGTGCCGTGGGGATCTTTGCTTGTGCTATTCTTTCTTTTTCTCAGTGATTTGGACAAAGACGTAAGGACACGTTTATCCGATTTGCAGATGATTCAGAGCTGGGACAGATATAATATATGGCATTGGATCCAAAAGCTTTGGGCTCAGTCAAAAAAAATTAAATTTAATAGGGATAAATGTAAACTATTAAGCTTAGGTTTAAAAATCAAGATGGGGGAGGCTTGGTTAGATGTCAGTTTTCCTGGAAAGGTCTCCATGTGATTCAACAGTGTGATATGGAGATCAAAAGAAATGCTGTGATATGAGGCTATGTTAAGAGATACAGTGGTTCAGAATGAGCAAGCAAGCACCCACCCTACTGACTGCCAACTCAGCCTGCCCCCACCGACCCCCTCCCTGGCTATAGCTCCAGCATCATTGCTATGAAGAAGGATGTTGGGCAGCTCTTAGCTGGCTAGAAGCTGGGCTCAGCCACATGAAGGTTTTTCAAATTGTAACAAATTTGAAATAGTTTTGCATATAGAATTTGCTATATAATCTCCTGCTAACTGGAGATCTTCAAGTACGAATCCTTTTAGGTTCCCTGGTAGTCTCTTCATTCCTGTAGTAAGATGTTACTTAAGTTACTTCAGGAGATCTCCTAATCCAGTTTTCCTGTGTGGATCTGGCCAGTGCTGGATGTGCTGGAAGTTGTTGCTATTCCAAGGAGAATGGATTTCAAAGCCTCAACAAGAATTTAGCCTACAACAACATGCTAAGCCAATCATATATATTTCGGCTTCTGTCAAACACTCACATCATCTTTTCTAAATTTTCATCAATTTTTGTTTCATACACTGAATACAACAATAAATTATTTGGTTTAAAATGTAAAAGAGATAAATATTTTTAAAAAGGAGAGAGGCATAGTGCCCAGGACAGCTGTACTCTGCCAATTTCTGGAATATTATGTTATATTCCAGGCACCCTGATTTAGGAAGGACATCCCTTGAGCTGGGATAAACTAAGGTAACCAGAATGGCAGAGGCCTCCAGTTCATGGCATATGAGGATCAATTGAAGAACTGACAGTGTTTACCCAGGAGGAAAAAGACTAATCTCAGGGAAGACATAAGAGTTGTCTTCAGGTGTCCAAAGGGCTGTTGTATGGAGCCAGGGTTAATTAGACTTGTTCTATTTTGTTTTTGAGAGAAGACACTAAGCTATGGATGTAAAATGCAAAGGGACAGATGTAGGCATGGTGTTAGGAAAAACCTTCCAAAGATTACCCCTACTCCAGACTGAAATGAGGCCCCTCCATGGCAAGTGGATCTCCATTCTCTGGAAGTGTTCAGGCAGAGGCTGTTGAGTGTGTTGTGTGGGAAGCATTGGTTCAGTTACAGGTTGAACCAGCTGGACCTGATATTTTATCCCTGAGTCTGTGACCTGCTCATGGTTTGCTGGACCTGCTTCTTCTTCACTTCTTGCTTGGCTCCCAACTGTGTCAGTTTACCCCACTTCCCCTATCCGCCTGCCACCCCAGCAGTCCAGCCTTACTGTTGTCATCCTTCCTCATTCTTCTGCTTTTCCCATGTCCTTCATCTTTCTATTTCCTACTTATTGCCTGTCTTATCTCCTCTCCTTTTTCTCTCCTCTTTCTTTCTCTCCCTTTTCTTCCACTTACTGAATTCTTAATCCAGTCTCAAACTACCTCTGCCCCTCCAGGGCCCTCTAGCAAGTGCTGGTGAGTTGTTTTACATGCTGAAAGGCTTTCAAAGGAAGAGAGATGAAAACAAATCTATCAATGAGATTTATTAAGTGCTCACTATGCACTAGGCACCATGCTAAGTGCTAGCAAAGAGAAGCTGAACTCGGGGTGGCTAGGTGGTGCAGTGACTAGAGCACCTGCCCTGGAGTCAGAAGGACCTGAGTTCAAATCCAGCCTCAGACACTTAACACTTGCCAGCCATGTGACCTTGGACAAGCCACTTAATCCCAATTGCCCTGCCCTCCCCCCTCCAAAAAGAAAAGGAAAGGAAAGCTGAACTCAGCCCTTGCCCTCAGGGAGCTTACATCTAATGATGCTCATACATGGAAACATTCAAGATACAAAGTAAATACAGGGCAACCTTTGAGGGGGATGTGCCCACCTCTGGGGGGGACTAGGGAGCCAGGAAAGGCTTTCTGCAGAAGATGACTTTGATGTAACTCTTAAAAGGGAAACTAGGAATTCTAAGAGATGGAAGTGAGGAAGGAGAACATTTTGATCATGGAGGACAGACAGATAGGAGATGGAACTTTGTACGTAAGGAACACCAATCTGCCATTATGGCTGGATTGTAGAGAGTGCTAATATGTAAGGATACTTCAAACATAGGAAAGATCTTATGAAGAGCCTTCAATGCCAAAAAAGCCTTCATTTAGGTCTCACCTGGAAGTGATAGGGAGCCACTGGAGGTTTATTGAAGAGGTTGGTGGTGTGGTGAAAACTTAGGCTTTAAGAAAATCACTTTGATAGTTGTGGGGGGATATTTGGATTGGCATGGAGAGAGATAGGGGAAAGAGGATGAGACTCTGGATTAGGATGGTGGCTGTGCGAATGGAGATGAGGAAGAGTATGCAAGAAGTACTGTGGAGGTATGAATGAGAACATTTGGCAAATGATTGGATATATGGGATGAGTGAAAGTGACAAGTCAAAGGCATACTTTGACACTGTCAACCTGGCTGCCTGAAAAGGTGGCAGTGCCCTCCATAAACATAGGGACGTTTGGTTTTAGCCGTTCTCAAGCACATTGAGTTTGAAATGTCTCCATTATCTTCTGTTTGAGATATCACATAGGTAGTTCATGATACAGAATGCTGTAATCAAAAGAAATGTGCACCCCAGGTATTTGAGGACAGATGCTGTTAATGGAAAAGAAAATGGACTACTTGTCACACAAGACTAAAGATGTTCTCAGTCTTGTCTGAAGAGTTTCTTCTTCCCAGAGAGAGACAGAGAGAAACGAACATGCAAAACAAAGAGCATAGGGTACTCCTACCTTCAGCTTACATGGCATTCAATGATGGGTCCCCTTCTCTTGCAGCATGGAAGGTGGTGAGCTTTTTAGCAGAATCCAGGAACGAGGTGACCAGGCTTTCACTGAAAGAGGTATGGGACATCTGACAGGTCACCCAACAGAGCCTGGGGAGGGTTCCACTTCCTGATTGTTCTTCAAAGTTCTGACTTTCAGGCCAGAGTGAACCACCTTTCCCCTTTTACTCTAAAACCCAGGTTGGAGGAAAAAGTCAAAACAACATTCAACCAACCTCCCTTCCAGACCTAAATTCTCTTATCCTATTATTTCAGCCCATGCTGAAACCTTTGGTTTCAGACCCCTTTGGTCTGAAAAGATACGAGCTTGGAAGAAGTTCAGATATGTCCCTGGAGGACAAACCCCTAATATGGGGAAAGATTGGATGTTTTTTGCTCATTCCTTTCTTGTGGAAGCATCTTTGGCCTCCCCTAAACTTCCATTTGGGGGTACTTGCTATGAGATGGATACCTCACCAAGAGCCAATCTAAGGACTTATCCCCAGGGTGGATGTCATTTCATTTCTACTTTCCAGTTAATGTCTGTTACTATGGAATCCTCGCATATGTTCCAGGAGGCATCTGAGTCACGCCTGTGAAGGAGCTTGGCCTTTGTGCTCACAGACCTAGATATGGCATCTGGAGCTTAGTTTAATTTGGCCAATTTGAACAGTCTCTCTGTTGGCCTGGGTAGGTTGGGTTTCCCTACCATAGTATTGGGAATTTGGAGGGTAGGGGGAGGCAGGGAATTGAGCTTAACCTTGACCTTTCATAAAGGGAATTAAACCAACACACTTATACCTCCAGAGGCCTCGGAGATCATGAGGGACATTGGTACAGCCATCCAGTACCTGCATGCCATGAACATTGCCCACAGGGACGTCAAGGTGAGAACACTCTTCCTCCAGAATGTTGTCAGGCTCAGATGGTTGGCACAATGTGTCAACTGCCAGAGGAGCCCTAGAGCAGTCTCAGCCCTCTCAAGGTCTAAGGTTAGTGTGGGCATACTCTTAAGACCTACCAGCCACCTGAGAAATTTAGGGTATTATCTACTGACAGAGATAGAAGCACGAGACGATAGATTTTTGTCAATTTGAGAATGGCCCTGGGAAGTATCACAGGACCTCTTGCTCACAAATCTTTTGTGACTCCCTGTAACCCACAGGATTAAATCCAAACTCTTTTGACTAACAGTCAAAATCCTCCACAGTGTGACTCCTGTTCAATTCAATTCAGCAGTCATTTATTAAGCTCTTATTATGTGCAAAGAACTATGCTACATCCTAGGGGAGTTACACAGTGTTTACAAAAACCCTTTTGGAGCTCACAGGTAACTCTGATTCACAACATTACATTGTAAGTACAATAGAATTCCATAGCAACATTGCTCTTGTACCCCACAGGACAGTAATTGGCCTTATCTCATGCTATATATAGCTCAAGGTACTTTTTATTCCAACAAAACTGGTCTACTTACTGCTCCCCATCCATACCATTTGCTTTCCCACCTCTGTGTCTTTGCTTTCCCCATTCTGCCTGCTTGAAGTGCCCTTCCCCTCTACTGCTCTGAATCCTATCTTTCTGTAATGCTCAGCTAAAGTATCATCTCCTCCAGGAAGCCTTCTCTGATTCCACTCATCCTTAGGTAATAGCTCCTTCTCCTGAACTCCTGTCTGAATCCCTCCCCCATGCTCTTCTTAATAGTAGAAGCTCTGTAGTTAAACTTTTATGTACTTGAGAGTCAAATAGTGGGCCTAGAGCGACCTAGGACTGCATGGGAAGAGAACAGATTTTGCAAAGGACTGGCCATTATTGTTACTATTAGTGGTTTAAGGAAAATGGAAAGAAGTGAATATTGATGGATCACATCCAGAAGGGACTTGAGCTCATACTCATGAATTTCCATCTCTTTTCTTTCCATCCTTCCTATGTGATGGGAGGGTCTATGGTGAGGTTTTGGGATCCCCCCCTTTCTCCCTTGAAATGCCCTCCTATTTCTGTTACGTCATTGTTTTTTCCTTTCCTGTCACAGCCAGAAAACCTGCTCTATACCTCCAAAGGACAAGACTCGGTGCTCAAGCTCACAGACTTTGGGTTTGCCAAGGAGACCACTCAGAATGCCCTTCAGACGCCCTGCTACACACCCTATTATGTGGGTGAGTCCCAAGCAGCCAGTCACTCCCCATTCCCTACTGCCAAAGAGAAGAATATTCATAGAATGCTCACAAGATCATTGGTTTTAAAGTTGGAAGAGAACTTGGAGCCCAGGTAGTATAGCCCCCTCAGTTTATAGTTGAGAAGACTCAGGTGAGACCCAGAAAATTCACATCCCTTGTCATAGAGGTGTTATACAGCTTAATCAGAATGTGCACCAAAGTCTTCTGACTCCAAATCCATTACTCTTTTCTGCATCTAGGAATGCTTCTCCTTTTCCCCAAAGTAGCCACATCTAGGGCAGATATGACTCATCATGGGGTGGTCAAATGGTGAAACTCCAAGGTTCTATCTTCAAGAAGAGTTTTAGAAAAGTTTTCCCATACTTAGACTCCTGTGATTGAAAAGATTTCAGTGAATTGATGTTATCATTCATTTAGGTTGTCCCTCTATCATGGCGGATCTAAAACCATCCACAGCTTTTCATCCTAAGCAACCTTTGACCATGTCTTCCCATAACCCTCTTCTGGGGGCCTTCATGTCAATACCAGTGGAGCATAAAAACTGTCTTATCTGCTCCTCCCACACCATTTCTACATGACTAGTCTGCCTTTTCCCCCAGTCATACATTTCTTGGGTGAGATCTTTTATACTACTTCTGGTGGACAAGTCTTTATTGACAATACACTGCAGCCTGTCTGACTTGTCACTTCTTTTTGGCCCTTTGGATAACCTGCAGCTAATTCTTTGGAGACTGTGGGATTCCATGATTTTAAGTCATGGAGCATTGTCTAAAGAATAGTGATAAAAATATGGACCTTTGTTTGAGAGAGAAGC
The DNA here is from genome assembly GCA_028627135.1 of Pseudochirops cupreus. Taxonomy (NCBI): domain Eukaryota; kingdom Metazoa; phylum Chordata; class Mammalia; order Diprotodontia; family Pseudocheiridae; genus Pseudochirops; species Pseudochirops cupreus. The sequence goes on from CM053583.1 coordinate 354,485,272, forward strand.
TTAGGGTCTGTAGCTTCCCCAATTTAACAGTCCTTTTTATCTGACTGAGATTTAAATTCTGTTGAACCAGCTCTAAAAGCTGTCCATCCAAGCTGCATGGCCTAAGTAGAATAGCTGGCTTCATCCATATGTCCCCAGCCCAGTTACCTCTCTGTATACTTGCTCTAAGGCATTTCTCTCTCTGTCTTTCTTTTTTTTTGGTGATCTTTTTACTTCATACATTATATTGGGGACTGTGGTGCTAGAGATGACCCAAGTATCCCATGAAATGATATTTCTTGCTTTGTAACTTTTGCACATGTGGCAAAACCAACTCCACCCACCTCTTTATCTTCCTCTCCAAGCAGAAGCCATCCTTTCATTTTTCAGCAATTTGCTTTTTTATCTCCTGGTTATTTTAAGAGTGAGAATGTCAAGGTTGATACAATCTCCTTCAGTTTGTTCATTGGACAGATCTCACATTTAGCATGCCAGCTGTTGAATTAGTGTTTTTAGGCAGTCCAAAGCTATAGCATTCTTAGCACCCTCTGCCCCCTCTCCCTTTTTTTGCCACCATTACTTTCAGAGTGGCAAAGGGCCATGCCAGCCTAAAAGCTATTGGAAACTTTCTTGGGTTCATGGGATTGCTATAGCCAAAGAATTCATTACTAAATGGCCAGCTTTCTGGTGTTGAGCTTCTCCTCACTTAGCAGGGCTGGTCCTCAGAAAACAGACACAGTCTGTCGCTAGGGCTGTAATTGGAAAACAAATAAGAAAAATCCTGGCTCTGAAACGTGGTAAAAAGAATCCCGTCAGCCAAAAGGGTTAACACCAAACTTGGGTTGTGTTTTCCATACTTTTAAATTTTTGTCTGAAATTTATATTCTGGAAAAACACAAAGTATTCTACCTAAAATAAGACCTGGGCAGGAAATTCATTTTGATCATGAGAAGGGGGAGGTGAAAGAATGACAGAAAGGGGAAGGACACTTGCTTAAAGTTACTCAGCTATTTAGCAGTAGAATCCCGACTGGGACCCAGTTCTCCAGATTTCTTCTTCAGTATTCTTTTCGCTGTAAGAGCAGACTCATTTTTTCTTGTCTTCTAACCTACTGGACGGTTTTTTGTGGGCTGTAGGGTGACTTAGTCCATAGTCATCCTGCAGAGAAAAGTCTGAGCAGGAAACCAGCCCTGCTTCTGTGTTTGTATTGAAAGCTTGGACAACTGAAGTCTTTGTGATGCTGAGGCCTTAATAGTTCTTTTTTCTTGAGCCAGGGTTTCAGTGGGGTGGGGGGAAGGGAAGCACAAAGTCTCAGGGGTCTCAGCAACTCTGACTTTCTGAGCAGCAGGCTTTTCCCATTCCCTCAACACCCATTCATTCCTTGCCCATCCATTGGTATTTGGGAAGATCATAACTCAGTGTTCCCAGAGCATTTCTGTTTGTGCTCATGTGTCTTAAGAAAAGGCGCCTCCTTTTCCATATATTCACTTTCCCTAGCGTTGACTTGGCTTGTTGAAGGCAATAATCTGTAATGTTTAGGCGAAAGAGCGTAAGATATAAGTCAGGCATTTTGTTATTGTTCAGTTGTGTCCTGTTTGTGACCTGAATTGGGGTTTTCTTGGCAAAGATACTGGAGTGGGTTGCCGTTTCCTTCTCCAGCTCATTTTCCAGATGAGGAAACTGAGGCAAAGAGGGTTAGGTGTCTTGTCCAAGGTCACATAGCTAGTAAGTGTCTGAGGCTGGATTTGAACTCAGGAAGATGAGTCTTTCTGACTCCAGGCGTAGCCCTGCACCACCTAGTTCAAATCTCTACTCTGATGCATATTTGCTCTGTGACTCTGAATAAGTCTCTTACCCTTTTCTGAATCTGTTTCCTTAACGATTAAATGGATATAACAATCTCAAACATCTCAACATTATTGTGAAGTTCACTTTGGGTACTCGCTATGAAAACCTCATGTAAACTCATATGTTATATGAATATGGGGGGCGGTGCTGAGGCAATGGATGTTAGCTATAAGTGGTCAGTCACACACAGGCTACTTGATAAAGGGATGGATATATTTGCTTGGAGAAACTCTGATAGAAAGGAAAGACAAGCGAGTCTTCCTGGAATTAAACCTTCTTCAAAGAGGACCCACTTTACTAAACAGTTTGAGATGAGGGGCCACGGCTGTGTGTTACAGATTTCTTCTCCTTGCAAAAGAATTCTCTAAAGGAACTTCAGGCTTTGACTTTTAAGGAGTGTGTTCCTCCAGTACGTCTCCTCTAGGTCCATCTCAGGCTCATAGAGCATTCCCAGCAAACAGACATGTTTGCTTCATTGAGAGGCAAAGTGCAGAGAGGAAGAGATTTGAGTCAGAAAGCCTAATTTTGAATACAGCCTTTTTCTCTTAAAGCTGGGTGGATTTAGGCATATCCCCTCATTCCTCCAGGCCTGTTTATTTTTCCCCCATAGGCCAACCTATGATTTCATCCGTGGAGGGAGCTCATGGCATGTGAACCTTTCACAGATGCAGACTGACAACTCACTTATAAGTTATGGTCCCAGAGAGTTGCCTGACCATACAGGAGCAGCTGGAGGATTTGAACCCCAGCCTTCAAGATTCCAAGGCTATCCCTCACTTTGCCATATCACCTTTGTATTAAGTAGAGACTTGCTTGTCTATTAAATAGGGATAATCACATTTGTACTACTTACTGGACAGGGGTAAAAAAAAAAGTACTTTTAAGCCTTAAAAGTGCCCTAGAAATGGGAGTTATTTATTTTATCTTGTTCTCAAAAGTTCACATTAGTGACACAGCCAGGACTCATGTTCTCTGACTTGGAATCTAAATTTACTAAATTAGATTTATATGTACCTTTTTGGGAGACTGGGTCTGTAAAATCAGGGTCACTTGTACTTAATTCCCTCTGCCCTTCCCTGCCCCACTCCTTCTGGAACCTGTGGACATGTTGGTCAGCTCCTTCCTGCCAAGTTAGGACTCCCCACTCCCCCCCTTCCTCCAAGCCACCTCTGTCTTCTCCCTTCCCCCTCAGCTGCTTGGCACATCAGCTGGAATCCCTCTTACACCGGAGAAAAGGTTGCTTCTTGTCAGCCAGCCCCAACAGACGGTTCTTGGCAGTATCTTCTAACTGAGCCACTTATCTGAGCAGAGGAGACTGGCTCTATATTTAAACCTATTTTCCCCCTTCCCTATTTTTGCATAAATTTGGCGATAGTGAGAGACGCTGCATGGGCCTAAGTCAAAAACAGGTTTCCCAGTTGGGCCAGGTTTAGTGTCTTTTTCAATTCCTCTGGATGCTTTCATTCATTAATTCAGCAAATATTTATTAAGCACTCATTATGCACAATGCACTGAACCCCTGTTGGGAAGCAGGGGAAAATTAAATTAGACCCATTCCTTGTCTTCAACAAACTTACAGTCTGATGGGGAAGGTGAGAGATGAGCCAAAAAAATAGAATCCCCATTAGAACAGAAGCATGACCCTGATATTGGTCTGACATTATGTAGCATTCGATAGTGTGCGCACCAGGTTATGTGTATCACTCCCTTTGGATCTTATAGCAGCTCTGTAAGGTGGAAAGAACAGATAATTCTAATGCCATTTCATAGGTGAGGAAATTGAGACTCGGAAAGAAGAGTGACTTGCCTGAAGCTATGCAGCTAATAAGAGGGCCCAGTTTTCTGATGAGGTAACACAATGGATAGAGTGTTGGACGTGGAGTCAGGAAGACCTGAATTCGAATTCTACCCCAGACACTTAGTAGCTGCATGACCCTTACTTAGTCATTTATCCTCTGCCTACCTCAGTTCTCTCATCTGGAAAATGGACATAAATAATAGCACCGACCTCGCCAGGTTGTTGTTAGAATCACATGAGATAACAAATAGAAAGCTTTTTGCTTTTTAACATGCCATAGGAATGCTGGCTGTCATTTTGATTCCAAATCCAGTTTTCTTTTCACTAAACCACAACTGCTTCTAAATACAGAAGAAAAATGCAGTTTTAATAGGCATATGATATATTATATGATCAGATGAGGGAAGTACCTCCCTGGGATTCTTCTGACCTTAGGACCCAGGGAGGTCAGACCCAGATGCACTGTCAGGCCAAGGGTCTGGCTGCTGGCTGTAATAGGGCTTTGTCTCCTTAAGGACAGCCTTTCCTACTGCGTGAGTGATGTCTGGCCAGGGTGGGGTGGAGGATCACGGGACATCCTGTCTGTTCTGTTTCTTTCTAGCCCCTGAAGTGCTGGGTCCCGAGAAGTATGACAAGTCATGTGACATGTGGTCACTTGGGGTGATCATGTACATCCTGTGAGTATGGGAGCCAGCCCTTCCCACATCCAAGAGCTTTCCTTCCCCTTCTCTTTCTCTCTGCAGTTTTCTTGCCTCTCCTTTCTTCTTCCTTCTTCTCCCCAACACTTCCCTCCTTCCTCCTTTTCCTTTGCTTCTTCTTCCTCCTTACTCGTACCCTTCTTCTCCCTCCCCTCTTCTCTTCTCTTTTCCCTCCTCCTCTTTTCTCTCCCTTCAACTCCCTCCCCTCTCTCCTCTTCTTTGCCTTTCTTTCCTCTTTTTCCCCTCTCCCTCCTTCCTTTACTATTTCCCTCTCCCTTCTTTTTTCTCTTTCTAACTCTATGGGGCTTTGAACTAGGTAATGGTTTGCTGCATCCTAAGGCATCATGGACCTGGAGTCAGAAAGATCTAGGTTCTAATTCTGTCTTTATTCCTAACGAGCAGGGTGATCTTGTTGTCTTTTCCTTTTGGGCCTCATTTCTGTTTGTAAAATGAGAGGGTAAGACTAGATGGTAGTTGAGGGCCATTCCTCTTATGCTGGAAAGCTCTCCTCAGTTTCCCAGTGCCTTGATACTATATATAGCCTCCCCAAATTGTTGATTCTCATTTATGCGTCCCTGCTCTAAGAAATGGACTGGGTTATGAGCTCATGTCCTGGTATTCTTTTCACCATCTCCAATGAGTACTATCCTGGGAGTCACAGAACTTGGGTTCCAATCCCATTTTGGCTATTTAATACTGCCTATGTGACCCAATAATGCTAGTCGCTTTACCTCTCTGGGCTCATTTTCCTTGAGGGGGCTTGGATTAAATTATCTCTTAGCCCAACATCCTATAAACTCTTGTAAGAGTTGTGAAGCTCTTAGCTCCTCCATGACAGAAGTCGAAGAATGCAGAGCTGGAAGGGATCTTGGAGGGCACCCAACCCAACCTGTCCCTCTACAGCCCTGCTACAGCATTCCCAGAGAATGAACCTCCAGCCTCTGCTTGCAGACCTCCAGTGCTGTGGAGTCTTCTGCCTCCACTTTCAGACATCTCTGACTGATTGGATATTTTTCTTAGATATAAAGTCTGCTGCTTTGCAACTCCCTCTCAGATATTCCTAGTTCAGCCCTTTGGGGTCAAAGAAAACAATCCCCAAATGTTTTATATATTGCTATGAAGGAGTCCTATTTCAGGCCCCATCCAGCTAACCCATTCCTGAAACTGCTTAAATACTCTTTCTTGGGTGGCCAGTCATGGAAGGGGCTACAGATCAACAATTTGAGTATTACAAACCAATATTCCAATCCCACCAAATATAAAGCTTAACAATTTCTGACCCTTTTCCCATAGTCTTTGCGGCTTCCCTCCATTCTACTCCAACACCGGCCAGGCCATTTCCCCTGGAATGAAGAGAAGGATTCGAATGGGACAGTATGGATTTCCCAACCCTGAGTGGTCTGATGTCTCAGAAGAAGGTATGCCACTCTGCTGTACTTCACCTTTCTATAAAATATATCCCCCTCTCTTCTTGGTGCTTCCTACCAATTATTATAGTTAGAATAATCATAGTCATAATAGCTAACATGTATGTAGCACTTACTTTGTGCTGGGTACTGTGCTAAATTATTATCTCTTTTGATGCTCACAACAACCCTGCAAGATAGGTGCTACTTTACAGATGAAGAAACTGAGACATAAAGGTTAAGTGACTTGCCCAGGGTCACACAGTAAGTACCTGAGGCCGGATTTGAGCTCAGGTTTTCCTGACTCCAGGCTTGGCATTCAATCCATTGTACTCCCTTGATGCCATAATGATTACTGCGTCCTTGGAACTGTAAGATCATTCACCGAGGATTTGTTAAGAGTCTCTTTTGTGCAGTGCACTGATAAGATAATAATGAAAAGTCCCTGTCTTAAAGGAGTTTACATTCTACTGGGAGGTGTGATGAGGACTGGAACTAGGGAGGTGGGCCATGTAAGTGGAGAGAAGGGGGCGAGTGCCAGAGATGCCACCGATCAGCTGTGGTGTCGGGAAGGAGGGAGAGAGAAAATGGAAGGGGAGTCAGAAGGGAGGAGAGCCGAAGTCCCAGACCTGAGTGCCTGGAAGGATGGCTGGGATCCCAGAGTGGGTTTACTGGGAAGACAGAGAGGCAGCAGGCCATGGTGCCATTCAGATACTAACTGTGACCAGAGACAAAGCCCCTAACCTCAGTTTTCTTGTATGTAAACAGGAGAGTAGGTTTGGCCATCTTGTAGAGGATTTGTGAGCAGATCTCTCTACAAACCTCAAAGCATCAAACAGGTGTGAATGATATTGTCACCATCCAATTCAGTCCCTGCATTTTTCAGAGGAGAAAGCCAAAGCACAGAGACAGAAAGGGATTTATCTGAGGTAACACAGCAAGTTAGTGACAAAGCCAGGATACAGATCCTAAGAATCCTAGCTCCTTAGGGGACTGGGCTTCTCTGGTTTCCTTTTTCTGATTTAATAAGCTTTCATAACTCATCCTCACACTACATCAGTTATCTAGGAGTAAGTTGATGACTTTTTTTTTTCAAAAATAAGTTTTTCTCCTCTGAGACTTTTGGGTTGGGGGCAGAGGGGATGTTTAATGCCCTGGAGAAAAAGACGTTTTTTAAACAGGCAGCTATCTTATTCAGTCCCAAAGAACATAAGGAATGGTCTAATTTAATGGGAGTGCTCTTCTGAAATAGCCCACAGGCCACCCTCTTTTCTACTGAAGCCAAATGAAAAGCTGGGCCCAAAGGCTCAGCCTCTTCCTTCTCCCAAATCCCAGGCTGGTCACTGGAACAGCAGCTGTAATATTCTGAACGTTGGAGGGGAGGGGATGGTCTGGTGGGCTTTCCCCAGGCACCATGGGAACCAGTAATTTCCACTTAAAACCAGAATAACCACCAAGGATGCCAATTCAAAATAGAAGCAGCAGGGTGGCGTGGAAATGCCATTAGGCCAGCAGAGCAACTGTTTCTCAATTCCAGCTCATTGGATCACTGGGCATGTAGCTTCCTCTCTCTCTCTGGGCCTCAGTTTCCTCATGTGGTAAATGCAGTCCTAGATTATAGAACATTAGAGCTGTGAGGGGGTCATAGAAACAATTTAGTTCAGCCTTTTCTTTTTACAAAGACAGACAATTGACTAAGCTCACAGATGTGGCTATTTCATGGCAGAACTGGGATTTGAACTTCAACTTCATTTATTAAGTACCTGCTGTTTACAAGACCCTGGGAAAACAAAGATAAAACCGTTAAGGGGTTTACATTCTATTAGGGGATACAATATGAAAGCAAGTAAATTAATACAAAGTGATTTGAGGAGAGAGAAAGCATTAACAATCGGTCAGTCTTGTGGTCTTTCCACTATAACACTTGCCTCTGTCCTACCTGGCAGCTCCGCTGGCACAGTGGATAGAGAGTTAGACCTGGAGTCAAGAAGATCAATCAGATGCAGCCTCAGACACTTACTGCTGTGTGACCCAGGGCAAGTCATTTAACCCTGTTTGCCTCAGTTTCCTCATATGTAAAATGAACTGGAGAAGGAAATGACAAACCACCCCAGTATCTTTGCCAAGAAAAACCAAATGGGGTCTTTAAGAGTCAGATACAGCTGAAGTGACTGAACAACATCTGTCCTACCTAACCCTACAAGGGTGTTGTGATGCTCAAAAGAGGCAATGGATGGGAAAGCACTTTGTTTGGAGAGTCTAAAGCACTATAGAAATGCAGGGTATTGTTTCTCCCTTGTTTGCTGAGAATAGAACTGGCGCAGGCTTAATCCTGTGCATGGTTCAGTGGGGCAGCAGGGCCCCTTAGATAATACAGCAGGCTGGGGGGGGGGGGTGGAGATCTCAATACATGTCAGCTTTCTAGACTGACTGACTTTATGAAATTTATTTTCTGGGAGAATCACTCAACATAAGGCTAAACCAAAACTGAGCCATAAGGGCGTTTATTTGCCATATAAGAAAGCATGCATTAGTAAATAGCCCCAGCACCCCATATAAGAGTCATCAAAGGCTGAAACAATGGCACTTGCTATTGGTATGGTGTGAAAAAACCCTGGGTTCTAGGTCTAGCTCAGCCACTGACTCGCCATCTTCCCAGCTCTGATCTAACTGTCCTCCATTAAATGAAGAAGCTGGGATAAATGGTGTCTAAGGTCCTTCCCAGCTCTGGACATTCTTGAATAGACTTTAGCATCCTGTACTTGGAGCCCAAACCTTTTGTCTGATCTCTCTTCCCTTCCACAGAGGCAGGGCATTGGAGTTACTTGGGGAAACCCTGGCCACCGCTATCCTTAGTCTAACACTGGGTTCCCCCGGGGAGAGGGGTTAAGGGGGAGAGAAAGGCTGCCACTTAAGTCTGCCCAGCTGGCCTCATGATCCTTACTTAGCAGATCCAATCTCTCCCGATCCAGTCTCCTTCCACATTCTGTGGGGGAGGGGGGGGCAGGGAGGGGTGTCTTTCTTGTGGGAAAGGCCTGTCCATATCAGCTGCATAGATGGCAGTTCTCAAATTACCTTTACTTTCAAGCTTTCGAGAGAAGTAGGGGTCACCATATGAAGGTGATCCAGAGCAGGGGGTCATAAGAAGATCATAGATTTTTCCTCTGAGACTGTATTATAGGATTATTGGCTAAAAGAGGATTGGCTTTTTTGATCCAATAGAATCTGAAAGTATTCAGTGATGATAGATTCTTCCCACTAGGCTGGGAAGAGAAGGCTAGACAGGCTAGAAGTTAAAGATTTTCTGCCAATAATTCATACATGAAAGTTGATTGTATTTGGCCTGATCACCAGTGTTATGGGTTATATCTGTTTTCCTCTAGCTGTCCAGCAAGGAGGGCTTTGGAGGAGTAAAAGGAGAGCTTGGTTTGCACGATGTTGAAATGTCGATGAACAGGCCCTCTTTCCTTTCCTTCCTTTTATTCTTTTCTCACTATTTTCTTCTTTCTGTGTGTTCTTTTTTCTCCCTGACTTCTTTCATTCTCTCTTCTCTATTCTTTGTTCTCCTTTTCACATTCACTCTCTTCCTTTGAATTCTTCTTCTTCTCCTCTTCTTCCTCCTCCTCCTGTCTCTCTCTTTCCTCTTTTTACTTTCTCAGTTATCACCTTTTTCTCTCTTATCTTCTCTCCCAGCCAAGCAACTGATCCGACTCTTGCTAAAGACAGAACCTACAGAAAGAATGACCATTGCTCAGTTCATGAACCATCCTTGGATTAATGTGAGTTTATTCTCCTTTCAGCAAGGAAGTGACTCAAAATACCCTTGAGTACTCACATCCCTAGGCTGAGAGATCCATATTCACTTCATTGCAAAAAAGAGAAATGCTAAAGATAGCAATTAACACTCTTCTTATGTTCTGGGGCTGGGAGTACAGGCCCCACACTTTGTGCTCTCATCCTTGGCCAAAGTGGGGAAAATGTGGGACTTGTTCTCAGTAAGAGGGAGAAATGAGTGCAATCATGCTCAGTCTTTTGGGTATTGTTAATAAGCCCTAAGCATCCCAGAGTATTGAGTCACATGTGGGAGGGAGGAGTTAATGGGGGGAGTTAAGAGATTTAGCAACCCCCAGAGCCAAGAAGAGGTTCCTGGTATTTTCTTCCACTGGGGCAAACACCAGAGGACCCAAGCTGAGAAATAGAAAGTGTAGGCCTGACCTTCCCTGGCCCATGCTTAGAAGAAGGAGTGGGAATAATAAACATATGGGGCTGGAGGGTTGGGGGTGGGAGAGGATTATAGCAGAAATTCCATCCCAAGAACCTAGAAAGCCTGAGTTTCAGCTTACCAACAGCAGGCTATGGGACCTTGGACAAATCACTTCCAGGCCTCCATTGACCTACCAATAAAATGAAGGGGGTGAACAGATTCCTTCAGAGTTCCCTTCCAGCTTAGACAATCCATGTGTTCTGGTTTTTCCAGCAATCAATGGTGGTACCACAGACCCCTCTTCATACTGCTCGAGTCTTGCAGGAAGACAAAGACCACTGGGATGAAGTCAAGGTCTGTCTTGCTGTCTTTCTATCTCTCTCCTATATCCCCCAGGGAAACGGGGCTTTTAGGGGGAAAGGCCGGGCCTCCCATATTCTAAGCTAACAAAAGGACCTTGGTCTGTGGGCTTGTCCCAGACACTTGGGGAGTGGGGTGGGCAGTTGACTTTTCTTTGGTAGGAGACCCAGACTCCCAGCTCTAGCTAAGTGTCTGCTGAAGGCCTTGAGACAGACCTGGATGGAGACTGTTGTGGTAGCATAGACTGAGAAGAGAAGCATCATTAAGATCCAGCCCAGGAGAGTCGATCAATAAGCATTTATTAAGAGTTTACAGTGAGTCAGGCCCTAAAGTTAAATCCTAAACATACAGAAACAAAAAGGAGATACTTCCTGTCTCCAAGGCATCAGCAGAGAACAAGGGATGTCATTCCTGAAACCATAAAACATTGGCAAACCATTGGCCAGAGATCAGCCATGTCATGCAACATCCAGGTGAAGGGCCTGGGACTCTTTAACCAAGAGAAGAAGTGATTTCAGAGGAACACAATAGTTATTTTCAAATATTCATCCCCTAGGTACAGATTAGGCCCCTTTCTAGCTAGGTTCATGTGAATGCACAGTTCAAGGCCTTGGGTTAACAGGTCCTTGCTGCCTGCCTCCTGACAGAGAGGCAGTGGGTTCTGGAAGCAGATTGAGACTTTTTTAGGGTCAGGGCCAATTTAGGATTGTGTTTTGCTTGACTATGTATATTTCTTTAAAAATATTTGCTTTTCTCTTTCAGTGAGAGAGAAAAAGATGGATTTTCGTTAATTTTTAAAAAATTTCTTAGTAATTTTTTAAAATATGGTATCAAATGCACCCATTTTCCCCTGTTGATCTCTATCTCCTGACTGCAGGAAGAGATGACCAGTGCCCTGGCCACCATGCGGGTAGATTATGACCAGGTGAAAATCAAAGACTTGAAAACTTCTAACAACCGGCTCCTTAACAAACGTCGAAAGAAGCAGGCTGGTGGTTCCACATCCTCTACAGGCTGCAACAACCAATAAGAAGAAAGAGAGACCTGTGGACTGAGGGGCCAGTGGACAGTGAGCAGTGCCTGGCAGCCCAGCTCCCAGCTTCATCCCCCCCCTCACTTGGGGCATGACTCAGGCCCCTTGAACAGTGCTGGGGAGCCTGGCCTGGCAGGAGCAGAGCAAGGACAGATTCGGGTTTCTGCCAAGACACAGGACTATTAGGATTTAGGACATTTGGCCTTTTACATGAAAAGGGGTTGTTTTGTTTTAACAAAGTGTGACATTGGACTTAAAAATGATGGCGATGATAATGGTATTTGGGACTCCACAGCTTTAGCCATACACCAAGGCAAGAGAAAGAGGGTTTGCCAAAGTTTTTAGTTCATCTTATCTGTGCATAGCAGGAATTAGTTATTGTGGGGGGGGTGGTTCTCCAGGCTCTTTGGAAAGGGCTGAATATTTTCACATTAGTGCCTCCATTACTCCTCAGGTATCCCCTCAAGGAGAGAGGTAACTACCTGTCTAGTTTGAAATACTTTTGCAAAAGCAAAATGCCCTGAGGAGCTAGAGCTAATCAAGATGTGGCTTTATTTTTCCTTTTTTCTCTCTCTCACTTTACTTTTCTCTATTTTCCTAACCACACTGACTTTTCAGGACTGTTCCCCTATGGATTCTCCACTTTGGAGAGTTGACATCTTCCACAGTGACTGAGGGCAACACACATATGGCCTCCAAGACCCCTGAATTCTGAATGGGTGGTCACTTTCATATCCCTCTCTGTTTTTTCTTTCTCTGTCCTGTCTTCCCCCTTTTTCTATTTTCTCTTTCTCTCTTAAAAACTTTGCAGAATTTTCCTTCGGGCCATACTTATTTTCTTCAAATTTTGTGCTTGGTGGGTAGTGAAGGTAGTTGGTGGGTGTTGTGTGGGGAAGGAAGGCTGCTTGCTTTTCCTCTGTTGTGTCTCTGAGGCCTAGCCAGTCTAACCTGTCCCAAAGGACACTTTTAGCTAGAAGAGACTCCAAGAGAGGAGGCTGCCATTGTAACCCTCTTGCCTTACCCTAGTCTCAGATGATCCCAAAAGATTCTTCACTCATCTTGAGTTGTGGGTTTACCATGGCTAAACTACACCTGTGTTCTGGGGCTTTCCTGGTCTTTGTCTCTCTATCTGAAAGGTGAGGCTGGGATGAGGGGATTCTTAGGTGAGTTTGGAGATAGGCCTGGGGGTGAAGGATGCTTTAATTCATTCCAACTTTGCCAAATGTCACTGTGACAAAATACCAGCTAAATTCCTTTGTCTTAACCAAACCCAGGGAGGAAACTACCTGTTTTCTATGCATACGTATGTAAATTTGGTTTTTATCCTCTCCTTACTCAGGCCCTTGTTTGAACTGGAAGATATGATCTTCTTGTGCACTGATGGGTGTTTGTGTGTTTGTGTCTGTGTGTGTCTGTGTGTGTGTGTGTGTGTGTGTGTGTGTAGGGGAGAGTGTGAGTTGGGCCATCCTGTCCTGTTTTAATCGGGTGGTGCCTTTTCTGAATTAAAAATTTGGCTTCAGGCCAAAGGGCTTGTTAATTAACTTTTCAGAAGAGTTTGAAGGGGTCAGCCTGGACTTCCAGGGGACATGGGTATGGTTTGGCTCTCTGGGCCAGAGGACCTCTGAGCAGGGACACAGGAAGTCCACCCTGGACTTGCTGCAAGAAAGCTTTAGGTGGATGGGTGTGACCTGGAGTCCTTTTCCTGACCTGGGCCCCCTCAGGTTAGAAAACACCTACCAGCTCCTTGTCAAAAAGCCATTGGGAGTTTTGCCTACTGATTTCTATTAAATTGTGTTTTAGCATTTTCCACCTTGACTCCTGTGTATTCCTTTGACCTTTCAGCCAGGAGCTTTGCTGCTATCCATTTCCCAGGGTGGGCAGTAGCATGCTGGGGAAATGGGGCTGGGGACAGCTGTCCTTTCCACACTGTAACTGTTCCCACTCATTATCCCATCACAGGCATTTTGGGGAGTTACCGCCTCATTGCAAAAGCCAGGTGTTCCTGCTGCACATAGCAGAAGCAGGAGCAGCCCTAGCAGCAGCCTGGCATACCAAGGTCAGTGAAATTAAGAAGTGTGTATGTATCTCACACCCACACCTCCCCCCACCCCCAGGATATATAAATATCTCCCCCCTCCCCCTGCTGACTGCAGTACTGCTGACTCTTCAGGGGCTTCCTGCTGTAGCTCAGAGCTATTTTCAGCAGCTGCCAGATTGCATTTGGCAGTAGGGATATTAGAGAGGCAGGGACAGGTTGGAAAATATATATATATACACATACACACACATGTGCACGGGCGAGCATGCACATTTTATTTTAAAAACCATGGAAGAGGCCAGACAACCAGCTAACAATTTGAAATCAGTGCCTGAAGTCGTCTCCAGCTGCCTCCAGCCCTCATGGGAAAGATCTTCCAAGGAGAGGCTGGATACACATTCCCAAGAAGAGAAGACAGCTCTTTCTCGGATAGTTGAAAGCAGGTCTGTCTGGAGGCTTGACGATGGCTTCAGGTTAGATCAAGGTTATACCTAAGGAGCAAACGTTTACCTAGATCCACATGGTGATGCTATCCAAGGTGCTGTACCAGGATTCAGGAGTTACCTGGGTTTAAGGCATTGCTCTGACATTTCCTAGCTTTGTAATTATCCTGACCTCCTCTCTCACTTGTTTCATTGTCTTATCTGTAAAATCAGGACAGTAATCCTTGAACCAATCACACTGTTATGAGGAAAGGGCTTTGTTAGAGTCTTAAAGTGTTACAGAAATGGGAGGTTATTCAGCTTGCAGACCACTCAGTTCAACTTTTATTAAGTTGGTATGATGTGCACCAAAGATAAAGAGACAAGCCAAGAAAGAGTTCTTCTTCCCCCAAGGAGCTTACTTTCTACTGAGGCGATACAACATAATGCCCAGATAAAGATTCTAAAGGTGGAAGTGAAGATGTGTATTCAAGTATGGAGGATATAGCCTTGGACCTCATGAAGCTCATGGTCTGGGACATTAAGCTGTTTCTTTGCTTTCTTGGTAATAGTCCTATGAAATATAGGTAGTGTTACCCCTATTTTACAGATGAGGAAGCTAAGGCTGAGGAAAGAAGGTAATGTACTCCAGCCCAAAGCAAGTAAGTATTGGTGCCAGAATTCAAACCCAACTTTCCCACACTCTCTGATCTCTTTACATCACTATACCGTGGTGTTACACAAATTTCTACCACTACCACCACCACCATCACTACTCCCCCATCCTCCAGAATATCCCCTCTCCCAAACTCTCAATAATGACTGTGTCCTATACTGTTCTCATGTATCACAACAGCTTCTTTCCGGGAATAGCAGGGAATGCTGGTAGTCCATTCTCTCAGTTTGTATGTGTGTCCATCCTGGTGAATATGGGCTTCAACTGTGACACTTCCTATCTGTCCTTTAGTAGCAGCCCTTCTCAATCTCAAGTTGTGCCTGGGGTCCAGTTCGTCACCAACCTTTCCCAAACTCGTTCAGAGCAAACCCTGCCTTCCCTTCATTCAGATCTCATTCCTTAGGAGATTCTTCTTCTAACCTTGGTCCCAAACAAATTAGCAAGTCTTGAGCCTGATTTTCGAGCCCCAGACACTGTAGGCCAGAGCCTAAGAGGCAAAACTGCTCCTAGTTCTGGACCCTCTATATAAACAACATGGGTCCCACACAAACTTCCCACTGGGGTCAACTCCCTTTAACCCTCCAAATCCCAGTCATCCTTGGCAACTCACTCATATGGGCTTGGGAATCTGAGAACCTGAGTTCAAATCCTGACTGCTCACTCATTATTTCTATGACCTCAAGTAAGCCACTTAACTTTTCTGGTCTGTTTCCTCACCCATAAAAAGATCGAATGAGATGATTTTTTTGTCCTTTTTAAATTTATTTGTAACATTCTTTTTAATAACATTTTGCTTTCCAAATTCTCTCCCCCCCAATCCATTGAGAAGGCAAGCAATGTGCTATTCAATTATACATGTGAAGTCATATAAAACATTTCCATATTAGCCATGTTATTTAGAACAAGAAAAATGAGCAAAGTGAAACAGAGTATGCTTCGATCTGTACTCAGTTCATGAGATTGATGAGATGAATTCAAAGGTCTCATTCAGCTCTAAAACTATGAAATTGAGTGGCGCCTATCAGAAATTAATACAGATTGGGGAAGCCCCTATATGCTATATGACATTGAAATTTGCATAATTCAGAAAAAGAGGCAGATGAACAGGTTGTGTGCTGTGGTTAAATGGTCCCCAAACATGCCCCCTATTCTTGGGAAATAAAGAGAAGCTAACTAATGGCAGAAGCCCATACGTGTGTATGTCATGCCAATCAATTGGCTTAATTGATTAACTTAATTAATAACACTTAAAACTGGCATCAAAAGGCCTGTGATTGGTTCCTGCCTCTGTCACTTGCTAGCCATACACCAGTTCCCCTCTGAGTCTCACTTCTCTCATCTGAAATGAGGAGGTTAGTTTAGATGATCTCTCCAGCTGTTCGGAGATATTAACTCAAGACAGGGAGGAAGTGTTTCTTGTGAGTATGGCACCACCTGCTGGCCATGTATCTTCAAGTGACCATTATTCCTACTTTGAAATTCTGCTTTTCTCCCAGTTCCAAATTTCAAGATTCTTCTGAGCTTCTGACAGCTGAGGATCATTTCCCACTTTTTATTCCTTCTTGAGAGAGACTTAGGGGAGCGCTAGCCAAGGAAGGGATCTTCGGTCTGGGCAGTCTCAGGGATGAAAAGTGGTGGTCTTCACCAACCTGCTGCTATCCTGTTAGAATTGTCATCTGCAGTTGTCACTTTTTCCTGTGGGTAAGGATAGGAAGAGGGTTAACTCCCTTTTGGGAGGCTGCCCCAAACCAACAGAGCTCTGGGGCTAATCAGTGCATTTTCAGCTCTTTCCTTGACCCCACTCAAATGGCTCAGGCTGTTTGTTAATACCTTGCCCTCTCCTCCCGGGTGATAAAACATCAACAGTCACTCCTAGCAGGATCAGGGTGAAGAAATGCCTTTAGCATCTTCCCTACCTCGGAGTTCAGGCTGTATGCTTCTGCTCATAGCCCAGTTTCCAGTAAGCCTTTCCAGGACTGGTAATAAATAACTAGCACGTGCTTTCCCTTTGTCCTTTCTACTCTCCTAACATCCCCAACAGCTAGCTTCAGAGCCCTGTGAGCAGTCCTGAAGCTTTGGTAAAGCCTTGAGGAGGTATTTTGTAACAGTGGAGCATAGCCAACAGCCTTTTACTCAATGCCTGCCATAAAACAACTCCTATCTCTACTTAGTGTTACAGTAGAATGTCCACCACTAAAAATCAAATTCCTCCAGGAAAGGGCAGTAGACTTCAAATCAGAAAAGCTGGGCTTGAGTCCCTGCCTTAAGCTAGCTACATGACCTTAGGCAAGTCATTTTTATCTGTGGGACTCAGTTTCCTAATTTGTAAGATGAGGCATTTGCCAAGATGGTCCTTGATAGAAACATCTCGTGCACACCAAAATATTCAGAGTAGCATCTTGTGGTAACAAGAAACTGGGAGCAAAATGGGTGTCTGATAACTGGGGATTGATTCAGCACAGTGGCAGATGAATACAATATTATTGCACTAGGAAATATTGAATTTGAGAAGTTGAGAGAAATGATGGGAAAATTTGTATGAACTGATAGAGCAAAGAAAGAAGAACTAAGTACAATAATATATGTGAAAACAACATCAGGATTCAGATGACCAACAGTGACTAATCTTGGCCCCAGAAGAATGATGATGAAATCTACTTCCCTTTTCTCAGGAAAGAAATGGGAGGCCACCCATACAAAATGCTGCATACACTATCAGATGCAAGCAGTGGCACCATGTTTTTTTGCTTCATTTCTCCATTGTTACAAAGACAAGCTGCTGGGTGAGGCGGGGGGGAGGAGGAGGGTGGTAATGTTAGAAAAGATAGTGTTGATTTTTTAAAGCATCAGTAAAACATTTTAAAAAATAAAATGAGGGGGTTCCAACTTTCCTTCTACCTCTAAATCCTGAGTCACTTTGATTCTATGATTTCTGGTGCGAAGGAACTGGAGAGCCCAGCTCTTTGTAGTGAATCAGCAAATAAAAAGGGATTTTGGCCAAAATCACACACTAGCCAAGTTCTGCCTAGAACACAGGCCTCCCAGCTCCTGGTCCAAAATTGTTCCTACTATGGCATGTTTTCTGGGAGTTTGAATAGGTCCCTCTCCCCCAACAAATTGTCCCAACTTCCTCTGAGAGACCCTAGGCCAAACTTGCCTAGGGCCCCAGTACTCCAGGGCATTTTCCAATCCCCATAGGCTGGTCTGAGGGTCACCTCTAGAGGTTGTATAACAGTTAAATGGCATGAATTCATTCATCCCTTGGAGATGAAACTCAACTACATAGCTGAGTATTCAGTTGGTGATGCAGATGTTTTAAAGCCAATTGGAGCTGTTAATTTATACTAACATGAATGGGAAAACAAACCCAGAAAGTTATATTCCTCAGCACTATTACTGCTTTTACTCAACACCAGAAGGCCTCA
Source organism: Pseudochirops cupreus (assembly GCA_028627135.1). NCBI lineage: Eukaryota > Metazoa > Chordata > Mammalia > Diprotodontia > Pseudocheiridae > Pseudochirops > Pseudochirops cupreus. The sequence continues at coordinate 354,503,159 of CM053583.1, forward strand.
GCAGACCATGTGGGCTAGTGTTGAGAGAAACTTTCCTCTTCTTTATACCCCTCCCCTCAGGAGGCATTGACACCTTCCCACCCATAGGGCCTGCTTTCTCTTGGCCTATTTTCTGACCAGACTGCCTGGAAGGCAAGTCTCAGTTCCTGTTGCTTTCCTATGAGTACTTACTGCTTAGGAACCATTTGCCACATCTAATGGTTTGTTCTGCCAGGAAAGAGCAGAGCCAGGACTCAACTTCCCATGAGCCTGCTCCTTCCTTGTGATTCTCCAAAGACTTCAGCATGCAAGAGATCTCAGTTGTTACTGGCCAACCCCCCTCAACCCAATTTTGTTGTTTAAGTGAATTTGGCAGCACTGCTTTGAAGGGGTGAGTTTAGCAAACTTAGATCTGCTCTGGTTTTTGAAGTTCTCAGAATTTTTCTCCAAAGCCTGTTTTCCCATATACTCAATACTTTTTGCCCCCTTTTCCTTCTTTCAAAATTCCCCCTCTTAGATGGTTTCAGAAAAATCTGGAAAGATTTCTATGAACTGATACAAAGTGAAGCGAGCAGAACCAGGAAAACAATGTACGCAGTACAGTGATATTATAAGGATGATCAACTGTGAAAAACTTAGTAATTCGGATCCACCAGAATTCCAGAGGACTCATGATGAAAAATGCTGTCCTCCACCAGATAAAGAACTGATGGACTCAGAATGCAGATTGAAGCGTATTTTTTTTCCTTTATTTTTCTTGCCTTTTTTGGGGGAAACATGGTTAATGCAGAAATATGTTTTGCATGACTTTGTATATATAATAGGTGTCATATTTCTTGTTTTATCAATAGCTGGCAGAGGGGTAGAAGGAAAGAAATAATTTGTAACTGAAAATAAAAATTAACCCCCCAAAATTTCTCCCTCATTTAATTTAATCCAATACAATTTAATTCAACCCATATATATTACATACTAACTATAGGTTGGTCACCCTTTCCCAGGTGGCCAAAATCCTCAATCTGTGGCTTCCTTTCTGGCCTTATCTCTTCTCCCCTTCATGTATCCCATTCCCAAACTGAATAGTTGTCATTCCTCAAATACATTCAGCTCTTTTGTACCTTCAAACTTTATCAGATCATCTCCCAATGATGGCCATCCTTCCCCTCGTACCCCCAGTCTGCCTGTTGCCATGTCTCATCCTTCAAGGGTCTAAGGGTTCAGGTACAATCACACCTAGAAAGTCTTCTCTACATTCAGCGAAAGATCTAGAAAGAAGAGTTTAAATGGAGACTGAAGCAATCTACACGCTATTGTTCTTTTTCATGTTTGGTTTTCTTTCCTTTTTCCCACTGTTCACTCCATTGGTTGCAATCCTTCTATACAACCAGACTAATGTCCAATGTGAAAGTATTTGCAAAAAAAAAAAGCCTTCTCTAATCCACAAGTCAGAAATGAGCTCTTCCTCCTCTGAACCATCATAACATTTATTGCCATTCCTATACACTTTTCACACTTTATTTTGTATTATGGTTATTTACACATTTGTTTTATGCATATCTCCAGTTAGACTGGCAGTTTCTTGAAGCAGAGACCATGTCTTACTCATCTCTTGGATTTCTTTCTGCAAATCAAATCATCCAGCAGCATATGTTTATCCAAATGCATATCATGAGCTGGAAAATGGGAATTTTTCATCCATTAGGTTTTTTCTGTGTGGATAGTTAGGCCATATTCTTTTAAATAGTTAAGGATTCTCACTTACAAAACACATCAATATACTGAGGCTAGGTACAATTAGCACTTCATCTGTGAACAAGAGCATCTTGGAGGACTTTACCATCTATAGCAGCTATTCTCAACCTGTGGGTCATGACCCCTTTGGAGGTTGCCTAAGACCATCCAAAAACACATATTTCTGATGGTCTTAGCAATGGAGACATCGCTCCTCTGTCTGTGTCCAGGCTGGTCTGCCCATATGCAGATAACGCCCACATATGAATATTAAAGGGTCAAGGCATTAGGAAGGTTGAGAACCACTGATCTATAGTGAATCATTCTTCCAACTGAACTCTAAATGAGTTAATTTCCATGACAGTGGCAAACACCTTTGGTGAGCAAACGTCTTCCTCTCTAATGTTTCTTCATACTAATAATTAAAGAATCATCAAATGACATTATCTCTTTTGTTTTATTGATTAAGGAATCTTGATTATTAGAAGAAATACAGAGTGAATTTAATTTTGCTGCATTACAATTTGGAAAATTATATATAGCTCTTTCAATGACCCCATGCTTCTCCCTGTAACAAAAACCAAAACAGACACATCTCTTTAACATCAATATTTTTTGAGTAATGTCTGACTGCAAGTTATCACATACTGCAATCTCTGAAGAATCAGATTTGCAGGTCACCCAAAAAGGAATGCAGAGACACATGGTGTTTGTAAATAGATTGTCCCTTAGTATGTATATATTAACAATCACCAACCCTATTACCAATTAAGAATTGAATGCAAAAGTTGGTCCAATTAAAGCTATCAGAGAGACATATGACTAAATTAGGAAGTGTGATAGACACACATTAAGTGCAAAGAGTACAGGTGGCCTCTCCTCTTGGTCCACTGTGACCCATGTGAGTCCAAGAGATTTAGAGGAAAGCCAGCACAACTCACAAAGACCATAGACCATCAACAAAGAAACAGAACAGTTAATCTTGTGTTACAGGAGGGAGACCTCATGCCATGGAAACCCTCGGTAAGTATATGACCCATTCTAAATTTACTAAATAGTGACAAGAGAAACCTTTTTTTAAAAAATCAGTTTAAGGCTTACAAAAAAGAACAACTTTGTGATAAAAGTAAATTAAATATTGTGATTGTTTTACAGATGAGGATACTGAGACAGTGAGAAAGTGAATTACCCCGGGACACACAGAAGGACTCAAGTGCAAACAGTTAGGGGGCATCGTGACTGGTATCGACTTAGAGTTAGGAAGACCTGGGCTGACTATATGAAAGAAGCAGCAAGATATAGCGGATTGAGAGGGTTCTGTCTGGGATGAAAAATATCCTTCATCCTTAATTTAGTGAAAAGAAATAAACACAGAGATCTCTTAGGATAAGAACAGGACTTTATTCTCTTCCCCGGGAGAAGAGGGCGGTCTTCCCCATGACTCATCATGGAGAAGAGGCAAGTTACAAAAGATAGTGCTGGAATTTATAACCTAACTTAGTCAAGACCCCTCCCCGACTG
>CM053583.1:354506889-354522131 GCA_028627135.1 Pseudochirops cupreus
TGCTCATGGTTGGCCAGTCAATGATTTTTTAGCTCTGTGGAACTCTGCTTCCAGAGGGAAAAGCTCTGTCCCAAATCGCTGGGGTTTTCCCAGCTGCCGGAGCTTTTAGGAGGCTGCTGGGGCCCTCCCCCACTCCAGCTCACTGAAAAGAGATCCCAGGACCACCATCCAAGACCACGATCTGGATCCAGGCTGCTCAACGCGAGAGCACTTGGCCTCTGAACGATTGCTTGGCCCCACTGCAGTCTGCAGGCTGGGAGCTCTGAAGCAGCAATGTGGAGGCAGCTGCAGGGCCTCCACTTCTGCTGCTTCCTTGCCCTGGAGACAGTTTGGCCAGACCCTCTTTTCTCCCCCAATTTTAGCTGAGTTCCACTGACCTTTCACTTAGTCCTTTTTTCTTATGGCTTGATAATTCTGGAAACTGCCACAGCTGCTGCTGACTCACTCTCCCAAAGCTCCACCTGTGGCTCAGCGTGGCTTGTCCAGCTGCCCCCGGGGCCATGCCACGGTTTCAGGCTGGGCTGGTTTCGACTCCCAGCACTGAGATGGTCCCTTTGAGCCGAGCTGCCTTCAGTGGGAAGTATATCTGTGTGTGTTTTAGAGCCCTAAGATTTGTTTAGAGTCATATTTTATGGATATTTGATGTGGCTGTATGGGAGCTGCTGTATCTTGCTGCTCCTACGCCGCCATCTTGGCTCCACCCAAGGGTCTCTATTTTCTATACAAACACTCATGGTAACAATGCATATGGTGTATAGGACAGGTTTTATTTCATCTCAAAAAATGCAGGAAACAAATAAAGTACTCCCCTAAAAATAAATGTAATTCTCTTCCCTTTTTAAAGAGTCCTGCCTACTCTTTTCAAATACTTTCTGATAAGACATGGGGAACCAATGAGTTTCATGGGCATATTGAGGACTCATGAAATACTCTATCATGTTTATTAGGCAGAAAGAACAAATTTTGGAGACCACAGAATTTCTGAGGGACTTTACAGTCAGACCTCAAGAAAAATCTGTTCTTCAAAATTTTAAAAACAAGTGTTAAAAATTGCTTTTACATGTAACTGGGGGAAAAAACAAAATCCTGAACAGATTTTTAAAACTAATTTAAAAAAAAAAAAGAAAAACCTGTTCATTATGAGAAAGGAAACTGGAGGCAGAGACCTTGGCTTGGATTCTAAGTTTGCTACTTATCATCTAGATATTCCTATCAATTAACCTCTCTAGCCTCAGTCAACCATTAGTCAATAAATATTTATTTGGAGCCTACTATGTTCCAGCCACTAGGGAGACAGAAAAAGACAGTTCTTGCTCTCAAAGAGGTCATAATGTAATAGAAGAGACAAAATGCAATGTACAAGCAACCTATCTATGGTATAAGTTGGGAAAAATAAACAGAGAAAATATAGTAGAATTAAAGCTCATCTATAAAATAAAGGCATCATACTGGGTGAGCTCTAAGGCCCCTTTCAGCTTTAAAATCCAGCAATTGAACAAGTAGAACCGATGGGCAGTAGCAAAGAAAGCTCCAACACCAAGCCAAGACAACTGCAAGAGGTCTAGCTGATGAGGAGGAGCAAATAACCACCCAGAGACAGATCCACAAGAGGTGTGCTAGCCCTTCCTCATCTAGGTTCATGAGTTTTCTTTTTTAATGCATCATTTCAAATTGTGACCATAGTAATCAACCAATATCAGCATGTAAGGAAGAACAAGAAAAGTGAATATAATAAGGAACTATAACATTCTACTATATATAAATGTTTCAAGAAAGAAATGCTTATATATTAACTCTAATAAGGTAGCTTGTGTCTCCTTTTGTACTTCTTTTTGGGTAGTTTTCTACTTCTTTCTTATACTCTGTATATTTAAAATTGTTTTATTGATGCTTTTTCAAAGTATCTATCACTACCCACCAATTCACTATCCCCTTCTTTCAAGTAAAAGGCTCCCTCTCCCCCACCCCCACCCCACTTCCATCAAACATAATGAATTTTCTACAACGTGCTTCATTCCTCACTAGCCCAGGATTATGGAAAATTGTATCCCTTCATTTATGAGGTGGTAGCACAGAGAGTTATTCTGCTACTTAATTTCCCCTTGTTGTTTCTTTTGCTAGTCTGTCCTAAAGAAATGCTTTGCTGTTTGATTTATGGTTTCTGTTGATCAGTTGGTAGAGCATGGACTAGATGGAGGCTAGAACTCTTCAATTATGACTGAACCTGGAACAGTGAGCAGTTCCAGACTAGAGAGGGATATCCTGTTGTGGTTTTTTCTTCCCTTTTCCTGGGAGTTGTAGGAGTAGGGAAGAGAAGAAAGAGTTACTTGGGACTCCTCTTGGGGCTACAGCATGAGCTACCTAAGGTATGTGAAACTTCAAAAGGTCTAGGAAAGGGAGAAAGAAACTGAGTTTGGGCAGGATTGCCGTGTGTGTGTGTGTGTGTGTGTGTGTGTGTGTGTATGTGTGTGCACGTGTGTATTTGTGTATCCATGATAGGAGATCTTCTATTCTCCTGCAACCCGGGCAAAGTTGTACTCCTGTTCACAGAAATCAGTAACACTTTCCCAAGGTGGAATTTTCTTCTTTTAATATCCTTCTCTCTTGTTCTTAGACTCATGGAATCATAGAAATGTGGAGCAAGAAATAGTGATTTATACATACACACACACACACACACACACACACACATACACACACACACATAAGTGATCAACCAAAGGGGTATGGAGATGAGTGCCACAAGATGCTAGGGATGAAGGAAAGGGGCCAGAAAAAAAGTATGAGTTCTTTCCTTCCTTCCTTCCTTCCTTCCTTCCTTCCTTCCTTCCTTCCTTCTTTCCTTCCATCCTTTCTCTCTTTCCTTCTTTCTCTTTCTCTCTCTTCCTTCCTTCTTCTCTCTCTCTCTCTCTGTCTTTGTCTCTCTCTGTGTGTCTCTCTTTGTCTCTCTCTCTCTGTCTCTCTGTCTCTCTCCTCTCTGTCTGTCTCTGTCTCTCTATCTCTCTCTGTCTCTCTCTCTCTGTCTCTCTGTCTCTGTCTCTCGGTCTCTGTCTCTCTCTGTCTCTCTCTGTGTCTCTCCTTCTTCCTAGAAAGTTAGGCAGAGTGACAGTCCCCCAAGTTTCTTGCCACTCAGGGGCTGAAACACAGCCTCTCTGTTCTAAGCAGTCAGCCCACTTTTCATTTCCTCATCTACTGTTGCCCTTTTACTCTGCTCCAGAAAAACATTTATAACACACAATTCCTAATATTCCTGCACCTGATCTTTCCCTCATTCCCTTCCCCTTATACATATTTCAAAGACATTCTGAAATTCTGCTTCTCCAAAAAGCTTCTTCCCTCCCCAAGTAAAGGCAGTCTTCTTATTCCCTCTCACCTCTTTGCCTATTAAACATGACCTGCACTCTCTTCCCTCCTACTGTAATGTTAATCAAACATTATGATTTAAGATCTGCTCAGCCCATTAATAGGCCTCATGGTGGAGCCCATTAAGAGAAGCTTGCTTAGGGGAGGCTTGCTTGTAGGAAGGCTTTCACACCTTTTGTTAATTTCTAATTAGACACTGAGTCACAAGGGTTGTGATGCCTTCTGGCTCTGAGAAGTGTATATTTACTCTGAGTTGGTATTTTGCCTTGGGGACTCACTTATGAGAAAGATCTTGTGATTCCCTGGTCAAGATTCTGAGTGGCTGTATGTTCAGAGCTCTCTGACTGCTCAGATGTAAAGGCTCTTGATCCAGCGATATATGTAAAATATATAGTTGATTCAGGCAGACAGAGCCCTGTCCATTGGTGTTTATTTCTCTGCTTGTATTTTCTTTGAAGTTCAGGGTGCTGACTTTTCCTCTGAACTAGTGAGTGAAATTAAAAATGATTGTGGCCCCTTAAACAGATGTCTTTTCTAGTAAAGCAGATCTAAGAATCTGTGCTAACAGCCACCCTAAGTATGCCAGTGTGGTTGCAGCTACACCTACTCAGCCCGTTCCCTATGACCAGAATATCTTACCTCTTTCTCTTGATATATAGAGCTCATTTAGGGCTCAAGCACCATCTTCTAAGTTTAATTTTCCCTGAACCTCCCCCTACCCACCTTGGTAGGAAATGTACCTTTCCTCTCAAAATATTCATGGTATTTTCTTCCCTTTTTTGGAGGGCAATTGGGGTTAAGTGACTTTCCCAAGGTCATACAGCTAATTTTTGTTTTAAGTGTCTGAGGCCAAATTTGAAGTCAGGTCCTCCTGATTCCAGGGCCAGTGCTCTATTCACTGAGCTGCCTGGCCACCCCTGTATTTTCTTCCTTAAAAAAATGCATAGCCTTCTATACAACCCTATGTTAGGTGGTAGAGTGGAAAGAGTATCACCTTGAAATCAGGAAGACCTGAGTTCAAATCTTGCCTTGGACATTTCCTAGGTGTGTTATCATGGGCAAGTTACCCAACATCTCAGCTTCAATTTCCTCATCTATAAAAGAGGAATAATAACAGCGCTCCCCTCACTGGGTTGCTGTGAGGATTAACATATATAAAAGTGTTTTGCAACTCTTAAAGCACTATATGAATGTTAACAATTATATTGTTTTTAAATTTTTTTTTTAAATGGGGGTGGGCCAGGGTGTAACAAGTGCTGAGATCATGTCACATATCTTGGAGAGGCATTGTAGGCAGGCAAGTGAGCTAGTACTGGAGCTGGATAGAAGGAAGAGTCAGAATGGGCCTCATTTGGGAAGTTACCTGGTACAAGAGACACCTGACTTTCTCAAATTCACTGAGAAATTTTATGGACCAACAAGACTAGAACCCAGACTGCTTGGTTCCCACTTCAGAGTACTTTATATACCACCAGCAACTCTCCCTTTTAATGATCTGATCTTAAATGGGTGGTGGGGATTAGGGAGTTTATTGGATCTCCACCATTTTGTAGCAAATGCTTTCTTGATTTAGTAGTAAGTAGCAGCCAAATCAAGAAGATGAAAGATAACCCCTACACAATACTTAAGTATTTGAAGCTGAATGGAGGTGGGGAGCCTGAAACTTTGAAGTGCAGTCAGTGGTCCAGGGATGGGCATTTCTGGTCTTTTCTTATGTGCAAGAGAAATTCTAGTTTCCTATATAGGTTATGACAGTGCCAACAATTTTCCTCAGTTTCTGATCTTGTGTTGGACTTTATGGCATTTTAATTGGTGTGAAGGCAAGGTGTTATTTGTTTCTCCCATTCCCAAATTTATACTTGAGAATCTTTGAGTCCTATAATTGATTAAGAAGGGAGAAAATGTAGGAATAGTTGAGGTGGTTTGGAATTTTAAAATAAGGTTTATTTGGAAGAGGAAGTGGAAAGATCTGTATCTTGTGATTGTAAAGGATCAAATCATCAGTTGTGGCACCTGTGGGGTGATGGTGGTGGACAAAGTTGTTTAACTACTCCTATTTTCCCCCTACTATTGACTCACTGGCTAGATGAGAATGGTCCACCTCTGCAGAGGAAATTGTTATCAAAGGAGCTGTACCTCTATTTTTTGTAGTTCAAAGCCATCAGCCAGAGACTGATGCACCACAGCAAAACATGGCAATGTTCCTTACTTAAGTGTTTAAGCTAGCTCTCCTTCTCTGGTAATGGTCCCCACTCATCTGCTCACCATATTTCTGTTAAGTACACCCAGATTAAGCAAAGGTCTGTGGTTAACATGTTTGTAAATGCAAAGGAAAAGGGAACAGACTTGCCCATGCTCCCCAAAAGGCTTCCACTAGGGAGAATAAAGATGTGGGTTCATTGCTTTGAGAACTGTACTAGGAAAGTTTCAGCTGCACTGGTTCTGTCTCACTGCCCATGTCCCCCAGCAGCCTCATTACCAGACAGGAGGTGGATGCCTCTGCCCTGGCCTCCCCTTCTCTATCCCCGAGTCTTCTTCTGATGATGTCTCGTTGGGGACAGGGCTCCTCTTCTGGTTTCTGCTCTACACTTACTCAACCAATTTTTAAAGGCTACCTGGAGGCAGAGCTTGTCAACCTTCATCCTCTAGCATCATTTGCTTTGATTCACTCAAGGGACTTGTTTGGACCTCATAAAGGGATCACCTAGCTGTGGCCACAATTTATCAGTTAGTTTAACATCTCATTAGTGGCCCCTTTCTGTGATTAAGTCTGTTAAAGACAACTAACTCCCTCACAACAGGAAAAAGCCAACGGAAGATTTTTGTTTTTTACTTATACTCCAAAGTATAGTAACGTTCGTATCTCACCTGTGGTGCTTAAAATCCTATATGGCCTTGGACAAGTCACTTAACCTCCTTGGAAGTCAGTTTCCTCTTCTGTAAAGTGAAGGAGTTGGAACTGATATCCTCTAAGGGCCCTTTTTAAAAATAAAATTTATTGATACCTGTTATTTTCACATTTGCCTAAATGTCTCCCTATCTCCCTCCCCTGTCCTTCACCTCTCTCCCAGGGAAGGATCTCATATATCAGAGAATAGTTTTTAAAAGGAAGAAAAAAAAAACAATTACCAAAACCTATCAATACACACCCCAAATCTGAAAATATATGTGATTTTTCATATCCATGGACCTCTCACATCTGCAAAGAGTGGGAGAAGCCTTTTATTTTATCACCTTTCTTAGACGTTTAAGGTCCCTCCTAATTCTGGATCTATGATATGATCTGTGTGACCTTGAATACAGGCCTCAGTTTCTCTCTCTAGGATTACAAATTGGAAGTCCACTAACACAAGGCTGGAACAGGGATTGGCTTCCAGTGTTGGGGTTTCTTGGACTTTTTAGATGGCTACAAAAGTAAATTCCAAGGATACTGGAAAAAGTTTCCATAATGACATTAATGAAGTGGAGCAGTGGGGTGGAGCAAGCCTTGGCTTTGAGATCAGGTTTGAATCTTCATCTCTCCTGGCCTCTCCTGACCCGCCACTCAGATTCCTCTCTCACTGTCCCCACACAGGGCAACAGGCATCCAGTGCTTTATAGATCTTCCTCTTCCTTCTGCCTGATCTTCAAAGGCATCGAATTTGGGGATTGTTTTTATCTCACTTTTGATTATTTCAAAGTAGGATTTTGTCGAGTCATTTTCTCTGCACAGGGCCTCAGATGCTCTTAATTAGGTTGTGGAGTTTCCTTTTCTGGAGGCCTTTAGACCCAAGAGAGATTCTGATCGCTCTGGGATGGCTTAAGTGGGACTCTGCCCAGTGCTTGGAGAAAGAGGGGGGGGAAATCACATTTGATGGTCTATGCATCACGTCAGTTGAAGAAATAAGGCATTGGGGGTGGGGAGGGGTGTATTTTATTCATGGACACAGACATGTCCTGAATCACTATATGAAGGAATGGGTTTCAGGCCCATTTTGACAAAACATGTGGAAATATGCCACATGCACAATTAATTGTAATACAAAACAACACAGGATATGCACTATTCGAGAAGTGCCGCAAAGAATTATGTGAAGTCTAAGGGGAAAAAGATCGTTACCTCATTACCAATTTTGCCTAAGAAAGGGAGGCTAGGGATGAGGTCACTTTCTGAGATGATTCCTATCCTGTGATCCTGCGAGTTCTCTGGGCAGCTCCCTAGCATGTGACCATCCTTTGATCAGCCCTGTCTCTGCCTTTCACCTGACCCAAGGTAACATATCACCCTGAGCCAAATGTCATTTCCCACCATCATCGTTTCCCTTTCTGTTCTCATCTCTACCTTTTGTTTTGGAAGTAAAAAACCAGAAATTATTATTTGATATATGCATACATACATAGACGCACATAAAACTAGCATTCTTTGAGGCTTCAAAGTTTACCAAGTGCTTCACACTTTTTATTTGTTCCTCAAAAATGACCCTATGCTGTAGGTGCTTTTATTACCTCAATTTTACAGATGAGGAAACTGAGGCTGAGTAGCCAGGTAACTTGCCAAAGGTCACACAGTTGGCAAGTGTTTGAGGCAGGATTTGAACTCAAAGCTTCTGGAATATAAATCTAATATATGTCCTACATGCCACTCAGTTGACCATCATGGAGCAATGATGAGGGGATGCAGTACAATGGAAAGAATATTGGGTTTGGAGGCAGGACTGAACACAACCCTTCCCTGGGTTCTGCCATTTACTCCCTATCTGATTTCTGAGTCTCTGTTCCTTCACATTTAAAAAGGTATCCGACTAGTCATTTTCTAAAGTCCCTTCTGACTCCAAAATCCTTTGATCTTAGTCAGTAACAGATTCCAGGGACTGTCTTCTCTTAGTCAAGGAGAGAATGTTTTTATTGTGTTTACTTTCCTTTTGCATAACAGACGGTCTGGTTCTTTTGTTAGCACCCTTAAAAATGGCATAAAGAGAATTGCTAAAAACCAAGAGACATCATTTTTGCAATGGTGTTCTATTATAGAATGGAAATAACCCGATCAGGGAGGAGGAAGACCTGTGTATCAATCCCATTTCTGCCACAGACTGTAGAGACTGTGACCTTGGGCAAGGAAGTAGCTTCCTCCTCTGGGTCTCAGTTTTTCAATCTCTAAAATGAGAATGTTGGGCTAGATAATCTATACAGCCCTTTCCAGACTTAAGTTCTACAAGCTTTGGGATGCCAAAGCCATAAATTTAGTCCTTATATATTTCTAGTAGCTTTGCGTGGAACCATAACTAAGAATCCTGGAATGAATTTGGTTAAAGATAAGGGTCAGAATGCATAGTTCAATTTATGCTGGAGAGCCCAGATGCATGGATACAGTTATGCTGGGGAGCCCAAATTTATGGATTGAGGATGTTTCCCGAGAGGGATCCTCCTTTCTTCCCCAACCTCTGTCTAGTGACCTTACTCTCTCCATGTTATGCCTTAAACTCATCCAGCATAATCATATGTTCTCAATTCCTTGGTTTATCCCATGCCCCACCTCCAACCCCACAACTGTCTAGAATGCCCTCCTCATTCCTTTACTTTTCTGAATACCATCCTGCTTTCAAAATCCAGCATAAATCCTCCCTTTCCATGCACCTTCTGAGATTGCCCAGCCCTAAGTTCTTGCTCCTTCCTCCATTTTCCTTTAGCACTTACCATTGGCATACCCCATTGGGTACTTAGAATATGCTGCCTGTTGCTAGTTTTCTTTGTGTAAATGTTGGATTTCATTCAATTCAACATTTATTCCCTGAAAAAATCTTCTAAAGCCTAAATCATCACATCTTGTCCTTGAAACCTTCACAGTCAATAACAACCTTCCCACACGGACCTCACTTTGTTTGCCCATCTTTGGGCAATATTATTGTGTAATATTCTGTATTATATTTATCTTATTGTCCCAATATACTACAAACTTTATGCAGGGGCTGAGTTTTATCTAAACTTTGAGTATCCCCAGCACCTATAAGTTATCTATACATAATTATGTGGGCACATGATAATTTTGTGGAATATTAACTGAATGAAAACTGTACATAGCAGTTTGGGGTCTGAGAGAAATGCCAGGTTTTATAAGACACAAAGAGATCGTTGTCTAAAAGAATAACATGACACGTGTAATAACTAGTATCTCACAGACTTTTAAAGTCTGCAAAGCATTTTACAAATATAATTTCATTTTATCTACACAGCAACCCTGGAAAGTAGGTACTATCATCACTTCCATTTTACAGATGAGGAAACTGAGGCAGGCAGTCATTAAGTGACTTGCCCAGGGCCACATACCTTCTAAGTGTCTGAAGCTGAATTTGAACTCTAGGTTTTCCTGACTTCAGTTTCTACCCACTGTTCCACATAGCTATTTCTTTACAGACAGCTAGAATAAAGCAATAATAGTAATTTTTTAAAAGTACATATATTGTAGAATCATAAATGTGCTCTGGGTTCAATTTTTAGGGTGACCTGAAAGATCAATGTCTCTATGACTCATGATTTCCACCTACCTAGATTGCATATTTGGGAAATCTCCAAACATAGCTTGTGTGAAGCTAGCATCTAGATTTTTACAAAGATGTATAAGAGTCCCTGAATCCTATATAAGGACTTAAGATAACAAAGTGCATATAAGATATTGGACAAGACTTATTTAGCCATGTAGAAAATTGAAAACAACAACAACTCCACACATACAGAAACTTAAAAGTTGCCCACAAATGGTAAACATAATTTTCCTTTTCTTATGGGTCCTTCTTTCCCATCATGGTCCTAAAGTCTTTCTGAAAATAGCACTCTGTGATTTGGATTCTTCTTGGAAAAGAATTGAACTTGAGTTTGTCATTAGGTAATACCCCAATATTCTGGTCAATCCCTCTTTCCCACAAAGTCCTATTCAGTCTCTTCCAGACTCTTAGTGCCTCTGTATGGTTTTCACCCCTCCTAAAAGAGAAATACTTTCAAGCTGCTAGGTAGGCATAGTCTTCCCCATTTGAAAATACACTGCCTGACTTACTTTAATAGAGAGGGTAGGATGGTTGGGATCATTGTTTCCTACTTCTTGTCATGTATAAAGTCCCTTAGATCTGTTCTTCTTAGCACCAGGGGCCATGCATGAAATCTTCTCTTTCTAATTGGCAAAAAGTTCAGAGAATTCCCCTTCTCTAGTTAGAAAACAAAATCCCCAAACCCTCAAATTTAGGGTTTCTGAGCTAACCAATCCATCCTGAGGAGAGCCTCAGTTGTTGGGGCTTAATCAGATCTGGATGATCTTTTGTACTTTTAATAAGACACTTATTGGCATGTCTACATCCCCTGTAAGTAAGTGTAATGAAAAGTTCAGGAACAAAGACTTCCTTTCTCACTAAGCTCATTAAGTTCCAAATAAAGGCACACTATGCTTTAAACTCATCAAGTTGATTAGAGAATCTCTAGATCAACCCTCTTTATCCTAATAAGATAATCACTGATTTCCAACATGAAAGAATTCTTCCTGGAGGAGGTGGCATTTAAATTTGGCTAGCTGACAAAGTGTGCAGAGCTCCTGACCTGGAGTCAGCAAGACCTATCTTCATGAGTTCAAATCACTTACTAGTTATGGGGAAAGTCACTTAATTTTGTTTGCTTCAGTTTCCTCAACTGTAAAATGAACTGGAGAAGAAAATAGCAAACCACAACAGTATGCTTTCCAAGGAAACCCTATGGATGTTATTGACATTATATGGTTCATGAAAGTCACAAAAAGTTCAGTACAACTGAACAACAACATGCTATATGGGCAGGTTGGTGGTGCAGTAGAGAGAGTGCCAGTCCTGGAGTCAGGAAGACCCATCTTGCTGAGTTCAAATTTGACCTGAGACACTTACTAGCTATGTGACTCTGGGCAACTCACTTAACCCTGTTTGTTTCAGTTTCCTCATCAGTAAAAATGTGCTGGAGAAGGAAATGGTAAACCACTCCAGTATCTTTGTCAAGAAAACCCCAAATAGGGTCACAAAGAGTTAGATATGACTGAAAAATAGCTGAACAACAAATGATGATCCAGCAAAGAAAAATGAGAAGAGGTAGTCAGACAGTTTGGAGGAGAACCAAGAGAGAACAGTGCCATAAATACCAGATAGGAGATAGTACCCAGAAGGAAAGAGCAGTTAACAGTGTTAAATGCTTCAGAGATGTCAAAAAAGATGATGAATGAGAAAAGGCCATTAGATTTTAGAATTAAGAGATCATTAGTAACTTTGGAGAGAGTACTTTCAGTTGAAGGGAGAAATAAGAATAAAACACCCAATTTTCCTAACTCTGAATCCAGAGAACTTTCTTTCCTCTATAGTAGACACATCATTAATGCTTTTCTGAATTTTTTTCAGTATTAAATGGGATATATACATATATATGTAATATGTAATATATATGTATTTATCCACATTAAACTTGGACTTCCCACTTTTAACAGTTATATGAATAGAGAGCCTGGCTTTGTCCTCTTTGATAGATCTCATTATAAAAATCCAGGGTATGGTGCAAACAGACTTCATGAAACAAAGGGTTAGAGCTGCCAAGAACCATCAAATGGGTATGCAGGAAAAGGTCTTCCCACATTTTGATCAAAAAAGCCTCAAAACAAAATGGTACAACTTAATTGGATCAGTTATGTGCTTTCTTCTCTGACCAGCTGATTATTATGGCCCATGAAATTTGCCAAATCAATGTGACTCCTCTCATTCCCACCCCCACTCAAAATCCCCATTGTCTGATTGGCCCACTGCAGCCTGAATGAGGACAGGCATTTTCCCTATGAGGCCAGTTTAAGCATGTGCCTTTGATTATGGGTGAAGGAGTTGGGAGGGGCTAGAAGCTGTAGGGTTTCTCTCCATTGAATTTTTCTGATTTGTTTTTGTAGTCTCAGATTCCAAAAGAGACAAAAAGACATTCATTCCTCTGGGATGTGACCAGTTGGAGCCTATCTACCAGTTGGAGATTACTGAAGCAAATAGTTTTCTACTATGACCCGTGTATTGGTTGGTATCTGGTTATGTGGGGCGGCCCACTATTAGAGATGGAAAAATGTGGTTCATTTTCAAAGAGAATATTTCAGATGACAGAACCAATGATGGTATCAAACAAAGTCAAGCTATGTGTTTGCTCTGGGTGATCCATTAGTTTCCCTTTTCACATGATTAATGAGCCAATCAATTTAGACTCCCTCACCTGTGAATCAGGTCTGGTGTACATTCCCTTTATGGAGCACTGTGAATGCCCAACTCAGATGTTACCTCCTCTAGAAAGCCTTTCCTGATCTCCTGTTGGTAATATCTCCTGCCCTCAGATCTCACACGGTGTTTACTTGGTACCATGCTTCCCTAATTCATTTTTATCTTATGATATTTTAAATTATATTTATCAGTGCTTTCCTTCTCTGTTGGATTGTGAGCTCTATAAACTCATACCTAAACTCTGTCTAAACTTCAGATCTCTCCTAGAACCACCCCTGTCCCATCCTGACATACAGAATAATGAGTATTTGGATGAGGGGTACTAATGAAAGGAAATGAGGAGGGGGAGGTGCAAGTGAATCAGATGGATGTTAAGTTAAAGACCAGATCATAGGGGAGGGAGGGGAAGAGAGAGGAGAGAGAGAAAGAGAGAAAGAGAGACAGAGACAGAGAGAGAAAGACACACAGACACAGAGAGAGACACAGAGACAGAGACACAGAGACAGAGAGAGACAGACACAGACACAGACACAGACATAAGAACTAATGAGAACAACACAGTTCCTTGTAGGCACTGCCTACTGATACTCCATATCCTATTCTGTGACGGGTTAGCTACGGTCACTCAAGGTTGGAAGTCTCTGTCAGGACCAGGTAGTCAAAATGGAGAACATCACCTGCCATGGGAACTTTGGCTTTCTCCTGTCTGCGTCCTCCTGCATCCCACATCCATCCCCTGTGTTTTAAGTCCCAGAATCAGAGTTCTTTCAGTATCTGTCTTTTTATGTAGTGAGTTGAGCATTGAGCAGGCATTTAATGCAAACTATATTTCCTATAACTTTCCTAAGAATACTGTGTCTAGGGGACTTCAGGGTCTAGAAGAACGGCAGCTTTGCAAAAGCACTTGACAGATGTTTTATAGGTTTATTATGCATTGTTCATTAGTGTGGGTTTTTTTTTAACCTGTAATTTCTTTCTTTAGATAAGCTTTTATTTCTGGCTTTCGTCTCTTATGTCATCTCAATTATATATTGTATAACAAATAGTATTTTTTTAAAAAAAGAAAAAAATCAGCACATAAACGCTACAAATGGTATCCAAGCATGTCTCTCTGATTCTGTAATGAACCAATTCCATTATTCCCACCACCACCGTCACATGACTAAAAATAACTGGGAGGGAGCCCCCAACAAGGTTAGAAAAGGAGGTGGAGTTTTTTTAGTTGATTAGGGGCTCCAAACAAACTTCTAATTTGATAGGCCCACAAAGCCCTTGATAAGAGAGTGCTACTCAGTGAAGGCAGAGATGAGGTTTAGAAGGTGGCTGCCTCTCTGGAAATCATACAGAGCATGGCACTTCTCATGACTGTCCATCGGAGCATACACAAGGGTGAGTGTGGGACTTCCCAGAGAGCAGTTAGCAGTGTCACCTGATGATTTAAGCAGTGCTCCGCTCACAAAACCACCTAATACATTTTTATTGAATTTAATGGAATTTACACAACTTCTTTCTACATTTCTGTCAAGAATATTGAAAGCTCTAAGCCACTTCTCACAAAGCCCCTGCTCTCATTGCACTTACAATCTAATAGGGAGCAAATGAAATGTAAATAAATAACTGATACAATTGAGAATGAGATAAATATAATGGAGTGGTCCAGGTAAAGTGCTCCAATTAATTTGTGGAGGAGAGAACAAGGAAAACTTCTTGCTGTAGACGGCACATGTCTGGATCTTAAAGAAAGAGAGGAATTTTAACAGATAACAGTTTAGTAGGAGGGAAATCTATTCCAGGCATGCAAGTTAGTAAGAGCAAAAATATAGAGAGAAGGTAGGGCCAGTTGAGAACAGACTACGGGTAGTAGTCTCATTTAGTTGGTCCATAGAGTAAATGAAAGAAGATGGGGTAAAATAAGACTGGGAAAGTAGGTTGGGGCCAGATTGCAATGCTTGAAAACCAGGGTCAGGAATTTATCCTTCATCAGTAGGCGATGGAGAACCATTAAAGGGTTGTGAGTAGAGAAGGGACGTTACCAGAAGGAACATTCGGAAAATGAATCAATTAGCCATACGACTAGTAAATGGAAAAGCCTTAGGAAAAGTGGGCTGGAATAGACTGGAGGCTCAAAGACCATTTCAAAAGTTATTACAATAGTCCAGACGAGTGGTAACAAGGGCCTGAATTAAAAGGGTTGTGGTGGGAGTAGAAAAGAAGAGATGGATATTGGCACTCTTGCCCAGCTGGGCTTGACAGGTTTTAATAGATGAGATGTGGGAGGGAGATAAATGGAAGAGTTAAAAATTACTCTGAGGTTTCAGAGCAGGGTGATTAGAAGGATGATAGCGCCATCAACAAAAATAGGGAAATTGGAGTGAGGAATGGCTTTGGGGAAAACAGGAAATCCTACTAGAATATGTTGAGTTACAACTAATTTGTAGGGTATCTAAGTGGAGACACGTTATGTCTCTCCTTCTAGAAATTAATCTCCTTGAAGTCAGCAATATTTTCATTTTTGTCTTTGCATCACTAGTGCCTAGCACATGGTAGACATTTAGTAAATATTGATTGATTGGTATTCAACAGAGAGTTGTATACATGGAAATGGAGCCCGAGAGAGAAAGAGAGACAGAGAGAGAGAGACAGAGAGAGAGAGAG
>CM053583.1:354522631-354550963 GCA_028627135.1 Pseudochirops cupreus
GAGAGACAGAGAGACAGAGAGAGAGACAGAGAGAAAGAGAGAAACAGAGAGAGAGAGACAGAGAGACAGAGAGAGAGAAAAACAGAGAGAGAGAGAGACAGAAAGACAGAAAGAGAGAGAGAGACAGAGAGAGACAGAGACAGAGACAGAGACAGAGAGACAGAGAGAGAGAGAGGGAGAGAGAGACAGAGAGAGAGACAGAGAGAGAGAGAGGGAGAGAGAGACAGAGAGAGAGAGAGACAGAGAGACAGAGACAGAGAGAGAGACAGAGAGAGACAGAGAGACAGAGAGACAGAGACAGAGACAGAGAGAGAGAGAGACAGAGAGAGCAGGGGTATACCCAAAGATTTGGTAGCCACATAGTGGGAGCTAGGTGGCACAGTGGATAGAGTACAGGTCCTGGAGTCAGAGAAATTCCTCCTCCTGAGTTCAAATTTGGCCTCAGACACTTTCTAGCTATGTGACCCTGGGCAAGTCACTTAACTTCCTCATCTATAAAACAAGTTGGAGAAGAAAATGGCAAACCACTTCAGTATCTTTGCCAAGAAAACCCCGAGTGGGGTCATGAAGAGTCAGACATGGCTGAAATGAGCAAATAACCAAAAAAGTCAATTACATGAAGGTGATAACAAAGTCAGAGCGATAGCTATTACTACTAAAGAAGACAGATTAGAGAGAAAAAAGAAGAAAATGAAGAACAGAAATCCATATATAAAGTATGGAAGAACAAAGATTTAACAAAAGAGACAGAAAGGCTCAGAGAGGTAAGCAAAGAGCCCTGAGAGGATATTGTCATGGAAACCTTAATAAGTTCATAATAGAAATACAACAAAGTGCTGTGTGAAGTCTGCAGAGGTGGAGGGAGTATGAGGTATGGTCGTTATTAATTGGGAGGCATCAGTAAAGACTTATTGGAGGAGGCAGCGTTGGAGTTGGGTCTTTGAAGGATGGAGAGCATGGCAAAGGAGGTGAGGCTTCCGGAGATGAGGCCTCAAATGTCCACCTAAGGATTATGAATTTTACTCAGTTGTCAATAGGAAGCTATTCAGCTTCTTCAAAAACAAAGTCCTGAAAGCCATCATTGGTGTTCTTGCCTGCTCTCACCATCACCCCATATCAGAGCCTTTCTGGGGATCTTCTTCCAAGCCCCTCTGTACAACAAGTAAAACAATTTGCCAGACAAGGAGTCTTCAAATTTCTGCTTTTCATAATCAGTATCAACCAACATCACAAATCACCTACTATATTTAGAGTACACAGCAGTTCTCTCACAGTGTCTATCTTCTGGCCAGTCGGTTATAGATGGTTTATTCTCTTAGTACGTGTCACTTCCTCTTAAAAGAGTATAGCTGTAGAAAGCATCTGCTGTTGGGCAACCAGCATCCAGACTTTTCCATTACTCTAGACCTCTTGAACACATCAGGGCTCCAAGGCTAGCAATGTCTATCTCAGGATCACTGTTCGGTCACCCATACTCAGAGAAAGAACACAAAGCAGAAGGGGTAGCTAGGAACTTGAGATCCAGTCTCCAGCTCACCTGGACAAGCCTGTATTCTCGCTGCCATGTTTGGGTAGCTGCCATAGTGGCTGCTGGGGAAGGGGAGAAGAGACAGAAATTCCCCTCCCACACCTTCTCACTATAAATCTGGAGGAGAGCTGGAAGAGTCCCAGCATACTTGGAAGAGAGGAAGAGAGAGAGAAAGCAGAAGTTGTTTCTTCTTTTAAACTTACTGATTTGGCAGCTTTTCCTGCTCATTTACCAATCATCTTTCACACAACGCCCAGTAACAGGGACCATAGGGACCAATAAGGGGCTTCTGCATCATTCCAGAGTGCAAATATTTCAATGCTAAGCCAGAGAACGTCTCTCCCCACAGAGCCAGGCCCAGGGGAAGTGCCTCATTCCAGATTAGGGGACTTCCCTCATTAGTCCTATTATGTTTGAAATACTTCCTTCAGAAGCTGGAGTTCATGGAGATATTGTCAGATGAGCACCTGAGAGCCCAAACCTCCCTGCCTAAA
Source organism: Pseudochirops cupreus (assembly GCA_028627135.1). Lineage (NCBI taxonomy): Eukaryota > Metazoa > Chordata > Mammalia > Diprotodontia > Pseudocheiridae > Pseudochirops > Pseudochirops cupreus. Next base: position 354,524,654 of record CM053583.1, read on the forward strand.
GTCCAACCACACTATTAGCCTCAGCTTCCTAACTAGAACACCATTTTGCACACATAGCTCTCCTATTAAAAAACTTTCAGTTTGGGGAGGAGGGGGAAATAAGAGAAAGGATAAGAGGCATTATCCTAAACACAAAATACAACTTCTTAACTTGGCATTCAAGACCCTTGACAATATGGCTCCTATCTGCCTTTTCTCCTACACACACCCTACTCAGGGATTCTGGGATTCTGCAATATGCCTTTGTTACCCGCACACGAAATTAAAATACCTGCGTCTGCGAAGTGAGGGTGAAACGTGTTCAGCAGTCCCACATGTCTCCCAGGAGAGTATGGTAGAGGTGATGGATAACATACATCTCTGCATCTATTTATGCATAGAAACATATGGGCTCTTAGAAATGCGTTGTACTGGGCTACTCTTTCATGTTTAAAGTATTTGTCAATGTGTGCATTATGAGGCTTTTGTATTTTAAGCATTGCTTTTATTATATCTGCTTTTACATTGAACAACTTTTCTAGAAGCTTCTGTTATTCTCTTTTGGGAAGATCCTAGACATGAGTCAAACCAAAGTTTTAGTTTTTTTTTTTAAGGACAATTTCCCCAAAGTTTTACCGTGAGTCTAGGACACGATGTATGGGGAATGCAAGGGGTGGGGGGGGGGGGGGGGAGGGGAGAAGCTACTCATCTCTGTTTGCTGTTCAAGCTTCCCCAAGACTGAAACCAATCTTCTTGAGCCTAGAACCAGACCCCCATAATGGGAGAGCACTACCCCTGGGATATGAGGGAGGGAAAGAAAGGGAGCACACATTTATTAAGTGCTTTCGATGTGCCTGGCACTGTGCTAAGTGTTTTACAACTATTATCTTATCTGATCCTCACAACAATCCTGTAAGGTAGGTGCTATTATCTTTCTTTTACAGATGAAGAAACTGAGTCAGACAGAGGTTGAGGGACTTGTCCAAGGTCAAACAGCTGGTAAGTTTTTGAGACTGCACTTGAGTCTTCCTGGCTCCAGGACCAGCATCCTATCCATTGTGCTACCCAACTGCCTCTAAGGCAAGGCTGCAAAGACATGGCTTCTTCATCCTGAAGAGGAATTTTTACATACACTCACAGTTATGACTTCTGTGCCCTTTATAACCCCATGAATACACACAGCACTTGACTGGAACTTTCCTCTGTGACAAGCTAAATGAAAAGACCTATGGAGTATATTGTCCAAAATGACAATAGTTATATGTGAACCTTGCTACATTTGCACAATGTTTCCCCTTTCTGAAGTCTTTTTGTTTCTATCAAATGTTGGTTTATAGCCAATTCTTCTCCCAAGGAAGTCTGCTATGGTTTTGGTCGAAGAATTAACTCCCTTTTTGACATACACCATAAAAAAAAATCAACCTTGGACAGATCACATAGGCTGACAGAAAGGCCACTACAGCATGACATCTCAGAGTGCCAGATGTCTGCCTCTTTATCATCCTATCCCCAGCCTAAAAGCACAGTGCCTGAAATTTTGCTATTAGAGATTCCTTTCTTTGGTGTCAAGCCTCTGCATCTTAAGGAAGATAGGGCTGATACATAGATTTAATTAGGGACAATTAGCGGGGCTTAAGGGAAGAGCTTCTTCTAGAGAAATAGAGTCTGGTTCTAAGTCATAATCCAAGAGAATAGAAGGCATAGCTCTTTCAGAGCTAGAAGAGATACTAGAGTTCATCCCTTACTAGTCACACACCATTACTTAATAGGTGGGTATCTCCTCTTGGATGTGGAGTAGGCATCTCGAATTGAATGTGTCCAAAATGGAACTCACTGTCTTCCCCTCCCTCACTTAGATCTACCTCTTCTTCAAATCCCCTTCTTTCCTCATTTCCATTGACGGTATTATTATCCTCTCAAGTGCTCAAATTCATAAACTTAGAGACATCTTGACCTTTCCTCACCCTCATCTCCCATATCTAATCCATTACCAAGTCTTGTCAGTTCCACTACCCCAATATTTCTCATATCCATCTTATTCTCTCTATCCATAGTTATTATTCTAGTTGAAGTCCTCATCACCCCATGCCAGGACTGCTGCAATACTAACTGGCCTTCTTGCTTCCAGCCTTTCCTGGCTTCTAACCACCATCAGTATAGGCAGGTTCCAAAACAATCTTCCAAGTTAAATACTTTACATGAAACTCCCTACCCTGATATTATGGCTTTCCACAATCTGTCTCCCACTAATATTTTAGCTGCATTTTCTACTTCTTCCCATTGTAAATTCTGCATTTCATCCAAATTGTATTACTAACTCTTCACTGAACTGGACTCTCCATTCCATTCTATGCAATGAGCATTTATTAAGCACTTACTATGTGTAAAGCTTTTTGTTTGGTGTTAGAGATACAAAGGAAAAAAGAAAGAAAGGAAGGAAGGAAAAGAGGAAGAAAGAAGAAAAAAAGGAAGGAAGGAAGGAAGGAAAGAAGGAAAGAAAGAGTACCTGCCCTCAAGGAGCTTATACTCTACTGGAAGGATATAATATGAACATATGTGTAAATAGTAAGTATATACAAAATAGAAATAATGTGTAACAGAATACTGGAGAACAGTTGACCACTGGTGAATAGGAAATACCCAATGTTCCTCTAACTGAACCAGCCCCTGAAGAGCTTAGCCCCTCTCATCCCTAAGGGATGGGAAGAAGGATAAGAAGTACATTACCGGAGGCCTCCAGATGAAACCAGAAGTTTGAAGCAAAGAGAAACTCCACAACTTCATGCCCAGTGGCACATTGTTCAGCATTTGTCATTCAAGACTGATGGGGAGTGGTGCCTGATAGAGACTCTATACCTGCAGACACCATCTGATGAGACCAGCATGCAATAGACCCAGTAGGATTGTATAATGACACCAACCGAAGACATCAGTGTTCATCATAGGTGTGAATTGTCCCTCTACTTGTGTACCTTAGCCACTCATATTCTGGTTTTTTGTGTCTCTCCACATGTATGCCACAGCCATCCCTATGTGAGTCTACTCTTATTATTGATAGCATATGTATTTGTGGAGTAGCTAAATGGTGCAATGGATAGAGCTCCAGGACTGAAGTTCGGGGGTGGGGGGGGAACTCTTTGTGAGTTCAAATCTGGCCTCAGACATTTACTAACTATATGACCCTGGGCAATTCACTTAACCATATTTGCCTCAGTTTCCTCATCTGTAAAAAGATCTGGAGAAGAAAATGACAAACCCTCCAGTATCTCTGCCAAGAAAACCCCAAATGGGATCACTAAAGAGTAGGACATGACTAAAATGATTGAACAACAATAACAACATATGTTTTTATGGAAAAAACATCCCTAGGTATATGGGAGAAATGTTTAATTATTATTTTTATTGTACTATTTCATTAAATGCTGGTGCATTTCATTAATTGGGCTCTCTAGCTGACTAGTGAACACGGGTGGGGGCTCACAAGCTATAGTTTTTAAAGGATCTCATGCCACAAACTATATTGAACTTGGAATAGCCTTCAAAGTGGGGAGGATCTTGATGTGAGTTGGGGTGTATCCTCAAGAGCTACAAAGTCACAAAGAGCCTTGAGAACAGTTGAGGCTTCAGTATTTACTGAAAAAAGCTCCATGGAACAATAAATAAGCCACTGGGATCATTAAGCAAACTGATTTTGTTCCAAACAGCTGTGCTTCTGCACACCACCGAAGAGAAAGCCTGCTGTGCAAAATCATCATGTTGTCTTTCTCACTAATTCTATCCTTAGTTTTGTGTTCCAGTGACCCTTTTACCAGGTGAAACCAGGTTCAGTCCATTAAACCCTTAAGGGAAACCCTTACAGAATTTCAGAGTTGGGAGGACATCTGGTCCAATCCATCCTTGAGCAGAAATTCTCCTCTCACTGTAATATAGCATCCCCGATGAATGATCGTTCAGCCTCTAGATGAAGATCTCCTGAGAAGATCTCACTACCTCTCATGCCATCCTGGGCCATATCAAGTATAAGTTTTTCCTTACATTGGGCCCAAGCCTGCCTAAATGCAACTCCCATTCTTTTCACTTAGTTTTGCCCTCTGCAGAAAATCAAAACAAGTCTTATTGTGCCTTTGTGTGTCAGCCCTGAAAATACTTGAAGACCCCCATGACACTCCCCTTGAGGCCTTTTCTTCTCCAGCCTAAGTATTCCTGTGTTTCTGGATATCTAGTCTCCTTGCCATCTTATTTGTTCTGGATGTTTCCTAACTTATTAATAACCATCCTAACAGGTGAGATTATGCACTGATTGAACACTGAGAGATTGAACTCTCATGTGGTCTTACCAAGGTTTTGTACCAAAGCACTATCACTTGCCTCACTTTAGATATTATGCCTCTATTAATATGGTCAAAGATGTCATTAATTTGTTGAATACCACTTTATACTATGGACTTTTACTTTTAGCTTCCACTAAAAGTCCCAGACCTTTTTTTCATATGAACTGTTGTTTTAATTCTCCTCAATGAAGTGAGGTTCAATGCCTTCCTTTTGAATGGGGGCCATCTCCAGTCTTCCTGATCTATATCTTGCCACTGGATCCAGATGGTTCCAGAGGTAAAAGTGAGGCCAGTGACCTTGCACAGCCCTGCCTCACTTAAATTCAATTGACTTCCAAGTGATGGCATCTCCTCCCTGATGTCATGGTCCTTTTTGAGAACCTAAGCAAAACTATGAACCTATTGAGTAAGTGCACAAAATGGAGTGTGGTGGAAAGTTGGAGCCAGAGGATCTGGGTTCAAATCCTGGCTCTAGTAAATGCTACTTATGTCACTGTAGACAAGTCACTTAAACCTTTGTAGTCCTTGGTTTCTTCATCTGTGAATTATAGACATTGGATTACATGGTGTTTAAAGTCCCACCTAGCTCTATGATCATATATTAAGGAGAGCCACAATCCTATCTCCATCTCATGTTTAAAAAGTTCTAGTGTTGGTCTGATGTAGAGATGGATGACAAAGGAGTAATTAGGAAGATTTTCCCCTAGGTACAGATCAACTGTAGCCACAGCCAGTTAAGACAATCCTGAAGCCAAAATAGAATTACTAATGGTCATGTACTCTTTTGCTTTGGGGGACAGACTAATCTTGATGTGAGGAGTCCACTGTAATTTGGGACATGTAATGTTAGCTCCAGCTAGCACAGGGCCCATGGTGCAGGCCCCTCTGGGAAATGAACTTTACTGTTTGGCAGGTTAAAGTAGGGCTAGGCCAGAGAAACAACTTGTCAGCTAGACCTCCATTATCAGCTTCCCTTAACAAGGTTAGCCTTGTCTCAAACTGCACACCCTAAACCTTGTAATAGTAGATAATGTTCTATAAATGGTGACAAGGAAGAACGATTCTAGTGAGCCTCATGTTAATAAGGTTAGACATTTCCAGAGTGGCACAGCAACTCAGGGTTACTTCAAAAGCAGTTAGAGGAATAGGAATAGTGTTAATGGGGGGCAGGAGGGCAGGGGAAAGCTTCTTTTTTAAAATAAGAAAAGTGTGAGCTCATTTGGGAGAAGAGCTTTGGATCTGACTCAGGAAGACCCACATCCCAGACTCACTCTTCCCATCCTGACTCTCTACCTCTTTCCCATGTGATGCTGGACCAGTTCTTTTTTCCTTCTCAGCCTCAGTCTTGTTATTTGTGAGGTGAAAGCCTTAAACTAGAGGATCTACAACTCTGAGTCCCCTAGGTGTTGGAGTCTTGGCTATGGTGGCTTGTCTGCATGAAATGAATCCCTGTGCTTTACAAGAGACGAATGGAAGCTGAGAAACCAGTGTTGAGTTTCTATACAAATCATACACCAATTAAGGCCTCTTCTCCCTGAGATACAGAGACAGCTTGAACTGTCCCTTGCGTTGTTTTCAAAACCTCTCAAGGTACACTGAGGAATGGCATTATTGCCAATTACCTAACCCCCACCACTGCCTTTCCCACTTTCCTGATCCCTGGTGTATGGATGGAGCTTATTAAAGCTTGAGAAGCAAGGCTTGGTTTCTGTTTTTTCTCACTGAAGACAGAAAAGTCTCTCCAATAGGATTGAAAAGATCTGATAATTCAAGAGAGAAAATCGAGCTCTGCCTCTCTTGAACTGAGTGAGGCCTTGTAATACACAGCTTGGCCTTAATGTCAGGAACCAATTAAAGTGACAGGAAAGGGAACAGTCACCTGTGTGAATCCAGATGACAGAGGCCTCAAGGAGGGCACAGGAGCCTTCCAGGAAGGAGGAGCTGCGCTGATGGCAAAGGATGCATCTGAGGCAAGAAGCAGGCTCCCAAAGGGAGGAGAATTTAGCTCTTCTCACTGTTGTCAGATGGCAGTGACAACTTACATAGGCCTAAGGGGGAATCTTGTATTCTTTATTACTCCGTTCTTTGGCATCTAATGGATGGAACTGAAGAACTGGGGGGGAAAGGTCCCTGTGGATTATGATCAAAGTGTCCTTTAAGTGGGCTCAGGCCAGATTGCTGGGAATCTTTTGAGTTTCAATTTTCCTGGGCCCAGTACATATCAAGTCAGGGAATTGCCTTAAGGAGAGGAGGAATTAATGCTTGAGGTGCTAGAAAGAATGTTATATTTTCTCCTCTGTCCCTCATCCCTATCCAAGTAGAAAAGGCAGGACGGGGGGGAATCATCCTCATACACATAAGCTCTACTGAGAATGGAAGAGATTTTGAACTTTATTCTTTAAAGATTCTCTTGCCCTTGCTCACATTCCCTCAGTCAAAGATGTATGTTGGGTGTCTACTCTAGCAAAGCAAATAGAGCACTGGCCCTGGAGTCAGGAAGATCTGAGTTTGAATCCATCCTCAGACACATATATTTATGACCTTGGGTAAGTCACATATTTGCTGTCTGCCTCAGTTTCCCCTTCTGTAAAATGGGTATAATAATAGCACCTAGCTTCAAGGTTATTATGAAGATAAAATGAGAATATTTGTAGCATTTTATAAACCTTAAAGTGCCATATATCTACATGCTATTTATTATTATTATTATTATTATTATTATATTGCTGCTACTACTACTTCTACTATTTTCAAGGCACCTATCTGTGACTTCTATCTTTGGTTACATGGTCACACTCTGAGGACTGCAGTGAAGCTTAATGTATTGGGTCTATGAAGAGAAGGCAGCCAAGGTATCATATTGAGTGATGAGCCCTTAGGAACTAAATATTCTACAACTTTGAAATATTAGTGGACACAGGTGCCCCAAACTTTATCATGGTGCATGGCGATAAGGTCATCCTTAACTAAATCTTTTCTTAATGCTTTGACGTTTTCTCCCCATATGGAATCTATGATTTCAACAGGCAGAGGGAACTCTGGGTATTCTTGGTAATAAATTATGGTCTTACAGAGTTGCCTGGCACCATGAGAGGTTAAAAGGCTATATGTCCATGGTGTCAGAAACATGGCTACAACCCAGTCTTTATGATGTTGAGGCGGGCACTTTACCCACTATGCTATACTGCCTTCTCAGCACTTAGCAAGGGTTAAAATAAGAGTAACAAATATTTGCAGAGTATCCTGGGTGTGCCATTTCATTTGCACCTTACAACAACCCTGCATTAAGGAGTAAAAGTATTATTATTCTCGTTTTTCAAAAGAGGAAACTGAGTCGTGGATAGGTTAAGTGACTTGTAGCTATCAAAAAGTGTCGGAGGTGGAAATTGAAGGCAGATTTTGTTAGCTCCAAGAAGAGGCCTCTACCCATTAGACCACACCATCTATATGGCTTCAGCACTCTGGTTGGTGGCATTTCCTCTGCTTCTCTTTTGAAATGCTAGCTATTTCCTGGAGATGTTGAGAGCAGAGCAGAGCAGCTTAGGATGTGTATGGAATTCCAGGAATTGCTGGTTCAGGATGTACCTGTAGACAATGTCATGCCAGGGTTAGGAGTTGCTTGTGGAGTGATTAGCCAACATTGTGGTCATGCTCACGGAGACTGATCAGACAGTTACTAGTGAGGCTATGAGTTGCTATTCTGCCGTAGAAGAGTCTGGTTTGGGAGCCACTTGGAGCAGGCAGATAGAGAGAAAGGGAAGCAGTTCTCTCCCACCAAGAGTAAGTATAGTGCTTGGGATGTGTGAATCTCCCCCACAAGCATGTCTACCTCTCCCCAAAGAATTCTACTGCTGCTCAAGCACTGGGCTAGAGTATTGGTGTTTGTGTTCACTATGTAAAGGGTAGCCAGGTGTTGTCACTAGTTTTCTGTGACTGGGGCCATAAAAATCTCTGTGCAGAAGAACACAGGGCACTAGTATTCAGTAAAGGAACTCGCTTACGCTGTCAGGGAGCCCACCCACTTGGCTCTCAGTGCTATGAATGCTCACCCAAATAGTGGCAAGCAACTTCTTGGCAAGAAATCACAGGCCTTGACATGGGAGTACAAGTGGTTACTGAAATGACTGAGGACTAGGCAAAAGGGTGTGATGGAGGGAAAGAGATGGAAAGCATCTCTACATTTTCTTATTGGGCCAACTCCTACTTCATGATTCTCATCTCTTTTTATACCTTTCTGGCTTTCTTATCTCTGAAATCTATTTTTTCACTGGTTCCTTTTTTTTTTCCTTCTAGCTTCTCAAAGTGGGCGCATCTAAAAGCTTAGTTCTTGGCCCTCTGATATGTTTTTTTGTATGTTCACTTGCTTGGAAAGCTCACAGCTTTGATTATCTTGTGTATATAATTCTCACATTTCTATTTCTCACCTGAGATCCAGTTCCATGTTTTTAGCTGTTTCTTAGATATTTCCACTGAAATACTGGTTGTCCCATGACCAAAATACTCCTCAAAAATTTCATCATGGAGTGGAAGTGACATTGGGTTCTGGGAGGCGTTAATCATGGAAAACTAGTTCTGGCAAGTCCTAACAAGTTGGAAAGACTTTCAGGAAGGGCCCAGTGATGGACTGTATATTGGTCCCTGGAGGTTAAGCCTCACTAAATTCACGAGATCTATTCATCAGGACACTGGCCTTTGGGAAATTTACTTTAAAAAAAAAAAAGAAATCTATTAAGCTGTGTACAGAGCCATGGAGGAGTTGTGGTCTGTTTGTGGAGAGAGTATGCACACTGATGAAATAACATCTCTTGAAATGCTCAAGTAAAGTCCTATTGCCATCTCAGACTCAACATATTCACAAACCAAATTTGTCATCTTTCTTCTGTCTAAACCCCAATATATGTCCTTTCTCCATCTGTTCCTGCTTTATCACGGTGTCACCATTATTTTAGTCACCTAGATTTGGAATCTCGTAATACTCTTTGATTCATTCCTTCAATACCTACATCCAGTGAGTCACCAAGTTCTGTCAACTCAGTCAGCAAAATGTTTCATGACCATTTTTGCCTCTGCTGCTACCCAAGACTAGGCCCATACCTTAAGTTTCCTTCAAGATTTAACTGAAGTACCACTTTCTTCATGAAACTTTAACTGATGTCCCTAACTACTAGTACCTTCCCCTCAAATCACTATGTATTTATTTCACATACATCCATATAAGAATATCCATATCTATATCTATATGTGTATATTTATATATCTATATCTATCTATCTATCTATCTATCTATCTATCTATCTATCTATCTATCTATATACATATGCATGTCTCCTCTGGTAGAGTATAAGCTCTTCAGTGGGCAGGAACTCTTCCACTTTTGTCCTTGTAATTTATAGGACCTAGCATAGTGCCTGGCACATATTAAATTGTTAACAGATTCTTATTGATTGATTGGTCGTGTTTTGCTAGCTTACTGAAAAAGCTTTTTGTTAAGTCTCCTCTCCTCTAGTCTCTTTCTCCTCTAATCTGCTTTGCATAGTACTACTAGTCTTTCAAACATCTACTTTCATCATGCCACTTCCTCTGCTCAGGAACCTGTAATGGTTCCCTGTTATCCAATTCATTTAGTTCAGTCTCTTCTTTTCAGCATTCAAGGCCTTCCATGCCCTGATTTCAATCTACCTATCCACTATTTCCCAACACAAACACTTCATTCTAATCAGAACTGGACTTTTTAAAGTACTCTAGCTCTCTTCCAACATATACATGCTTATTCTTGTTTCCATATCTTGGTCATTTGATCTCCCTGGCTAGAATGCATTATATCCTCCTCTCTACCTAGTCAAATATTACTCACCTTTCAAAGACTTTGCTAGTTGATTTTTCATGAATTTCTCCTTTGCCTGAATTCTACTACTTAAGAGTATGTGCCAGAGAGCTTAGTATTTAATTCTCAAACATGGACTGTTCCTCAATCAGTTCATGTCTTTCTGGTTTTTTTTTTCTCCACAACTAGATTGTAAACATTTTGACAGTAGGTACCATGTCTTATATGGTTGAGAGGCAGTATGGTATCATGGAAAGAGTGGTGGACTTGAAATCAGGAGATTCTTGAGTTCCAGTTCCCAATATGATCTTAAGCCACTTCACTACACTTTAGTTTCCTCATCTATAAAATGGGGATAATATTTGTAGTAGGATTCTTGTGATGTGAGTGCTGTGTAAACTTTAAGTTGCTACCTAAAAATGAGTTATTATTATTATTTTTATTAGCTCAGAGTGATGTTGAGTACAGGGGAACAGAATCATAGCATATAGATGGGACTTTAGAGATAATAATTTCCAACCCCATGATTTTACAGATGAAGAAACTGAGGCCCAGGGAGTGACTTGCTCACTTAGGTAGTAGGTGGGGAGACCAGGATTTAAACCCAGGTATTCTGATTCTAAATTCAGCTCATTTTTTACTCTGCTTCCCTAACTTTTCAAGGTAGTAAAATGAGTGACTATCCTCCTCCCTTCACCATCAGAAATTTCATTCCTCCCACCCCCCATTTATATCATTAGAGTTCAATTTCATTAGATCATAAGATTTAAAATTGAAAGAGATCTTAGAAATTATTTAGTCCTACTTACTTATTTTCACTTGAGGAAGGATGGTTAAGTGATTTGCCCAAGGTTATACACCTAGTAATTAGGAGAACATGGCTCTGAACCCAGGTAATCTGATTTCAAATTTAGTGATCTTTCTATTTTCTCACCTTTCTTTAGCTTAAGTATTTTTTGGTTTGTCAAAATACATATTTTCTTGGGAAGGGTAATAACATAAGCAGTTACCCAGTCATGCCTTTATCTGAATAATTTTTTGAGTTTTTCCCAAGGTCAGGTTTTTACGGGACTGAGGAAAAGAGTAAGGTGGAAGAAGGAAGGTACAGAATGAGGAAGTTAGGGTGCCAAAGACAAGACTTCCCTTACTTCACAATTTTGCTGAAATGTACTGGCTGAACATATAGTAAGTACTCAATACATATTTGTTATTTGATTGATAGACTAAAGAAACAGCTTGGATAATCTCAAGGTTGGATAATCAATTCATAGATAGATAGCTAGGTAATCTATATATGTGTGTATACGTACATACATATATACGTATGTATGTCAGAGACACGATCAATTCAAATGAATTCGTCTAGTACCATAGACAGCTCTACAGATTGTTTGGTCTCTGAAAGAACTGGTTCAGGGAATAGGATTTTGCTCTAAACTCTTGTTGCATGTCTTACCAGGCTTCTAATGCACACACATTTACTGCACCACCTAGAGTTAGGAAAGGATTTCTCTAAAAATAACTGCTGTGGAATATTTAATTTGATACTAGCACTGTGACTAATACTTGAAAAAAAAAGAGTCTGTGTGACTAGAGACAGCACAATAATGGGAAGAAATTCATGTTTGACCTTTAAACCAGTACAGAATGAAAGAAATCGATTGCATCATTATCTTTTGTCTATATATAAAATAATGATAAACATTATTCTCCAGCTAGATTCTGGATCCACTACAAATTCTTACTATGATGCCTCATTGTGGTATGGAGGTGACCCTGAGATCTCGAAGGCCATGCCCAATGGAGTGTAAGGTCTGTTAGATTCTACCCTTTTGGACTTCTGTTAAAATGCTACTGGCAGACTGACTATGTGTTTCAAGGGCCAGATATTTATCCATAGGTTGACCATTACATGATTTATTTTTTGATAATGACAACCCTTAAACCATGACAAAATTTAAGATGGAGCTGAATCCTATGGAGCTCCCTTCACTTCCAGTAATGGTAGTAGAGTGGCGGAAAAGAGACCAGGAAGAACTAAGAGCCAACCAGTTTTTAAACCATTTGCAAACATTAAATTAACTGTATTACTCTAAATCTTTTTCCAATGAACTCAAAATAGAGGATAACAAAGACAATAACATAGTGGAAGGACTATGGTGTACTAGGCAGATTCTCTGCGGGAGACTTTGAGGAGAACATGAGCAAGAATTTCATATAGGACAAAAAGTTACAGACAGGTTGAAATCTGACTGAGAGAATACTATTCTGGGCCAGGCTTGACTCAGGATAGTTTGTTGGTTTAGCCTTGGTACTAGAATGAAATGAGGCACTTGTAAACTATCTAACATTTAACAGAAAAGTAGGTTTGCTTAACAGTAGTATGGAAAGGTTATTCAGCAAGGATGCAGAACTGAGCCAGATGGGTACAACTCCCCTGCCTCCGCTTCTGGCATGGTATCATGTTCAGTCAGCAGAGTGTGTCAAACCTGAGGAATCCTCCAGTCTCTATTTGCTGAGCCTTAATACTGTTGCCCCAGTGACCAACTGCATCTCCTAGTCATAACTACTGTAATACTGAGATTTAGGTTATGGATAGGGCCTGTGGTCATTCACTCTGGCAGATGAAACTGAACTGAACAGCCCATTTTGCAAAAACAAAGCAATCATATTATGAAGATCACTTTTTGAAATCAATACCTGTAGGTGTTAACTTTTAGGGAATTGGGCTAGTGCTGAACTAAGCCATTGTTGCCAAGAAAAAAAACTCAGGCTTGCTAGCCCAGCTGGGTTGGGGGAAGCTAGAAACAATTCTAACATTCTAAGACTTTATGAGAAAAGGAGACATTCTGTTTAAAAAGAACAGATGAGCTGGGAAAGCTCAAGATCCAATCTCCAGAGTCCCTTATTGGCAATGAGAAAAGAAGACAAAAGGGGCTAAATGTTAACTGCTGAATGGGATAACTCTCATCCAAATTGTTAGGAGAAATATGGAGAAAATAGTAAGCATGTGTCAGAAAGTTACTAATGAATGTGTCATCATTTCTCATGCTATCACTATGCAGTCTGCAGTGGTGAAAATGCCAATATTTCCAGCAGAGAAAGCTAGGCTAGGATCAGTATAACCTTGCCCAGAATCTCTTCATTATTTATGGACCACATATTTTAAATGCAGATCCATCATCTGTACTGCTAATTGGAGAGCAAAACAGTCTATGTTTCCGAGAGTTACACTTCTTCACCAGTGACATAATGATTATAGGGGCTAATCCTCTCACTGTTGGGTCCCTGAATACCCTAATCAATGGCATAAGATTTTGGTTTTTGTGGGTTTTTTTTTTTAAATGAAAGTGTTTCTTTACAAAAATCTCATTTGAAATTAAATGCTACATTTCTTAAGGAAGGGAACAGAAGCTAGTCCTTGAACCAAGTTCAGGACAAATCAATGCTTTGTATTCTTGTCTATGAAATTTCTCCTTTCATCTTCAGCTTAGAGGTAAATGTGGCTCTGAGATGAAGGCAAAGAGAGATAGGAAACCCTGGAGTCAGGAAACCTGGGTTTGCATCCTGGTATTGATAATCAGTACTTATATGCCTTGGGGCAAATCATTTAACATCTCTCAGGTTCCTCATCTATAAAATGAAAGATCTATATTAGCTAATCCCTCAATCCCATTCTATTTTTGTGATCCTGTAAACTTTCATGGAGATGCAGATTTCTTCAACTACCAGGAGAATAGAATCTCAGTGGGGATGGAAAGGGGAAGAAAAGGAGCAAGAGAGTGTGCTACTCTCCGTAACAGCTCTAATTTGTACATCACTCATATATACAAATTACATTCTTTAGCATCACCTTGAGGTAAGTAATCTAAGTATTATTCTTTCCATTTTACAGATAAGGAAATGAGGTCTCCAAAATGTAACATGACTTGCCTACACAGATACCAATTTATATAACCAGGATTTGAATCCAGATTTCCTGTATCCATGTCCACCATACAGAGGAAAAAAGGGGATGGGGACCTAATAGAGAAAAGTCACCTTGAAAATCAACAACAGTCTTGAGAAGCTAGAGGGACAAGGAACGTTTCTGAAAGCAGCCTTGGGATGAGGGAGAAGGATGTAGGAAGTAATGCCACCAAATGAGAGACTCTTTTGTCTGACTTCAGACCCTGGTATTGACTCAAAGCCTTCAAAGAACCATTTGAAAAATGGAAGCTATAGAAACAGAAGACAGGGAAGGTATAAGGACAAATGGAAGCAGTAAGAATGTTTAGCTTGGAGAAAAGATCGAGGGAAAACATTATGATTCCTATAGCAACTAGAATAGGGCTGAGTACATAGTAGGTCCCCATTTTTATTAGCTGGTTCATTGTCTTTAAGTATTTAAAAGGTTATGACTTTGGAGAATGGTTGGGAGGGATGGTTACCATGAGAAAGTTTGACTTAGAAAGCTTTCTAACTATTAAAGCTGTAGAAAAAAGTAAAATGGGAAATTTTGAGTTCCCCAATCTTGTGGAGTATGAGAGAGATTAGATGGCTTTTTGGGTCTCCTCTGACTCTAAAATCATGTGATTCATTGATCTTCTGACATTCCTGATTATCTTTAGAACAAGGTCTGGGTGACACTTAGAGGGGGAAAGCTGCCTATGTACCATGATTGAATTCACTTACTCTCATGGCTGGCTCAAGGGAGCACCAAATTTAATAACTCCATAGCACAGCTGGCATGGGAGGTAGTGTGGTACCATGAAAGTACTGGCTTGGAAGTCAAAGGGCTTCAGTTCAAATCCTGTCTCTGATGTTTCCTTGTGATCTTGGGAAAGTTATATAACCTCTCCCTGGATCTCAAATTCCACATCTGTAAAATTAGAGGTTTGTACTAGAGATGGTCTCTGAGGTCACTTCTAGCTTTAAATTTATAATCCTAAGTATGGAGAAAGGGTGAATGCTTTCACTGTGGCAAGTTCTGTCCCATTATAATGCCTGGTAACAAATTAACTGATGAATATCAAGCATCTTCTGTCTGCTCAGCCCTGCGCCATTGTGGGGGATACTGAAGAACAGATGGTCTCTGCTCTTAGGGAAATTACAATATAGTCTGGGGGAGACAAAACATACAGATATGCACCAAAAGTAAACCATACAAGATAACAGAAATCATTTGCAGACTTTATGGGTTAGAGGAACATGGGGGAAAAGGGAGATTCCATTCAACTGGAGTAGTCAGGGAAGGAATCCTGGAAGAGATGAGACTAGTGATTGGAGAGATAGGTTGAGTAGACTGTGGAAAGGGAAGAAGAGGAAGTAAAAGGGAGTCAGACAATATCATACATTCCTAGATTATGGGGGTGGAGGGGGGAGAAGAGGCCTGTGTTACCTTCCCAACATTCCAAGGGTAGGAAGAAGGACAGCAAATGGAAATGAGGCATTGATTTTCTTCTCTTCCTACCTTAGAGGATGATGTGGCCTGGAATGTCTAAGTCCTTAGCAGTAGGGGGTTGGAATATGCCTTCCTGCAAAACACAAAAAATCTTCGCTGTGTGTCTAATGTCGGGGGATTGGTGATGGCTTTGTAAGTGGTTGTTTTTTATGCATAAAAAGATTATCTCTGTCCTGATTTGCAATATCTGTGCTATTTTGGGCCTGATTTCCTCTGTTGAGCTTTTTTGTATTGGAGTGATAATTTAACCATTTGGCTACACAGCAACACAATTAATATTAGAAATATGGCCTATAAAACCCATTTCATGGCATTAGAATGCTCTGTTGCTAATTATTCTCCAAGATTTTTAATTTCAATTCTTCCTCAGTGATTTAATGCAGAAATTCAAATGCGTAGTTATTTCTCCCAAAGGATAAAAAGTAACAGAATAACTCTGAATCCTCTACCTTTTTGTTTCAGTCATGGTGGTTCTCAATTGATTCCCAGGAGCCTCTTTTAAGGAGAAGTTGCTCCCATTTGAAATGTTAGATATCACTTGGTGGTGAGCATGGGTAAATTTCTGGGGCTTACTCTTCAGCTCTGGATTTGCTGTTAGAGAACCTGGGTTCAAAACCTAGTTTTGCTGCCTACTACATGTGTGACCAGCACAAACCACTTACATTCCCAGGCCTCAGCTGCTTCATTTATGAAAAGAGGGTTTCAGATTCATGGTCTTAGAGATCCCTTCCAACCCTAAGATTCCCTGATTATATGATTCTGCTGTGTTATGGGGGAATGGAACAGTGATAGCCAGGCCAGTGATGACCACTTGGAGACATATAACACACTTATGACCAAATCCTATTGACACACTTGGCAGTGATACAGGAAGAACCTTTCACCAAGATTTGTTGAAAGTTCCTCTCTTTGATTCAATAATATTAGACAGATCCAAATCTTTCCTGATTCTTCATCTCTAGACGATCAGAAGTAGAGCAGTTGAGGGGGGGCATTTATCATTGGAAAGGCCCTAGATAAATCCAATGAATTATTATTTTAATAATATTTTGAATGGGTTGATATAATAAAAGCAGATGGTTAAAGTTTGTCATTTTTTAAAGGAAAATAATTAAATACTGTACTGCTTAATCTGTTTCTCTCTTTCACACCCTCTGTCCTCCTCCCACAGCACACTAGGATTTAAAAAATTCTAAAGCAAGAGACTAATAATATCTTCCAAGTCACTTCAGTTCTTCTGACCCAAAAGGAACTCAGACCCAGTCAACTTTCTGAGTCTTTGAGCTTTCTGTGTTGTCCCTATTAACGTATCTGGTCCTGACTCTCCTCATCTGTAAAATAAAGAGGTTGAGTGACATGGCAAACATACTGGATTTGGAGTCAAAGGAGCTGGATTCAAGTGCTGCTCTGACAATGTATGACAAGTCACTATGTTTGTGATAAGTCTCTGGGCCTCACTTTTCTTATCTATCAATGACTTGGACTTACTGACTTCTTTGGGATATGAGATTTGCAAATGAGTCTGCATTTCTTTGAGGAAAGATAGCAGATCCAGAAGAAGAGATGATTGTTTTTAAATAGCTGAACAGCATATCAGATCATCTTCTTGGTGAATTTAACTGATTGGGTAGAATTTGGTTGCAAAGGTCAAGGGAATAAATGCCATCAAAAAGCAAACCAAACCAAACAAAGAAAACCCAACTGACTCAGAAGCCTTGAGCTCTCAGAATCTTCTGACTAAGCAAAATACGACTGGAATACCACATGGCTACAGTTACATTCTGGGCACCCTGCCCTTGTGATTTTCTACCTGGGGGCAAGTTAGCATAAAGTAGAATGGGCCTGTTTTAGTCTGTCCCAACCTGGAGGGTCCTCTACACATCATGACAACCTTTTACTAACTGTAGCATTGTTGGATTCCTTCTAGACAACTACTGTTACTTGTTGTACAAGCCAACCACTTGAAGAGGAGTAGAATGGGGCTAGTGGTAGTTTCTGTATGGGTATTAGTAATTTCCAGGGGAAAAGAATGTATTCAGTGCTCTCAAAGGTTTGCTGAGTTCAGCAAGTCAAAATCCTCCGAATGCACTTCAATAGTGGCAAGATATTACCTTATTATCCTGAGTCATCAGACTAACTAGTTCCTTAAATTCCAGTGGTCTATATCCTCTGGGTATTATTAAACCAATCAGAAGGAAGAGAGGAAATGTTAGCACATTCAACCTTGGAAAGTGCCAGCGTGATTTTGCCAAAGCTAATTGCAAATTACTATAATGTCACATAGTAGGTACTCAATAAATGTTTATTGATTGATTGGCACATTGATTAAATGACACTAAGTAATTCTGCCTCTATCTCTTTAGTACTGTGTATGTTACTAAATAAATCTATGACCAGGCAAAAAGATGGGTCAATGAATGTAAGGGATAAACAAAACTAGGATATGAGCTCTATTGAGGACTACACACTATAAAGAGAATGCAAGGACGATGTCCCAAAGCACATTTGGTGGACCAGCTGTGTCTAACTAATGGGAAAACATGAGTGAGAGTCACAAAGAGTGGGCAGACATGGAGGGTTTGTGATCTTCATCTTTCAAAGGATACTGGTTGATGAGAGCGTAGATTCATTGGAGCTCTGGAGTATTGAATAAGGCAATCAGTGCATGTTGTAGGATTGACATTTTTACTTAAGTGGGTTGTATGTCAACAACAGTCACCAATCTTATAAGGATTCCTCCTGAAAACTTGTAGCCAACCCACTCAAGAAGTTATAATTAATCTTCTGTAAGTAATCAGTTCAACACAATAAATGATGTTCAATAGTGACATACGAACTCCAACAGTTTATAGATTTCCTTGTATAATAGATAAATGTTTCTACTAAATTTATCCTTTGTTTAGCTATTCAACAAAACGTCTTAACGAGTTTTTAAAATTAAAGCCAGTTTATCTATAACAAGGAAATTTAACCCAATAACTGAACTTCTAAACTTTGATGTTTTTAACTCATTAAAAATGAATGACTCAGTTTTTCCCATTCTTTTTCATCAATGGTCTCAGTAAGTCAGTGGACAAGTCATTCATTTGACAAATATTTATTAAGCATCCCTAAGTACAGGGTTCAATAAGAGGAGTGGTCAGATCCAAAACTTAATAAGACCTTAATAAGACTCCCCTCAAAATGCTTCTAGTTTATTGGAGCAGATAAAATGCAAACACTTGTGATTATTATACAAGTCAGAGTGTGATATATTTGATACTATGTTTGATAGTGTGACTGAGTGATTTAAAGTGTTGGATTTAGGTTCCATTCTCTTCAGAGGAGTAGATTCGAATTTCACTACTGCCAACAAGATAAGTGCTATGAGAGAAGTACAAACAAAATATTATTGGAGTTTATAAGGGGGAAAAGCTCATCCCTGGTTTATAGGATCATGGAGGCAGTGACATCTTATCCAAATTAATAAGACACACTTATGGCCATAACAATAATTATTTTATGAAATGTTGCAATAAAGGAACACAGCCCCATTCTACTCCTCTTCAAATGGTTGACTTGTACAACAATGCAACCCTCTACCTCTGTCATTTGAGAGTCATCTTTTCACAATGTGCTTTGTGATGGGACAGTCTAGGTATTACCTTAGAGTCTGGCAAATCTTTAATCTAAAGTGAATTTAGATAGTGGAGGGACAAAGTGAATTTTCTGGATAACAGTTTAGCTAATGCTCTCTTCACTAGCCTACAGTGTACTAGTAACCAAATTAGCTTTTAGAATCAAAGCTGACCTTGATGCTATTGTTTCAAGGACAAGGTCAGTAGAAAAATTCATTCCTTTATTCAAAAGGCGACTATTAAGTACGTGTTGTATTGTGTGGGTTGGGGGAGGAAGAATTGTATTTAGTCTAGATTGCAGAGAATTTCCAAACCAGGAATTCTCTATACAGATTAAATCACAGGCTTAGGTGCCATCTTCCCTCTCCCCCCCTCCAACCTGAACACTATTTTCTGTTTTGTACACCACGTTTATGGCATAATTAATTTTAAGGAAGCAAAGAAAAAAACTCTTCTGGGGTTTAAGAGGAATATTCTTTGCTTTATGACTAGATGAATGGACAGAAAATTAATCAACCCCTGAAAATGAATATTAATTTTCATGTATTTGGACTTGCCATCACATCAAATCAACAGGTATTTATTTCAAAGTAATTACTGTGCCCAGCCTTGTGCTAGGTTCTGTGGGGAATGCATAGGAGGAGGAGATCCCAGGTGAGTTGGGGTACTCAAGTCTCACGTGCATGAGATGGCAAAAGATTTAATAGAGGCTGGAATTAAGTGAGAGATGGTATTGCACAAATAACAAGAATTATAGGAGAAGGGGAAACTCATTGTCATCTAGGACCAGAAGGGAAAGCTTCAAGGTTCAGTAAGATTCAATAAAATTTGATAAATATTTGTCAAGGAAGTTACTCAATTGTAGGGGTACAAAGACAGACATGACGCAGGCCTTGCTTTAAAGGACTCAACAATCTAATGATGACAGGTTGAGGGAGACGACAAGTACACAAGTAACAAGGTAGAGTGTGGTAAGTACAAATGAGAAATCTAGGCAAAATGCAATGATGAAAGAGTTACTTTCATCTGCCAGGGGAGCGCTGGTCAGGCAAGTCTTCAAAAAGGAGTTGAGTGGGCTTTGAAAAATGCAGCTTTGGGGCAGCTAGGTGGCACAGTGAATAGAGCATTGGCCCTGGAATCGGTAGGACCTGAGTTCAAATGCTATGTGACCTTGGGCAAGTCACTTAACCCCCAACTGCCCTGCCTTCCTCCCTCCAAAAAAAAAGGAAAAAGAAAAATGTAGCTTCTAGGTGGGCAGCATCTCAGACAGAATATTGGACTTGGGAGTTAGGAAGACCTAAGTTTAAATCCTGCCTCAGACGTTCAATAGCTCTTTGAACCTGGGTGAGTCATTTAACTTTTCTCAGCCTTAGTTCCTTATTTATATAATGGGGATAATAAGACATCTCCCTCCCAGGGTTGTTGTGAAGATCAAATAAGATATATATGCAAAGTGTTTTGCATCCTTAAAACACTATATAAATGCTTTGTTGTGTCTGACTCTTTGTGACCCCATTTGGGGTCTTCTTGGCAAAGATACTGGGATGTTTTGCCATTTCCTTCTTCAGCTCATTTTACAGATGAGGAAACTGAGGCAAATAGGATTAAGTGACTTGTCAAGGGTCACACAGCTAGTGAGTGTCTGAGGCCAAATTTGAACTCAGGTCCTCCTGACTCCAGGGCTGGCACTCTATCAACTGCCACACCTAGCAGCCCTATATAAATTCCAGCTGTTGTTACTATTAAGGATGGGTAAGACTGTGATCACTGTCTGATTCCAGCCTACCTTGTACATTATGCCTCCTCACCTACACTGTAGTCTGATATTCCTCATCCATGACATCCCATCTCCCACCTCCATGACTTGGTACAGGCTGTCCTCTGTGACTAGTATGTTCTCTATCCTCACCTCCACCTCTTAGAATCACTTCATTTCCTTCAATGTTTCTACGTGAACCCTTTCATGATTCTCTTATCTGTTAGAGTCCCTCCCCCCAAAACCCCTTACCTTGCATATACATTGCATATATTTTGCATTTAATTCTACATGTATATACTATTTCTCTTTATGTAATCTATCAATGAGTCAGCAATCAATAAGTTAGTCCCTAGTATGAGCCAAACTGTGCTAGGTGAGGGATTAAAAGGGCATGGATGAATGGGTCTGTGCCCTCAGTGTCTTAATTATATAGGGGAAGTTAACATATATACTTATGTAACATATAACATATATACTTAAATACTCAAGAAGATCTGTGGTTCAATTTCAGAGTTTCCTGCAAGTATTTGGGAGGTCACAGATTTAGCCTATACATTTCTGCCTAATTTGAGCAACTGTCATTCATATCTTCCCCATCAATTCCCCTACAGGGGTCCAACTTCCTCATGAGGGCATCACTCTGCCCATCCACCTGTCATCTCTCACTCTTGCCACATAAACAGCCCATTTTCTCTTTTTGTCATACAATTCTTTGATGATATTTTGTATTTCTGTTCTTCACAGTTCCTTGATGATTGTATGTTACAGCCTACTTACACCCTGGGTGTGGTACTCAGCTTTAGTTGCTTAGAGGTAGTAGTGTTCTAGGTCTTAATGCCATATAGCAACTTAGTAAAATGTTTGTATTGAAAAGATGGGCCTTTGTTGTTCTTAGAAGCTATGGGAAGGTAAAAACCCTCTGCAATTTCCTGAAAGTAATTCAGTTTGCTCTCCTCCTCTTTTTCAACTCAGGACCCAGGTCACTGACTGTCCCAGATATACATACTGTTGGAAAGCTCCATAGGGTGTCCATTCAGAAGCATGTCAAAATCTGGGCAATAGACATTATACATCCATTTGGACTTTCATATGTGGCCAGAGAGGCCAAACTTCTTTGAGTGATTTAAAATCTCTTCCAGGAGGCTCTTCATTGTCTTGGGGCTTGATGCAATCAGTAAAGTGATAACCACAAGTAGCAGCATTTAGAGGTCCTTGACCTATAATATATATTGGGTCTCCTTCATCACTGTAGTAAATACTTTTGGTGAGCATATATTTCCCTGTTTTATGTCTCACCTGATGTTTATTATCAGAAAGTAAATCAGCCCAGGAGTCTAAGCTCCTGGGCATCAAATTAGTCTGACCACAGCAAAAAGGAAAGGAAAAAAAATTGTAAGTGACCTTTATTTTTATGCATCCCTCATCTGTTTATGCAATGTCTTTGGCAGAGTGCCAGGAAAGGGGGCAGCTAGTGCTAAAAAAATCACACAGTTTTTAGACTGTTAACAAACTTTAATTTGACTACTGGTACTTTAGGACAGCTTAGTGCTATGGTAGATAGAGCACTGGATTTGGAATCAGGAAGGCTCATCTTCATGAGTCCAAATCTGGCCCCAAACACTTACTGATTGTGTGACCCTGGGCAAGTCACCGAACCTTGTTTGCTTCAGTCAGTTACTCATCTGCAAAATGAACTAGAAAAGGAAATGGCAAACCAGTCCAGTATCTTTGTCAAGAAAATGATTGAAATGACTCAACAACAACTTTAGATGTGAGGTCCTAGTCCAATGACCAACGAGCAGAGACCAATGAGGAAATGATTCATTTCCATATTGATCTTTCTTTAAAAAAAACCAGAAGAAAGAAAGATGTAGCTAAATTTAAATATAGTTCACAGTTATTCTTTTGAGATGCAAAAACAAGGAACTAGTGGAGTGGATTTTGTTGTATGCTCAAAAGCTCCAAGTAGCATTATTTCATGAGACATATATACTGCATTACTAATGATAAATATTTGCAAAAAGTCTACCATGAAATAACTGCAACTCAACCACCAAAAGGGGTTGCTGAGGATGAAAAGGTAGAGAAATTCTATGCAGAACTTAATAAGACTCTCCAAATAAAATCAACATATACTCTGACACTTGATGATTTCAATGCAAATATGGGAAACGTAAGAGTGGAGAAGACTATATGGGAAAATACAGTTTAGGAGAAAACAATGAGAGAGACCAAAGACTTGTAGATCATACAGAAGCCTTATGTTTTTATATCATGCCTACTTTCCTTAAAAACAAATTGGCAGGTAGTGGACATGGTGAACAACAAATAATATGATGATGAATAAAACTGATAATATGTTCATGGATATGCAAAGGTTTATTTTAGATGTAACAGTTATAAGCTATCTATACAAAGTCAGACCATTTACTTGTCAAAGCTGAGGTAAGAAATTATAATAAAAAGGAAGAAAGAATAATAATGAGAAAAAATATAGGGCATACAAGCAGGAAGATTTATCACTGAATTATTTAAACAAGCTATTGAAAATAAAAAAATTGAAATTGGACAACAGAAATCACAGTGATACGGACTATAATAATTTTCATCAGTCAATCAAGAAATATTTATTAAGCACCTACTCTGCACCAGGCACTGTCCTGGGTGCTGAGGATAAAAGTGCAAAGAATGAATGATTCCTACTCACAATGAGCTTATAGAAGTAATATAAATTAAATTTTGCAATCAAAAGAGAAAAATAACCCAGAAAACACTATGGTAAGCAAACATTTGACTCACTGGCCAAATGGAGAGAGATGGCTATCAAAGATAATGCTGGGATAGAATAGAAACTTGTATTTCAAAATCTTATGAAGAAGGATGAGGGTGTTTATGGACAGTATGGTTTCATAAAGCAGAAAGAAGCAGTAGAAGGTAAAAGTAGTCTAAAGAAATCTTGGCAAGATAGTCAGCTAAGCAAAGTCAACCCAAGGCAATTCAAGCACATAACAGGAAAGAGGACTATATGTGGAAGAAAAATGGAAAAAATTTGCAAAAATTATCCTAACAAACTATTTACAATATTAAGGATAGTGAAACTGCTCCACTGGGATCCAGATGTCACGGTCCTGAGGTGTTTATAGAAGATGTAGAAATGGTACCAAGGAAAACAAAGACAGGAAAAGCATTCAGATTGAAGTGTGTGTGTGTGTGTGTGTGTGTGTGTGTGTGTGTGTGTGTGTGTGTGTGTGTGTGTGAGAGAGAGAGAGAGAGAGAGAGAGAGAGAGAGAGAGAGAGAAAGAGAGAGAGACACACAGACAGACAGACAGACAGACAGATAGACAAAGAGACACAGAGAGATGATTCATGCTGGAGTATCATACAATCATACAATTGTGAAGGTATTGAGGGGTATGAAACAGGCAAAATAAATACAAGGTAAATGGGGTGGGCGATATGCAGAGTCACTAGAA
Source organism: Pseudochirops cupreus (assembly GCA_028627135.1). Taxonomy (NCBI): domain Eukaryota; kingdom Metazoa; phylum Chordata; class Mammalia; order Diprotodontia; family Pseudocheiridae; genus Pseudochirops; species Pseudochirops cupreus. The sequence goes on from CM053583.1 coordinate 354,549,080, forward strand.
GGGTGGTGATTAGGGAAGGTTTCATACAGGAGATAAGGTTTGGATTGAGCTTTGAAAGAAACTCGAGATTCCAAGAGGCAGAGCAAAAGAATGTATTACTGCATGAGAACAACTAATACATAGGCACAGAGATAGCTGATAGAATGCTATGTATTAAGAATAGTAAAGAGACTAATAAATATGATATAAAGAATTTGAGAAGGGGAGTGATATATAATAAGACTAGAAAGACAGATTGGAGCCAGTTTGTGAAAGACTTCAATTGCAGATGAGTTAATATTTGATTCTAGAGATAATAGGGAGTCCAAAATATTTATTGAGCAGGGAAGTGCCATGATTAGGTCTGTGATTTAGGAATATCACTTTGATTGCTGTGTGGAGGATTGAAGAGAGCAGGAAGACCGATTAAGAGTCTCTTGAAATGTTCTAGGTTAGAGGTAATGAGGGTATGAACTAGCATGGTGGTTATGTAAAAAGAAGAAAGTAGAAGTAAGAGATGTTGTGAAGATAGAATGGAAAAGATATGGAAACTGTTTGGACATGGGAGGGGGGAAGGCGAGTCAGACATCCATGATGACTGGATGAATGTAAGCTCCTCGAAAAGAGGGACAATCATTAAAATTTGTATATTCTGTATTTAGCACAATTTCTGACACATAATAGGCACTAAATAAATATTAATTTGTTGATTTATTGGTTGATTGCTATGAGGATGTATAGAAGAGGTATTCTGGCATGAGCAAGGAGCAGAAAAGGGGATTCAGTGGGGAAGACTGTGGAGGAGGTACATTAAGGAGACCAGAATGTGTGTTGGTTGAACACATACTCTCGTGTGTGTGTGTGTGTGTGTGTGTGTGTGTGTGTGTGTGAACACACAAAAAAAGTTGAAGAGGCAAAGGGATGAAGAGCCTTGATTGACAGGAGTTTGGACTTTATTCTCTGGGCAATAGTGAGCCACTACTGAAGAGAGAGAGTATGACGTGATGAAAGCACAGTTTTGATAAGACAAATCTTGCATTAGTGTATAAGATAAATTAAAGAGAGGAGTGACCAGGATGTGATTTCTGTGATTCAAGTATGAATCATGAGATCCTAGACAAGGGGAAGGACTATGAGAATGAAGAGGAAGGGATGCATTAGAGTAACATTGTGCAGGAAGAACCATTGGCACTTGGAGAATCATTCATTCAGCAAAGATTAATAAGACCTCCTTCCCTTCTCACCTCATCCCATACTGTGTGCAAAGCCTTTTGCTAAGTGGTGTGTGTGTGTGTGGGGTGTGTGTGTGTGTGTGTGTGTGTGTGTGTGTGTGTGGGTATGTGGGTGTGTGGGTGCGTGGGTGTGTGGGTGTATGGGTGTGGGTGTGGGTGTGTGTGGGTGGGTGGAGGCAGGGGAATGAGAGGGAAAGAAAGGAAGAAGATGCTTTCCAATCCCAAGGAATTCCCAGTCTAGTAGGGGAGGTAAGACATCCAATAATAACTGATATTCATGTAACATTTAAAGGTTTACAAAGAACTTTCCATGTATTCTCCCATTTGAGCCTCACAACAACTCAGTGAGGGTATTGTCATCTCCATTTTTTACAAATAACAAAACTGAAGCTCAGAGCAGGCAGGGGAATCACTCATGATTATACAGCTAGTAAGCTTCAGAGGTGTGCTTTGAAGCCAGGCCTTCCTGACTCCAAGTCCAGCCCTCTACTCCCAACACAAAGTTGCCTCACACATGTACAAAAAGAACTAATACACAAGGCAGAACGAGATAGCTACAAGGCAAGAATAGTACAAATAAAAATAGTACTTTGAATTTGCACATTTTACTTTACAAGATGATCTCCTGCCTATTATCTCATTTGAGTCCACAAGTCTTTGTTTTTTTTTTTTT
>CM053583.1:354551463-354573997 GCA_028627135.1 Pseudochirops cupreus
GCCGCCATCTTGGCTCCGCCCCCCCCACAAGTCTTTGTTAAAGTGAGACAATTGTTCTGAGGATGGTGAGATCACTTTTAAATGGACTGGGCAGGCTTGATGAAGAAGTTGGTATCTGAGGTGAGCCTTGACAGGATGGGAGAGGAAAATATAATCAAAGATGACTTCACCATTTGGCACTTGCAGAGTAGAAAAATGAAGTGTTATTGACCAAAATGTAAACATTGGGTCAGGGACCCAGTTTTGGGGGGAAGCTGAAGGATTCATTTTCAGGCACTTTTTGGTTTCAGGTGACAGTAGGTAGGACATATAAATGGAGATGCCTTGTAGGCATCTGAAAAATTTGTACTTAAGATGGAGCCATCCACAGAAGTGATAGTTGAAGCTGTGAGATGTGACTTCTCTAGAGGAAATAAAGGTTCAGAGAAAATAAAATAATGATGAGCCTTGAGGGGTTACCCAGAGGGCATAGAATGAGGAAGAAGAACCTTTAAAGGAGCTAGAGAAATAGGAGGGAGACTAGGATAGCATCTTGAAAGTTGAAGAAAGTTTAAGGAAGGGTGGTGGTGGTGGTCAATAGTGTCAAGTAGGATGATGATCAGGGGAAAAGGTCTTTGGACCTCTTGGAACTTTGAGATAGTAGTCGAAGTCAGATTGCAGCATATAAAGAAGAGGGTGATAAAAAGAAATTGAAACAATGGGTAACACTTCACAGTGGCTCACTATTTTTGATCCCTTTCCCTTTTCTCTAAAAATTTTAAGGCTAAAATATCCTGTGTTTATGGTGACCATGAAGAAAGGAGAAAGATGAAAAGTCATGGGAGATAACATTACAGGCTTTACTGCTAGAGAGATACAGAATCCAGATCAAAGATTTTAAATGTGCAGGTGAAACTGGATAAATAAATCAAAAGATTTGCAGGATGTATCCTGCCTATAGTCACAGTCAACAAGCATCTATTAAATGCTTCCTATCATCGGGATCCTATGCTAAACACTGGGGATAAAAGAAAGGCATCAACAATCCTGTTTTCCAAGAACTCACATTCTAAGGGCAGAGCCAACTATATACATGCAAGAGATATACAGTGGAAATGGGAGATTGTCTCAGAAAGAAGGATCTAGCAGTGGGGAGAGGGGCAGAGGACTGGAAAGGCCTATTTGCAAAAGGTGGCATTTGAACTCATTTTTGAAGAAAGCCAGGAAATCCAGGAGGCAGAGGTAAAGAGGGAGAGCACTCCAGGCAGACAGTCAGTGACAATGTCTAGAAATGGGAAGTGGAGCATTTTGTGTGAGGAACAGCAAAAAGGCTGGTATTGCTATAATCATGGAGTATGCAGAGGGGAATGAAGTATAAGGAGATCAGAAAGAGAAGAAAAGCCAGGTTGCAAAGGGATTTAAAAGCCAAACAAGATCTTACATGTTATGCTGAAGGTGAGGGGATTCTACTGTAATTTATGGAGTCAGACTATTCCTTAGGAAGATCACTTTGGCAGTTGAATGGACAATGGACTGGAGCGGAGAGACACTTGAGGAAGAGACCAGCCAGCAGGCTGTTGCAATATTCCAGGTGATGAGGACCTGTACCAGGGTAGATGCTATGGCAGAGTAAAGAAGACACAAAGGAAATATGTGGAAAAGTTAGAGATAATGCTGCCTTCGAGAGGATCATTCTCTCTGGTTTCATCTTTGTCTCTTATTTCTTCCTCTAGGCAAGAAAGGACGTTAAAAAACCACTGATAGATCCTGCTGTAATTGCTCCTTGTGATTCAACACCAGCATCCCTTTAGGTATGGCTTCCCCCAAGGGAGCAAGCAAATTTCTATCCCCACCTTCCATTTTAACCTCGTCTTTTAGACTTTACAGACCACTTTGTTTGTACCTCCCTTACATTTTTGATTAAATGTTTATCATGCTCTTGTTTTGTGCAAAGTACTTTGCCAGACAAAAATGATAAAGTCCTGCCTTCAACAAGCTTTTTGTTTTCCATGGTGGTGACTATTCCTTCTTTCCTCCCTAGACTACAAGCTTCATGGAGGCAGGGAAGTGGCTAAACTAAATATCATTTCTTTTCCGGGTCTGGTTCAGTGTTTTGCTTATATTAGGTCAACTATTGTTTATTGGTATATGTATTAGAGGGTATATAGAAACCCCCCATAATTTCCAGTACTCACAAGTCACAGGTATTGAGAACAGTGCTGAGGAGGTGGCAGGATACTGCTCACCCAGAATCTTGAAACTGACCAAAAGATAACTTTAAAAAAATGTCATAGTGTTTGGGTTTCACTAAGTGGCAGAGACTAGAAACTCTACTTTTCATTAAGAGACAAACAGGAAGTTGATCCTTCTGTTACCAGCAGATGAAAAATAAAACTGACCAGGTATTTATTGTGTTTCCACTATGTGCCCAGCATTGAGCTAATTCCTGATTTCTTTCTTCTCTCCTTTTGGCTATCCCTCTTCACCTTCTTGGGGAAGTGAATAGAACATTGGACTCTGATTCAGGAGACCTGGATTCTAGTGCCTGCTCTATCTTTGATTAACACGTGAATGCAGACAAGTGACTTCCCCTTTTCTGTGCCTCAGTTTCTCCTTCCATAATATGAAGGGGTTGGCCCAGATGATCTCTAAAGTGTCTTCTAATCCTGTCATTCTGAAATCAGTCGATTACTGGAAGCCCTATCTTGCCCCTCTCCCAAATGTCCTGACTCTTAATTTTCTTTCTTCTCAGATCCCGGACTACAGGGTTTGGAGAACTGAGGGATTGGGGGGAGGGAGGAGACAGGGTCACCAAAACTGGAGCAAAAATTCATTTCAAAAGACTTGCATGACGTTTTGACCTTGGCTTCAGTTTCTCCATCTATGAAATAAGGGACTAGGCAATAGCTGACGGCCCTTCTAGCTCTGACTGACATTCTGTGTTCTACGTTCTAAGGTCCCTCTCAGCTTTGGCAGTCTATGTTCTATGTTCTAATGACCTTCCCTGCCGTAATATATTTCATGATCTGTGTTCTAAGGCACCTGACAGCTCTAACATCCTATAATCACGGTATGAGGCTGTAGAAACGTTATTGGCTCAGATCCCTATCGCAAATTCTACGCACAGGTGGCCAACATGGGCCGCAGAGGGTGCAAAGAAGGGGTGTGGGTCTGCGGGACAGGGCTGGAGGGGGCGGGAAGAGGAGAGTGACAACTGCTCTGGAACGACCCCCGCGGTCACCATCACTCCTCTTGGGCCTCCGAGGGCCACTTATCTCTTGCGGATTTCCCTCAGTTCCCACTGGAGTGGAGGCAGAAGGGGTAGCGCTAAGAGGGGAGGGGAAGAGGGGCGGGGAGGCGGAGGTGTGAGGCCCCCGGTCGCGTGCTGGGTCTCGGTGGCAGGAGTCCGGGTGCGCGAGACCCCGCGCGAGGCGTAGAGGAGCGCATGCGCAGGATCCTGGCGAGCGAGGGAGCCGCGGCGCTAGGAGGGGAGAGCAGAGGAGAGAGGAGAGAGAAGGAGGAGCGGGAACGGGAGCGGGAGCAGCAGCAGCAGTAGCAGCAGCAGTAGCAGCAGCAGCTACTGCCGGGAGGGAGGGAGAGAGTCTTTAGCCTGCGCGGACCCGAAGCTGCGGAGCTGCTTTAGAGGGAGGGGGAGAGAACCCGGGGGGTGGGCCGGGAGACCCCTCCCTCGGGAGCCCGCGGAGGTGCTTTCCACCCCCGCCCCATCCCACCCCATCCCGCCCGGCCTCGGCTTCTGTCCGGCATGAGTCGCTGACCGCCAGCCCGCTCGCCGCCCCCGGCGGGCTCCGAGTGCGCCACCATAGCCGCTGCCGGGGCGCAGAAGCCCGGAGCCCAGCCCGGAGCCCAGCCCGGAGCCAGCCGGGCTGCCAGCCGCCCCCGGAGCCGCGGCAGCGGCAGCAGCAGCAGCAGCAGCAGCAGCAGCAGCATCAGCGGCGGCCCCGGCCCCAGCAGCCGCCCCCGCGCCCAGGGAAACTGTTGATCGGCACTGAGCCCGCGGGGGAAGCGGCTCCTTCGGCCTGGCCATGTGGACTCCCACCGAGGAGGAGAAATACGGCGTAGGTAGGTGCGGACCCCTCCTCCACCCCTTGTCCCCTGAGCGGGTTCCTGGCGGGGGGAGGCGGTCAGCGCGAGTGACCCCTCCTCCCTTCTCGCTGGGACTGGAAGGGAGAATCAAGGGGAGTGACCCTTCTCCCCTTCCTTGGGAACTGGGGGGGTCAGGGGTGACCCCTCCTCTCCTTCCCCGGGGACTGGGGGGGTCAGGGGGAGTGACCCCTCCCCACCTCCAGTTGGGAGGAGTGAGGGGGAGGGGCAGAGGAGAGTGCAGGGGGAGAGCTGGAGAAAGACTGGAGTATTGTGAGCGGGGGTGGAGGGGGGGTGTCGAGTGTGTGTGTTTGGGGGCGCGTTGCATGGTTCCCCAGTGCTTGGGGAGGGGAAGAGCCGAGAATTGCACTCGTACATATGTAGCTGATGGCAGCATCAGCAGCCTCAGCATCTCGGAGTCCTGTCATGTGTTGGTACCACGATGTTTGCGTCTGTCACATCTGCAGCCCCCTGGTTCGGTTCTTCAGCCGCCACATCCCTGACGCTTCTTCTCCACCCCCCCCCCCCCCCGCTCCACTTTCCTCCTCCACTTCCATAGGCTCTCCTCCCCCACACCCCTTTTGGATTCTGGCTCAGGTCGTGGGGCAGCTGCGGCCCTCTAGTTAGGATGGGGGGAGATGGACCGGCCGCTGGTTGCGTTTTAGCCCGGGCATGGTGCGGTCTGTGTGGCAGAGAATCGTCTGCTGGGGTGGTGTCTCTTGGCATTTCCAGTACACCGGGATTTCAGAAATCCATTTTAACTATTGCTTTCGGTTGGGAAACCGGGATTTCCAAACGTCCAATCGGCAAATATAATCACAGTCTCGCTGATTTAATCTATTAATCAGTGCAATTTTTACCTCTTTTTCTTCCCCCCATTTTAATCTTTCCTCTGATCATCTTGATGAGCGGGACTTTGTGAATTCAGAAAAATGGGACTTTAGGGGGCGCAAGCGATGCGGTGCTAAGAACAGGTGCTTGTTTCCAGGAACAGAAAGAAACATTAGACAGTACACAATGAAATGTGGTGTTTGTACGATGACCATTTTTAAAGTTAGTGAGGCTTTTGGGATTAAAGCTGCATTCTCTTGATGGGCAGAGTAGTAACAGTCCGTGCAATGATTGCTGAGAAATTTGCCTGGAGCACTTGTGATGAAGCTTGGTATCCGAATTTTGTCAAGAGAAAAATCAAACTCTTCAATAATATGGTACTTTGGTTCTTAAGGTTAATCTCGATATAGATTCCCCAACTTGATGAGCTTGTTTATTTTAGATTTTAGGTATGAAAATGAAAGATGATAGTGTTGACAGTTTGCTGTATACAAAAATTGTGAACATTTGCTGATTCCTTTTCATTCATTTCCTCCTGGAGAAATGTAAATATTAAGCTAGTCTGCGTATGTGGCAATGTTGAATTGTGTTAAATGAAATAAGTGCTTTTAAAATATTTAGCTTTCTTTAAGGAGCATAAGCAAAAACAACATTATTTCACTTATTCTACATTCATCTTTAATCTATTTTTAAGGTTAAACTCTAAAGCTTAAGAATTCTTTCAACAGTGCACTAGGCTAAAAGTATAAACACTTGTAAAATTATTAAACATCAAAATTTGTTCTTGTTATTAGCAAAGTAGTGTTATTTCATGTCCATTATAAACTAGAAGAATATGATATTGCATTATTGTAAATTTGTCATGTGTATCACCTGTCAGTTTTTCTGTTGGAGCCACATTAACATATTGAGACTACAACCTTATTTTTGGTGCTTCTATTATAGATGAAAAATCTGTTTAAACAAATGGTTTTCATGACATATTTCTACAAATTAACATATATCACCTTTTTGCAGCCTCATTTAATTTTTTTCTATTTAAATTAACATGCGGTTAAAATTAACTTCAAAAACATGAAATTGGCAGTGGTAAAACAAATATTTTGTGAAGTTCTAATAAGGTGGTATATTGTTATCATTTTGTAAGTTTCCATTATGGCAAAGTGCCATGCTAACACTAATTTTTACTTCATTTGGGAATTGGAAATGTTCATATGCTGGTAGGAAAACCTGTGCTTTTGACAGGAGACTGACTTTTACTTAAAGTGACAACTTCAGAAAGTTTTTTGTATGTAATATATCTAAACATAGTTGTCACCGGCAATGGGGTTGGAATAAGGGGAAATGCATCTGGAGCCAGAATGGGACCTTTGCTCCACTCTGACAGCTGAGAAGGCATTGGGGAACTCTGGAGGAAGAAGTGCAGGGCCAAGATCCAGCTCTAGGCTTCACCCTTGCCTTGAAGCATCTGCCTGCATACAAAGTAGACATTTTGGTGAAACAAAAGTTGATTGTTTATCAGCTCTATAACTTGTTCTTGAAACTACTTTGCTCATTTTACCGTGTTTTCTTGTATTGGCACCTCTTCTGCTTGTGTAAAGATCCTCTTTAAGCAGAACATAATGTTATGTAAAGCTATTAAGAAGCTTTCTAACCAGGTGCACTTAATGTCTTAAAGCATTTCAATATTTGAGACTTTCTAGAAGGTGGGATAAGGTTATTGATGTTTATTTATTAGTCTTGAATAAGAAAGCCACTGCTTCCTTTAGATTGGAGTTTCAAAATGCTGACCACACAATATGTGTTGCTGAAATATCTGTTGAATGAATGAAAGCATTACTTTGAAGAGATTCTCTGTGGTCTGAGATTTTAACCTGGTGTCCATGGAACCTGAAATCTGGAGAGATTTCAGGGGGTCCCTGAACTTGAATGAGAAAGTAAAGCACATCTTTATCATTACTTTTCTCTTGTTGAAATACAGCCTTTCTGTCAAGTATTTAAAATCATTATTTTAAGAAGGGGCCCACAGGCCTCACCAGATTGCCAAAGGGTTGGGTTCTAGGTTGCATGAAACCAGACTCAAAGGGGTCCTGTTCTCTGGGGAGAAAGGAGATTCTCTTAATCTTAACTATTCTTTTTGCCAAATAAATACTGTTCTAACTGTGTTCTTCCAGAAGCCTTTCTTCTGCTCTTTTATTTTTCCCTATACTCTATCCCAATTTAGCCATTCACTGACTTTAAAATGGCTTATTTCCCAAAAGTTCATTTTCTAGTTGACTGGAACTTAAAGGAGATTTTTCTCATATAAATAACACCAAGAATTTATTAAATACCTGCTATGTGCAAGTTATTCTGTTTGGAGCTAGGAATATAAGGACAATAGGAGAAACAGTTCCCGCCCTCAAGAAACTTATATTCTACAGTTGGGGAAAACAGAAATTACACAGATAAGTACATAAAGAATAATCTTGGGGCAGCTAGGTGGTACGGTGAATAGAGCACGGCCCTGGAGTCAGGAGGACCTGAGTTCAAATCCGGCCTCAGCCATTTGACAAGCCATTTGACCTTGGGCAAGTCACTTAACCCCAATTGCCCTGCCCTTGCCCCTCCAAAAAGCAAAGAAAAAAAAAAAGAATAATCTGAAGAGGGAGATTCCTTGACAACTAAGGCAACCAGGAAAGACTTCCTTTAGGAAATAGTACCCAGGTTGAACCCTGAAAGAAAATAAGGGTTCTTAGAGGCAAAGATGAGTTAAGCCTGCAGACCAATCATGTGGGACAGATAGTGCAAAGGTATAAAAGCAAAGAGGTTTAATGGGGAATTCAGGGAATAGGCTGATTTGACTGGGATGTAGAGTATATGGAGGAATGTGAAATATGTCTGGGTAGTCAGGTCCCACCCTGACTACCATATTATGAAGGACTTTTAAAGCCAAGTTGAGGATTTTCCGTTTTATCTTAAAGGCAATGGGGGAACCATTGGAAATTGTTGAGTGTGGGAATGACATGCAGCGAGCTAAATCTTAAGAAGATTACTTTGACAGTTGTATGGAGGACAGGTCTGTGATTTCACCGATTTGGGTATTTCTTCTAATGATGACGATGAGAAACCCAGTCCATGCTTACTCCTCTTACGTGACTTTCATCCAGGTTCATTCAATGTGCTCATGACATTGCAGGGTTACATACAGGCTGTATGTTTGTTATCTGTTGCTCTTACTATGTGACCCTGCCTGGGTCTTTCCACCACAAACTGTGGAAATATTTACACATCTCAGCATTTGTGAATCCTTTTTAGTTTTTCAACAATTGACTATTTCCTTCAAACTCTTTCTTGGGAATGAATATATAATGTCCAGTTTCACATTTGACCAACCTATTTTTTCCCTCCTAGATTACATATGCACTGCATATTGAAGGACTTGTTCAATGTAAATTATAGCTATAAACCAACTACTAAGATTCTCTTATCTATTTTTAGGTTTTACTTTTGTCTTTGCTTCCCTGTGTACCTAGAAAGCCCCCCTTCCTCCCGATTTCTATTTCATATCTTGTAAGAAGGCTCCTGTTCTAAGCAGATTAGGTGAGAAAACTCATCTATTTCTGTAAGACGCATCTCTTTCCATGATTTCCTTTTAAATCTATCAGCCTAGCATGACTGAAACAGTAACAACTCATTTATTTCTCGTTTTTAACTTTACAAAATATTTTTCTCACAACAATGTTACTGATTAGGGTTTGATTTTTTTTGTTACTGGAAATAATCATCCATGGCATTTTGATCCCCTTAATCTCCCCCTTTCCTTGCTTAGTAGTCAGTAAACTCCAGTGGCTCCCTATTACCTCCAGGATAAAATATAGATTCTTCTGTCTGGCCTACAAAAACCTTTGCCACCTGACTCTATCCCTCTTTTTTAATCTCATTGCTCATTATTCTCCTCCATGCATACTCTCCAGGCAGTCTGACCTTCTTGCTGTTCTTTATATATGGCACTACTGTTTCCCCACTGTATTTTTAGTGACTGTTCCTCTAACCTGGAATGTACTTTCTTCTCACCCTATTTCTTCTAGAATCCCTAATTTCTTTCTAGGATTAGCTCATAAGGATTAGACCTGGGAAAAGGGCCAGTACAAGCTTTTATATCAGGCTTTTTTTGATCCTCTAGAAGCTGGTGCCATTCCCCTTCCTTCCCTCAAGACCACACTGTATGGTCCAGGGTTAAGTACTGTGGTACAGTAGAAAGAACATTGGCACTGGATTTAGAAGATCTGGGTTCAAATCATGCCTTTGACACTACCAATGTGACTATGGGAAAGTCATTGAGTCTCCTGGGCTTCAATTTTCTCATCTGTAAAATGAGGGTATCAGAGTAGATGGCTTCTGAGGTTCCTTCCAGTTCTAGATCCTATGATCCATTTTGCCTAGAAAATTGAATAGAGGGTGACACCCCAGAACTAGCAACTAAACACTACTTAGTTATTGAACAGGAACAACTTCCTGGGATTACTTGATTCTATTCAATCATTTTTCTTCCAAAATAGCCTTATTTTTCTGAATTAAAAAGATATGGCTTAAAAAAGCGATTCAACTTCTATGACAAAAATTTAAGCAGTTTTCCTGCTTGAGAAAAAAAGAGTCAAAAGGAAGAATAAATGGACAGTGGAACTAAACTCTTGAAGGCTAAAGCATTGTGTGCCTGTTTCTTCTGGCACTTAGTTTATGCATCTACAGATCTTCAGAGCTATGCTGGTCAGTCAGTGAGCCAGGATTTATTAAAATCCTTCCAAGAGAAAATATCTACGGTAATTTTAAAAAGGAAATAATGGAAGCCCTAGAAGCTGTAAAGACTTGCTAATAAAATGTTATTATTAGTAAATGGAGTGGAAAAAATAACAACTTCTGTAATTAAGTATTGTAGTTAATTGCCATTATTGTTGAGTCTAGTGTTTTTAGCTTTCCCAGATTATTAATTGGAGCTTTTGAAGGGGGCTAACTGATCACAATAGAAACCAAAATTTTTATAGATGTCCAAACCAAGAGATTCAATTAGGAATTACTACCTAAAGCTCCCCCAGAACATGATTAGATAGAAACAGAAATAATTTATTAAGCCCTTACTCTGTGCTAGGCATTGTGTTAAGTGTTGGGCATTCAAAAAGACAAAAACAAGGTGGTCCTTCCACTCAGTTTAAATAGCAGAAGACAAAACCTAGAGGGCTGATGGAAAGAGCTGAAGGGCAGGGAAAGAAGGCTGCCCTCCTTGTGGCCCTGGCAGCCAGGGTGGAGGTGGAACAAATCAATGTGGGGGAGGGTTGGGAGGAGGTGGAGCAGCAGATCAGTGTGATGACAGAGTCAGTCTGAGGCTGAGCTGAGAGTTTAGTGATGATGAAGCTGTTAATGGCTCAGCATCAATTTGGAAAGTGTCTAGTGGAATGCCCCAGGGATTTGTCATTTGCCCTGTACTATTGAAATATGATATCCATGACTTGCATGAAAGCATATATCAGTCAGTCGTTGTCAGCTAACATTTATTAATTACCTACTATGTGCCACTCACTGTGCTAAGTGCTAGGAATAGAGAGAAAGGCAAAAAAACAAACAGTCCCTGCTGTCAAGGAATTCACGGTCTAATTGGGGAGGCATCATGCAAACAACTATGTACAAACAAGAGATATCTCTGCATCTATAACTACATCTGTATTTATATCTATTTGGGGATAGTTAGGTAGTCTCAGGGAGAAGGCTCTGAAATTAAGGAATACTGGGAGAGGCTTCTTAAAGAAGGGGACATTTTTGCTGAGATTTGAAGGAAGTCAGGGAAGCCTGTAGGCAGAGATGAAATACTTAACAAATTTCTGGGTGACACAGAGCTAGAGGAGCTCCCTGATGCATTGGATCAAAAAGAATCTCATCTGTCTAGAACTATAAACTAAATCTAATAAAAAATATAAACTTTTTTTTAGGGTTCAAAAAATTAACTTCACAAGCACATGCCATGGGAGGCATGGCTAGATAGCAGATTAAAAATATTTTAAGATTTTAGTGTCAAGTTATATCAAATCAACAAGCATTTATGAAGACCTATTGTGGGCTAGGCATAGTGGTAAGTACACAAAGAAAGGCAAAAAACCAGTCCCTACTCTTAAGGGGCTCACACTTTAAGGAAGGGAATCCTGTTTGGATAAATTGGAGTTAAACAATAGCAAAGTCGATATGAGTCATTAGTGTCATATGGTAGCCAAAAAAGCTAATGTAAGTTTAGGCTGCACTAAGAAGTCTTTGGAGATAATGGTCTTGGATATACACTGCCCTGGTCACACCCTATCTGGAGTATTGTTTCAGGATGAACTTTGATAAGCTAGAGAGCCTCCCAGGAAGGCAAGTAAGATGGTGAAGGACCCTTGACATATGAATGTTGGCTGAATGACCTGGAGATAGTATCTGTGTTCAAGTGTTTGGGAGGCTTTCTTGTGGAAGAGGAATTAAGATTTTTCCATTTCTTCCCAGAACATAGAAGTATGTGCAGTGGGAGGGAGTTTTCGACTCACATTTAAATTTCATTGGTAGGTAATCATAAAATCTCAGTCAGAAAGAATATCAGAGGCTGTTTATTTAATCTAACTGATTGCCAAGGATCCATTTAAAAGATACTGACAGGCAGTCAAACAACGTTTGCTTAAGAACCACTGGTGAAGGGTGACCCATCACCTGTATGAGCAGTTCATTTTACTATTGAGCAATCTCCAATTATTCAGAAGTTTTTCCTTATATCAAGGTCAGAAAGGAGAAAAGAGGCAGCTCTCTCATCTCCCCTTCATTACCAAACCCCTCTATATTCTTACTTATTCTTTCTTCCTTTATTCTAATCTCTGAGGAAGAGGCATCTCTTCTTGCCTACCTTTCTGCTTGTGACCTGTTTCTGCTTGACCCTATCTCTAGTATCTTACTCTTCATTTATTATGCTTTTCTCTTTCCTCATCATTCTTTTCCCTATCTAATGATCCCCATTCATGTAATTACACAACCACATCTCTACCATTTTAAATAATAGAACAGAACAAAACAAAACTTTATTTAAAAGCCCATCCTATCTTTTTTCCACATTTACTACCAAGCTTTTAGAAAGAATTGCCTCTGTGTATGGATCCCATTTCACAGTTTTTGAGACTCCTTTCAATCTAGCTTCCAACCCTACAATTCTATTGAAAATGCTGTTCTACTTACTACCCAGATGATCTTGGACAAGATGCTTAACTCTCTGGGCCCCGTTTCCAGGTCTGTAAAGTGAGGGTATTGTATTAGGTGACCTCTGAGGTTCCATGAAGCTCTAAATCTCTAAGGTTACTAGTAATCTCTTAACTGTTAAAATTCAGTAGGCTTTTCTTGATCTTAATCCTCTGTGACTTAAAAAAAACCAAAGAAACATTTTGTCACTTTCTTCTTGGATACTTCCTCATTTCTTGGCTTTTGGGACTGTTCTTGCCTAGTTTTTTTTTCTCTTGCCTATTTGATGATCCTTTATAAATAACAATAGGTAAAGCACTAATTAAGTACTTAATACTGATAATATAAATGCCAACAAGAAGAAAAACAGCCCATACCTTCAATAAGCTTACGCTCTTTTTACAACTAAATTTTCATTCGTGTCTTCTGTTTCTTATGTCATCATCATCATGGTTATCCCAAGTATTCCTCACTCATCCATCTCGTATAACAAATCGTGTTTTTTAAAGAAGTAAAAGAAATCAACATAACTGATCAATACACTGGAAAAGTCTGAAAACGTGTGTAGTGTATTGTACCTGTGAACCTCCTGCCTCCATGAAGGCGTGGGTTGGGGCCGTCCTCTCATATCTGTTCATTTGAATCCTGTTTGATCTTTATAATTTTGTTACATTCCGTTTTGATTTTTGAGTGTGTGGTTGTTCTATTTATCTTATTGTAGTTATTGTACAGAGGAAGCTAGGTGGTGCAGTGAATAGCATGCTGGTCCTAGAGTCAGGAAGACCTGAATTCAAATGTGGTCTCAGACACTAGCTGTGTGACCCTCGGTAAGTCACTTAACCCTGTTTGCTTCAGTTTCTTCATGTAAATGAGCTAAAGAAGGAAATAACAAACCACTCCAGCATCTTTGCCAAGAAAACCCCAAATGGGGTTACAGAGTAAAATGACTGAACAGTAACAGTTCTTGTGTAGATTGGGTTTTTGGTTTTTTTTAGCTTTGCTTACTTCATTCTGCATCAGTTTGTATACATCTTTTTATGTTTCTCTGTATTCATCACGTACATATTTCATTACATTTAGGTACCACAATTTTTTAACCATTCCTCAACTGCCAGGCATCTACTTTGTTTCCATTTCCTAGCTCACAGAAGGTGCTGCTGTGAATATTTTGGAGTAATGTGGAGGCTTTTTATTGACGGCTTCCTTGGAGTATAAACCCAGTGCTGAGTCTTTGGCTCAAGAGGGCATGAACATTTTAGCTGGTTTATTTGCATAATTCCAAAATGGTTGTTCCATGCCACAGCTCCATTAACAGCGTGCCCATCACTCTACCATCCCTCCGGCACTAACTGTTACCACGTTTTAATAATTTTTTTGGCCAGTTTGTAGGGAGTGAGGTGAAATCTCAGCGATGTTTTGTTTGTATTTCTCTTATGGTTACTTATTGGGAACATTATTTCATGTGCTTGTAGATACTCTGCAGTTCTTCTATTAAGAAACTGTTTGTTCATACCCTCTGATCTATTGGGGAATGGCTATTCACTGTCTCCATATATACACATATACATGTGTTTAGATTTGCTAATTGTTTATATCCTTGGATACCAAACTCTTATCAGAGAAGTTTGATGCAAAAAAATTTTTTTTCCATTTGACTACTTCCCTTCTTATCCTAAGTGCATTAATTTTGTCTTTGCAGAAGCTTTTCAGTTTCAGGTAATCAAATTTATCTGTTTTGTCTTTTGTGATTGCCTTTATCTCTTGTTTGGTTAAGAACATGCCTCCTACCCATAGCTGTGAGAGGCATGTGATGTTTTTCTTCTAATTTTTTGTAGTATGATCTTTAATATTAAGGTCACATATCTATTGAGAATGCATTATGAAATATGGTATAAAGTGTTGGTCTAAGCCTAATTTCTGCCAGATTACTCTCTAATTTTTCTAGCAGTTTTTATCAAATAAGGAATTTTTTCCTAGGTAGCTTATATTTTCCACTATCAAATACCAGCTTATCGAGTTCTGTTGTTTCTAATTGTCCCTTGTTTAATCTGTTCCATTGATCTATTTTTTTTTAATCACTACCAGATGGCTTTAATGGCTGTTGATTTATTAATATAGTTTTGGTCTAGAAGTGCTAATCCACTTTTGTCCCTACTTCTTTTTATCATTTCCTTTGCTATTCTAGATATTTTATTTTTCTAAATTAATTTTGTTATTTTATCAAGTCCTATGAACTATCTCATAGGTCATTTTATTTGTATGGTGTTAAAAGTACAAATTAATTTTGGTAGCATTGTCATTCTTGTTATGTTGGCATAGCCTAGCCAGGAGCACTGAATATTACTTCAGCTCTTTAAGTTCTTTATTTCTTTGAGGGCGCTTTGTCTTTTGTATGCCTTGGTAGGTCAATCCCCAGATATTTTGTGCATTTTGTATTTACTTGGAATGAGATTTCTCTTTATCTTATTACTTCTTGTGTTTCGTTATGATTATGTTGAAATATTGTTTTAAGGACTTATTTTGTAACTTGAAATTTTGATGGAGCTGTTGTCTGAATTGGTATCTTTGCTGATTTTGTAGGATTTTTCAGGTAAATCATCATATTCTCCGCAAATTACTGATATTTGTTTCTCCTCTTTACCTGTTTTTATGCCTTAAATTTGTTTCCCTTGTCTTATTGCTATTGCTGGCATGGTAAAAACTTATAAAAATAGTACGGAAAGTGGGCATCCTGGATTCACTTCCGTATTTGTTGGAAAAGGCTCTCGTGTATCCCTGTGGGTGCGTGCTATTGGCTTTAGAGAGATATTTTTTGTAATATTAAAAGAGGCCCCTCTATGCCTATACTTTGTAGGGTTTTTATCATAAGAATATTATACTTTGTCAGAAGCTTTTCCTGATCTGTTGAGATGATCATGTGATTATGCTTTTTAATGTGATTAATTATGTTGCTTGTTTACCTAATGTTGAACTATCCTTTGTCCCAGGTATAAATCGCACTTGGTCATAATGAGTAACTTCTTGGATAAATCAGTGTAGTCTGACCAAATTTTGCTTATTTTTTTCTGAGTCAATGTTCATTAATCATATTAGTCCATAGTTTTCTTTTTGTGTTTTATATTTTACTGGTTTAGATATTAGGGTTGTATTTGTCTCATAAAAGGATTCTGGTAGGGTGCTTTCTTTTTTTATTTTTGAGAATAATTTGTGAAGTATGGGTACTGACTATTTTTTTAAAAGGTTGGTAGAATTCTTCTGTGAATCCATTGGGACCAGGAACTTTTTTTTCTTTGGTAGTTCCTTTAGAGCTAGTTCTCTTTCCTTTCCTGAGGTTGGATTAAGATGTCTCTCTGGACTTCTGGTAGTTTAGATATTTTATATATTTAAAAGTATTACTCTCTTTCGTATTCTTGTTAGAATGCAATTTTGAATGTGTTCTGATTGTGACTTTTGTTTCTTCTGGTTTTGCTGTGATTTCACCTTGTTCATTTGCTATTGTGTTCATTTGATTGTCTCTTTCTTGTCACTTTTGTGTTATTGTCTTCTTATACCTTAGCTACTGTTTCCTTTATTAATTTGGATGTCAAGGTATTTGGAATATCTAAGTTTATTACTGCTATTGTAGTCTATGATTCCTTTCGCCATAATGTAGCTTTCCTGTTCATCCTCTTCCATTTTTTGAATGTTTGTTTTTGCTTTGTCAGATATCGTGATTTCAAACTCATGCTTTTTTGGATTTACTTGATGCATAGTAAACTTTTTTCTATCCCCTCAGTTTATTTTGTGTACGTTTTTGTGTTTTATGTGTTTCTTATAAGCAACAGATTGTAGGGTTGTGTTTTCTTACCCAATCTGTCACTCTTCTTCATTTTATTGGATTGTTTAATCCACTCACATTTAAAGTTATGAGAGTTAGGTTTATATTTTCCTCCATCTGTCCCCAATACTTTTTTCAAGTTATGATTTTTCCCTTTCCTGCTATAAGCACAGTACTGCCTTCCTCCATTTACTTTACCGTAATCGTTTTTGAGGTGGCCCTCTTCCCATTGGCTCTCTTCTCCTCACCTCCTTATCTATCCCTTCTCTTGTTTGTTACCACATTTTTGTTTATTAGTCTCTTTTTTCCTCTTAGTTAATCAAATAGATTTTTTCTCCTCCGCTTCAAATACTTTAATCCACTAGGTATTTTTTAATTTTATTTTTGTGTCTCTTTTCTAAAAGGATTTCACTCACGCTCTTTTTTATCCATTCTCTCTTTTTGTCTAATCTAGAGCTTCATTCTCTGATTCATGACCCCTATAATTATTTGGTCTTTCTCTTTTCTCTCTGTATTTCTCATGCAATCAAAACTTCCAAGGTATCCATTCTAGACTTTTCCCTCGAGGTGTTTTTTGCCACTGCCTTGTAGAACTTGCCTCATGAATTCCCTTTTTCTATTGTGTCTCTTTCCTAACATTGCCAGTTATTGCAAGGTGTCAGGACATTACTTTGTGGTAGGTCCTCTCCTCTACCACATCTCTAATTATGCAGCCCATGGTTACCTTTTCCCCCCATTTTTTGCTTCAAAATCTCCATGAGTCCATGGTCTCCCATTTCCCCAAGTGCCAGTTACTCCCAAGATTTCCAACTTCCCTCTTCTTGAGGTAGGTCAGTAGACTTTTCAAGTACCAAGTGCTCCAGACTACACTCACAAAGAAGGCCCTTTTCCCTTTCACACACACCATCACTCACACTCTTCACCCATAAGATCTTTTATCAGTGTAATCACCAAAACAAGACTTCCTTCCTTTTCCTCCTTTTTCAGTCTTTCTTCCCACTGCCTCCTCACTCTGTAGGTGCTTCTCTTTCTGATATGATAAGGGTCACTGTCCCCTCATTGCTGGCACTTGATTTGACCCCACCCACATCATACATTCT
The DNA here is from genome assembly GCA_028627135.1 of Pseudochirops cupreus. Classification (NCBI taxonomy): domain Eukaryota; kingdom Metazoa; phylum Chordata; class Mammalia; order Diprotodontia; family Pseudocheiridae; genus Pseudochirops; species Pseudochirops cupreus. Next base: position 354,568,516 of record CM053583.1, read on the forward strand.
TGTCGATCTCCCTGCTTCCATCACCCCTTTCATGTACCCTCCAATATCATAATGTAGTCTCATAAAAAAAAATTAATTTTCCTGAAGGCAGGATGTTTCCAGGTTCTGGGTGACTTGCCTAGGGTCACACAGCTGGTAAGTGTCTGAGGCTGGATTTGAACTCAGGTTCTCCTCCAGGGCTGGTGCTCTAATCCACTGTGCCTCCTCCCCCCAATACCTGCTTTTTTACAGTTACCCCCACCTTTCTTATTGTCTCCTTTTCTTACTGGTCTCTGCTGTTACTTGGTTGTTGTTACTGTCCTTGGCTGCCTGTTTGAGAAGCAAATAATCTCTTCAGTTCTGGTTTTCTTTCTAAAAGTGTTTCAAATGCCTCTTTGTTATTGGATGTCCATCTTTTTTACTTATGATTATGGTCAGATTTTCAGGATAGGTCAACTTGGACTGCACCCTGAGCTCCATTGCTCTTTGGAAAACATTATTCCATTCCCACCTACATGTTCTTATGGATACAGAATAGTTTTGCATTATTTAAATTTCCTTTTCTTTGTATTTAAAGATCTTTCTCCTGATAATTGAAAAACTTGTTTTTGATTTGAATTATTAAATTTGCACTGTGTGTCTTGGAGCTTTCAACTTTGGTTGCTTTTTTTTTCCTGGAGATGATCTGTGAATTCTTTCAGCTGGCATGTCATTTTTCTGCGTTCAGAAGTTCTGGGCAGTTCTATTATTTCCTGCATTGTGGTGTTAAGTTTTTTTATCCTGTTGTATTCTGGGAGATCTGTGGTCCTTAGGTTGTCTCTATGCGCTCTGTCTTCAAGATCAGTGTGTCTTGCTTACATGGTGAATGTATTTTCTTTCAATGTTATTGGGGGGTTTTGCTTCTTTTCTTCAAGATTGTCCTTCTCTTCTGTATATTTGCATTCTCAACGTTTTGTTCTTTTTGTTTGTTTGTTTCTTTTGTGAGACTTGCCATCGAAGATTCCAATTTTTCTTTTCTAACTCATTGTTTTTGCTGTGCTGGACATAATTCTGTTCTCATGATTCTCTCTTCTCAAAAATTTGGGAATAATTTGTTGTAGTTCCATGTTCTCTTCACTTTCCATAGAGTCTTTGATTTCATCAAGTATTGACTCATTTTCCTTTGTTTTGCAGTATTTATTCATAGATGCCTGAACTCATTTACTAGACCTGGAGGCCATATTTCCTTCTATTGTTAATGCTTTATCTGTTGATTTATCTGTTTTTGTTAAGTGTTTTTGAGTTTTCTTTTTCCTGGGATCTTTGGTAATATCAGTCTTTTTTTTTCTCTCCTTACTTTCCCCTATTTACATTCTGACTTCCCTCCGATGGTAGTTTCTTTGTTGGCTAGATCTTAAAGTGTCTTAGCCTCCTTCAATGTTGGGCAATTCACAGTTCACCAGCCTTGGTCTCTGGCCCCAGCTGGATGTTAAGATCTTTCCCTTCAAGCTTAGTGGAGTGCTGCACAATTCCACCTTCTCCATCCCCACATTGTTGTCCTGCCCAACTCCTTCTTTTTCTCAGTTGTCAGACCCAACATCAGCAGTTCTGAGAGCGGCTTTGTTTGTACTACAGTATTGTCCACCCTAGTAGTGGCATGTCAGAGCTTTGTGGCATTGGTGCTATGGGGGTTGTGACTAACTTTTCCCTGCAAGCAGGCTTTTGCTCCTGAAGGGCTACCATTGAGCTATCTGTTTATCATGTCCTGAGTAAAATTCTGCAGCCTGGAGCCAGGGTCTCTTGGAACAGAGGACCAGGGCATGGGGTTGGGTTTTGTTGTGGGTCCTCGGGTCTGCTAGTGTAGCTTCACTGCTGGTAGTGTGAGAGACAGATGCTGAGTGAGCTCAGGGTCCGTGAGAGTCAGTTCAATTTTTTAACCTGCTTTTGAATTCTGGGTGTCCTGGACCATGGATACAGGGGAAGAAGTTATTTTATCTTTGGTGTATATTTTCTGTTTTGGAGAGGTTTGAGAGGTCTTAGGGATAAGAGAATGTGTATCATCCTTTATCTTGTTTCCCATGGGACCTGGAAGAGATGAGCTTACATTCTAATGGAGGAAGAAGTCACGTACACAGGGGCATGGTGAAGAAGTTTGGAGACTCAGGAGTGGGGCTAAGGGAGGAGTAGAGTGAGCACGGCTAGCCTGGATGCTTCCTCAAAATGGAAATTCTGGGAAAAACTCACCAATTAAGGGAAGGAACCTCAAGGGTAGAAGGCTCTTCCAGTAGGAGAAGACCTTAGGTTCAGAGGCATCTTCTCAGGTGAGAAGGCATCTGGGGTATGGTGAAGAATTCTTGAGAATTAGGAGCCAAGCTGTAATAGAAGTGGAGTATTACTGTAATAATGAAGTAATGATCCAGCAAAGATTAGGGTCTCCCACCCTATCTTTCTGGGCTTTCTCTCTTGTAATTTTAGACTCTCCTTGGTGATCTCATCAGCTACATTGACATAAATTATACACACACACATCCCTACATATATGTATATAATTCCCAAATTTATATATTCAGCTTCAATCTTTCACCTGAACCACAGTCTAATACTTGTCAGCTGCCTGCCCTAACATTTTACTCTTCTGACCTCTAGTCTTATGCCATCAGCTACCTATTGGGCATCTTGAACTGCATAGCTTATGAGCATTTCTAAAACTGAACTCATTATCTTTTTCCTCCGACCATCCCCTCTGACCAACTTCCCTAATACTGTTGGGGGTGCTACCGTCCTCTCAGTGCCCCAGGCATGTAACTTCAGGGTCAATATCATTCACTTGAACCTACCCCACATAGCCACATTATTGCCAAGTCTTGTAATTTCTGTCTACACAGCATGTCTCCTATACATTGTCTTCTGTCCATCCACAGTCCCTACTTTTGCTGCAGGTGATCAGTTCACATCCAGACTATTACAGTACCTTCCTGGTTGGTCTGCCTGCCTTAAGTCTCTCCCCATCCAGTCCATCCTCCATTTAGTTGTAAAATTGATCCTCCTAAAGCACAAATCTGACCATGTCACTTCTTTATTCAATAAATTCCAGTGGCTCTCTGTTACCTATAGGATCAAATATAAAATCAGAGAAACTATAAAATCATGAAACCTTTCTGCTTTTCCAGTCTTGTACTTTAGTCCCCTCAATACATTCCATAGTCCAGTAACACTGATCCTCTTATTTCTTGAACATGATACTACATCTCCTGAATCAGTGCTTTCTTGCTGGCTATCCCCCTGTACCTGTCATTCTTTCCCTCTTCGCTTCTACCTCCAGTCTTTTCTGGCTTCCTTCAAAACTCAGCTCAAAGCCCTCCTTCTGCAAAAGGTCTTTCCAGGTCCCCTCTCCCACTATTGTGGGGGAGACTGAGCCTGGTTGGGTGGTTCAGGTTTGAGACTGAAATGAAAAAATATAAATCACCTAGCAGCTAATGGAAGGAGGCTTACTTAATAGCATGGAAAGCATATTCAGCAAGGATTTAGCATTAATGCAGTTGTGCCTTTACCTCTGCCTTGGTGGCATGATGGTCAAAGTGGCACAGTGGAGTCAGGAAGACTTGAGTTCAAATATGGCCTCAGAGACTTACTAGCTGTGTGACCCTGGGTAAGTCATTTAACCTTTGTCTGTCTCAATTTCCTCAACTATGAAGTGAGGATAACAAATATCACTTACCTCCCAGGGTTGTTGTGAGGGTTGGAAGAGATACTATTTGTAATGTATGTAGCAGAGCATGAAGTGGGTGCCTAATAAATGTTTGTTCCTCTCTTTCCCCTTGTCCCCTGGGCTTTTATAGTTAAGTGGCCAGGAAACAACCTCCATAGTTCAGGTTTTAGCTCACTGGACCATTCAAATCTCAAAGATGATTTAATCCCCTTTTAGGAGAAGCAAAACAAAAAGAAAATCAGCATAGTCTTTATGGGAGATGTAACTTTTATACCTCCTGCTCTAATTCTTCCTGCTGTGTTATGCTCTACTACCCCAAATTCATGTAAGTTTACTTGTCTTTGTGCATCTTTTGCATGTTCACCAATCCCTCTAAAATGTATGCTCCTTAAGGGTAAGAACAGTTTCATTTTTGTGCTTGTCCCCAGTAGAGAGGTGCTCCAGACATAGAATGTACTTAGTCAATTCTTGTTCGATTGAACAACCAAAAAAGTGTGGTGTCATGAGTCCAAGGGAGAAGGACCCTCATTAATGGGGGGCAGTCATAGCATCAGACCCTGCAGAACCTTGTTCAGCTGAATTTCCCATAGAAAATACCCTTCGATTTGGCAACAAGGAAGCCATTAGTGACTTGAGAGAAAACATTTTTTAGTAGAGTGTTTGGAAAGGACTATGGTGTTGCATGTAGGAGCCTTGGACTTTTCTCTCAGCTCTGCTCTTACAGATGACCACCATAACGTGGCATGGAGTGCTTCATGTTGTCATGCAAAGATTGAGGGGTTTGATGGTTGGGTTAGAATCTTGGCTCTGTCATTCACTACTTTATGACCTTGAATGAGTTTCATTAACTTCTCTAAACCTCATTTTTCTTATCTTTAAAATGAGAGGATTTTAGTAGATGACTTCTAAGTTATTTTCTGGCTCTAAGCTTTGATTGTGTAATACTAAATAATTAAACTTTCTGGGGATCAGTATTCCTATCTTTAAAATCAGAGGGTTTTTTTTTAATTTTAAACCCAATGATCTACAAAGGAGAAACAAGACTTTAAGAGGCTGAAGAATGAGTAAAATTATGAGAGACAGGAATCATAAGAGTATAGGTTCATGTAGGGTAGGATTGATATTATTCAATTAGTATTAGGAAATTGGTTAGGATCAGGGAGTCAGTTTATCAGTTGAGAATGCCTTTAGATTTCATTAAGAAATCAATCAAAGTGAAAATTAGGTGTGAACAGTTCCTAGACACCTCCATCTACCAAAAATTTAGAATTTTTAGAATTTATATATCTGATATTTAGAATTTAGAATCTGATATTCTCATAGTAGTCAACCTAGTGGAGAAGCAGTTCCAGCCAAAGCTCCAGAAGAAAATTACTTAAGGGGCGGGGCAGGAAGAAAAGGAGGAAGAGAAGAATGAGAAGAGGGAAGTCTCCGTCTCTTTCCACCCTTTGACTAGAGGCTGACATTGTGAACTTAGAAAGGTCAGAAGATTTAGACTTCTCATCAGAATCTATAGCAGTGTCCCTAGAAGAGCAGTGGCTGATGACAGAAGACAAACAAGAGACAGGTGAGGAAAGTTAGCCTCAAAACTCTACAAAGGCATCAACTCTCAGAGCCAATAACATGGATATACCTTTTTAAGAGGAACTTCATTAAGATTCTATAGATAGGGGGGGAGGGATGATGAATATTCACATTTCTGTAGAGGGAGAGGGACTGGGTGGAGAGTGGATGGGGGGGCAGGATAGGAAGAAGGGACATTTAATCAGACTCTCACAGTGTGCTCACTATGGAGGGGTTCTGCATAATTTCACA
>CM053583.1:354574497-354612697 GCA_028627135.1 Pseudochirops cupreus
ATAATCAAATGTTATGAATGTGTATATATATATCTATCAATATATATGCAATTATTATTATTATTATTGACTACATCCAACTGGAACTTGAGATACACAGGCACTGCAGTTGGGAGATCCATCCTGCCCTACCAAAAAGTGACATAGGAGAGAATAGACTGGGGGAGGGGGGATGCACCAGGATGGCTGTTTTGGGGCGGTGGGTGGGGGAGGGGCGGGGAGAAAATATGTAACTCAAAATCTTGTGGAAATGAATGATGCAAACTATAATAAAATTAAAAAAAAACAAAAAACAAAAAACAAATAAATGAATCAATAAAATAAAATTAAAAAAAAAGATTCTATAGATATAGACAAGGAATTCTAGTCAGAAGCTGTGAGTTTATGTTTTGTCTATGTCTTTCTGCTCTCTGTGTGCAAGGGTAGAGTATGACCCAGGCTTTTTTTTTCTTGGTGGGGGGATACTTTTTTGTACCAATTTATTATACCACTTCAGTAAATAACCCTTTATTTCTTCACTTCTTTTTAAATTTTTAAAATTCATTTTGAACTTAAATACAAAAAGACAAAAAAAAAACCATTTGCATGTACATAGCACAACATAAAAAGAGGATTCAATATAAAACCATGGATTTCCATTTTATACCATAAAAAAAACTATGTAATCAATACCACTCATTGTTTTCAAAGCTATCCTGCTTTTTTGTGCTTCTGAGTTTTCTTTTTTTCTCTGCTATGCACTTTAAAAAAATTTTCTTCCTCTCTCCCCACCCCACTTTTTTCATGTCTTTTAAATTTTTTTTATTCATTTTGAACTCAAATACAAAAAGACAAAAAAGCCCTTTCTGGAAATACATTTTTTGATTTTTTTTTTTTAACATCACCGCTATTTCCCCTAGCATCTTTCTTCCTCTCAGAGGACTATCCCATATAATAAAAATATTTTTAAAAAGAGAGAAAGAAAAATCAGAGAAAAAGCAAAATAATAATGTATGAAAAAGTCTGCAAATATATGCAGTGTACCACACTTGTGGCCCCCTTACTTCTGCAAAGGGGGGGAGGTGTATTCTTATTTCTTTCCTCATTCCCTAGGATTTTCTAAGCAAACCATGTCATCAGTAAATTGTGATAGTTCATCTCTTTAATGACTTTCTCTTATTTTATCATTATTGCTAATATTTCTAGAACTGTATCATGTAATAGTGGAAAGAGTGAGCATCCTTGCTTTGTTCCCACATTTATTAGGAAAGCTTTTAGAGTATCTAATTCTATATGATGCTTAATTTATTTTTGGGGTTTTTTTTTTGGAGGGGTTAAGTGACTTGCCCAAGGTCACACAGCTAGTAAGTGTCAAGCATCTGAGGCCACATTTGAACTCAGGTCCTCCTGACTCCAGGGCCAGTGCTGTATTCACTGTGCCACCTCGCTGCCCCTGCTCTGGGTTTTAAATAGAGATATGTTATGACGTTAAAAAGGTCCCTCTCTGCTTATAGTTGTTTTTTGCATAAGTGACGGTTGAACTTTTCTGCAGCTGAGTCCATATTTTGGGAGGTTTTTTTGTGATTTTGCCTTGTTTGCTTGCTATTTTTATTAACTTGATTTTCCTCCCTCTTAATACTTGTATTTACTAAAGGCTTATCAATTTTATTAGCCCTTTAAACATTTTTTTTAGTTTTTGTGAAGAATCAACTTTTAGCCTTATTTATAATAAAATCCAGCATTTACATAGCACTTTAAGGTTTGAAGAGTACTTTAAAAGTATTGTTTCATTTTGATTTCACGGCAAACCTGGGATATAAGTGCTATTATTACACTCATTTTACAGATGAAGGAACTGAGGGAGAGGTTAAATGGCCTAGGGATATGCAGTTAGTAAGTGTTTGATACTGGGTTTGTAATCAAATCTTCCTGACTCCAAGTCTAGCTCTCTATCCATTCAACCACCATTTCACTCTATATAAATAGTGAAAATTTAAAAAAAACCAAAACACCACCACCACACACCCACATAGCAAATAAATACATTATAGAAGCACAAATGTGATGTGGGTTCAGTTTTGGGGGTGACCTAAAATGTCAATATCTCTTTGGTTCTTATACTATTTATTCATCAATATCTGGACTTTAAAAAAATTTGATGTTGAAGCCTTATCCCTTATTCCCTGTTTGGTTTATCTGTTTACGTTCCAGTCTCTGAGTATTCTTACTCCTGATATCGTTTGTAATTTCAGTCTTTTCCCCTCGTATTCTCCTATCACGCATTTTCTGACTCCTTCACTTTTGGTGGCACTTTTCCTGAGGGCTGAACTTCAAAGCTGTTTCAGCTTCCTCCCATGCTGGACAGCTCATATTTTCTTGTCTTCAGTATCTGTCCCAAGTGACTTCTGCAGGGACAAAACTCGTCTTAGCTGAATGCTGATCCCCTTTGCTTCAGGCCTTGTGGAGCCACACACATATTGACATCCTGACCATTCACCCTCCGCTCCTCCATTCTCTAGCTGAGGACTGTTGGAGCAGAGTGCTGCCAAATTGCCTTCCTAGCCAGGTCAATCTTTTATCTTTGTTTTTTTCTATAATTTAGGGAGAGATGAAGCAAAGTTCTATTCCAAACCCTGTAAGAGGGTGGAGGCAGCTGAAATGGCTTGATTTCTTGTTCATAATTCCAGTTTTGGGGGAGGTTTGAATGGTTGTGAAAATTGGAGAAAATATCTAGTCCTCTGTATTATTGTTTGTGGATCAGAAATCCTAAATACCCCCTCATAATAGCTAATTAAGTTTGGCTAGCTGGTAAACAATGGGGAGCATTATGGATAGAGGCTGATGAGCAACAGTAGAAAACGGTTCCTTTCTCTCTTTTACATGAATGTACACACACACACACACACACACACACACACACACACACACACCCCTATGTAGGATTGTTAGCTACCCATTCCCAACATGGCAATGCCAATGGGGGAGTGAGCCCAGAGTGAGTACTACCAGTATTGTGCTGGAGCCAGCTAGAACGGACTTCTAAGAGCTGACTGTTAAATTTAAAGTGTGAACATTTGCACCTCAGGAATTAGCCAATGCTGCCATTCAGTACCTGATTTATTGTTTTGTTGATTGTCTATAGTTTAGAAAGTGTTGGAGAAAATATTAATAATGCAGGTAAAGCTTAGAGCTGTCCCATGGATAATTTCTTGTTTTTTGAGAGCAGGCGGTTGTGCATTTGCTAGCACACTCTTGGGTTCTAGACACTGCTCTTTGACAGATCAGAAAGGGAAATGTGGACCTGTGCTTTTTACATTGACAATTGGATTCATTAAGTCAAACCTCCGTGATGTTCATTAGAACAGATTAGTTAACTGGGGCTTTCCTGTCTCTGTTCTGTAGCTTTCCTTCTCCAGATGTGTTAAGTAGAAAACTGAAACTTGAAAATTGGTCAAATTCAATATGTATCTCCAAGGAGTGGCTATTGAAAGCTAATGATATTTGATATTTTGGACAAAATCTTTGTGCTTCATCTCCTATGATTGGTATTTTGAATCTTCTTCTGATTATTTGTTGTCTTTGAGATGATTTGAAATTATCCCCAGAATGTAAACCATTTTGGGTTATATTATGTAAGTCTATATTTGGATCTGAATTATAATTTCATGTTTTTACCCTAACAAGCAAACCTGATTATGGAGATAGTTACAAGTCTTCTCTTTTGTTCTATCTTGACATTCTTCTTCATTAAAATCCAACTTTTTTCAAACATACAAAGTCTCTCTCTGTAATCTTTTTGTTTGTTTGCTCTTACTCAGATTTTGGAGCTACTCTATGTTTAATAATTGGCGGCATTTGTGTCCATTTTCTTTTTTATTCCTATAAGTGTTAAATTTAACATATTTTTATCAAGTGTTATATTTAACTTATATTTTATATATTTAAATTTAACTTTTATTTTTATGTAGAAAATAAGAGGCTTAGTATCATATGTCCCACACTGATATACTAAGAAAGATTTTATTTTAGAAGGTAGGAGAAAAATAAAAAGATCCTCATGATATTTTTGTGTGGATGACTATTATTTTACTTGTATCTGAGTAGCAGTAGAAACTAACGTTTAGAAGGTATGAAAATTATAACTAGTAGAAGAGTGGAAAATATTTTGCACTTCTATTGGCATTTTATCAAAATTTTTAACTAAGCAATCTTTTGAAACAATACTTCAGTGAATTTATATTTTCTTTTCTTATTTATTTATTTTTTCCCCCTGAAGTTGAAGTTGGGATTAAGATAAGGGAATTTTAATGACATTACAGGGACCGAACTACAGATCTTCAAATAACTAGTTGTCAGTGACATAAGTAGTAAACACTGGAATATATGAAATAGGTAAACATTGCAGTTTTTCATTCTGTTTGGGGTGTTCCAGGAAGACTAGCACCTCTGGTGTGAGGACTTGCTGAGCCCTTTTCAGTGCTGCTCCTCCGCCTTTGGTGTTCAGTTCTCACCAAATCTTACCTGTGGCTCCAAGAAGCTGTAGCTTGCACAGAGGCCACACCCCAGGAAAACCATCTCAGCAGATGGGCTGAACCAGGTTGAGGGTAACTGACAAGCTTTAAACCCTTGAGTTAAGAGGATATCTACTTCAAACGTGAAGACTGTCTCTGACAGAATAGTCAGATGAGAACAGTTTGTTTCAGCAGCCGTGAAGGTGGCTGAAGCAGGCATTGTGGCATGCTTAGAGCTTGCTTAGATATCAAAGATGCCAAGGTCATTCACTGCATCTGAGGACATTGCCAGTAGTCCTGACTTTTGTCCCGCCACTGGAATTGGATGACTCTGAAAGAGTGAGGCCGACAACTTCATGCACCTCTGCTTCACTTAAATCCAATTCATGTACAAGCCATGATGTCATTGGTCTTTTTCAAAAACAAAGAATGAACAACATTAATAATAATAAGATAATTGTGTGGAAAAACAAATACCACAACCAACATGACAGGTAGGTGCCATGGTGCATAGAACACTGGGCCCGAAGTTAGGAAGATGTAAGTCCAAATTTGGCCTCAGACTGTTACAAGCTGTGTGACCCTGAGCAAGTCATTTAACCTCTGTATGCCTAAACTTCTTTTTCTGTAAAATAGAGATAATAATAATACCTGCTTCCCAGGGTTATTGTGAAACTCAAATGAGATATTTGCAAAGTTCTTTGCAAACCTTAAAAGTTTTATACAAATACTAGTTGTTTTTATCAATGGATGTTGAAAAATTATAAAACTTAATTATGCCAGAGCCCCCAAAATAGGTGAAGAAAGCCTGTTTTTTTTTTTTTAACGTGAGAAAAAAATATTTATCTAACACCAAAAAACTGACATTATTTGCAATAGGGAAACTCTGAGAGTTTTCACAGCAAATACAGGAGTAAAGCAAGGATGCTTCCATTTCCAATATTATTTGTCATAGGTATAGGAATGTTAGCATTATTGATCCTAAAAAAGAGAAAGAAATTAATGGCATAAACACTGGCAAAGAGGAGATAAAATTATCCCTCTTTGATGATGACATTAGGGTTTATTTAGAAAACCGTGGAAAATAAGCAAAGAAGCTAGTTGAGAAAATAGCTTCAATAAAGGAGCAGGATGAAAAAATAAATCTATAAAATCTTCAGCATTTGTTTATGGCAAAACCAGAATCCAAGAGGAAATAATAGAGAAATCCCATTCAAAATAGCAAACATGTAAGATATATAGGGTTTAATCTACTAAGATGACATTCAACACATATAAATAATTACAAAACACTACTAAAAGTAATAATGAGGATCAGAGTCAAGATGATTGAGTGGTTGGAACCAGTATGGTGGAGCTTGCCTTCACTAAACTCCACTAAACAGATCTAGGAAATGCAACAGACCAAATTCTGATGTGGAAGTACAGAAAAAGTCACAGTGAGTACTTTGTCCAGCCCAATTTGGCATAGGGAAACAGACAGGAAAGTCTGCAGAATTGGTAGCTGGATCATACAGAATACTCCAGTACTCAAGGAGAGGCTATGCATCAGGACAAGAGGAAGTTTCAGTCCCTTACTGAAGCATTGTGAAGGGGACAAGTGCAAATCAGTAACTTCATTACTGATTACCCAGTATTGGGTCACAGATCCAGAAGAGACCTGGGACCTGTGCATAGAGGTGGCATTCCTGAGTAGGGAGAGCTTGGGCAGTGTACTGAGAAAAGAGGATGTTCAGAAGGCCAGAAACAGCAATGGTCCAGGTGCAGAGCAGGATCTATGGCCTAATCCTTAGAAGAATAAGAAATACAGGAATCCCAGAAAATGGGGAGCCTACAGTTCTGTCACTCTGAACCAACAGAGCTTTCTACCTGGATGATGGGACTGAATTGATCAGAAATCTGCTGTTGTCCAGACCTAGATCAGGAACTTACAGAGCTCAGGTCAGGAGGGCAGTGATCACACTTTGAGAGCACTGAAAGCTTGTTGGTCCCTAGCAGCTACGAGACAAGCCCAGACTTTCCTTCCAGGAATGTGACAGAGCCAGCCCATCACTAACTCCAAATCTGAAGTCATGAAGTAGACTGGAAGAATAAGTAAACAAAAAAAAAGAAAAGTCCACCATAAAAAACTATAATGGTGAAAGGGAAACAACACAAAAACCCATAAGAACAGAGTAACTCCAAACTATCCACAAGCAAAGCCTTAGGGAAGAATATAGACTAGGAAAAATTAAACTAGAATTCTTGGAGAAGATGAAACAATAGTTTAAAAGAATTTGAATATTTTTAATAAACAAAATGAGAGTGCTTAAGATTAAATTTGGAAAGGAAATGAGAGGGTTTGGAAGAATGAATTGAAAAAGGAATTAACAACTTGGCATAAGAAGTACAAAACCTTGCCTAATCAACAAACTCCATGAATATTAGAATGGACCAAATAAAAGTCAATGACTCCATGAAGCAAAAAGAAATGTTAAAACCAAATCAAAAAACTGGAAACAAAATAGAAAAAAATATAAGCTATAAAGAAAAAACCCTCAAAAACCAAAGCAAAACAAAACTGATTTGGAAAAGAGATTGAGGAGAAAACATTTAAGAATCATTGGACTATGTGCACCCTGTGACCAAAAGAAAAAAGCCCAGATATCCTATTTCAAGAAACAACAAAAGAAAACTTCCCCAAAGCTCTTAGGACCAGAAGGCAAAGTAGAAATAGAAATAATCCACAGATCACCTCTTGAAATAAACTCCAAAATGAGAACCCCCATGAACATCATAGCTAAAATCCAGTTTCCAAGTCAAAGAAAAATAATACTGTAAACAGCTATAAAGAAAGAATTCAAGTACCTAGGAGACATAATAAGGATAACATATGATTTAGCATCTATCACTATAGAAGAACTTTGAATACAGTATTATAGAAGGGAAAGGATATGAGTTTACAGTATTCTGAGCAAACTGAGTATAATGCTATGGGGAGGAAATGGATTTTTATTGAAAAGGAACACTTCAGAGCATTCCTGATGCAGAGAACAGAGTTTTTTAGAAATTTTGAGGTTCAATACAAGACTGAAGAGAAACATAAAAAGTAAATGTGAATGAAGAATGATAAAGGACCAAACTATACGTAAACTATGTTTACATTCCAATATGGGGAGATAATGTGGGAGCTTGTTGGTAATTCCTCAGAACCCCATCAACATCAAAGGTCATAGAGTGATGGCAGTTAGACAAGGCCTGAGGGTGGTTCTATATTATGTCTTGATCTTAAGAAAAGAATGGAAAGAGAGGGGAAGAGGAATAATGGGGCTGGGGAGAGAAGAGAGAAGATGATGTGGCTGGAAGGAGACAGGATAGAAAGGAGAATTAGGGTAAATTATCCTATATAATCAGGGTGTGCAAGTAGGAATCTGTACCTATGAAGAGGAGGGGATGGGGGAATAGGTAAGACTTGAACCTTGCTCTCTTCTAAACTGGTCAAAAGATGGAAATATGCATTTAGTGTAATTAAATGAAATATATTTCACTTAACAATGAAATAGCAGGGAAAGAAGATAAGAGATGGGGAGGATATTGAGGGAGGATAGATTAAGGTGTGTGGTGGGGAATCAGTTCTAAGCAAAACAAACTCCAGGGATGAATAAAAATATTTATAGAATTTTTAAACAACAGGTAGAGAAAAATCACAAAAATAAAGCACACAATTTCATTTACATTAAATTAAAAGCTTTGTTTAATTAGAGATAATGCATGTAAGAGAAGGGAAATTGTTGATTGGGGAAATATTTGTATCAAATATTTTTCATAAGAATATGATATCCTATATATCGAATTAACACAAATATATGTGTATATACATATAAGTGTATATTTACATGTGTGTATCTGTATTAAATTAATACATACATCACACATGAGTACATATAAGACCAAGAGTCATTCTCCAAATGGGTAAGTAGAGAATATGAAAAAAACAGTTTACAAAAGAACAATTGCAAACTATTAACAATTGTATGAAATATTGCTCTAAATCACTAATAATCAGAGAAAGACAAAGCAGTTCCTGAGATTTCACCTCATATCCTTCCCAAACTGGCAAAAAAAAAATGACCAAAATGGGAATAATCAATGATGAAAAATTGTTGGTGGAGTTGTAAATGGGTCTAGCCATTCTGGAAAGCAATTTTGGCCCTCTTTTGCCATTTGGGTTAGTCTATTTTTAAAGATGTTACTTTCTTCAGCATTTTTTTTAGCAAGCTATTGACTCGTTTTTTTTATTATTTTCTTGCATCTCTCCCATTTCTCCTCCCACTTTTTCCTCTATTTATTTTACTTGATTTTCAAAATCCTTTTTGAGCTCTTCCATGTCCTGAAACCATTTTATATTTTTCTTGGAGGCTTTGGATGTAGGAGCCTTGACCTTTTGCTGTCTTCCTCCGGTTGTATGTTTTGATATTCCTCATCACCAAGGATATAAGAAAATACCTTTTCACCAAGCAAGTAACCTTCTATAGTCTTATTTTTCCCCTTTTTACTCATTTTCCCAACCAAATAACTTGACTTTTGAGCTCTTTGTTAAGTTGAGGGCGTACTGCCTCAAGTTTCAGGGGTTTTGTCAGTTGTTTTCAGAGCTATCTCTAGGGACCTGTAAAATCTCAGTTCCTCCAAAGTGTTATGATCAAAGGAGAGGTGTTTACTCCTCTCCTGGCCTGTGCTCAGGTTGGTGAGCAACCATAAGCACTCTTTTTGTCCTGGAACTGTGAGGAGGAATCTCTCTCCACAGTTGCCACCAGCTCCATCACAACAGAGCTCCTCTTTTCACCAGGACCAGCACCCACGACTGTGACCCAGAACAGCTGCTCAATTCCACCACTGAGAGCTACAGAAGCAGTCACCGCTGTGGCAGTGACTGCCACTGTCCTGGGCGGGGGCTGTGGCTGGACCACGTTCCTCTCTCACCCAGGTGAGAGAGCTTTCGCATTGATTGACCTTTGAAGTTGTCTTTGACTTTCATAAGTTGAGAAGTCTGGAAACCACTGTAGCTGCCAGTGATTCATTGCCCTGATGCCCACTCCAGTCCAGTCTGTGCTTGTGTAGCCCACAGCTGGGCTGTGCTTGACTCTGAGCCTGGTGCAATAGATTGTCTTGGGCTGAAAATCTGTTTCACTCAGTTTGTGGCTTCTGCTGCTCTAGAATTTTAGCGTAATTTTTTTTACAAGTATTTTCAGGGGTTTGGAGGGAGAGCTCAAGCAGGTCCCTGCTTCTACTTCACCATCTTGGCTTCACCCCTCTGGAAATCAATTTGCAGTTCTACAAATAAAGTGATGAGACTTTTGACCAAGAGATCTTTCTGTCAGACTATAACTCAATGAGGTCAAAAATGGAAAGAAATGTCCCATAGACACATAAAAGTTCATAACACTTTTGGTGGTAGCAAAGAACTGGAAATTACTCATCGATTAGGGAATTACTGAACAAATTGTTATACATGGAATACTATTGTACTATTAGAAATGATGAATATTGAGAATTCAAATGAACATAATTTGCCGTCATAGGTGTGTATGATGGTGGTGGCGGTTGGAATTATGGGAGTACCAGGACAACTTCAATGTGGCACCCCAAAATAACTTTTATTAAAGGTCATAAAGATTAAATGGGAGAGCTCACACTTCTTGCAACAGTGGCTGCTTAGTACAGGGGAAATTCAGGCATCGTGGGTGCTACTCAGAAAGAGCCAACTGGAGCAGTCACCTTTCTTCAGACTGTCCTTAGATAGATTTGCAACCTAATGAATCAAATAGATCTCATAGGTAGTTATTTGCTGAGGGGCTTGGTGAATGATCATAGGGTAATTCTAGTTGCCCAATTGCTAAGCACCTTGAGTGTTACAAATAAGGGAATTCTTCTGGTTGGCAGTGGCCACTGTCTGGGTGAGCAGGTGTTGCCTACAATTCCTATATCTAGGTTTAGGCAGTGATCCCTATTGTATCTGAAATCAAGAAAATCTCTTTACACACAAAGTCTGTCTTTACATACAAAGTCTTCAGTAAATTCCTAGTCTACATATAGGAAGAGTTTAATTTTTTTCTTTTTTTAAATTATGAACTTAGTAAATTTCAACAAGCACAGACCTTTTAATTTACCAAGAGCAAAGGAGAGCATATATAAAACTGTGAGCTTCTATTACCTGTAGTTAATTTAAAAAATTTTTTTAAATAGTATTTTATTTTTTCCCTAGTTGCATGTCAAGAAAATTTTTAGCATTCACTTTTGCAAGATTTTGAGTTACAGGTTTTTCTCCCTTCCTCCCTTCCCTCTTCTCTCTCCCCTTACCCTCTTCTGAAAATGGTAAGCAGTTTGAAATAGGTTATAAATGTGCTATCATGTAAAAATATTTCCATATTAATCACAGTTGTGAAGAAAAAACAGATCAAAAGAAAAAAAACACGAGAAAGAATAAAAGAAGTGAAAAAACATTCTTCAGTCTGCATTCAGAATCCATCAGTTCTTTATCTGGATGTCGATGCCATTTTCCTTCATGAGTCCTTGCCACTTTTCTTAGATCATTGTGTTGCTGAGAAGAGCTGAGTTATACACAGTTGGTCATCACACAATGTTGCAGATACTATGTACAATGTTTTCCTGGTTCTGCTCATTTCACTTTGCATCAATTTGTAGAAGTCTTTCCAAGTTTTATTGAAATCTGCCTGTTCATCATTTCTTATTGCACAATAGTATTCCAATTACATTCATATACCACAACTTGTTCAGCCATTCCCCAATTGATGGACATCCCCTAAATGTCTAATATTTTGCCATCCTGAAAAGGGCTGCTGTAAATATTTTTGCACATGTGGGTTCTTTTCCCTTTTTTATGTTCTCTTTGGGATACAGACCTAGTAGTGGTATTGTTGGATCAAAGGATGTGCACAATTTGGTTGCCCTTTGGACATAGTTCCAAATTGCTCTCCATATAGTTTATTTATTTATTTGCTTTTTTTTGGAGGGTGGAAGGCAGGACAATTGGGGTTAAGTGACTTGCCCAAGGTCACATGGCTAAGGTCAAATTAGAACTCAGGTCCTCCTAACTCCAGGGCCAGTGCTCTATTCACTGTGCCACTTAGCTACTCCCATGTAGTTTATTTTTAAAGAACATTTGCCACCAAAACCACCCTGCTTCTCTGTTCCCTTAGGAACTTCTGCTCTCTTCTGTGTATTTTAATCATTTCATTGATGCTTTCTTTTTTCTTTTATTTTCATCACTCTCACTGCCCTATCTTTTCCCTAACTTTCTACTCTAGTCCCATAAATGCCCTTCCTCTCTTGTAACAAATGAGCAAACAAAAATAAAATTCATTTACTCATTGGCCAGGCATGAAAGTATACGTCATTTTCTGTATCTCTACTCTAAGTGCTCTTAAACTTTTTATCTCATGGACCCCTTTGGTACTTTGGTGAAGCCTATGGATTCTTTCTTAGAATAGTCTTCTTAAATAAATAAAATAAAATTCATAAGATTATGAAGGAAATAAGTTATATTGAAATACAGTCATAAAAATATATTTTTAAAAAACCTAATTCACAGACTCCCTGAAATCTATGGACCCATTGGGAATCTATGAATCCCAAGTTAAAAAATCCTGTACTGATTTCATCATCTCTTTAGCGACAAGTCAGAAACATTCTTTGCCATCAGTTTTCTAGAGTTATGACTGGTGACTACATTGATCAGTGTTCTTAAATCTCTGTTTTGGGAAGTCGTTCATGAGATGATGCAGACTAATGCAAACTGAGTCAGGAAAATGGTATACTTTAAGGATGTACATGAAAAGAACAAAGAAAATGAAATAGAAATCATGTAATTATAACAATCAAGTCTGTCTCTGAAGAAGAGATGTAAAAATGTACCTCTCTCTTCTTTGCAAAGGTGATGAACTATGGATGTGGAACATTGCATCTGTTATCATGCTTTGGATGTGTAGCTTAGTTTTGTTGAATTGGTTTCTGTCTTTTAAAATCTTTGTTACAAGGGATGGCTTCCTGGGTATAGGACGGAGATAATGGTTAGAGATACATTTTTAAATGATCATGATATAAAAATAATTGGCATTAATAAACTGTATGGCAATGCATTTAAGTGCAATCAGAATTCTAATAAGTGAAAAATGAGATTGGGTTGGAGTTACTGGAAAAAAGTGTCACGGAAGAAGTAGCACTTGAGACAGGCTTTGAAAGATAGCTAAAAAGGATAAAGAATATTTCTGGCATGAGGGAACATTATAAGCAAATATATGGATATCAAAATGATAATTGTCTATACAGGGGACAGTGAGTAATTCTCTGGTTGATGAGTAGTGATTGTGTTTTGGGAAGTGATAGAAAACAGATTGGAAGGTTAAGATGAGGCCAAATTATCAAGGACATTGAAATCCACAGAGAAGAATTTCAGATCTACTCTGATGCTTAGAAGGCAATGAGGCCTCAGGTTTCTGGTGTTGGAAGACATAAAACAATATAGACTTTTTTGTCTTGGAGTAGTGATGTAGAAGGTAATAGAATCTTTCAGGGAAGGTCAAAGAATAAAAATGATCATAATGAAAGTTCAGTTTTAAAATAAATACTGCTTTTAGATCTTGCATGTTGTTGCTATTTGCCTGATAGTAAGGATGTAAATTAGTTTATGCAAAAACTCTTATATGCTACAAAAATTTATCTTTGAATCAAATTTCAATGAATGAACCATAGAGATCATCTAATCCAATTTTCTACATCACGAAGAAAACTTTTTAAGATTCTTACAGATGATCATTTAGTCCACGTTTGAATACTTCCAGTGATACTTAACTTATGACCTATTGACATAACACATTCCATTTTTGGACAGTTATGGTCCTGAGAAAATTATTGCTTACATTGAGACCAATTTATCTAACTGTAATTTCCTTAATATAGATCATAGCTCTTCCCTTGGAATCACATACAAGTTTTCTTTCTTTTTCATGTGATAATCCTTTAGTATTTAAAAAATAATTTTCCTCTTTAGTCTTTTTGTTTCCTTAGGATAAACAATGTCTAGTTCCTTCAATTACATACTATAAATAAGTGGCATTTATGAAATCCCTACTATGTGCTAATCACTATGCGAACTGCTGGAGATACAAATAGAAAAGAAAGAGAATCTCTGTTTTCAAGAAGCTTATACAATAGGGGGAATTTACATGTATAAGGGAATAGCAGCCAAGGAAGAGTTTTGGTTTTGAAAGTTGCTGTTCTAGAATCATCTAGATATTATGGGCCATGCATGTTGGAAGATGTTATCAAACAGCACTGCATCGACAGAGAAATCTTTTGTGAAAGGAAGAGTCAACTGATGTGGCAAACTTCATTGTTGTCTTATTTATAAAATTGCCACAGCTACCCTAACCTTTAGCAACCACCTCCCTGGTCAATTAGAAGCCGTTAACATTAAGGCAAAACAGTTCACCAGCAAGAAAGAACTGATATTATCTGAATACAGACTGAAGCATACTATTTTTCACTTTCTTTTTTTCTTCCTTTCTCTTTCATTCTTTTTTTGTTTTGTTTTGTTCAAATCTTCTTGTACAAGATTACTAATATGGAAATATTTTACATAATTGCACATGTATAACATATATCAGATTGTTTCCATCTCAGGGAGGAGGGAAGGTAGGGACGGATAGAATTTGGAATTCAAAACTTAAAAAAAAGTTAAATTTATTTTAATATGTAATTGGAGGGGAAATAAAATATTATTAAAAAGATTATTACTTGCTAATGGTTAGCATTTTTAGCAACAAAGTATTTTAAAATCAAAGTATGTACATTATTTTCTGAGTCATAATACTATTGTCAACTTAATAGACTACAGTATAATATAAGCACAATTTTTATATGTACTTGGAAATCAAAATATCTGTACAACTAGCTTTATTGTTACATTCATTTTATTGAAGTGGTTTGGAAACAAACCGGTGATATCTCCAAGGTATGTAGGTACATTTATCATGGTTTATTTAGCTCTTTCCCAGTTGATGGATATCTGCTTTGTTTCCAGTTATTTACTACCACAAACAGTGTTTCTATAAGTCTTTTCGTGTACGTGGAGCTTTTCTTTTTCATTATTGACCTCCTAAGGGTATATACTTAGCAGTGGAATCTCTGGATCAGAATCTGAACATTTTTATTACTTTACTTACATAATTCCTGCTTTTCAGAATGGCATGACCACTTCAGAGCACTAACAACGTTTTACTATGCCTGTCTTTTCATACCCCTTCCATCATTGATGATTCACATTTTTTGTCATCTTTGCCAGTTATGCAACCTCAGTGAAACTTTGGTTGTTTTGATGTGCATTGCTATCATTTGATAAGCCAGAGTTTATAAAAAAAATTTAAAACCCTCCAGAGATGATTCTGATGTGCATTTTCATCATTAGTGATCCAAAACATTCTCTTATATGGTTGTAAGTAGTTTGCAGTTTTTCTTTTGAGAACTGTTGTTCATATATTTTACCTACTTTTCTAATGGAAAATGGTTTTTGGTCATATTTTATCTATATATATTAGATATCAAACTCTTATCAGAGATGTTTGATAAAAGGACAGCCAACTACTTTCCTACTCATCCTAGATACATTTATTTTGTTTGTACAAAACCTTTTTGATTACATGCAATCAAAATTATATATTTTCTTTTATGATTGCTTTTGTCCCTTGTTTGGTTAATAATTCATCCCCTAACCAAAAAAAGACATAAAATATGTTTTTCTTATACTCTTTGTATGGTATGAGTTTTAATATTTTGGTCAGGTATCTATTTAAATTCTTTTTGTGTGTGGAATATGGTATAAGATGTTGATCTAAGCTTAATTTGTGCCTGATTGCTTTCCAGTTTTCCTAGTAGTTTATAACATATAAGGAGATAATTCCCTTTGTAACTCCAAAGACTTAATTTCTAAATAATTTATGTTTTCTGTTTCACCAAAGACTTGGTTATAGAGTTCCATTGTTTCTAATTTTCCTTTGTCTACTCATTGATCTATGTCTCTATTTTGTAACCAGTTCTATCTCCTTCATTTTAACCTTTTTCCCCCTTTATTTTCCTTGATATTCTAGATCTTTTGTTTCTTCAAATGAATTTTGTTACTATCATCTCTAGTTCTGTAAAGTATCCCTTTGGTAGTCATTAATTTGTAATTAATCCTTTTCTTTTTACATGATCTATCCTTTGAACCTAATTACTGTACTTTACATTTTTTCCTGTTAAGTATCATCTGGATGGCTCATTGTTGAGCTAATTTTGAATCATGGTTTCGATATGTAATATATTATTCTTTCCAATTTTGTATCACCTGTGCATTTAATACTTAATGATGTGAAATGTAGTTGAAACTATTTAACAGATAGGGCCAAAAACCAGATCCCTAGATTTATTAAGAATTGATACATGACATAGATGAATTCATTTGTTAAATAAACACATATTGATAAGTTATGTAACATCATAAAATATATTTTAAAAGCATATTGATGACATCGTGAAACATGAAGATGTAAACACAGAAATATGAACCATAATACAGTTTAATACTATGGTTCTGTTTACATGATAGCTATCATCACATCATCATAAAATAGGGATAGTTTTATTTTCTCTTTATATATCTTTACATCTTTAGTTTATTTCTTGTGGCTTATAGCTATTGCCAGTATTTTCATGACTATATCAGATAGTAGCCATGTGACTTCATAAGTCCTTTCTAACTGTAAATTTTTGGGTTACTGTGGGAAGGATGGAGGAACATTGGTGATTGATAGAATACTAGAAGAGAACTGATAAAGGAAAACTGCCCAAAAAAAACTTCTAGTTTTGAAGCACTGGATAATCTTGAACAATCAGGAGGCAACATGGTCCAGTGGAAAGAACACTGAACTTACAAAGAGAATCCTGGGTTTAAACCCTGGCTTTGATAGTCTTATACTCTCTCTATGTGACAGTGGGCAAATCAGTTAATGCCTTTCAGCCTTAATTTCCTTTACTGCAAAATGGAGATGATAATTATACTATCCCCTGAGAATCTATTTAAGTAAAGCACTCTCTAAATCCTAAAGCTATACAGAAAACATGTTATTAATAATAACAATTATGTAACTGTCTTGTGTCTTTCTCTTTAATAAAGGGAACTGATATTTTTCTTTATGGGTGTCTGTGAATTTAACTTCTTATAATCACTTAAGAAAATGCTGTTAGTATATTACTTTGTAAATTAACCTGCCTACTTTGATACTCATGAAAATGATTATTTTTCTCTGTAGTATTATGTGAATTGTATGTAACAGTTTATTGATGGAGGAAGCAGGTAATGCATACCTAGTAAACATTTTATTTGAAAAGTATGGAATTAACATCTTGGCTAGTATTTTCTTTTAAGTCCTTTATTGTGATTAGGTAAGTGTACTAAAACTACACTGTTTAGTATTCCCTTTTTTCTTTCTTCTCTCTCTAGATCTCTGAAGCCCCCCTCCCCCCCCCCCCGTTTCTATTATGTCAGACCTTTCAGACTTGTGATATGTTTCCCAAGTTCACCTATTTTCTCTTTTTTTTCCGGTTACTCTATAATTTCTTGCAATGAAAGTTTTGCTTCTGTTTCTAACCCTGTTGATCATCATGTAAATTCTCTCCATCATGATCCTCACATAAGTATATCTTCTTGGTTTAATAAAGCTACTCTCCTCATTTCCCTTTACCTGTCCTGTTCATTTCCAATGAGCTACATATTCTTCAACACCCCTGTTCCAGTAATGTTGTAATCTCACAAGTCTCAACAAAACCTGTGAGGTTAAATTTCCTTCCTTATGTTAGGTAAGTCCATTTTATTTGCCACACTTTGTACTTTTGTGTATTGACATCTGAGGCTATGGATTTTATTATTGGCTCCTTTCTTTGATTTTTGTTTTCTGTGAAGTTCTGGGTGTCTGCTGCTATTTTTCTTCCTACATTGTAGCCACTCTATGGGATCTAGCTTGGTGGATATATGTAGACAGTTTTCTCCCTTTCCCTTGGTTTTCAATTCACAGTCCTTTTGATTAGATTTATACAACTTCACATAGATACAAGACCTTCTTCTGGTTAGCAGCGAGGCTGTTCAAATTTTATTTTTCATAGCTGTACATCTGGGGGATTAATTATTTTTTCAGAGAAATGGATTCCACAGTATCAATGAATATAATGGTATATTTGTAGTTACAGACATAGAGGAGTTGTGTCCAGGAGCATGATAGGAAGTGAATAGGCTAGAGTGAGGTCAGGATTAGGGAGAGGGATTCAAGGATAAAGCTGTCAATCACCTGAAGGTCTACAGTCCTAGGAACTGGAATATAATAAGAGAGAAGTTTGGTGCACATTATACAATTCAATCACATTTTCTGTTTAGTTCTTTTCATCAAGAATAAATAATAAATACATTAAGTTCTCTACTTCATTAAATGGCTAGGAAATTCTTTCAACTTCTACTTGTCCTCTGACTCTAAGATATCCGGGCAGTTTTCTATTATAATTTCTCAAAATATGATGTCTAGACTTTTTTTTTTTTGCTAATGGCTTTCAGGTAATCCAATGATTCTTAAATTATTTCTTCTTCTTGCTTATTGGAGGGCAATTGGAGTTAAGTGACTTGCCCAAAGTCACATGGCTAATAAGTGTGTCAGGTGTCTGAGGTCAGATTTGAACTCAGGTCCTCCTGACTCCACAGCTGGTGCTCTATTCACTGTGCCACCTAGCTGCCCCAAA
Organism: Pseudochirops cupreus; assembly: GCA_028627135.1. Taxonomy (NCBI): domain Eukaryota; kingdom Metazoa; phylum Chordata; class Mammalia; order Diprotodontia; family Pseudocheiridae; genus Pseudochirops; species Pseudochirops cupreus. The sequence continues at coordinate 354,592,803 of CM053583.1, forward strand.
TTATCTCTCCTTGATCTATTTTCCAGGTCAGTTGTTCTTCTGATGAGATATTTCACATATCCTTCTATTTTTTTCTGTCTTTTGACAGAAATGGAGTCATTAGCTTCCATTTGACAAATTCTAATTTTTAAGGTTTAATTTTCTTCAGTGAAGTTTTGTACTTATTTTATCATTTGGCCAACTAATTTTTAAGGAGTTCTTTTCTTCACTATTGTTTTGCACCTCTTTTACCAAGCTGTTAAGTCTCTTTTCATAATTTTCTTGCCTACTCCTTTGTTTTTTCCTCTTTTTCCTCTACCACTCTGAGTTAAAAATTTTTTTACTCTTTTTTTAACCTCTATTTAACTTTTCCAGAAATTTTTATTGGGCTTGTGTACAATCTGCATTTTTCTTTGAGGCTTTGCTTGTAGATGTTTTCTGGTCACTATCTTTTTCTATATTTGTATCTTGAGCTTATCTGTCATAACAGTAATTATTTATGATTTAGTGGGGTTTTTTGGTTTGCTCATTTTTCCTACCTATTTCTTGATTTTGGACTTTATGTTAGTGCTTGGGGAGGGGGAAAGGGATTCTCTCCAGAGTTTCTGTCCTTTTACATCTTTCTCCTGCTTTCTCACTTCTTCTGGGGGCCTACAAGTTTTCAGTGCTTCCAAAGTTTATGATCTGGGAAGAGGTCTGTTTACCACCCTTCTGGTCTGTAAGTTCCTGACCCAAGTTTGAATCTGTTGTCTTCTATGTGGTTGATTTTCTACTGAACACAGGGTCTTTTAGCCCACTGGAAAGTCCTACAGATTCAGAATGACTGAACTGAGCTGTTGGCTTTGGTTTTGGTCTCCTGCCCTGGTTAATTTCACTGTGGAGTGTGGTATTTAAGGTTAAAAAAGGAGCCCTTCCCTCTGCTCTTGGGCTGAAAACCACATAGCTAATGGTTTTGGAACTTATTCCCTTCACTTTATACAGGTAGGGCCTCTACTCCCTTGTGAATATGACTCCCCTCTACCCTGTAACTGTGACCCAAAACTGGGTAATGGGCAACAGAGCTGCCAGATGGCAACTGTTTCTTTTCTCAGTGCTAGTATAAGGGTCCCCTGGGAGCTCTTCCTGCCCAGGTGTTTCCTGCACTGATGTTCAGTCTCCTTTCCACAGGAATATTCCATATTCTGCTGCCTTCTTGGCCAGCCCACATCCCACTGTCCACAAAGCTCTCTGCATATCTTCCTAAACTATTGTGGGCTGGAAAAAATAACTCATTGAGACTCTTTTTTGGCTTTCCCAACCAGAAAATTTGATCTGGTGTGCTTTCTAGGCTGTTGTGGAGAAGCTAAGGAAAAAATGGTACACTCTCACTCTGTCATCTTGATTCTATCCCTCCCCTGGCCAGTAATTTGTCATATTTTAAGCTGTCATCCAGGAATCCAGATCCCATTCTTACAGACCAATCTTAACTAATTTTCACTTTCCAGTTTTAACTTTCTCTTCTTAATACATTGCTTTTGATATGGTTCAATATCATCTTTCCAGGTTTAGTACACATTAGTCTCCTTGACACATTGTGTCACACAAAAAAAAAGAAAAAGAAAAACCGGCAGGCTTGCTGTTCCATATATATGATGCTCTATCTTCCATCTCGATACTTTTGCACAGGCTTGGCCAGTGCATGACCTTCTCACCTCCCCTTTACAGAATCTCATTTCTTTTAAGGTTCAGTTCAAATGTTGCTCCTACAATATACCTGTTCTGATACTTCTAGTCACTAGTATCCCCACCTTTCCAGAAATTACTTTGTATTTCATATTCCCTTGTTTCCTTTAAAACTCAGTTCAAGTGCTACCTTCTAAATGAAACCTTTCCCGGTTCCCCCAGGTGCTGGTGCCTGCCTCTAAATGTACATTTTATTTACTTTGTTTGTAATTTGTATAAGCATATATCTGTGGATGTTGTCTTTTATCCCCATGACCTAGCACAATTCTTGGCACGCTGTAGGATCTTAATCAATGCTTCGTTGATTTGTATGCTTCTTGTTTTTCCCCAATTGAATACAAACTGCTTGAGGTCACAACTGGTTTGGTTTTTTAAAATTTTGTTTGTATCCCCAGAACCCAGCACAATGCTAGCATAGTGCACATGCTTAATAAATCTTTTTGAATGAATGAATGAATGAATGAATGAATGAATGAATCTCTCAATCTTGTGTGTCCTTCAGGTGGAAATCTTAAGATGTTGTCATCTTCAGCAGTGCTTCCTAGATTCTTTCTGGCAAATTTATTTGTGGCCCTGTGAATCACCAAAAATCACTAGTAATCATCCATTTTGACAAGTTTTAGAAGATATTCTGTCATATCCTAGATATATATACCTGGAGAAAACAGTTTGCTGTCTTGTCATCAGGTTGACAAATAGCTTCCTTAATACTCTTCAACAGGGAGTCAGTCGTTAACCAACACGAACCTCCTCTTCCTCTTATTCTTAGCAGATGATAGCTGTCCCCAAAGCACTGTATTGTTAATGGGATATAAGATTTTCCCCATCCATTAACAGGAGACCTGCTTGTAGGAAGACTCTAACACCTTTTGTTAATTTTTAATTAGGTGCTGAGTCGTGTGATACCCTCTGGTTCTAAAAAAAAAAGTGTGTGTGTGTGTGTATAAATATAAAACACACACATACACACACACACACACACACACACTGATGTTAGCATTTTGCTTTGGGGCTCACTCATTAGAAGTGTTTTTGTGATTTGACCAGATGAGACTCTGGGTAGCTGTTAAGGAGCCCCCTGGCTTTGGAAAACCCAAATGTTAGTACTTCTGTCTCTGGTAACTATGTATATATAGCCTTGGTCAGCCAGTTGGATCTATATGTTGATGTGTGCTAATTTCTCAGATAATTACAGGCCCTATGTGTTGGTCTTTATTTCTCTGCTTATATTTTCTCTGTATTTTTTGTTTGTATTTTCTCTGAAGTTCAGGGTAATGATTTTTCCCCTGAATTAGTGAGTGTAAAAGAATGTAAAAAAGATTGTTGACCCCTTGAACAGCTCTCTTTCCTAGTACAGCAGATCTAAGAACCTGTGCTAGCAGCCATCCTGGGTGTGCCAGTGGGGTTGCCACTATAAGCATCTAGTGATCCATATCACCATTCTTTGGGTAATTAGAAGCTGCTTCTTCCACAGGATGTTCAGATCTTTCTTTGTCAGGAAGAATCTTATCTTTCATACTTAACTCCACTTATTTAATAGTCATTCTTTGTTTTCTCATCATGTCTCAGATTCTTCAACTCACCAGCCTTCTGACATATGTCAGACTTTTCCTCTGTCTACATAGATCCATTTTCTTTTCTTTTTTTCATATTGCGGTGTGTGTGTGTGTGTGTGTGTGTGTGTGTGTGTGTGTGTGTGTATGTGTGTTTAAAGGAATGCTTCATTTTTTCTGATGGCCTAGAGAGTGGAAAAGCTTTGTTATTGAGAGAGATGGCAGCCTGCACTTTGAATATAGATAATGGTTACTTGGGTCAGTCCATAAACATTTATTTAGCATGTGTTGTGTGTCAGGCACTGTACTAAGTTCTGGGAATGCAGAGAAAGGAAAAAGACAGACTTTATTCTCAAGAACTTCAGAGTCTACTCTGGAAGAAAACATACAAACAACTGTAAAGCATTTAACACAGTGCTTGGCACGAGATAGGTGCTCTATGAATGCTTGTTCCCTCCCCCTACATACATTCAAGTGTTTATATATGTTTGTGTGAGTATGTATATACATATACACACACATATACACACATATACATAACCACACAAATGTATGTGTGTGAGACAGACAGAGAGAGAGAGAAAGAGGGGGAGAGAGAAAGGGGGGGGAAGAGAGAGAGAGAGAAAGAGGGAGAGGAAGAGAGAGAGAGAGAGAGAGAGAGAGAGAGAGAGAGAGAAAGAGGGAGAGGAAGGGGGGAGGGAAGGAGGGAGGGAGAGAGAGGGAGGAAGGAAAGAAGAGAGAGAGGGAAAAAAAGAGAGAAAGAGAGTACTCCTGTGAGGTGCTATTATTATTACCCCCATTTTACAGATGGGGAAACTGAGACAAACAGAGGTTAAGCAATTTACTCAGGGTCACATAGTTGGTAAGTAGCTGAGAATGAGACTGGATTTGACCTTACATCATCTTCTTGATTTCAAATCCTGTGCTCTATTCACTGCACCACCTGGCTTATGAGACCATAGAAATTTAAGATGAGAGTAAGAGGAAAGGAAGTGGAGGCACATATTGCAAATGACCTTCTCAAGTTTAACTCTGGAAGGGAGGGAAGATAAAGAATGATAGTTTGCAGGAATCTATAGATCATGTGAGGGTTTTTTGAGGTTGGAGAAGGTATGAATTTGTTGGTAGTCAGCAGGGAAGAGGCCAGTGGACAGATAGATTGACAGTAAGTAAGAAATTGGGGATAATAAAGGGACTAGTCTGATGCAGAAAATGGGATGGAATGGTTCACTATGCATGTGGAGGGGTTTGTGTTTGCAAAGAGAAAGGCCACATTCATGGGAGACAAGTGAAGGAGGAGATAGTTGGGGAAGTCACCTGAGTGATATCACATGAGGAGGAGGAGAGAAGAGGAAGTTTTGAGTGAATGGTCTCAGTTTTTTTCAGAAAAATAAGAGGCAGAGTTCTCAGCTGAAAGGATGGAAAGAGACGGAGCCATGGGAGATTTGGGGAGGGATCGAAAAGTTTGGAAAGGCTTCTGTTTATGAGTGGGATGGTGAATCAATTGGGGAGTTGTAAAAGGACCACTTTGTAGTAGTGAGAGGTCAGTTGAGCACATGTAACATAAACTGGCAAATTTGGATAAGGCAAAAATATAAAGGCAGTACATTCTATGTGAGTCATTGCAGAAATTTTTCCTGATTTTTTTAAAAAAAAGTTTTTGGAGCAAAGAGAACTCTTTTTGATAGCTATACAGAAGCCATTTGTTAAGATCCAACTATATGCCAGGCACTGTGTTAGACACCAGGGATAAAGTAAAAAAAATGAAAGGAGTCAGGAACTGACTCACTGTGACTATCCTTTTACCATCCAGGAGAAGCTACTCTTTTGGGCAAAACACTTAACCTTTCTTGACTTCATTTTCCTTATCTACAAAGTGAGAAGTTTGGACTGAAAGATAGCCAAAGTTTCTTATTCCCATATATATCCCAAGATCCTCTGACTTTGTTGTGGAAATTTTACCTAGTTACCTTGTCTCTACCTGAAATGGTCCCTTAGCACCCATTGCTCTTAAGACTGAGTCTAAAACTACTTCCCATGTTTTCTTATTTAAAAAAAAGACCTTAATAATATTAACAAATACACATGAAATAAACAAAATCTTAAATAAAGCAATAAAATATAAACTTCCTTTTGTAGAAACATTAGTTGAAAATATTATTTAAAGCTGCTTTGTTCCCAATCCCTTTATGATCTGCTTTCTAGCCATGTCCTTATAAGGTTTTATTGCAGTTATTATTTTCTAAATATAGTCAATGGTGTATGTTATCTTCTTTGCTTTAAATAAGAATTCCCGTATTTCTTTATATTCTTCTTATGTCATTTTTTTTAAATGGCACAATAATCTATTGGAGAACAGCTTAGTGTAGTGGAAAAAAAAGCTGGCTTGGGAATCAAGAAGATGTGGGTTGGAGTCCTTCCTCTGATGGCTTCTGACTGTGTGAACCTGGGCAAATCACTTAATCTTTCATTGTTAAATATAGTTTTCTAAAACTGTAAGTTGGTAGAAAGTTTCCTCCTTGGAATTCCATATGTTAATGAAAACACGTCTGGACTATTTCTAAGTCTATGTATCTATCATCTGTCTTTGTATTTGCATTATTCATATATTAATCTATGCAGTGTTCCAAAATTCTCAGTGTAGTTTAAAGCTCTCAGAGCTAAAAATTGAAGAAAGCTCTTGATGCAGTTTTTTAATAAAAGGTAAAATAGACCCATCCACAAGCTATCCAAAGTCTTAGTTAAGTTTTAAGCTTTCATAGCTTAAGACTTTGGGGATACCTTGTGTACCAAATGTATGTGTATTTCCATAAAATTATTACATTTATGAATCATTTATATATTTATTTAGTTATTTCTAAATTATTAGACATTTGGTTGTCTCTACTTTTTTGCTATTACATATAAAGCAGCTCTCATTCTACACTTTCTTTTTAGTGGATAGGTCTATTGTTCCTTTTATTAACATACTTAGAATATACTCGTATATTCTAATATAGAATATACACTGGAGTAAAAGAAAACACACAAGTGCTGAATTTTATTGTTTTTAGCTATTTTTGTCAAGTGTGTTGGGTGGAAGATTGAGTGAAATGCCCCATGTCTAGACTGTGAAGTGCAGTTTAATTAAATTCAATTAATCAAGCATTTATTAAGAGCCTAGTATATGCCAGGTGCTCTGTTTAGGTATCAGTAATAAAGGACAAAAATGAAAAGTTTTTGTTTTTTGGAAATTTTGTGGTAGGAGGGGTAGGAGAACAGCATGGACACAGACAAATCCAAAACATACAAAAAATAAAGTCAGAATAATTTTTGGAAGGATCAGCATCAATAAACATTTGTTAAGGCTTACTATGTGCCAGGCACCATGATGCTGGGGATACAAAGAAAGACATGAGACAATTCTTGCCCTCAAGGAGCTCACAGTCTAGTGAAGGGAGACAATACTTAAAAAGAAGCTGAAAAGCAGGAGTGGAAAGGTGGGGGTAGTACCCAGAATGGACTATGATGAAGTCCTACATTTTGGGTGAGAAATGATCATAGGAGTTATGAGTTACAGGATTAATTTTATCTTGTAGAATGGAGGGTGCTAACAACTGGGGTGGGGATCAGGAAATACTTTATGTGGAGACATTTGAATCAAGACTTCAGTAGAACTGGAGTTTCCTAGAGGCAGATCCAAATGTCAGAGCATTCCAGGCAAGGAATAGTAGATGGATGGACAGCTTATATAGTTTGTTTGTTGGTATATAAATCTTTGGACAAATACTATATACTTCAACAAGGATCTGGGCCCATAATTAAGGGTGAGGAAGAGGAGGAGGAGAATGGACTAGATTGCCCTTGGGAAATTGTACCCCTTCTAATGACATAAAAGTCCATCTTAACATTAGTGATTTTCCAGTTTTGCTATTTGATTGAATGTTCTGGAGAAACACTTAGAAGTCATCAGTCACCCAAAAGGCAGTAGAAATGTACATGTATAACATAGCATCATAGGATCATCAGTTTAGAACTAGAAGGGATTGTGAAGGTCATTGAATCCCATCCCCTTATTTATAAATGAGATAACAGGTTCAGAGGTTAAATGACTTGCCTGAGGTTGTATAGGTAGTAAGTGATAGAGCTGGGATTTGATTCAAAGTTGCTTGGCTTCAGATCCGAGACTCTTTCTACTATATCATATTGGCAAGTCTCCCGATTATCTATTTTCATGATGCACATCAAAGGAAATAATTCAAAATGTAACAGGACAGCCTCTTACTGTAACAGGATGCCCTAAATGTCTGATAGTTCCCTAAATTGGATTTTCAGGTAATTGTATAAAATCAGTTCACTGATTTATAAATTATATAACCTCAAATTTCTGTATATTGAGTTTTTATATACGAAAATATAAATTTATTATAGGATTCTGTTCAAATAAAATGAATCCTTGATACAGAACATTCTAAGAAATAGGTCAGCCAGCTTAGAGAAATATCATGTGTCAATTTCTGACCATATTAACACTTGGATATTTCAAATGGTAGAAATACTTTCAGAATATTAACCTTTCAAAAGGAAATCAGTCTAAACTTGATCAACATTCTTCATAACCCAGGATGAGAGAATATTTTCTTTTTTTGTTTTATTTTGTTTTTTTTTTCTTTCTCATGGTTTTTCCCATAGGTTATAATTCTTCTATGTAACAGGACTAATGTGAAAATGTGTTAAATAGGAATGTATGTGTTGAGCCCATATCAGATTGCATAAGATTGTCTTGGGGAAGGTGCGTGAGAAAATTTTAAACTTATGGAAGTGAATGTTGAAAACTAAAATATAAATAATTTAATATTAAAAAACCCAGGGTGAGAGCAACAGATAGATGTCACCTAGTTTTAAGAGATCCATTGTTAACTACAAAACTTTTTATCTAAAGAAGAATTATACATTAGGAGGAACACTTGCTGTTGGGTTAAGATGAAGATGTTCTTGGCAAAGGTTCCTTTGTGCAAACTTGACCATGGCTTTTGGACAATCAAAGGTCACAGAGAAGTGAAGATAAAAGGTGATGGTCAAGTTTCTAAACACAAAATGTTTGACCCACTAGAGGGAAAAAGCTGCAGAAGAAGCTAGGTAGAAGAAGATGAAATTATGTTGCTGCTGAGTAAACTACAGTAAGTCAAGAATTGTGCAAAAGAAGCAATGTAAAATAAGTCATTAGACATATGGTTGGGGGAAAAGGGAGCTGACCATGTTGGCATCAAGGATAATATAGCCTTTGTGTGCTCCATTGTCAAAAGAACTATGGGAAATCTCCCCATATGTTGGGGAGACTATTTATGAAGTATATATGGGAAGATGTAGACAAGAATCACACAGGATAAACAATCATTGATGGGTTAAAATCTGCCTTGTTGGAGGTAATACTCATCAGTGAGATCACAGATCTATCAAAATATAATTGGGAAATATTTATATTTATATTATGTTATCTTGACATAACTATACCGATATAGTTATTTATCAATAGATAAAAGCATTTGACAATGCTTTGTTATTCTACTAAGTTCTGGGAATAAAAAGAAAAAAAAAGAAAAACAATCCCTGTTGTCCAGGTACTTACATTCTAATGGAAGAAAATGCCACATAAAAGGGAGGGGGCAAGATGGAGAAGTCTAAAGAGTCAGGAGTGAAACCAAGGAAGAGAGTGTACTTCACTGGCATAGCTTTTAAGAACCTAGGACTCACTTTCATATTTCTATAAGGCATCAGAGAAGAATTTCATTGAATGGTATTTATTTCTGTCAAAATAATTTAGAAAATTTCTTTTCATAGGTCTTGTTTGTACCTTGGTTGGTTTAAGTCAAAACACTTATCTCTATAAATCACATAATTTCATAATCGTCAGGTTTATCAGAGATTATTTAGTCCAATTCACAACTAAATGGGAATGTCCTTAACAACATCCCTAAGAAGTAGTCATCAAACCTTCACCTGAAGACCTCAGGTGAGGGTGAACCAATAATAATAACTACTATTACTGTAGTGCTTTAAGGATTGCAAAGCTTTTTACATATATTATCTTTCAATCATGACTTCCCAAAACAGCAGTCTGTTCTGTTTCTAGGCAGTTCTAATTGTTAGAAAGTATTCTCTTTTCTTTACAATTTTTAAAAAGTTTATTAGTGATATACTTTTCAATGGATAGATATATGAAATTTGCAGGCCTGTCTATCATGTCTTTCAATTATTTTGTTGACTCTCTCAGAAGTAGTGCTATGTAGTCATGTCCAGTGGCAATGAATGCTCAACTTTTGGGTCTGGAGAGTTCATATTCTGCTTTTCATGATTACTAGCTATATGACCACAGGCAAGTCACAGAAGTTCTCTAAGCCTTAGGCAATTCTTTAAGTTGCAACTGCATTATAATCCTTATTTACAAAGGGAGTTTTCCAAGCCAAAGAAAGCACTTGTCCTTTATGTATTGATAATTATGTCACTTGAAAATATAAATTTTGGGGTCTTAGCTACCAATGCTTATGCATTTAATTTCTTTTTCATGCTTTATTGCTATCCTAACATTTATCACACTCAATTCTGTTAGTTGATTTGAGAATGGGTTATTTCTGAATGAACATAATCATACATCCCAGAGAAAACTAGGAACTTCAAAACTCAAATTTAAATCTAGATAACCAGTGGCTGCATTGTTAATAGACTAGACAGGATCTAAATAGAAGAATTATAAAGAAAATAAAAAAGAATTGTCAAGCAATGGGAGTATTCTGTCTCCATACACAAATGAGTATAGTCTTCCATATACTCAGGGGCTAAAGGGAAAAAAAATGTTAGTTTTCATTATAGTTTGTCATGTTACAGGTGGAAGATTTCCATAGGTCTTTCTTTCTACCCCTTGAAGCTGACATGAGAGAGATTTTTGAAGCCTCTCTTTTTCAAGTTGCCATTTTGGCTTGTTCCAGCAAACCACTAATGCCAGGAATACTGGACTGAAGGATGCCATAGCAATCTCATTTGCTTACCTGTGCTGACCTCAGTCCTGGCTCTTTGCCTTTTCTTGCACCAATTCCTTTGCATCAATTAGGAGATTATTGTAATAGTCTTTGCAAGAAGTGAAGATGTACTGAACTGGAATAGTGTCTGTGTGAGTGGAGAGAAGGGGATACATATGAGAGATGACATGGAGGTAGAAATAACAGGAATTGGCAATTCATTGGAGATGTAACACACTTCTTGGGTTTTTGTTTATATAACTATGATGCATGGGTGGAGGTGGGGGCATGGGGTTTAGGGAATGAAGGGGGGAAAGGGTTTTAAGAGGTAGCTTCCTTGAGGTTATTCCACATTCTCCACTTTTCAGACCTTGGTTTATTTGCTTCTTTAGGAACTGTGGCTGTCTTTTAATTTCCTGATGTAACAATATGACTTTTTAAAGGTAATAAAGAATGTTGAAAATGAAGGGGGAAAAAAGCTTTTGATTATAGCTAGGGATGCTGGCCTCAAAGCAAAAAGTACTTGGACATAATAAGAAGCAGAATGCTATATTTGATTGAAAGATGATTTTTAAAATTACAAGAGTATGAAAGAAAAGGAAGAACAAAGGGCTAAATCTTTGAAGTCTTATGTTGCCTGATCTTGTGGTTTCATAGAGAAAAAAAAGAGCTATTTTTGTATTTAAGGTAGCAGTGTAAGAGACTTAGACATTTTGTAGGATTGTCCAGGAAGTAAAAATTTTAGGGGTTGAAGAATTTCTAGTTGTCTGTATAAATTTATATCTATCTGAATATAACATAACGGCAGAAAAATTAACTGAAAGTCAAAGGTGACAGTGGGCATCCTTGTTATTCCACAATTTTATTAGAAAGGATTCTAGTTTTATCTCAGTTACTCACAGAATATCATTTTAAGGAAAGGTTCATTTATTCCTGTGTTTCCTGGTGTGTGTGTGTGTGTGTGTGTGTTTTAAACAGAAATAGGCATTGGTTTTTGTCAAAACCTTTTTCTTCATCTATTGCTATAATGATATGATTTTTTTGCTGATTTTTGTATTAACATTGTTAAGTTTATAATTTTACTAATGTTAAACCAACCTTGCATTCTTAGAATGAATACAACCTGGTCATAGTGTATATATTTTTTATATTTTATTTGGCAAATGTTATGATATGTTATTTTATTGGCAAATATTTTGTTTTGAATTTTTACATCAATGTTCATTAGGGATATTAGTCTATAGAATTTTTTTAAACTCTCTTTGGTTTACATATAAGGACCATATTTGTGGGAGTTTCTTTCAGGAAGTGACCCGTAATTTTTTTTGTATTTCCACTTTTCCCTCTTAGTCTTGGAGATCTGAGTAGTTAAAAAAAATTTTTTTTAAGAAATATGATGTCTAGCCTTTTTGTGTGTGTCTTGGCTTTCAGGTAGTCCAATGATTCTTTAAAAAAATTTTCTTTTCAGTTTATTTTGTAGGTCAGTTGTTTGTGCTATACATACCTTAAATTTTCTCCTATTTTTTCCGCATTTAACTTTATTTTAATATTTTTCCTGTCTCATGCAGTCATTACCTTCTCTTTGGTCCATTCCACTTTTCAGAGTTTGTTGCTTAGGCGAGGTTTTATTACTGCTCCTGTGTCAAGCTGTTATTTCCCTTTCCACTTTTTTTTCCCATAGTTCTCATTTTTCTCCCATTTTTCCTCATTTCATTTATAAAAACAGTTTAAAACTCTTGATTTTTCTGTTCCTGGAATTCTAGCTGAATTTGTGCCTAAGCTGTTTTTTTTTCCTCTTTGAGGATGTTTTTGAGTCATTCTGTTACTGAGTTTTTGTTTCGAGCTTCCCCATGACCATAATAGCTCTTTATGGTGTACAGTTCTTTTTCTGTTTGCCCGTTCTTCAGTCTATTTCCTGACTTTGAACTTTATGTTAGGGCCAGACCCCGTGTTCTTCTGGAAGAAATGTCTGGGCAGATCCTGCTGTTGCTTTCTCAGAGTACTGAATGTTGTTTTACTGTAAGGTTCCAGGGACAGCTTTTGCTGGGGAATTGCAAGCTTTCAGTGCTCCCAGAGTAGTATGATCTTGGGCCAATTCTGGTTGCTGCTGCCTTGGTCTGAGCTCTTCAAGTTCCTTACCTGGGTTTGAATCTCAGCAATATGTCTATGGATTCACCCTGGTTGGAGTTTCATTAAACTGCCATTGGCATCAGTCACTATCAGACAACTGGAAAGCTCTGCTGGTTCAGTGACATAGCTGTGGGCTTCCCTTTGGTCTGGATTTCCTTCCTTGGTTTTTCTACTACAGGTTTCAAGGCTGAACCTGAGACCTTGCTCTGCTCCTGAAGTCTGAGCTACACAGTTGTTCTTTTCCATTTTTTTCAGAACTCTTTTCTCTCTGGGATTAATTTTTAAAATTCAATTTTATAAATACTTTTTTTACATTTTAGTTTTTAATGCAATTTTCATTTTATACTTAATAAACAGCCAAATGAAACAGTTGGCATTTTCATATACACAAAAGAAAATGAATAGACAATTGTATGTGAATCTCTGTTATGTACTGCTTGCCATGGAAATAGCAGAACAGAGAGGATTCAATATAAAGCAATAGATTTCCATTTTAAGAAAACCTATATAATGAATACTACACATTATTTTTAAAGCTATCCAGCTTTTCTTTGTTTCCTCGTAGGTTTCCTTTTGTTCTCTGCTGTACACTTTTTACTTTATTTTTTCCCCTTCCTCCCTTATCCCCCAAAGAAAGCTACAGTTAACTGGATATACACGCACACACAGATAAAGATATCTATAAACCTACATGTATATACATATATATACTCATGCACATATATGTAAGATTATTTCTGCTTGTCATTTGTTTCTCTGAAGGTGGATAGCATATTCTATCATAAGTTCAAGTCTTTCCATATTTTTAAATCAATCAGCTCATCATTTCCTATACCACTGCAATAGTCCAACCCAATCACATTTTATCTGAGAAATTGTCTGTTAGTTTTTTTCCCAATTTTCTGCATTCCTTCTATTCTTCCTTGCATAGTTTTTTTTTAAGAAGAAAATTTTAATTTAGAATAATAAAAATGATCCATTTCACACTTCAATAATCTCTGACTTTATAATATGGTTTAAGGTATGATACTGCTGAATCTACTTTCTTTACCTCTTCCCCTTCTTCCTCTCCTGCACTGTTTCTTTGAAGTGCCTGATCTTTTGTTCTTCTAAATGAACTTTGTAATTATCTTTTCTAACTCAGTAAGATTTTTTAGTAATTTAATTGGGATGGCATTACATAAATAGATTAGATAAAACTGTCATTTTTTATTATATTGCCTTTACCTACCCATGAACAATAAATATTACTTCAGCTATTTATATCCAATTTTATTTGTGTACAAATGTTTCATGTTTATATTCATATAGTTCCTGTGTCTGTTTTGGCAGGTATATTCTCAGGCATTTTATGCTGTCTAGTTATTTTAAATGGTCTAAAACAAAACTGAATAATGTGGCTGACACATTGTATAGTTTCCCTATTTTTCTCTTTTGATTAAATCTATTTTAGCTTTAACTTTACCTGAAATCATGATCACTACCTCTGCTTTTTATGTAATGAATTCTACTTCTAACCTTTATTTTATGTTTGTGTATATCTCTAATTTTTATAGCATTTACTGAAAGCAACATATTGTTGAATTCAATTTTTTAATCTATCAGTTTCCATTTTATGGGTAAATTCATTCCATTCACATTCTAAGCTATAATTACTTGTTTTAGATTTTTCTCCTTCCTATTTTTTTCTCACTATCCTTCTCACCCTATTACTATCCCTCCTCACTCCTCTGCTTTACTTCTACCTGCTACCTTGCCTTCCTATTCCTTAATCTGCCCAACCTTCTAAGAATCTCTCCCTTATCCCTTCCCCCCATCCCTTCCCCTTGCTCTCTTATTTCTTTCTGAATTTAGAAGACTTTTATATATATACATACATACATACATATAATATGTATGTGTATGTATATATGTATATATGTGTGTGTAGATATATACATATATATATATATATATATATATATATATATATGTGTGTGTGTGTGTGTGTGTGTGTGTATGTAGTTCCCTCTTTAACCCATTTCCCATGAAAGGACGGTTTCAGCACTATCTGCCCTCCCCCCCCCCAACTTCTTCTATATCCGTTTTTCCATTTTTGCCTCATTTATATGAGATAATTGCTCCTTTTTGTTTCTCCCTGCAGTTTTATTTTTTTAATCACCCCATCATACTCAGCTCAACCAAAGTCCTTTCTTTCTAACTACCCAAATAAAAATGAGTCATAAAAACTGATATTTTCACATATAAGAAGTAAATGATTTGACTTTTTTGTTTCCCTTATAATTGATCCTTGATGTTTACTTTATATTTCTCCTGGATGCTATATGTTGAATTTTCCCTTAAGTTCTGCTATTTTTGTCACAAATACCTGAAAATCTTTCAGTTTGTTAAATATCCATTTTTTTTCATTCAAATTTATACTTAACTTTGATGGGTAAATTACCCTTGGTCTTAACCCCAGCTCTTTTGCTTAATGGAATACAGTATTCCAAGACCTATGGTCCTTCAACATAGTAGATACTAGGTCTTGTATAATCTTTATTGTAGTTTCACACTCTTTAAATTGTTTATTTCTTGTTCCTTCCAATATTTTCCTCTTAACCTGGGAGCTTTGAAACTTGGCTATGATATTCCTATTACGTTTTTCTCCTGGAATCTCTTTCAGGTGGTAATCAGCGAATTTTTTTCTATTTTTACTTTGTTTCTTATTCTAGAACTTCAGAGCATTTTTCCTTGGTAATTTCTTTCTTTCATTTTTTGCTTTTTGGAGGGGGAAAGCAGGGCAATCAGGGGTAAGTGACTTGCCCAAGATCACATGGCTAGAAAGTGTTAGGTGTCTGAGGTCAGATTTGAACTTTGGTCTTCCTGACTCCAGGGCTGGTGCTCTATTCACTGTGCCACCTAGCTGTCCCTTGGTAATTTCTCGTAATATTGTATCAAGATTCTTTTTTTAATCATAATTTTCAGGCAATCTGACCATTCTATCATTTCTACTCAATCTGTTCTCTAGATTAGTTGTTTTTCTGATGAGATGTTTCACATTCTCATTGATTTTTCATTCTTTTGATTTTATTTTATTATTTCTTTGTGTTAGAATGTCATTAGCTTCCCTGTGCCCAAGTCTAGTTTTTAAGGAATTATTTTCTTCTTTAAATTTTTCATTCTCTATTTTAACTTGGTTGACTTTCTTTTCATGTTTTTTTAAAAATTTTTTTGGATTGCTCTTATTTTTCCTTGGTCTCTTTTATTTGATTTTTGTAGTTCTTTTTAAGTTCTAAGAAATCTTTTTGTGCTTGGGGCCATTTGATGTTTTTCATTGAAAAAGGACTGACTTTTTTCCACTCTATTATCTTCCTCTGAATATGAACCCAGATCTTCTCTATTCCTATGTCTGTGGCTGGGTTCTTTTTCATTTGCTTGCTCTTTGTTTTGTTTTTGTTTTCTTTTAAGCAGCTATTAGAGTGATCAAGTTCTAGTTCCAAGGTATGGGGAATAATGCCCCAAGCCTCAGGTCTTTCTTACTGTTCTTTTCTGAGGTCTGTCCCAGGGCTCAACCAGAGCCCCCATCATGCTGTCCCCCCAAATGATCTTACTTCCTGTTGCCCCTCGGGTGGCTGCAATCTAAGCTGTCCTTCCTTTTTTCCCTGGAACTGAAATCAGGGACTCTGCTCTCTTGCAGGGGCCCGCAGCCAGCAGAGTCCGTGCCCCTCTCCTATTGCACTTACCAGGTGTGTGCTAGCTCCTTCTCCCCTGCAACTGCAGCCTAGCCTGGGATGTGTCTGATCAGCACAGCTATAATTGGTGTCCCTCTATAGAGGAAGGTCGTTGAGTCTTCTAATAAGTTGTCAGACCTTCACACTATCCAGGGAGTTGAAAGTTTCTAAGGCTGAGGCTGCCTCCCAACTTCAGCTGCCATCAGGGCTTGTTGTTTGTCGATTAGGCAGAGTTGGCCTGGAGGTATTTGTGAACTTCTCTCCCTACTACTGTCCCTAGCGCAGGTCTTTCCTGGGGTCTTCTTAGATTGTCTTGGGAGAACAACTACTATACTCTGACTTTTGTTTGATTCCATGACTCTGTATTCCCTACGAGGCAATGTTCTGTCTTCTGTGGAGAAAATTTAAAGAAGCAAAAGTTTTCTGACCAACTCTGCCATCTTCCCAGAATCCTCTCCCTCTCTTTACTTTGCATCAACCCATGTAAACCTTCCCAGGTTTTCTTGAAACTTCATCATTTCTTTTAGAGCACAATAGTGTTCTATCACAACCATATACTGCAACTTGTTTAGCCATTCTCCAATTCATGACCATCCCTTCAGCTTTAAAGTCTTTGCTACAACAAAAGGAGCCACTATTTGTGGCTACAACAAAAGGAGCCACTTTTGTACATATAAGTACTTTCCCTTTTTCTTTTATCTCTTTGGGAATTAGGTCTAGTAGTGGTATTTCTGGGTCAAAGAGAATATATAGCTTTTATAGGCCTTCAAGCATAATTCCAAATTATTCTCCAGAATGGTTAGACCAACTCACAGCTCTACCAAAAGTGTATCAATGTACCTGTTTTTCCACATTCCCTCCAGCATTTGTCATTTTCCTTTTTTGTCTTCTTAGCCATTCTGCCGGGGATGAGGTGGTACCTCAGGGTTATTCTAATTTTCATTCCTGTAATTATTAGTAACTTAACAGCATTTTTTTTTCTGTGACTACTCATAGCTCTGATTTCTTCTGAAAACTATCTGTTCATATCCGTTGACTATTTATGAATTAGGGAATGGCTTTTATTTTTATAAAGTTGACTCAATTTCCTATATATTTGAGAAATGAGACCTTTATGAGAGAAAGCTGTGGTAAAATTTTCCCCCAGTTTACTACTTTTCTTCTAATTTTAACTTCATTAGCTGTGTTTGTGCAAAACCTTTTAAATTTAATGTAATCAAAATTATCTATCTTACCTCCTGTGATCCTCTCTTCCCTTCTCCATAGATGTAACAGGTAATTTTTTTCATATTCCCCTCATATCTATCTAAATCATGTACCCATTATGAGTTTACCTTGGAATGTGGTGTGAAATATTGGTCTATTGCTAATTTCTGCCAGACTGCTTTCTAGTTTTCCTAGCATGAGCCCCCATTATGCTGTTCTTGCCCCGACAGCTGAGATTAGGGGTTTATTAAATACTAGGCTACTTCTGTATGTTGTGTACCTAATATGTTCCATTGATCAGCCACTTCATTTCTTATCTAGTACTAGACTATTTTGTATTATAGTTTGAGATTTGGTGCTCTTCAAGATGAGTTTTTATATTACTTTTCTAGCGGTATAAAATAATTCTTTGGTGGTTTGATTGGTGTGGCACTGAATAAGTAAGTTAATTTAGGAAGTACTGTCATTTTTATTATATTGATTTGGCCTACCCATGAGCAATGATATTTCTCCAGTTGTTTAGATCTCTCTTTTTGTGAAAAGTGTTTTATGATCGTGTTCATGTAGTTCCTGGGTGTCTTGGCAGATAGACTCCCAAGTATTTTATGCTGTCTACAGTTAAAAGGAATTTCTCTATCTCTTTCAGCTGTGTTTTGTTGGTAATAGAAATACTGATGGCTTATGTGGATTTATTTTATATTCTTCAACTTTGATCGAGTTAATTGTTTTGACTAGTTTTTTAGTTATTCTAGGGTTTACTATCATATCATCTGTAAAAAAAAATTGACACTTTTGTTTCCTTCTTGCCTATTCTTATTCCTCCAATTTATTTTTTTGTCTTATTTATATAGCTCCTGTCACTTTCTAAACCAAAATATTGCAATTTAGTCATCAATTCCCTATATATATGTTTTCTCCTCCTTTAGAATGTAAGCCCCTTCAGGGCAGGACCTTTTGTTTCTATATCCCCAAAACAGTACACGGCTTGACACATAGTAAAGGATAAATGTTAAGTAACACAAGGATAAACAAAGTTCTCTAAGACACTGAATTTGTGACTTTTTTCTAAGTTGTTATTTTAATGATTATTTTTTGTGTCTAGTCATTAAACTTTATGAATGCCCCCAAATGTATATCATCTAGCTAATCTCTCTCCATCCTGTTCACAAGAATAACATTAAAAACTTTATCAAATGGGTGGAGCTAAGGTGTCAGAGTAGAAGCACAAACTTGGCATGGGCTCTAGGTCCAAACAATTCCAATACCTGTAAAAAAATGACTCTAAACAAATTTTAAAGCCACAGAACCCACAAAGTGACAGACAGAAATAAATCCATTGAAGATATCCTGGCAGGCCAACAGGAAAGGTCTGTCATAATGCACTGGGAGCCAAGCACAGTCCTGCAAGAGCCATGAGGTTCCAGCCTCAGGGTGACCTTGACTGGCAGCAGCCAGAGTAGACTTCAGGAGAGTGAATAACCAGCAGCTGTGGTAGCTTTCAGACTTCTCAACCCATAAAGGCCAAAGTAAAAGGTCAGTGTGGAACTCTGTTGGAACAGGGGTGGATGGAAGAGCATGGTCCAGCTGCTGCCCTTGGGGCAAGAAGCTAGAAGAGGTATGGTGGTTGTGCTGCATGGCTGCCTCAGGAGCTCCTGGCCTGCAGATTGTAGGGGGACCAAGTGACCATTCAGAGCATAATCACTCCTGCTTTAACCTGCTTGGATCCAGATCATGGTCTTGGATGGTGGTTCTGGGTTGTATGACCAGTGAGCTAGAGCTTGGGGATGCTGTAGAGTACCTTCCTAATAGCTCTAGCAGCTGCAAAATCCCCAGCAATTTGGGACAAAGCTCTCTCCATTCTGGAAGCAGAGTTCTACCATGGCAAAGAGCTCAAAAGTCAAGTAATTGGCTGGTAATATGAGCAAGCATAGGAAGCACAAACAGACCATAGAATCCTTTTTTGGGGACAAAAAGGATCAAGGCATGGAGTGGGAGGAAGACAGTGAAGTCAGAACTCCTGCATCAAAAGCCTCCAAGAAAAATATGAACTGGTTACAGGCCATGGAGGAGCTCAAGAAGGATTTTGAAAATCAAGTAAGAGAAGTGGTGGAAAAATTGGGAAGAAAAATTAGAATGATTCAGGAAAATCATGAAAAGTGAGTCAACAGCCTGCTAAAGGAGACCCAAAAATACATTGAAGAAAATAACACCTTAAAAAAATTGACTAACTCAAATGGCAAAAGAGGCTCAAAAAGCCAATGAGGAGAAGAAAGCCTTAAAAAGTCAAATTTGCCAGATGGAAAAGGAATTTCAAAAATTCATTGAAGAGAATAACTCCTTCGAAATTAGGTTGGAGCAATTGGAAGCTAATGACTTTATGAGAAATAAAGATGCTATAAAACAGATCCAAACAAATGAAAAAATAGAAGACAATGTGAAATACCTCATTGGAAAAACGATAGACCTGGAAAATAGTTCCAGGAGAGATAATTTAAAAATTATTGGATTCCTGAAAGCCATGATCAAAAAAAGAACCTAGACACCATCTTTCAAGAAATTATCTAGCAAAATTGCCCTGATATTCTAGAACCAGAGGG
>CM053583.1:354612797-354626335 GCA_028627135.1 Pseudochirops cupreus
AAAAGAAAACTCCTAGGAATATTATAGCCAAATTCCAGAGTTTCCAGGTCAAGGAGAAAATACTGCAAGCAGCCAGGAAGAAACAATTTGAGTATTGTGGAAACACAATCAGGATAATACAAGACCTAGAAGCTTCTACATTAAGGGATTGAAGGGCTTGGAATATGATATTCCGGAGGTCAAAGGAGCTAGGACTAAAACCAAGAATCTAAAGAAACTAAAACCCAGCAAAACTGAGTATAATGCTACAGGGAAAAATATGGTCATTCAATGAAATAGAGGACTTTCAAGCATTCTTGATGAAAAAACTTGAGCTAAACAGAAAATTTGACTTTCAAATACAAGAAGCAAGAGAAGCATGAAATGGTAAACAGGGAAAAGAAATCATAAGGAACTTATTAAAGTTGAACTATTTACATTCCTGCATGGAAAAATGATCATTGTAACTCATAAGACTTTTCTCAGTATGAAGATAGCTGAAAGGAGTATATATGTATACATACATATATATATATGTATAGAAGGATGTGTGTGTATATAAATATATATGTGAGTGTGGGCATTTGTATGTTTATGTATACATAGACCGAGGGCACAGGATGAGTTGAATATGAAGGGATGATATCTAAAAAATTAAATTAAGAGGTGAGAGAGGAATTTACTGGGAGAAGAAGAAAGGTAGCAATAGATTAGGGTAAATTATCTCATATAAAAGAGGCAAGAGAAAACTGTTACAATGGAGAGGAAGAGCAGGAAGGTGAAAGAGAATGGGACAACCTTACTCTCATTGAATTTGGCTTAAGGAAGGAATAACATACACACTGAATTGGGTATCTTACCCTACAGGGAAATAGAGGGGGTAGCAGATAAAAGGGGGGATGATAGAAGGGAGGGCAGATTCAGGGAGAGGGTAGTTAGAAGCACACACTTTTGAAAAGGGATAGGGTCAAAGGAGAAAATTAGAATAAGTGGGGGGTGGGACAGGATGGAGGGAAATATAGTTATTCTTTCACAATATAACAATTATGGAAATAATTTGGGTAACTACACATGTACAACCTATATTGAATTGCTTATCTTCCCAGTAGGGGGAGGTGAGGAGGGAAGAAGGAAAAAAATCTGGAACTCAAAGTTTTAAAAACAAATATTTAAAAAAAATTAATTTTTTACATGCAACTGGGAAATAAGATATACAGGCACTGGGATATAGAAATCCATCTTGCCCCACTAGAAAGTTGGGGAGGGTAATGGGGGAGGATATAAGAGAGAACAGATTGAGAGAAGGAGTATTCAGTAGGCTTGTTATTTTGGGGTAGGGGTTAGGGGAAAGACAGGGAGAAAAACTGTAACTCAAAATTTTGTGGAAATGAATGTTGAACACTAAAAATAAATAAATTTTAAAAAATAAAAAAAGAGTTCCCAGGAAAAAAAACCCTTTATCAAATACTTTGTCAAGGGAAATGGGGGAGGAAGAAGGGGAATTAGTACTTCAAGGCCTCAAGCTATATTATAAAGCAGTAATCACCTAAACTATTTGATATTGGTTAAATTTTAGAAAAACAAATCAGTGGAACAAAATGAGTAAGCAAAAATTAGATGCAATCATACTCAATGAACACAAACTCCTAGGAAGGACTACCATTTTTGACAAGAATTTGGAAAGGAGATATGAAAAAAATGAAATAGGTCAGCAATAATCAGCACCTTAAGCTATATACTAAAAGAGTTCCATATGGTGATTATGCAACCTTAACACAAAAACATAAACATGTCATTTTTTAAAAATTGAGGAAAATAGAAAGAGGTATAACTATCTCTAAGGGGAGAGTTATTAATCAAGAAAGTGAGAGAGGAGATCACATAAAAAAGCTGAGTCAGGAAAATAGTTTACATGATAGCCACAACAATTGAATGTTCTGAAAAGGACTTGAGACTATCAAGTCCAACCCCCTTGTTTTATGGATGGGGAAACTGAAGCTGAGAGAGTTGAAAAGACTTGCCCAGTACTATACAGTCGAGTGCCTGAGGGAGATTGAGCCAGACCTTATTGATTCCAAGTCCTGACTGAGCCTTGGTATAATAATGGAAAGGAAGATAACATGGAAAGGCTTCAGCTCTCTGACCAACATAGATACTAAATCATGGTTTGTTTAGGGTTTTTTTTTTTTGTCTCTTGATAGGGAAATGGTAAACTCTCATTGCAGAATAAAGGATACTTTTTCAGAATGAAATGAATCCAGGAGAAATATATATTAAACATTTGCCATGTGCCAACCACTGTGCTAAGTGCTGGGGATACAAATACAGAAGTGATGTAGCACCTTTTCCCAAGACCATTATATTCCAATGAGTGAGACACCACACATGGCCAGGGTGGTACCTAGAGAAGGGAGACATTGTCCTGGAAATCACAAGAATGGAAAATAGAACACTAGGGCATTCCTGAGATGATGCCTCTTTCTGGAGGCAAGTGTTAAGTTGATTACAGCTATCAGAACAAGAGGCAGAGAGTGGAAGAGGAGAGAAGAGCACCCAAATGGTGGCAGCATAGAAAATGGCTAGAGTAAAGATAAGGCTGGATGGCCCCAAGAAGCGGGTGAATTGAATAGTTTAGGTCCTTCAGATGTGGTCTCTGGATGTTCAGTGTGGAAGGTGGAGTGCAGCAAGTGGCAGAGCAAAATATGGTCATTGCAATGAGGCTGTCAACACAACCAATGTGTTGATTTATTTTTGCTTGAATATACTTACTTATTACAAGGGTTCTATGAGGGTAAGGGGAAGGGAAGATGACAAGATTAGGAAGTAAGAGTGGTATGAAAAAAAGCATCAGCAAAACATTTATAGAGAGAAAACTTTGTATCCTACATCTCTGATAACAGTCTGATAATAAGATATTTAGGGAGCTAACACCAATCTGTAAAACTAAGAGTCATTCTCCAGGAAAGAGTTTGTTAGAGGTGAGACATGAACAAATAACTCTCAAAAGAAGAATTGCAGATTAAAAGCATGGAAGATTGATCCAAATCACAAATAATCAGATAAATAGAAATTGAAATAACTGTGAGATTTTACCTCATATCCTGAAAATCAGTAAAGTTAACAAAAGATGGAGATAATCAATGTGGAGGGACTGACTGTAGGGTTAATGCCGTGATGCTCTGGAGATATGAATTGATCCCAAAATTCTAGAATACAATTTGAAATTATGTGGAAAAGTGACTAAATTGTTCCTTTCTTTTGACTCAGATATTTCTGGGCACTCTAAGAAAGTGGGGAAGGGAGGGAGGGAAGGAGAGAGAGGAAAGAGAGAGAAAGTGGGGGGAGGGGAGAGAGAGAGAGAGAGAGAGAAGAATGAGGAGGAGGAGGAAGAAAGGAGAAAGTGAGAAGGGAGAGAGACAGTTTATTAAGTCCTTATTGCCAGGTACAGTGCTAAGTACCAATGGTACAAATCAAAACAAGCCACAAAGTCCTTGCCTTTAAGGTTCTTGTGTCTAATGCAAGAAGACAGCAGATAAATGGCCTTTGGGAAAGGTCTGTGGTACTAGCCCAGGTGCATGGTATATACATGATGAAGTCTGGTTCTGGACAAGATAAGGACCTTACCTATCAGAGCCCTTGTGGTGACTCAGATTTACAGTGGGAGTGGGGTGGGGAGGGAGATAAATATGATGGTGAGACTGTAGGGAATGTTGTGAGGAGACGACTGGGAAGCAATAAGGGTAAAGAAAGGCCCCATATGCACCAAAATATTCATAGCAGTACTTTTTTTTAAGTAGCAAACATCTCCAACTAGTACATGTATATGTATATGAATATTTATGTCCATTTCCCACCTAACTTCAAATCTGTTGCTCTTTCCACTAGACCATGCTGTTTCTTGGACTTTGATATATTCATTTCCCATCTGTGTCTCAAATCTATGGGATAGGGCCAGGTTATTTCTAGCTGAACTGGACCAAATAAGGTGTTAAGTGTGAATAGAGATTATTGTGTATAGAGTGTGTGTTTTATGTATACTCATACATGGAAAAAAAACACCTGAAAACTTGAGACTAACTTATTTTTCTTTTAGTATTATCAGCATGCAAAAATTGATTAATTAGTCATTAAAATTCAGTGAAATTAATTAGTAATTATGATACTATAATTAAAAAGCTTTGAAACTATAGTTTCAAATATAGATGATTCTTTCATGAATCCTGTATCAGGTAAAACTCATTATGAAAGGATTTGATACAACCTTGAGACAATTTTTGTCAGGTAGGTAAAGGGATAGAAGGCTTAGTGCATTTTATCTCACAATTTTGAATGCTAATACTTGCTTAAAACACTCAGAATTGTTAAGTATTTATATAAGGCATTTTATTAAGTGCAATGAAAGTTATGAAGATGACCAAGTCATGGGACAGCTAGATGGCGCAGTGAATAGAGCACTGGCCCTGGAGTCAGGAGGACCTGAGTTCAAATCCAGCCTCAGACACTTAACACTTACTAGCTGTGTGACCTTGGACAAGTTGCTTAACCCCAATTGCCCTGCCTTCTCCCCTCCAAAAATTAAAAAAAAAAGATGATCAAGTCATAAACATTTGCCCTTGAATAATGTCAGTTGGGGATATAACAGGTAACAAATAACAATTGGGGAGATACTATATGTAGAATGAAGTTTTACCATAAGGTTATGTATGAGAGATGCAAAGTATGTAAAACTGTAAGTGCTGAGATCATAATTTCCACCTTTATTTTTAGATTTTAATTTAAATTTTTCTGTCATTATGAATGTGTCAAGAATCAACAAATGTGTGACGACCAACTTTGATAGACTGGACTCTTCTCAGCAACGTAAGGTTATAAGACAACTGCAAAAGACTCATGATGGAAGGAGATGTCTGCATTCAGAGAGAGAACTAGAAAGAACAGAGTTTGAATGCAGACTGAAGCAACCTACGTGCTCTCTTTCTTTTTCATGTTTGGTTTTGTTTCCTCGTTCCCGTTGTTTAATCCAATGGTTACAACCCTTCTTTACAACCAGACTAATGTGAAAGTATTTGCAGATCCTATACATGAGTGCATGCCACCATGGGAGGGGGGAGGGGAGAAACTTTGAAACTCAAGGGATTATGGAACTGAATCTTGTAAACTAAAAGCAAACAAACAAATTAATTAAAAAAAAAAGAATCAAAAAATGTGAACATGACCATAGAGTTTCAGCAAACTTTTTTAGAACTAGAAGTGACTTTAAAAAGACATAGTTTGGGCTTTTAGTACAGTAGGGAAAGTGACATATAAATGGGGACTGTGGAAGGGTAAAGCAATAGGAGCAGTTGCTCTACTGAGGTTTTGATTTTAATACTCTGTGGAGGCAACAATTATCCAGAGTTCTTAAGTGGTAAAGAGAGAAATAAAATGTTGCTAGAGTTATCTTTAAATTGTAATTTAATCTTGTAATTCTTCTGGTAGAAGGTGAACAAGGATGAGGAGAGAGGGAAAATGTACGTGAATGGACTTTCATCAGCCATAGCATGACCAAAGTGGGGCAGTGTTAGCTAGAGCCTTTCCTTTCTTCTGGGTCTTTGAATTCTGTTGCTATGCCTACCACGTGGGTAAAGTAGGCAGAAAGAAACATTTTCACTTTGTTCCAGTGGTTTATTACAGTAGTATGTCTATGTCTATGTCCATTTTTATGATCTCTCCAACATGAGATGATTCTCCATTGGTATTCTGCCCCAGGCTCAGATACTTTTGTATGCTTTGCTATCTCCAAAGACCATATATTTTCCCCAGGTTATGTTTGCCAGATATATTCTTCCCACCCCACTCCACCCTCATCACATTGTCAAATTCTTGAGAATTGGGTAGTGTCGTAGCTATTTTTCCACTCCCATTTTCTAGCACAATGCCTTTCATGTATGTGCTTAATAAATATTAGTTCAATTGAATTAATTGGAGACCCTGTCAGAAGAGATGATATGATCATTTTTTGACTAGATGTTGCCAAGAAAGGCTTCTTTAAGGAGATAGGACTTGATTTGGGTCTTGAAGAATAGGTAGGATTTGGATAGGTATAAAGGCGAGGATATTCCAGGTGGGGGGCATAGCTTATACAAGGGTATCAAAGTGGGAAAATGCAAATTGTATTCTGGGGGACAATGCATAGGTTGGATTGGCTTAGACTTTCAGGTACATATAAAGAAACAATAAGAGATGGGGATCAGATTTTAGTGGCCCAGAAATGACAGGTTATGAAGTTTGGACCCAATCCTATAGGCAACAAGGTACATTAAAATTTGTTGAATAGGGAGTGATACCAGAAAAACTTTTAGGAAGACTGTTCTGAGGATGGTTGTTCCAAGTCCATGGCCAAACTATTTGGCAAAATGTAGTCAAAAGGGTGTTCTGAGCTTTGTCTATCCTAACCTGTTGAGGCATTGAGCCTTTTGATAACCTTCTCTTCCTGGGCACTCACTCTTCTTCAGATTTTTCTGACATTGCTTTCTCCTGGTTTTCCTCTTACATGTCTCACAACTTTTTAGTCTCAAAGAAAAAGAAAAAAGTCATTTTG
This sequence comes from Pseudochirops cupreus, assembly GCA_028627135.1. Taxonomy (NCBI): domain Eukaryota; kingdom Metazoa; phylum Chordata; class Mammalia; order Diprotodontia; family Pseudocheiridae; genus Pseudochirops; species Pseudochirops cupreus. The sequence continues at coordinate 354,619,357 of CM053583.1, forward strand.
GAGAGAGCAATTACGTTTGAATGATGAGGTGAATTGAAGACAGACTGCCAAGAGTAAAGAAGAGAATGAGAGGTATGATTGCAGACAGGCATATTTCTCAAGTTTAACCACAAAAGTGTGGTGAGTTGTAGGTTGATGGTGGAGATGGACAAACCAAATAAGAATTTTTAAAGATGGGAGAGACATTAGCATGTGTGTAGGCAACAGGGAAGTACCCAGTAGACAGAGGGAGAATGAAAATTAGTGAGAAGAATGGGCAAGATAGAGGAACCAGTCTGCTGGAGGAGATGGGATAGAATGGGATCAACTTGTGCATGCAGAGGAGTTTTCCTTAGCAAAGATAATAGCCTCCTCTTCATATGAGATAGCAATGAAGGAGAAAATGGATGGGGAAAGCATCTGAATGATATGAGATGAGGGGAGAAGAGGGAGATTTTGGTGAATGATCTCATTTTTTTTTTCAGTAAAATATGTGGCAATGTTCTCAGCTGACAGAAATGGGGTAGGTGATGTCATGGGAGGTTTGAGGTAGAATGAAATGGTTTGGAGAAACCTCTGGGACACTGAATTGATTAGGGAGGTGTAAAAGGATTGCCTTGCTGAAATGACAAAGTGGCTTACCATGAAATGCCCAAGCTGAAGGAAGACAGGTTGAGTCAGAAAAAATACTTCTGCTGTACTGACTGCCTCATAATCTAGTACTGAGCTCTCTGGTTTAATTTTTTTCTGCATTTTGGTGTTATTACTCAATTGACCTGGCATTTTGTTTTATGCTTGCTTAGATCACAATTTAGCTCTTTGTAGATTTAACATTGCCTTATTTTCTTTATAGCCAGCAGTTGCCTTGGAGGGCTACAGACAAGGGGTACGGTATGTTATTGGGTCAGTTTCTTGAGGTCACCCTTCATTAGCTTCCAAATCATTGTGACTCACTCCATGACTGACATCATAAATTTATTTGGCCACTTCTCAAAGCTTTGGCTGTATTCTGCAAAACATGAATCTGTAAATTTCCCATATTCAGGGACTCATGCATCTACACAGTTAGTCGTTAGTTTAAAAGAAAAGAGAACAGAAGTGCCATTACGTGAATTCCTGGCCTGAATTTGTGACTTACCTCTTCAGCTAGTCTCTGGGTTCTAAATCATGTTCTAGGTACTGTAAATAGTTAATATTTACTCAAGGCTTTTTGATCAACATATATATATATATATATATATATATACACATATATATATATACATGTGTTTTTTTAGCAAGCAATTTCAGTTCATTTACATTCACAAAAAATGATACTTGTAGTTAGAATAATCCTAAATAGTAAAAATAGCTTTCTATACAGTTTTAAACTATGCTACAACTTTTGGGACACCCTGTATATTATGGAAAAGGTTATAGTGATCACAAACTAGGCATTATAAAATTTTCTGTCAGTCATAGTTTAGCTGACCCTACCTCAGCTCCTCTTGCCTTTCTCTGGAAAAAACAAACAAAACACCTTCCTTACGATTCATAATCAGTGTCCTTGACTTTGATGGGGGTGGTAGTTGGTACGAGGTGGAATGATTGGCCGAGATCTAGGTTGATCAGGTCATGATTGGTCCTTTTGTGTTCTTCAGCCTCTTTCATGTCCTCAGCAACTCTGAGCATGGCCTCATAAGTAGTCATTATCTCACAGGGGTTGGGTCTGCCTAAATTCAACAATCCTGGGGATAATTTCAGAGATGATCAGTATCTATAGTTGGAAGACTACAGGTTTTTCACAGAGTTCAAGAGTGTAGCAGTCACTCCAACGAAACATCAACAACAACAACAACAATAGAATATTGAATTTCTGACAGTTCAACAGATTATAGGGTCTCTAAAAAGGAGGATCGCGTCTGCTGGTTATGGAACATAATAAGTAGCCCATTGCTGCAATCCCACACGAGGATTTGGTTCAGTACTCCCCAACAGACATATGCTTTTTTTTCTAGAGGGGATGGGGGCATGGTGCGTATGTATGCATAGAAAGTTTTATGTGCATGGACGCTTGTATTATGAGGTGGGCTGTAGCAATAACACGATTAATGTTTGTTGAATTGAACAGGAAATGGAATAAGGAACTGGGTAGGAAAGGCTACCGGTAAAAAAGAAGGGAAAAAAAGAAAAAGAATGTTGAATTAAGGTTGGGACAGAGATTAAATCTGCCTTCATCATTTGGCAATGAGTACTTTCTACATGCATCTCTTTTGTGATGAATTGGAAGAAAATGAAAAAAAAATCTACATATAAAAACATATTTGAAGTTGAATTATTTTGGGGTGGAGGGGAATTAGTTTGCCTAGCTTTCAAATTGATGGAAATATAGCTAATGATGCACCCTAGAGTATTTTCAACTAGGTCATGTTCCCCTGGGGAACAGCTAGGCCACTCAGTTGTCAGTGTTGGCCCAAAGTCAGAAAGATTCCCCTTCTTGAGTTCAAATCTGGCCTCAGATACTTACTAGCTGTTTGACCCTGAACAAGTCACTTAACCCTGTTTGCCTCAGTTTCCTCATCTATAGATTGAGCTGGAGAAAGAAATGGCAAACAATTCCAGTATCTCTGCCAAGAAAACCCCAAATGGAGCCATAAAGAGTTGAATGTGGCTGAAATTACTGAACAACAACATGTTCCCCCTGTGGGCAGTCTCTGCCTTTGGGTCTAATTTGGATTACACCAGTGTAAATTTGAACAGCTGGTTGCAGATTTTCAAGGTGGTGCATTAGCTAGAAGGTGGAACTCTTATTTTTCCTACATAAAAGAATAAGCCTTGCTTCTTCATACGAACTAGGACTAGCACTATTAGTTTTCCTTGTTTCCAAGATTTATACCATATAGGGTTCATGGGATCAGTGGTTAAACTTGGTGATCACTGGATTTGAATCTGTGAAAGGAAGTTCCTATTTGCCCAGGTACAGGATGGGAGAAACCTTAACACATATCCTTAAAAGAGTCTCAGAATACCTTGAAAAACCAAGCTTCTTAGTCTCTCAGATCTAAAAGAGATTTCGAAAAATTTGAAATAGTTTATTATTTTTATTTTTTTCAACTAGCAACCAAGTTCTGTCCATTGATTTACTGCACATTCTTTATCTACAAGGCGAAAAAATAGAGATAAGATGAAATTTTTTCTTTCAGAGTCAATGTTTGTATCAATTTTGGTGCCTGGTCTTGCTAGTGTTAATTTATGAACTTTCAGATTTTGTTAAATAGTGGCAGTGGGCTCAAACTCATATTCCAGAGCTATGGTGAACAAGGAACCACAGAGACCTAAAAAGAAGCCAGAGTTAGAAGAAATACATACCTCTCATTCCAGGACAAGGTTTTAATACCTTGAATTGCAGAAAATAGACAATAAATAAAGCATATAAGTGTTCAGGAAATTTGTAGGTAGAAATACTCAGTCGGGAATCTCATCCACTTTAGGTAATTACTATTAAGCTGGTCTCTCAGGAAGTAGAGTCATCAGTTTGTGTTGCTTTTGCTTTGGGTCTAGATTAATTTAACAGAAAGAAAAAAAATCTCATTAAGACTAACCAGGCACACAAAAGGATCTTCCCCCTTGTGCTGGGAGCATGAGGTGGGAGGGATATTGCTTGCTCTTGAATTGCTTAGTAAACTAAAAAGTCACTACATAATCCAAAGAAGTTTTGTACGCATACACACAGAAACACACACGCACACATTGGCAACACAATTATTTCATCAAAGAAGACAAGTTAGGATAGTAAAAGCATTTAGCTTATCAAATATCCCTCTCTGAGTGTTTCCTGTTGAAAGTGATCTCATCAGGGGCAGCTAGGTGGCGCAGTAAATAGAGCACCGGCCCTGGAGTCAGGAGGACCTGAGTTCAAATTCGGCTTCAGACACTTAACACTTACTAGCCGTGTGACCTTGGGCAAGTCACTTAACCCCAATTGCCCTGTCTTCCAAAAAGAAAAAAAGAAAGAAAGTGACCTCATCAAGTGATTCTCTCTTGGTGATTATCTTGTAAGAGGGAAAATGATGATAATAACTATGCCTTCAGTTGACTTCCTCAGAGATTCTGGAAAACAGTTGTCTACCATTCATTCAAGGTGATTATATTAAAGAAATTAAAATCTAGCATGAAAGAGAAAGAATTAAAACCTCAATAGGTACTATTTGAGATAACCAGGTAATTGTGAAATTTGAGGGAAGGGATTATTTTGAGAGCAGACCTGATAGCCTAAATTAACTAGTGGATCACTTATTTACTTATTAGCAAATTATGTAATGCTTACTTTAATGAATGTATGTGGAATGTCATTGATACATGAGATAGATTGGCAACATCATAAAATTAGAAAAAGGGTAGGGTTGAACCTAATTAATATAATCAACCCCTAATTAATGCAGTCTCAAAAGACCTAAACATCAATCAAGAAAAGCACAAATTAGGTGTGAGCAAATCCTTTAGCAGTTTGAGAAGATTATAAAGTTTTGGTCATTGGATAAAACAGATGGAGTCATATCTTTAGATTGTCTTAAAGAATCAGATATACGTTTTGGATTTATGTATAAAGATAGAAATCTGTCATATTAGGCCAGTCTAGTGATGGGAGAGGTCTGGTTCAGAGGATTCTAGCTAATTAATTACACTTGGAGTGGAGGAATGGGGCTCCCCTCTATATTGATTATATGATTGGAGAGATTGGATCGGGAGCAAACACTGCATCCATCTGGGTTCAGAGAGACTAGACCAATAGCATGCAACACATCTAGCAGGGAGCCATAGTCATTGAGGAAAGATAACTTCATGGAGCTTGACCCCTTAGGTGTAGACAAAAGCTGACTATGAACTTTCAAAGATACAACAAAGTCCAGTAGAGAACTATCCCTAAAGAGAACTTCATGAGGACTCTACTAAAGGAGAAAATAATTTCCAGTGATCAGAAGTTATTAGTTACCTTTTTGCCAGATGTATTCTCTACACATGTGCCTCACTGCCTTTGCTCTTCAATTTTGTGCCCGTGCTTCTCAGGAAACCTGTGTGTATTTGTGTTTCAGACTTTGAGAGGGAGTATTTTCTATCAACTCTTTTTATTATTCCATCTTAATAAGTATTTTCCATAAATACTGTTTCAGTCTGCTGGCTATTTGTTAGTGGGAAGCACACTGGTAGGGGTTTGTGAATGACACTACTAGAAATTTAGGCCATCAGTGTTATTCCTATAACATGGAGAGTAGTAATCAATTGCCCTCTGGGATCCCAGTTTGCCTGTCAATGTGGGTGAGAGCTAAAGAAGTGTTATGTTAGGAAAAATCTAAAGTAATATAGAAGTAAAGAGGCATAGTGGGATTCTCATCATCAGAAGGTTGAAGGGTGAAGAATGTGATAGACAAGAAAGTAGAAAAACTACTAAACATTTGAGCCTATATAATAGGTATCAGGTACTAATTGTAGAACATAAAGTTGGACTATTTCTGGAAAATGAAATTTTTTTGTGGTTCTAGGAATGACAATATGTATCCATAGGTTTCATTAAGCAACAGGTCACAGTAAAAATGAGAGCAATAAAGCATGAGTAGTGGTGAGTGACAACCTGCTGAGGACCACTGGTATGGCAGTTTGTCAGCCTGACATAAACAGAGAGGTCTGCTGTCTTCATAAGGAATATATTTAGTATGTAATGGAGAAGCTCCTGTTAGGAGAGTTTAAGGAGGCAGAATAGTACAGGGGAAAAAAACACTGGCTCTTATGTCTGAGAACTTGGATTCAAACCCTGTGAGATCTTGGAGAAGTCACAACCTCCTGGCTTCAGTCAGTCAATAAACTAGCATTTAATAGTTTAGGTAAATGACCAATGAGGTCTCTTCTAATTCTAAATTTATGAGCCTTTGAGTTATCCAAACTGACAGCCATTACCTGCTACTTCTGATGACTCATGTAGGAACAAAAGATACTATCATAAGAAACCTAGAAATCATTGCTAAGGATTAGAAGGTCCCAAACAAAAAATTGATGACTTTGGAGATAAAAGGTGATATTTTAATAACTATTGCTCATTGAAGGTAAGGGATTCAGATGAGAGCAGATGTGAGAAGTGAACAGCTGGATAAAACTGTGGTATTTGAAAGCAGGATGAGGACTTTTCTGTACCACAACTGAAAAATATAGGCATGATGAGATGAGTGCCCTTAACCAAAGACTAATAGAAACATACTTGGTTGTAGTCTTGCCAATTTAAAAGAGGCTTTTGAAAAGTTTTGAATAGTTTGCTATTTCAGTTTTTCAGGTAAGAAACACTTTAAAATTAATCTGTCCCTCCCACCCTCGTTCACCCCACTAAACAAACAAAAAGAAAAAAACCTGAAAAATAAAGCCCTAAATATGTAACTGCATAGTTTGACCAAACAAATTTCCATATTAACCATTTTTGAAAGTGTCTTTTTTTTTTCATTTTAAGTTCATCATCTCTCTGTCAGAAGGTAGTATATTTCATCTTCATTCTTTTGGGCTCAAGCTGACAAGTCACCATGCATTTATAAAGTGCTGTGATGAACCAGGCACTGTGCTAAGCACTGGGTATACAAAGAAAGACAAAAAACCAGTCCCTGTTCTTTAGGAGCTGATAGTCTAACAGGAGAAGATTACATTCAGATAATCAGGAACAAACAAAAGATACCAGACATAAATTATGGAGATAATCTCAAAGCAAAGACACAAAGATTAGGGAAGAGTAGAAAAGGCTTGTTGCAACTGGTGAAACTAACTGAGAGTTGGATCTCATGAGTGATCATATTTCTAAAGTCAAAATTGTTTTTCTATTAGGTTATTGTATAAGTTGTTGTATCAGCAATGCAGTATTTACAATGCCTACAGTAACTATAAATATGCTGATATAGTTATTAATCACAAAATGGAACAGGCTCTCTACATAAGAAATATAGATAGTGCATTCATTTAAATACCAGAAAACTGAGTCCCAAAACCA
>CM053583.1:354626835-354645068 GCA_028627135.1 Pseudochirops cupreus
GTCAGCAAGCTCAAGGGGCGTGGAAGATCTTCAAATCCCAGTATCGTTACAGTTGTCTACTCATTTTGCAATTCATTAGTTTATAGAGATCTTCCCATTTTCCTCTGAAATTTTCTATTTTATAATTTCTTATGATATAATAATATTCTATTATATTAATAGGCTATAATTTGTTTAGTATCTCTCCAATAGTAAGACACTCATCCCCTTAGTTTCCAGTTTTTAGCTACCACAAAAAGAGTCACCATAAGTAATTTTGTACCTGTAGATCCTTTTTCTCTTTCTTCCATTTCTTTGGTGGCTTAGGCGTAACGTAGTAGGTTTGCTTCATCAAAGGGTATTCACAGTTTGGTAACTTTTTGGACATAGTTCCAGATTGCTTTTCAGAATATCTACACTAGTGCATAACTGCACCAACACGCTGTAGTAATATATTTATTTTCCCACAACCCCTTCAAATATTCGTTATTATTCTCTTTTGTCGTATTTGACAGTCTGCTAAGTCTGAGATAGAATCACCAAGTTGCTTTAATGGCATTTCTCTAATATTAGAGATTTAGAGCATTTTGCCAAAAAATTGTTGATAATTTGGATTTCTTCCTTTGAAAACTGCCTGTTCATATCTTTTGACTATTTATTATTTGAGAAATGGTTCTTATTCTTATAAATTTGAATCAAGTTGATATATATTTTAGAAATGAGACCCTTAGAGAAATGTTCTGCAAAGATTTTATTCTCAATTATGTTTTCCATCTAATTTTAGCTGTAATATAATCATATGAAAAACTTTTAAATTTGATCTATTCAAAATTATTAATTTTACATTTTTTTTCTTTCTGCATCTTGTTTGGTCATGAATTCTTCTTTTGTCCATAAATCTGAGAAGTAATTTCCTCCTTATTCTTCTAGTTTATTTATGATATATAACTTTTTATATCCATTATCCAGTTGGATAATATCCTTATTCAACCTAGTATTCATTTAGGAGCTTATCTTGGGGTATAGTGTGAGGTGTTAATTTAAAACCTAATTTCTGCCAACTTGCTGCCCCATTTTTCCCAGCAATTTTTGTTCAATAGTGAGTCCTTCCCTCAGTAACTGGGATCTTTTAGTTTATAAAACACTCAGCTACTGTGTTTGTTTCTGTATGTGGTTTACACCATCTTTTCCAGTGATTGACCTCTGTTTTTTGTTTCTTTTAAACTAGTTCTAAATCATTTTAACATTGAGTGCTTTGTGATACAGTTTGAGATATGATACTACTAGGCCCTCTTCCTTCATACTTTTTCTCATTATTATGCTTGAGACTGTTGGCCTTTTTTTCTCTATGAATTTTAAAAAAATTTTCTAAGATTAAAACATTATTTTGGGAGTTTGATACAGCACTGATTGAAAAAGTAAATTAATGTCAATAGTGTCATCATTTTTATCATATTGGCTCAATCTATCCTCTCTCCTCCCCTACCCTCAGTTTTCCTCAATTATTTAGGTCTGTATCTCTGCTAAGAACTTTTTTTTTTAATAGGTGGACTCAAAAAGCTCCTGAATGAATCTTGGTAGATAGATATACTTTGAAATATTTTGTAGTCTCTGTAGTTATTTTAAATGGAATTTCTTTTTCTGGCTCTTCCTATTGGGTTTTCTTGGTTATATATAGGAATGCTGATGATTTTTATTGATTTATGTGATACCCTGCAACTTTGCTGAAATTGTTATTTTAATTTAATATTTAGTCGACGCTCTAGAGTTCTCTAAGTACACCACCATGTACTTGGAGAAAACAATAATTTTTCTCTTTGCCTATGCTTATTCCATAAACTTCCTTTTTTTCTTATTGTTTCAGCAATCATTTTTAGTACTATGTTAAATAGTAGTATTGATAATGGGTACTCTTGCTTCAATGCTGATGTGATCAGAAAGGTCTTTAACATTTCTATATTACATACATATAATGTTTGCTCTTGAGTAAATACCAAGGAAAGCCCTATTTATTCCTATGAATTTTCTAGGTTTTTTTTAATAGAAATATTGATTTTGTCAAAAGTCTTTTTTAGTATCTATTGATATAATCTTACAATTTTATTATTTATATTATTAATGTGGTTTGTTATATAGCCTTCCATTTATTAAACTAAGCCAGCATTCCTGTTGTTAACCCAACCTGGTCATAGCATATAATCTTTCTAATATGGTTTGTGGCATATTTCTAACATTTTTGTATAAAAATTTTACATCAGTATTCATTAGGGATATTGATATGCAGTTTTCTAGACATCAAGAACATATTTGTATCTTAGAAAGAGTTTGGAAGGATGCCTTCTTATTATTGCAGACAGTTTATGTAGTATTGAAATTGGTTGTTTTTTGAATGTTTAATAGAATTCACTTGTAAATCCATCTGGTCCTGGAATTTTGAGCCCATTTATGACTTATTCAATTTCTTTTTCTGATATTGGGCATCTAAATAGTCTATTTTTTTTTCTGTTAATTTAGATATTTTACATTTTTATAGTTATTCATCTACCATACTCTACATTATTAGCTTTGTTAACATATAATTGGTCAAAAGGATTTCTGATAATTCCCTTTATTTCCTCTTCAATTGTTGTTAAAAATGTTTTGGATACAATTTGGTTTTTTTTTTCTTTTAAAAAAATTCAGGCTAGCTCTTTATCTTATTACTTTAAAAACAGCTCCTATTTTATCAAGTCGGTAGTCTGTTGCTTTCATTTTTATTAACCCCTTTCTAAATTTTCATAATTTGTTTAGTTAGGAATTATTGTTTGTTATTTAGGGTATTTTTAAGAAATTTCATGTGTAATTCATTGATTTGTAATTTCTCTCTTTTGTTAATCAAAGTGTTTGATGATATAATTTTACTTCTAGAACTACTTTAGCTTCATCTCATACATTTTAGTATGTTGTCTCATAGTCATTTTCTTTGAAATTATCTATTGTATCTACAATTTTCTTAGACTTACCAGTTCTTTAGAATTATGTTAATCACCAATTACTTTTTAATTATTTAGTGCTCTTCATTGAATGTAATTTTTATTGTATTATGATCAGTAAAAGATATGCTTAGTATTTTTGCTTTTCTTTTGGTGAAGTCTTATGTCCAATACATTGTCAGTTTTTGTACAAGTGTGATATATAATTGAACAGTATCTAAATTCTTTTCTATTCTCATTCCAAAGATTTATTAAATCTAATTTTTCTAACGTTCTATTGAAGTCTTTAACTTTTCTTGTTTATCTTGTCTAGATCTGAAAGGGGCACACTGAAGTCCCCCCAAATCATGATTGCTAGACAGACTTTTTTTTTTCTTCATCTGAAGCACAATAGATTTTGCTTTAGCCCCTAATTTAAACCATGTGAATCTTTTTGTTTCAGGTGTATTTCTTGTAAACAACATATTGTCAGATTTTCCTTTCTAATCCATTCTGTTATCCTCTTATATTTGTTGGATAGGAAAGTGGACAGGTAACAAGCTTTTATTAAGCACTCCCTATGTGCCAGGCACTGAGCTAAGGGAGGTAAATACAAGCAAACAAAAAGACAGTGCCTCCCCTTGGGACACATATTCAAATAGGGGTAGACAACACACAAAATGGAGCAAAATAGGGAGTGCCATAGAGGAAGTGCATCTGTAGGGGCATGGTTTGAAATCTAGAAATTCATGAGTTGGGAGATGAATGCAGGTTGTCCCCTTAGGTCTTCTCTCTTTTTTTTTTCTCCATTTCATAGTATTTTATTTTTTCCAATTACATATAAAATGGTTTTCAGCGTTCACTTTTATAAGATTTTGAGTTCCAGATTTTTTTCTCCCTCACTCTTCCTCCAGAAGGCAAGCATTCTGATATAGGCTATATCTGTACAATCATATTAAACACATTTCCACATTCATCATGTTGTGAAAGAAGAATCAGAACAAAAGGGAAACACAATGAGAAAGAAAAAAGCAAACCAAAAAAGTGAAAATAGTATGTTTTAATCTGCATTCAGACTCCATAGTTCTTTCTCTGAATATGGATAACATTTTCTATTATGAGTCTTTTGGAATTGTCTTAGATCATTGTATTACTGAGAAGAGCTAAGTTTATCAAACTTAGTCTTCATACCATGTTGCTGTTACTGTGTATAATGTTCTCTTGGTTCTGTTCACTTCACTCGGCATCAGTTCATGTAAGTCTTTTCAGGTTTTTTCTGAAATCTGCCTGCTCATCATTTCTTATAGCACAATAGTGAAGTTTGACTGTCCAGGGCTCCTGAATAAAATGGAGGCCAAGGAAGTGTTCATCAAATTTATACTCACAGTTATGATTGTTGATTGTGTATTTCCCTCCATTCTGTCCTTTTGTATTTTTCCTCTCTTTGTTCCACCTTCCTTTTTACAGAACAGAAGGTGGTAGAAGAAAGGGAATTTTTCTCAAAAGCTTGTGGACCTGAATGTTGGAAACTAAAAATAAATTAATTAATTACAAAAAAAGAAATGGAACTTTCCTGATACTTATGATCTTAAAAATGAAACACCTGTTTCCCTCTCTATTGCAGCTCTTCTCTCCTTTCTCTTTCTCCTTTTTAAAAATCCTCCCTGTTCCTTTCTCCAGCATTTGAGTTTGTTTTGCTTGTGATTATTTCCACACCCATCCTGCCCTCCCTCTTAGACGCTACTCAAAAGGCTTTCAAGCTATTAAAAGATCAAGGAGGGAGAAGGTTGTTTAAGATCAGGCAGACCTGATGCTATAGATAGCAATACAGGATACAGGAATAGAAAAATAGCAAAAAAGACCATTTATTTTTAGGAGACAATATCCAAGAAATGAGCCAATAGTAAAGCCTATAACCTCAGACATTTATGGGCACATTCATCCATGGGAAAAGGGAGCTGAGCTGTCAGGGGAATATAATAGGGCAAGAAGAACCAAGTCCTGGAAAGTCCTGTGCTCACCTGGTCATTAGGAACTCCTCTTACTTAGAAATATGTAGGGAAGTACAAAGCTCTCTATGGTCTTCACACAGTGAGCAACACATTTATCCTCTCTGCCTCTCTCTAGGTTACTATTGTTCTATCTTAATAGCCTGAGGGATTTGGGTAGTGGGTGTTTACCCAGCCAGAATTGACTGTGAGCTCATACCTGCCTAAAGATCACAACTCTTCCTAGAAGCTCCTATAGCCAGCATTTTTATGTCAAGTGGCCTTTGTACTGACAGGGACCTCCAGTTTCTTCCTGTGGATTAGCTCATCACTGATAGTGAAACATGCGGAATATACTCAGAAGTAGAGTCTGGCAAGGAGAGCCTGCTCCATCCCCATACGATCTCTCTTACTTTTAGACTTTCAGTTCTTGTTGTCAGGTGAGATTTTCAGGTTTATATAGTGGGCTGCCTAGAGGCATAGATCTGGAGTTGTCAGAGCAAATGAGTGCACAGGTATTTCAACCCTATTACACAAATGCTCATAGAATGGGTAAGAGAAAGGTGAACCAGAGATCTTAAGGAGGAAAATTTGACTCATAAGCTAGGACTGGAATGTGATTCTGGAATGGTATAATTTATTTGAAAAGAGCAGAATAAATTGTATTTTAAGATGATATGTGAAGAAGTCCAGGAATTTGAGAGGGATATCATGACAGGGAGAGCATTTGGGGTAGGCTCAATGGAGGGTGAAACAGGAATGTTATTTTCCAGGAAGGTATATTAGAGACCACTTAGCCATAAGGAGGAAGTAGCTGAAGTATTTGGGAAATACCACAAACCTGGAAAGAAGGCATGATATAATAATGATGGGAGGATTTTATCTGGAAATATGCTAGAGCATGCTACTTCCCAAAACAGAATAGATGACAAATTGTGGAGGAAATGACAAAGATAACTTCTAGTTTAAACCTTATTTTTACCAACAAAGGTAAAGTGGAAATGACAGAACACTCATGATAGATATGGTGAGTGATTTCAAAGGATCGAGAGAAAAGATAGAATTTGGTGGCTTAATCTTTTGAGGAAATTGTCACAAGAATAATGTATAACTCTTGAGAAGAAAATTTATGTAAAAATAATTTTGATATGACAAAAAAGGAAGCTGTCTGAACAGACCAATATGGATGTAGAGATTTACCAACCTAAGTTTAATAGAGGACAAAAGCAAGGGAAAGTAACTAAAGATGAATACAAAAGAGCAGAACAGAATTGTCCTTGTTAGAATTATGTCTGGAACACTAAAATCCAAAATGAAAAATCAGGTATTAAACACATAGTCAGTTCTGCTGTAATGGGATCTCTGCATTCCCCACAAGTATTGGGCTATGCAAAATCATGTAATTAAAAACCACAGAGCTTAGGGGGATATGGGGTTAGGAACACAGTGTTCAAAAACTTCATCAGCAACATGTTAAATAAAAAGATAAGAACTTAATAAAATGATAGCACAGTTTTGTACATGTTAAATAGTTGAAAAATATATGAGTACTACAAAGAAGTAATGACTAGAAGACTGTAGGCTAGAGTTGATGGCAAAGGGGAAGAGGGTAAGGGTGTTGCAGACCAACTCTCTTCTGCCCACGGCTCAAAATGTACCAAAAGATATGTAATAAATGTGGCACTTTACCTTCACAAAGACCTGAAATTTGCTTGTTGAAGTGAGCTTTGGAAGAATTGAAGCTTGTCAGTTATTATGAAGTGGTGCAGTTTTCTGTCTTCTCAGTCTTTCTTGAGGAAGAAATCTCACCTTATGCTCAAAATGTTGAAATACATCTAAGCAGAACTAACTTACTATGGCCAGGTACTATGCTAAGCATTGCAGATACCAATACAAGCAAATCAAGACAGTCCCTGTCCTCAAAGAGCTTATCTAGAGTCTTATGGCAATTGATTGACATGGCCTTGCCAGGAATAGTAGTATTGATTTAATGACTTTTCAGAAAGGGGGTTGTGGAGATAGTAGGGGGAGAAGAAGACAAATAATGTGATGGAGTAGAGACTGGGTGAATTCTAACTCTAAGCTAAGAGTCACAGGTGCAATATTATTTCTAGCCAGAGGTGGATCCTGGCAAACAGGCAACATGGCATAGAGATGGCCAGGAATTAGCTCAGAGTTCAGAATGAACTCAGAAGAGGACTGAAGAAGTGATATGAGTTCAGGATGTGTGGGATATTGGCCAACAGGATAAAGATGTATTTTTTAACTCATGTTTCCATTTCCTTTTCCAAAGGGGATGCACTTTGGTCTGAGAAGGACACATACCTTCTCCTAGGTTAGAAAAGAGTGAAGGAAGATACCACTCTGATTAACAGGGAGTGAAAACAAAATTGTTTGTTCAGCAGGGATTGGAAATCCAAAATAAGTGAAGAAATGGTCATGTTTTTACTTGCTCACAGTAGATTCAAGTCACCGAGCTATATGTTGGGGGAATGAACATCAACAGTTATGATTGCTGAGTCATAATCAGTGATCTTTGAAGGAGCTTGGATAGTGAGAAAGATATCATGGAACTAATAATGGGATATTTACCCAGTTTATAAAAAGAGAAAAGGGAGGAGTCTGCAAATTGTACCTTAACTTCTATTCCCCCTTAAGTTCCAGGACACATAATAATAAATTGTGAGCTTTTAGAAAGGGGAACAGTTACCATAAAATACCAGCATGGCTTCATGAAGAGTGGGTCATGCCATACTAACCTCATTTCCTTTTTTGATAGAGTAACTAGATCAAGTGAAAGCTGTGGAAATAGTAATTTGATTTCAGTAGAGTATTTGCTGTATATTTTACTAGATTTGTGGATAAAAGTACAGATTTGGGCTAGATGATGATATTTGTTAGGTGGATTCAGAACTGATTGAATAAATGGACCCAGAGAGTAGTTATTAATGAGTCGATATCAGCTTGGAGAGAAGTCTATGCCCCAGAGCCTGTCCTAGTTACCATTTTGAACAATGACTTGAAAGAAGTTTAAAAAGACATGTTTGAAAAATTTACAGAGGTCACAAAGCTTGCTAGATCAAAACAAAAAAGATTTAAATGGGCTGGGTCAGTGGTCAGTTTGAGTAACATAAACGTTAATAGCACTAACTGTGAAGTTCTGTGCTTGATTTCCAAAAATTTAACTTTACAGGTTCAGGATAGGGAGATAGGAAGGGTATAGTCAGCATTAGTGGGAAAAACAGAAACCAAAGATCAGGGCATTTAGTAAATCAACTGTTACAGCCAAAAAAGTTCTTGTTATCCTACAGTGCATTAGGAGGGACACAGTGTCCAGACTGACAGAGGTAACAAACAGCGCTACTATACTCGGCCATGTTCAAGACACATCTGGAGTATTATTGTTAGTTCTGCATGCCGCATTTCAGAAAAGATGTATACAAGTGGTGTTTGGGATAGGGAGGCCAGGATGGTGAGATGCCTAGAGAACACAGATCAGTTGAAGGAGCCGGAAATGTTTAGCTTGAAGAAGACTTAGGGATGTCTCAGTAACTGTCTTCAAGTCTTTGAAGGGTCATCTTGTATAAGAAAGAGATACACTTGTTCTACTTGGCTCCAGAGAGCAGAATTAGAAGCAGTGGGTGCGTATTACAGAGAGGTTGATTTGATCTTGACCTAAAGAAAAAATTCCTAACAGTTTGGGCTGTTCCTAAATTTAATGCTTTCATAGGTAATAGGTAGTGGGTTTTCCTTAGATTTCCATAGATTCTGTGATTTTATGAACTCTTCCTCATCAGACATTTTAATCTTTTCACTATTCTGATCATCCTCCTTTGGACACATTCAATGTTTTTATTAAAATGTAATTTTACTAAATGTAAATTTACTAAATTTACTAAAACTGAACACAATGATCCAAATGTGCTCTGATCTATATCAAGTAGAACTACCAACTCATTTTATCTGGATGCTGTAATTTTGTGTTGATCTTGTGGTCGAATAAAATCTTTGAGTGTTTTCTGCATGAATTGTCCATATTGCCCCCATTCTGTTGGCTTTTTGAAATTAATTATAGCTTTATGCAAATTAAATTTCATTGTATTAGATTTGGTCCATCATTCCAGCATACTTAGATCTTTTTTATCTTCATTTTGTCATCTATTGTATAGTTATCTCCTTCATTTTTAAATGGGATTTATGTCATTTATGAATTTGATAAAATTGCCTCTTAGGTCTTAATCGAAACTCTTGATAAAATTTTTCATCAGCACATAAGCAAGTAAAAAACCTACAATAAGCCCCTAGAGACTTTCTCACATGATGGAATCAATCCATCAGCACTTTGACTTTAACTTTTCCAGCAGATATGAAACCGCCTAATTGTGCTTTCATTCATTTTACATTTCTTCATGTTTTACACAAGCATATCACACAAAGCTTTGTCAGCTGCTTGTTGGAATCCAGATTCACTCTCTGTGACTTCCTCTGACCTACCAAAGTCGTAACCCTGTCAGAAGACGAAATAAGCCTGACATGAGTTTTTTTAATGAAGTCATTCTGACTCTAAATGATCACTTCACAGATTATCTCTTTAAATAAGTCCCTCTAGAATTTTGTGGAGGGTTGATATCAATCCCCAAATCCATCCTTCTCTCCCCTGCACCATAAAAAATTGGGATAGCGTATATTTTTCATTATTATCATTACTGACAAGTTAGTGTTACAATAGAAAGAGCATTATATTTGGAGTTAGAGGACTTGGATTCATATCCTGGTTCTTCCACTTACTACCTGTGTGAGCCTGAGCAGGTTACTTAATGTTTCTGCATGAAATTTCTTCATCTGTAAAATAAGAGGGTTGTCCTATGTGAGTTCTAAGGATCTTTCTATACTTGACGAAATTTACTTACAATAGATTCCAAGGGAGTCTTGTGCCATTTAAAGAAATACTTAATGAAAAAAAAACTAATATATTTGTGTTTAAAAATATGGCTTACAATACTAGTGAGGGACTTCAGCTTTCCCATCTCAGAACTAGATAAATCTAATCATAAAATAAACTAGAAAGAAGTTAAAGAGATGAGTAGAATTTTAGAAAAGTTAGATAAAATAGACCTCTGGAAAAAAATGAATGGGAACAGAAAAGAACATACCTTTTTCTCAGCTGTACATGGTACCTTCACCAAAACTGACCATGTATCCGGGCATAAAAGTCTCACAATGAAGTGCAGAAAAGCAAAACTATTAAATACATCCTTTTCAGACTATAATGCAATGAAATTACATTTAATAAAGGGATATGGAAACATAAGTTAAAAATTACCTGAAACTAAGTAAATTAATCTTAAAGAATGTGTAGGTCAAAAAACCAATCATAGAAGCCATGAATAATTTCATTGAAGAGAATGGCAACAATGAGAAAATACACCAAAATTTATGGGATGCAGCCAAAGCAGTACTTAGGGGGAGATTTACATCTCTAAATGCTTGCATCAATAAAGTAAAGAAAGACCACATTAATAAATTTGAGCATACAATTGAAAAAAAAACTAGAAAAAGAACAAATTTTCAATCCCTAATTAAACACCAAATTGGTAATTCTGAAAATCAAAGGTGAGATTAATAAAATTGAAAGTAAGAAAATCATTGAACAAAAAAATAAAACTAAGAGCTGGTTTTATTATAAAAAAAAAACAATAAAATAGACAAACCATTGGCTAAATTGATTTTTTAAAAAAGAAAGAATAAAAATAAATTATGAGTATCAAAAATGAAAAGGGTGAATTCCCCACCAATAAAGAGGAAATCAAAGCATTTATTAGGATCTGTTTTGTCAAATTATATGCCAATAAATCTAACAACCTAAGAGAAATGAATGAATATTTACAAAAATATAAATTGCCCATATTAGCAATGAGAGAAACAATTGTTTCTTTCGTACATTAATAACCAAGTATTGAATTAGAACTAAACTGTTTTCTACTTCCTCATCCAGAAATCAACCATTATGGGAAATCTTGGCAAGATTTACCTATCCAAGAAAGTTAAATTCTAATCAATGATAGTAAAGAAATTCCATGGAATGGCTAGGTGGCTCAGTGAATAGAACACTGGCCCTGGAGTCAGGAGGACCTAAGTTCAAATCTGGCCTCAGACACTTAACACATACTAGCCATGTGACCTTGAGCAAGTCACTTAACCCCAATTGCCCTGCCCTCCTCCCTCCAAAAAGCAGAAAAAAAAAATTCTAAGTTTAGGGAGGTGGTTGGATTTCTGCTCTTGTGTTTACTCAGGCATGTCAGGGAAAAATGTGGATTCTCTCTTTTGCCAAATGGGTGATATGGATATTGATAAGTTTCTTTGACAAAGACTGGGTGCTCAGGTCACATACCCTCATTGGATGAAGCCCACTTCTCATTATAATATTTATTTTCCCATTACTTGTTAACCAATCAGATTTCCACTCTCAGTTGCAACCCCTTTTCAAAAGACTTTATAAACATCAAAGGTTCAACAGGCTTGGCCTCTTTGTTCACCAAGGGAACAATGAGCCTATTTTTTTGACTACTTACTAAATGTAATTAACAAAATTGATTTATAATTTACCCAGAAACTTTATCTCTCAGAAATTTTTTAATTGCCACAATGGAAGAGGAAATAGGATACTTAATAATCTTTACTTAGAAAAAGTAATTAAACAAGCCATAAATGAGCTCCATAAGAAAAAAATAAACCCAGGACCAGAAAGATTCACAAGTAAATTCAACCAAATGTTTAAAGAACAATTAATTCCAGTACTATGTAAACTATTTAGAAAAATAGGCAAACAAGGAGTCCTACCAAATTCTTTTTTTGACACAAATATGGTTCTGGTATCTGAACCAGGAAGGGTAAAAACAGAGAAAGGAAACCATAGACCAATTTCTGTAATGAATATTGTTACCAAAATTCAAAGTAAAATACTAGCAATATATCGTAAAGGTCATACGTTATGACCAGATGGTATTTGTACTAAGAATGAAGGGCTGGTTCAGTATTAAAATAACTGTCAGTATAATAGGCCGTTATCAATAACAAAACCAACAAAATCATATGATTATTTCAATAGGTGCAGGAAAAACTTTTGACAAAATACAGCATTCGTTCCTATTAAAAACACCTGAAAGCGCAGGAATAAATGGAGCTTTCCTTAAAAGGTAGTATTTATCTAAAATCATCAGTAAGCATTATCTATAACGGGAAAAAGTGAGAAGTCTTCCCAGTAAGATTAGGGATGAAGCAAGGATGCCCATTATCACCACTATTATTCAGTATTGTACTATAGGCAAAACAAAACTATCACTTTTTACAGATGATATATTGAATGCTTAGAGAATTCTGGAGAATCAACTAAAAACTAGTTGAAATAATTACCAACTTAAGCAAAATTTCAGGCTATAAAATAAATCCACACAAATCTTTGGCATTTCTATGTACTACCAACAAAGTCCAGCAGCAAGAGAAGAAAAGAGAAATTCCATTAAAAATGAACTATAGGTGATATAAAATAATTGGCAGGAACTATATGAACAAAATTACAGAACACTTCACACAAATGAAGTCAGATCTAAACAATTGGAGAAATATTAATTGCTCATAGGTAGACCAAGGTAATATAATAAAAATGACAATTTTCCCTAAATTAATTTACTTATTTAGTGCCATATGAAACTAGCAAAAATTATTTTACAGAGCCAGAAAAAAAATGATAACAAAATTATTTTGGAAGAACAAAAGGTTGAGAATACCAAGGAAAGCAGTGAAAAAAATGTGAAGAAGAATGGCTTCCCAGGACCAGATCTCAAACTGTATTACAAAGCACTAATCATCAAAACAATCTGGTACTGGCTAAGAAATAGAATGGTAGATCAGTGGAATAGATTAGGTACACAATACATGACCATGTAATCTAGTGTCTGATAAAGCCAAAGATTCAAGGTCTTGGGACAAGAACTCACTATCTATAAAAACTGCTGGGAAAACTGGAAAGCAGTTTGGTAGAAACTAAGTATTGATCACCTCAAAATGGGTGCATAATTTAGACATAAAGTATCATAATATATATGTGCCATATGGCACTAACATATATGTATTATAAACAAATTAGGGGAACATGGAAAAATTTACTTCTCAGATATATGGATAAGGAAAGAATTTATGCCCAAATAAGAAATAAGGAGCATTACAAGATGTAAAATGGATAATTTTTATTACATTAAGTTAAAAAGGTTTTGCACAAACAAAACCAATGCAGCCAAGATTAGAAAGAAAGCAGGAAGCTGGGGGAGGGAGAATTGTATAGCAAGGTTCTGTGATAAAGGCCTCATTTCTCAAATATCTAGAGAAATGAGTCAAATTTATAAGAATATGAGTCATTCCCCAATGGATAAAATCAAAGGATATGAACAGGCAGTTTTCAGATGAAGAAATCAAAACTATCCATAGTCAAATGAAAAAATATTCTAAATCACTATTGATCAGAGAATTGCAAATTAAAACAGTTCTGAATTACCACTTCACACCTGTCAGATAGGCTAACATGACAGAAGAGGAAAAATGGCAAATGTTGGAGGGGATGTGGAAAAATTGGGACACTAATGCACTGTTGGAGTTGTAAACTGACCCAACCATTCTGAAGAATAATTTGGAAATGTGTCCAAAGGGTTATTATAAATTCGTGTATGCCCTTTCACCCAGAAACACCACTATTAGACCTGTATCTCAAAGAGATCAAAGGGGAAGGAAATATCTCTATCTCTATGTATGTATGTATCTATGTATCTATCTGTCTATCTATCATCTACACACACACATACACACATACACAATATTTATAGTAGCTCTTTGTGGTGTCATAGAATTGGAAACGGAGCAAATGCCCATCAATTGAGGGAATGACTGAACAAGTTATGGTTATATGATTGTGATGGTACACTATTGTGCTTTAACGAATGATGAGCAGGTTGCTCTCAGGAATACCTGGAAAAACTTACACGAACTGATGCAAAGTGAAATGAGCAAAACCAAAGAGAACATTGCTCACAATGAGAACAATATTGTTCAGTGAAGAACTGTGAATGACTTAGCTATTCTCAGCAATACAATGATCCAAAACAGTTTCAAAGGACTAATGATGAAAAAATAAATGCCTTCGACATTCAGAGAAAGACCTTATGGAGTCTGAATGCAGATCAAAGCATACTCTTTTAACTTTTTAAAAAAAATTTCTTTCTTCCTTTTTTTTGATCTGTTTTCTTTTGCAAAGTAGCTAATGTGGAAATATGTTTTGCATGATTTTGTATACATAATCTATATCAAATTGCTTGCCTTCTCAAAGAAAGGCAACAGGAGGATGAGAATTTGGAACTCAAAATACTTTTAAAAAGATATTAAAATTATTTTACATGTAATTGAGAAAATATATAGCTTACAATTGAAAATACCTTTCTCTTGAGAAAAATCAATTTATTACTGACTTGAAGTTTCCTCAGAATAATTTTTCTATGAAACTTTTAGTATTAGATGAACCTCTCATATAGAATTAAGGCATCTTAGGTGGCATAGAGTATAGAATGTTGTGCCTGGAGTCAGGAAAGCTCATCATCTTGAGTGAAAATCTGACTTCAGACAGTTATTAGCTGATCCCAGACAATTCACTGAATCCCATTTGCCTCAGTTTCCTCATCTATAAAATGAGCTGGAGAAGAAAATGGCTAACTGCTCCATTATCTTTGCCAAGAAAACTACAGATGGGGTCATGATGAGTCAGAAATGACTGAAACAACTGAATGAGAGCCCATATAGAATTATAAGATTTTAAAATAGTGATAACAATTATAGTAAACTACTTCAATATGTTTTAAAGTTTGCAAAATACTTTGCATACATTATCTCATTTGATTCTCTCAACAACCCTGTAAAATAGGTATTGTAGGAAGAATTTAATTCTCATCTAGTATGATCTTATTTTATAGATGGGGAAACTGAGATACAGATAGAGATACTGCTAGTTAGTGGCACAGCTGAGGCTAAAATCCAGGCCTGCTGACTCCAGGACCAGCAAACATGTTTTCTCTCAGTAGAGGTTATCATTTCAAAGATTTTAAAGAGACTTATGACTTCTTAAACTATTTTCATCATCAAGAAGCATTGTGAAGTGCCTAACGTAATATATGTTATATGAGGAGAATCGAGTATCTTAATCTGTAATCTAAGATTTTAGAGAAAAAATAATATGAATGAGATAGACCATTGGCCACATCAGGATTTTTGCAAATGCTGCTTGCCTTGTAAATGTTTGCAGGTAAAGAAGAGTTGTGAGTTGTGAGTAAATGAGCTCTACTACTACATTATAGTACTAAATAGGAAAAAAATGAAAATAAAAATTTGAAGGCAAAACCAAAGTTACTACTTCTTAGGCAAAGAGAGTCACAAAAAGTACAATGTCTTAGTGAATATTTTTTGAGCTTGCCATATAATTGTTTGTGGATATAGATTAATAGGAAAAGAGCTAGCATTCTCTTTAAAAGTTAATTAAACTTATTTTTAGTGGCATTTATTGCAACTGAATTTTTTGCCTTATTGGACTGGAATTTTGGATGATTCAACCTTCCAACTCTTACTAAGCATTTCTGAAAAATTAAAATGCAAATTACTTACGTTTTCTTAGGAAATAGTTTTGTTTCAGTTTTAATAGGAAATATGTTTGGTTTAATCTGTGCAGTATTTCTTTTTCAAATTCTGTGTTTCTAAAAGTTTTGAGGGTTTGTGAGATATATTGATGGAGTCTCCTCTTTTTTTTTTTTCGTGGAATTATAGTGAAATAGGAAACAATCTATCCTTTCACTGGGAAAGGTTGTATTTGCATTTCCATGCAATAGGAAAAGGCAGTCAGGATATTTCAACCAACATTAAAAAATTTTTCCATATATAAATTGAACTACTTTGTGATAGGGATTTTCTACAAGGCTGTTGGAGTCAAGTAAACAACTTGAGATGATGTCTTTTGAAATAGTAAATGAAAATGTCTGAGTCTCAAAAACTTGTAGAAATTATTATATTTGAATGCAAATATAATGCTTAATCAGCATATGCCTCCAAGGATTATTTTATTTTATAACGGGTAGAAATTTCTTCAATAAAGCACTGAAAGTGCCTGACTTAAATTAGATTTGATTCTCTAACTCTATCCTCTCACCACGTTTCCAATCCCATATCTCTTATTGCCAGTTTTTTTTATTTGCATCCTTTGCTGTTACCTATGATTCATTGTGGCCTAACCCAAACTCTTCACCAGCCAAAGCACAAAAGCTTCTGTTCCCAGCCTCCCTGTCTCTATCAATGAAACCATGAATCTCCCTGTCACTTGGGTTAGTAAAATTGGGATCTATTGAGTTCCTTCTGTTCCTTCTCTTATACCCAAAACTGAACTTATTCTTTTCGCCCCAAACTCTCTCCTCCTTCTAACTTCACTGTTCCCTGTTACCACAATCCCCCTAGTCAGCCTGGCTCGGAATCTAGGCTTCCTCCTCTACTCTTTCCCCTCTTTCATTCCCTCTCCCCAATACCAGTCTTGTCGTTTTGGCCTTCATGAAGTCTTTCGTGTATTGCTACTTCTCTTCTCTGGCAGGGCCACCTTCCTGGTACAGGCTCTCATCACCTCATGCCTGTCTACTATAATAGCCAGTGGGTGGATCTCCCTGCCTTTCAGCCTCTTCTGCAGGCCATCCTGCACATAGCTGTCCAAATGCTCCCCTTAAAGTGACCGTGTCACCACCTCACTCCACCCTTTATCCACTAAACTCCAGTGGCTCCCTATCACCAATAGGATCAAATATAAAATCCTCAGACTGCCAAAGCCCTTATAACCTGGCCCTTTCCAGTCTTCTTACACCTTTTATTCTGCCTCCTGCCACGTACAGTATGACCCAGACACACTGCTCTTTCTGCTGTTCCTCTAACAAGAGGCTTCATTTTCTAACTCCAGGCATTTCAACTGATTGTCCCCTAAGTGTGGGATGGTCTCCCTGCTCATCTCTGCCTTCTAGATTCCCTGACTTCCATCAGATCCCACCTAAAATCCCACCTTCTTACAGGAAGCCCTTGCTTGATTCTCCCCTCTCTCAAATATCTCCGGTTTATCCTTGTGTTCACAGTTTACGTGTTGTTTCCCTCCCCAGACTGAGCTCCTGGAGAGTGGGTGCTGTCTTCTACCTTTCTTTGTATCCCTAGTGTTCAGCACAGTGCCTAGCACATTTGTTCTTTAGTCATTCAATGCCTTGGTTCTTTATGACCCTATTTTGGTTTTGATTGCCTTTTTTTTTTGACAAAGAAATTGAAATGGTTTAACATGTCCTTCTCCAGCTCATTTAAAGATGAGGAAAATGAGGGTCCAGGGACACGCAGCTAGTAAAAGTGTCTTCGTTTGGATTTGAACTTGGGTCTCCTGACTCCAGATCTGGCATTCTATCTACTGTGGCACTCAGCTGCCCTGCTTGGCACTTAGTAGGTACTTGAAAAATGTTTGTGATTCACTGATGCACAGTCTTGAGAATGTCTCTCCATCCACTTCTCTCTCTATTTCTGTGATTTCTGTGGTAGTCATAATCTTCTTACTTCATACCAGAGTTTTTGCCATTAACTGTTAATTGGCCAGATTCCAGTGTCTCCCTTCCATGAAGCCTATCTTGCTTCACATCACTATATTAATCTTTCTAAAACTCAGCTCTGGTCACTTTCTCCTCCTCTTTCCCTTCCTCTTCCTCTCCTTCTCCTCCTCCTTCAATGATTTCCCATTCCCTACCACTTTCTTTGCCAGGAATACTTTCTTCTCTCTTCTTATTTAATTAGCCTTGCTTATCCTTCAAGGCCCAAGTTAGGCCTTGTTTTCTCTATGAACACTTCCTTCCTCTTAGCTCACAGTGACATATATATTGTCCTGTGAGGGATAATTTATAGTGAAATTTCCCCATTCTGAAAAATCAAATCTAGAATGGCTTCAGTATTCACTAGGCCTAGGGTTAGGTCACTTGACCTTCAAGCAATCTGGGGCTTAGAGCAATGGAGACCCTTCCCCAGAGCCAACTCAGCAGAAGATATGCCAAATAAGGTTAAGACTGCTTTCATTGGACACCCACATGTTTCCGGGTCCTTTGTCTCAGAAAACCCGTGCTTAGGTTGTGGGTCAGCCCCCCTACCAATAAGAATGAAGGCCATTTGGGGGGTTGGGTTTCTGCACTGGAAGATTATATAACCATGGGCTGGCTTCTACCTGTTG
>CM053583.1:354645168-354671992 GCA_028627135.1 Pseudochirops cupreus
TCTGACCATAGATTCAGACTCTGAACTCTTTCATCTCACACAGTCCCATAGTACTTGCAAATGGAATCTTAAATTTTTCATTAGAAAGATATTCTGAACTTTGGAATTTTCTGGCAGGCCTTAACTCTTCTCCTCTGTCAGCCTCCATTATCTCCTATAAAGGAAGGGGCTTGAACTAGGGATGCTTGATGGTTCCTCATTCCCAGGGTGCTGGAGTCAACTGCTGCCAACTCCTGGGAGCCCATTGGCTAAATGTTCAGTGTGAGTATTTACACATGATATCACGGTCTTGATTTGTTCTGTTGATTGTCTAGATTTAAGAAAGTGATTGAGAAAATGTAAATAATGCAGATTAAGCTTAAAAGTGTGTCTTGGAGGGTTTTTTTTTTGGAGAGTGATTTGTCAGACATTTACCAACACATTCTTGTTTATGTCTCTAAAATTACATAGTTTTCTCTGATTTATTTGCTGCTGCTCAGTTATGTGTGACTCTTGGTGACCCCACTTGGGGGTTTTCTTGGCAAAGATACTGGAGTGGTTTGCAGTTTCCTTTTCTAGCTCATTTTACAGATGAGGAAACTGAGGCAAACAGGGTTGAGTGACTTGCCGAGAGTCATGCAGCTAGTAAAAATGTCTTTAGGAGAATTTGAACTCAGGTCTTCTGACTTAAAATTTGACACTCTATCCCTTGGACTGCCTAGCTGCCTGATTCATAGTTCTACCATTATTCTTTAATTTAGGGAACGGTGTCTGTGTGTATCTGTACCTCCCAATGAGCTGAGCACTATGCTTGCCACTTTCAATGTCTTTTAAAAATATTCTACTGGAGATGACAGACTAATGAAATATCACTCACAAATTGAGATGCTGACTCCTGAATTGCCTGTTTTCTGTTGGTTTGGGATGGAGTGATATGGACAAATGGGACTCCACAAAGAAAACCTTTACTCCAAGGGAAATCAAGGATACCACAATGAGTGGGACACAAGGTAGGACACATTTGTCAAAGAAGGTGGGACCAGGGTTCCCAGGATGTACCAATAGGAGCCTGCTCACTGCAGACACAACCAGAATCCTCTCTGATAAAACTTCAGTAACTTGCAAGGGGGCCATTATCCATGTAACTGCTAAATGGCCAACATTTGTAGCATGAGATCATTTTTGTAAGGAGCAGCACGATAGTTCCGTTAACCATTCACAGCCTTTTCTCCCTGCTGATTTGTGCATGATTTCAGAAGCTGGACAATGTCTTCTTGGGCAGTTTGAACTGAATGTCCCGTGGGTGTCTCAAATTCAACATGCCCCAAACAGAACTAATTAACTTTCCCCTAAACCCTCCCCTCTTTCAAACTTCTCTGTTACTACAAGGGCACACCACCATCCTCCCCTTCATCTGAGATCACAACCTTGATGTCATTCTCAACTTTCTGTCCTCATTCACTCCACATATCCTATCTATTGTCAGATGTTTTCTCTACCTTTGTAGAGAAGGCTTGTATTCTTCCCTTTCTCTCTCTACAACTCAAATTCAGGTCCTTATTGCCTCTCACTTGGACTATTGTGGTTGTTACCTAATTGGTTTCTAACTTAAGTCTTTCATCATTTCAGTACACTTGATAATGCTCCTCCCAAAGTAATTTCCTTTAAGCACACACAGATCTTACCATGTGATTCCCCTATTCAATCAACTTCCTATTTGCCTCTAGAATAAAATATAAACTTTATTTAACTTTTAATACTTTATTTTATTTTTTTGCTTTTTGGAGGGGGGAAGGCAGGGCAATTGGGGTTAAGTGACTTGCCCCAGGTCACACAGCTAGTAAGTGTTAAGCATCTGAGGCTGAATTTGAACTCAGGTCCTCCTGACTCAAGGGCTGGTGCTCTATTCACTGTGCCACCTAGCCACCCCCTTTATTTAACTTTTAAAGCCTATAACATTCTGGCCTCAATCTGCTTTTCTAGCTTCATTGGACATTAGTCCTCATGTCACACTCAGCAATCCAGCCAAACTACCCTTTTCTCTGTTCTTCACTCAAGGTTCTCCATCTGCTATTTCTGAACATTTGCACTGGCAGTCTCCCATGCCTCACCAAGTTCCTCCCTTCCTTTAAAACATAGCTAAAGCATCATCTTGTGCACAAAGGCTTTCTTATTCTATAGTTTTGGGCAACTGTTAGTGTCTTCCCTCCCAGACTATCCTGTATTTAACTGCTGGGTGTGTGTATATATACATACTTGTAGGGGTGTGTGTGTGTGTGTGTGTGTGTGTGTGTGTGTGTGTGTGTGTGTGTGTGTACAATTTATTTTCTATGTAATTATTGTCTCCTTTATTATAAAAACTGTGAGCACGAATTACTTTTTCTTTGTACTTGTCTCCACAGAGCCTAACACAGCGCCTCGTACATAGTTGGTCCTTAATGTACACTTGTTGGTTATTGATCGCAAAAGGTTGTCAGGATCAGATCAAATAATGAATATAAAGTATACAACCTGCCCTGAAGCTATCTTTCCAGCCTCGTTGGACGTTAATCTTCCCCTTGCATTCTTTGATCCAGCTAAACTGACCTTCTGTCTTTCCCTCACTCACAATACTCTGTCTTCCATTTCTGCTTCTTTTTACGTGTGGGCATCCCACACGCCTGGAATACACTTCATCCTCCCTTCCATCTCGCTGGATACAGCTGGAGAGTCTTCCTGTGTGTGAAAGCTTTGCTGTTCCCCTCAGATGCTCCTGCCCTCCCTCCCAAAGTACTGTCCATAGCACTTAACTACTTCACACGTATTCATAGTCATTCACCTGATATTTATGCTGTATATACTCGTCTATGTATTATATTGTCTCCTGCCTTACAGTTGAGCTCCTTTAGAGCAGGGATTGTATCATTCTTTGTATCCCCACACCTGACCTACCATATTGCCTGGAACATAGTAGGAATTTAATAAAGAGTAATTTTTTGATAGGGCAGGTAGGTGATGCAATAGATAAAGCGCCAGGCCTGGAGTCAAGAAAATCTGAGTTCAAATGTGACCTCAGATATTTTCTAGTTGTGTGACCCTGGACAAATCACTTAACCTTGTTTGCCTCAGTTCTTCATCTGTAAAAAGAGCTGGGAAGGAAATGGCAAACCAGGCAAACCAGGCAAACCACTCCGGTATCTTTGCCAAGAAAACCTCAAATGGGCTCATGGAAAATGGGACGTGACTGGACAAGAAGAAGTTCATCGTTGAATTGTTTTAAATAACAGATTCACAACACAGACATAATTTCTTTGCTTTTCTCTTCTTCTTACTGATAACAGCCCTTTGATTAACACCCAGCTTTCACAAGATAATGTTCCTATTTAGCTACTGGTCAGTTTGAAGGATTACTTCTTTCTCGAGCCATTTGATTACAAGATTCTAATCATGCATTTTATTCACCATACTCCATAGAGCTGGATTCTACCCCATTGCACCTGATTTTGGATTCTAATATTTTCTTATAAATTGAAAATCTTACTTTTGAAAACTAAGTCACGATTCTCTTGTACATCTAGAAAAGTTAGAGTTTATTAACTGCCATTAGATTTTTTTCTGGTCCTACAACTTGGACATATTTCTCTTCTTTTTCTCTAGGTAATGAAGTATATGTGTATTGTTTTTAAGGGGATTAAATGAAAAATATATTTTTTTAAATTGTCATGTTTTCTCACGGGAGTGATCTCTTGATTCGCTGAAATTGAGAAATTGTGGATCTTACTGAGTCAGCAAAGATACTTGGTTTTTTTTTTTTGTTTTTTTCAGATTGGAATTACCCTTCAGGTATTGTTGCTGCATCACAGGCTATTTTATTTTTCAACCAAAAAGAGATGATATATTATGCAAATGTTATGGTGAGCCACAGAACCAAACGAAATATCAGTTCAGAATGTCATGAGGGTCCACAGCACCCAATTAAATGAATCTTATTTCAGGCAGGTAGGCCTTGCATTAAAAGATGGGATGTAGTGGGTGAGGGATGATTTATACGATAATGAGAGCCCAATCTGTGGTAGTAAGATATAAAAATTTTGGATCAGGTGGGAGAGCAGGTGGTATAGATCCGGCTAGGGGAACATCTTTAAAGGCTGATTTAGCCAAGTGTGACTAAGGATCTGACATTCCGGAGTGCCTCTGCTCCTGCAGCTCTTATGGTCAGGATCATTAAGCTACTTACTTGAATTTCACCCCCGCTCCTGTGTGTGTGTGTGTGTGTGTGTGTGTGTGTGTGTGTGTGTGTGTGTGTGTGTGTAGAAACAAAGACCGAGGGGTAGTTAGGTGGCGCAGTGAACAGAGCACTGGCCCTGGAGTCAGGAGCACCTGAGTTCAAATTTGGCCTCAGATACTTACCACTTACTAGCTGCGTGACCTTGGGCAAGTCACTTAACCCCAATTGCCCTGCCTTCCCCCTGAAAAAAAAAACAACAGACCACCACCACCAGCAACAACAAAGAAATCAAGACCAAGAGGACCTTGTGCTACTTCACAGTACTCTGTATCTCTCCTTTGCTTTTATCGCAGAATTCTTCAGTCATTTGCATACTTGTATTTTCCCCAGTAGACTGTACCCTATGACTAGGTATTGTGTTGATTTTCATTTTTGTTACCCCATTACTTAGTCCATAGCTTTGTGGGCAAAAGATACTCCATATTTGTTACTGCACTACTTCATTTATATCCGTATAGATATATCCATAGATATGGAGAAATTATATATATATATATATATATATATATATATATATATATATATATAAATATTTCTCCATATACATGCGTATACTTACATACTTGTCTCCTCTGAGAGAATGTAAACTCCTTGAAAGGACAGATTGTTTTCACTTTTGTATTGTGTTGCCAGCAGCTGGCATAGTGCCTGATACATAGTATATTATTATTATTGGTTACTACATTGATTATTATTACATTTGCAGTGAGAATTATAAGATTATAAGATCAACTACATTAATTTGTGGGTCACATCTCAGCCTACCACTTGAATCATTCCCATATTTAATATTCTCATCCCAAATTCTAGAATAATCCAAGGGTATATTTGGATATTTTCTTATTAAAATTGTAGTCTCATATCCCATTAATTAATTAGTTGTCTTGAGCCCCCACCAGACTTCATTAAATATTATCTATTTAATAAACTAGGAAAAAAACTTTTCCCTCCAATAGTAGTTGCATGTATCTCTTTCTCTATTAATTCCCTTAATCTCTTAAAATTAAATATTTAAGAAACTGAATAATTAAGAAATCAGTAAAAAGAACATCTATAATTATTCCCAGTATTTTGGATCTAAATAAGATGATGTCCCTCATGCCTAGCTAGAATCCACTCCTTCCTTATTTCTGCCTGCTGATTTTCCTAGCTTCAAGTCCCGACTAAATATCCTATCTTTTACAGGAAACCTTTCCCAATGCCTTCTAACTTCCCTCTGTTAATTATTTCCCATTTATCATATGTATGTGTGTTTGTGTTGTTTCCCCCATTAAATTATAAACTTCTTGGACTTGTCTTCTGTCTCTTTTTGTATCCTGAGTGCTTAATGCAAAGCCCAGCACATAGTAGGAGCTTAATCTTTATTGAGCTACCTCAAACCTTCACTATAACAGCAGATAATTTTTCTTCACTTGTAGAAAGACAGTTCCACTGTTCAGTTCTTATTGCTTGTTTCTTATTTCTCCTTAAGAGTTAAATTCAGTCTCCCAGGAAATAAGTTATTTTAATCCTTTTTCTTTCTCCTCTTTCAAGCCATCACAGGTAACAGTCTCTCAGAAATGCATTGAAAGCTGCATGTTCCACACAGACTCTTCATTCTCTTTGTAATGTTTCTTCATAAAATAACTGTTAAGATGATTCTAACAACTGGAGCAAATGTTAGCTCTGAGGCCTCCTTATCACAGCTCCCCTTCCCATTGGGGAGTCTAGTACCCAGAGTGAAACTGGCTACATCTCTGCTGCCCTCACCCCCCCCCACTCCAGTGTGTTACCCCCATTGTTAACTGTCAGGAATCAATACCCCAGTTCTTGTAGCTGGTTAACATCAATTAGCTTTTACAAAGGGATATTTACTTTGTGCCATAGCAAGAACAGAAATACAAACATTCCCCATCCTCATCCAGCACCTGGTTGGGAGGGAGAGGGTGAGCATGTTCCTTTTTACCACCTCAGCCCCTGGGGAGAATGGATTCAGTTTTAACTCAGTTTCCACAAAGCATTTGTTCTACCAAGTCCTATAGCCACTGCCAAGTCCATATTTCAGCCATCTTTGGGCTGGGTTCTGAAGGTCGTTTCTCAACCTTTGATGCCAGATTGGTTAGCTGCAAAACCCATCCTGGATTCTGCTCTTGGATCTTCTGGTTGCTCACTCTCTTGACCTTTCAAAGCTCACAAAGTCATGGCCATTTTCACAGCTCCACATTCCTTTCCCTAGAAGCCAGAAAAATAAATGCACACAGACTTCTCTCTGTGTTTGGGTCACCTGTGAGCCTCCAAAGGGAAGAGCCTGGGACTTCTCTTCTTATATTGCTGTTGCTCTTCTTTCACTAAAATGGAGCTAGGCAGGAAGGTGTCAGACTGAAAAAAGAAAGAAGGGAAGGAACGAGCGAATGAATGAATAAATGAAGGAAAGAAGGAAGGAAGGAAGGAAAGAAGGGAGGGAGGGGAAGGAAGAAAGGAAGAGAAAGATTTAGTGCCTTTTGAACACACACCATTCTGACTACACAATCAAAAGAACTCTTCATCACATACCCCACAGACCAGAACTAGCTATAGAATGACTATGCATTCCCCACATCTACATACATGCCCCAGTCTACATATGTGACCCACATCTGTATGTGACCCACATCTACATATGTGTCCTACATCTACATACGTGTCTCTCTGAAAGTATCTTGGCCAGTTTCTTCCACCTGGGGGATTGTATCAGCTAAGCATGCTGAGGATTGCCCACCTAGCCCTCTGTTTCGCAAGAAAGATGTTTCTCCTCAACTTTTTTTCTGAGCCTTCGTCACATATTCCTCATAGATCAAAGCTAACCCTTGCCTCCTTAGGGAGAAACACCTGAGAAAATGACAGTTAAGATAATAACACCAAACTTCCAGCCCCAACTCCCATTTCCTGAACATTCTGTTTGGCCCTTAAAGGTATAGCGACAGATTATTATTAGTCTCTTTGGTAGCACCTAGTGAGATGGGTGGTAACTGAGAATGAATGAGCAGACTGAGTGTCCTTGTCATCTGCTTGTTCTTCTGGTTACTTGTAGAGAGTTTGTTTTTTGCTTCTTGGAATGTGAGTAGGATAAGATTCTTAAAGAGAAGAAGATAAATGAAATAGAATGAAAACATAGAATGAAAACAAAGCTGCTGGAGTAGCCCCTCCTCTGGACCAGGTTTTTTTGTTTTGTTTTATTTTGTTTTTTGCAGGGTGATGGTCCAGGGTCTGGGAAATTTCCCTAAGTTCTAGGGATAATCCTATGGGTAGCAATTTCTCCAACCGTAGCTCTTGATCCCTCCCTGGATTGCATCCATTAATATTAGCTGTTAGACTTAATGAGCTCTTATTAAAGGCAATTACTCAGATGGAATAATAAGACTGGTAGTTACCAATCATTTCTCCTATAAAGTTGGTGCTGTCTTAGAGCAGAGGTGCTGAGGCTTGTTGATTCCCAGGCAGAAGAGGGGAGAGCAGAGTTTTATGCTTAAATGACTTTTTTCTGGTTTAGGGATGGGTCTCTTTGATGAGAGACCTCACCATAATTTAGGATGACCATCTGGTTCATTTCCAAAATGTTTATCTTCACAGGCTAGCCATTTGCCCAGTAATTACAAAATATCCCTGGGATTCAGAGTTCCTTATTAAAAAACAAACAAACAAAACAAAACAAAACAAAAAATCTCTAAGGTTCCCTTGCTTGTTTACACAAATTAGTGACTGTGAAAAATGTAGAGACATAATCTATACTATTGGGGCAAGTTCCTAGTCTCTGTTGGCTGGAATGTTCAGCAGCTTTCCTGGCCTTTTCATATGCAAATAAATACTTAAAGCTTCACATCCTAAACTAGACATAAAGGAGCCCATTCAAAATTTTATATCCTTTGTTGTTGTTCAGTCATATTTTGAGGCGTGTCCAATTCCTCATAAGTGCATTGAGGGGTTTCTTGGCAAAGGTACTGGAGTAGTTTGTCATTTCCTTCTCTAGCTCATTTTCCTGATGAAGAAACTGAAGCAAACAGGGGTAAATGACTTGCCCAGGGTCACACAGCTACTAAGTGTCTGAGGCTGGATCAGGAAGAAGAGTCTTCCTGATGCCATGCCTGGCACTCTATCCATTGTGCCAACAAGGTACAAAAGGATCTGCTCATCAGAAAGAGACTCAACCCTTACAGTTACTTGCCCCTTTAAGATTTTGAGAATTTGATGAAGTCCAAATAGAACACATCCTTCCTTTGGGAAATATTGATTAATGGAAAGTTCTAAAAGGGGAAAATAATAAAATGAAAAAGGAACACGAAGGCATAAGTGAAATAAGTGAACATTTCTCCAAACATTCTGTTCCATGTGATTTAGAAGTGAAATCAAAATTCAAAATCATATTATTATGAAATGTTAAAACTGACAGGAACCTTAGGGGTGTTATTCATATAAAACAATTCATAAAAATTTAGGTTGTGACCTTAAATATATGATCATAGTTCTCAATTCAATAATGATATTTCTCAAGATGTTGGAGACATCCCATGTAGTAATTTAAGTTCAATATTCAGGTGTCTGGTGAAGAGGAAAGGAAAAACAATGGTTGAATGTCTTTACACACCTTCAGAAGCTCCAATGAATTCTTTCTCAGATATTGGGTAGTTCAGAAAAGTTGCCACTGAGACAGAGCAGATACTTTTCCCCCATTCATCAGAGGGACTTCTGTTTGAGAGACTCCTCCATTTCCATCCTTTTTGAAACTGTGACTCCTCATTATAATAGGAGAAGTTGGATTTTCCATTTCTAGGCATCAGTAGCTAGGGAAGTAAGAATCTTGAATTTAGATGTGTTTGGAATCCTTTCAGCAGCACAGCATATGCAGGTAAGAAGGGAAAGAGCAGCAGGATTTGATCTTTTTCCCCCTTCAAAAATTTTGCCTCTTTTCTGATTCTAGGTATTTGCAATGTGTTCTTTCAAAATAAACAGGTTCTGTATTGCATCTCTAATTGAAAGACCAAAAGTTTTGGGGCTTGATTCTGGTCAGTTTTCCTCAGGGACCATCTCTAAGTCCCAGTGAGAAATAATTAATTTTTTAAAGTGTTATCTTAATGATAAAGTTTTATTTGTTTCCAACTTCTTTGGTCTTATAAGGTCTAATAAGAAGAGTTTCTTTGCTAATTTTGCAGGTTTGTTTTTTTTAAATCATTACTAATTTTTAAAATGATCATATTCCCAATCTCAGGAATGGTTTACCAAAATTTTCTAGATTGTTTTTTGGTACTTGGAGTCAGAATACTTCTCTGTAATTATCCTGTAATCATAAATGATCATATTCCAAATCTCAGGAATGGCTTACTGAAATTTTCTAGATTGTTTTTTGTTACATGGAGTCAGAATACTTCTCTGTAATTGTGTTGTAATCATGCTCTTTCATAATGACACTTTTCCAGCTAAATAAACTGCAGGTTGAGATTTTATACTGTGATTATCGTACTAACTTTTGTATTTTTCTTTCTTTACTTGTGTTTTTGTGCTTTTATTTAGATTTCACCATTGTTGCTTTTTATAATCTCCAATCTGTTGTTTATTATTATTATTATAGCTATATATTTTGTAGTTAATTTTATCTTCTTGCTGTTTGGTATCACTTTTGGTGAAAATATGGGAAAAGGGTAAAATACGTTGCTTCTTTCTTCTTGGGGATTGGCATTGAATGCTCATTTAGTTAACAACATTGAGGTGTGTTTATTAGCAAATTAAGTGAACATTAAAATGAACATTTTTAAAGCATAAGATGCTCTAACGTTGATTCTCCCTTTACTCAATTCCCCTTGCTTTCTGCCACACCCGGATTTGTACTTTACTCCAGCTAAGCAAACTCATTTGTCT
Organism: Pseudochirops cupreus; assembly: GCA_028627135.1. NCBI lineage: Eukaryota > Metazoa > Chordata > Mammalia > Diprotodontia > Pseudocheiridae > Pseudochirops > Pseudochirops cupreus. The sequence goes on from CM053583.1 coordinate 354,655,283, forward strand.
TTTTGTTCTAATCCCAAGGGTTAGGTCACACAGATATAGTTCACCTTCTCCCATCTCTATATCACAGAAATAACTACTGGTAAGTTGATGCCTAATAGAAATAAGTAGAGAGTAAGAGAGCATCCAGCTGCTCCTGTTGAGTTCAGGTCATCTGGCCTAGAAAAATAATATCCTCAGTAACTGAAGGAAATGGCGGATGTGATTGTTGAAACACCGCCAAGGATATTTTAAAGATGTTGGAGAATAAGAGTGGCACTATGGAGCTGGAGGACAAATGTTCCTATATTGAAAAAAGGGGAAAAATACAGTTTGTAAACTTTGGGCCAGTGAACTTAATTTTGATTCCTAGCAAAAAACTATTGTATTTTTTTCCTTTAGATCTGTGACTTCCTTAGTGTAGGGAACTCCTGTAAAGAAATACCCTCTACCAGTGCAGACCATTAACTGTTCTGCAAAATAACTTCTATCAATGAGACTTTTCCAGGGCTGCATAATGGGTATGTGTTAGAGGTGGCACATGAGCCGAAATCTTCCTTATTACGGCTGACTACTCACTTAGTGACATTCTAGGATGTTTTTACACATACATTCCTATTAAACACATTTTCACATTAGTCATATTGCATAGAAAAAGCATAATGGATGGGAAAAAAACAATAAGAAAGAAAAAAAACCAAAATAAGACAAAACAAAAAAGAAAATAGTCTGCTTCATTCTGCATTCCAATTCCGTAGTTCTTTGTCTGGATGTGACTGGCATTTTCCATCGTGTGTTCTTTGGAATTGTTTTAGGTCCTTGCATTGCTAAGAAAGGCTAAGTCTATCACAATCAATCCTTACACACTGTGATTGTTACTGCGTACAATGTTCTCCTGGTTCTGCTCCCCTCATTCAGCATCAGTTCAGTCTTTCCAGGTTTCTCTGAAGTCTGCCTGTTCATCATTTCTTATAGCACAATAGTATTATTCATTATATTCATATACCACAACTTGTTTAGCCATTCGCCAATTGATGGGTATCCCCTCAATTTTCAGTCCTTGACCACCACAAAAACAGCTGCTATAAATATTTTTTGTATATGTGGGTCCTTTTCCCATTTTTATGATCTCTTTGGGATACAGCTCGAGAAGTGGTATTGCTGAGTCAAAGGGTATGCACATTTTTGTAGCCCTTTGAGCATAGTTCCAAATTGTTCTCCAAAATGGTTGAATAAGCTCACAGCTCCATTGAGAATGAATTAGTGTTCCAACATTCCCATACCCTCTCCAACATTTATCATTTTTCTGTTTTGCCTTGTTAGCCAATCTGATAGTGTGATGTGGTACCTCAGAGCTATTTTGATTTGCATCTCTCTAATCCAGTGGTTCTCAACCTTCCTAATGCCATCACTACCCTTTAATACTCGTATGTGGGCGTATCTGCATGTGGGCAGACTCGCCTGGAGATGGATAGAGGAGGGATGTCTTGGTTCCTAAGACCATCGGAAATATGTGTTTTCCAACGGTCTTAGGTGACCCCTATGATCCCTGTGAAAGGGTCATTCGACCCTGAAAGGGGTCGTGACCCACAGGTTGAGAACCATTGCTCTAATCAATAGTGTTTTAGAGCATTTTTTCATATGATTATAGATAACTTTAATTTCTTCCTCTGAAAACTGCCTGTTTATATCCTTTGACCATTTATCAATTGGGGAATGACTTGCATTCTTGCAAATTTGACTCAGTTCTCTATATTTTAGAAATGAAGCCTTTATCAGAGACACTGACTGTAAAATTTCTTTCCCAGTTTTCTGCTTACCTCCTAATCTTGGTTGCACTGGCTTTGTTTGCACAAAAACTTTTTAATTTAATGTGATCAAAATTATCCATTTTGCATTTCATAATTTCTATTTCTTGTTTGGTCATAAATTCCTCCATTCTCCAAAAATCTGACAGATAAATTATTCCTTGATCCCCTAATTTGTTTATAGTATCAATCTTTATACCTAGATCATGTACCCATCTGGACTTTATTCTAGTATATGGTGTCAGATGTTGGTCTATGCCCAGTTTTTGCCATACTATTTTCCAGTTTTCCCAGAAGTTTTTGTCAGGTAGTGAGTTCTTCTCCCAGAAGCTGGGGTCTTTGGGTTTATCAAACAGTAGATTACTATAATCATTGACTCCTGTGTCTTGTGTACCTAACCTATTCTACTGATCTATCCTTCTGTTTCTTAGCCAATACCAAGTGGTTTTGATGATTGCTGCTTTATAATACAATTTAAGATCTGGTATGGCTGGGCTATTTTCCCTAGCATTTCTTTTCATTACTTCCCTTGATATTCTGGACTGTTTGTTCTTCCAGATGAATTTTGATATAATTTTTTCTAGCTCTAAAAATAATTTTTGGTAGTTTGATTGGTATGGCACTGAATAAGTAAATTAATTTAGCTAGAATTATCATTTTTATTATATTAGCTCAGCCTACCCAGGAGCAATTGATGTTTTTTCTAATTATTTAGATATGACTTTATTTGTGTGAAAAGTGTTTTGTAATTGTGTTTATAAAGTCCCTGGGTTCGTTTAGGCTGGTAGACTCCCAAATATTTTATAATGTCTACAGTCACTTTAGATGGAATGTCTCTTTCTATCTCTTGCTGTTGGGCTTTGTTAGTAATATATAGAAGTACAGATGATTTATGTGGGTTTATTTTATATCCTGCAACTCTGCTAAAGTTGTTTATTATTGCAAGTAGTTTTTTACTTGATTCTCTAGGATTCTCTAAGTATATTGTCATATAATCTGCAAAGAGTGATAACTTAGTTTCTTCTTTGCCTGTAATAGGCTCTTGATGAATGCTTGTTCCTTCTCCCTCTATCTGTCATAATAGTATCTACAATAAATTTCAAAGGTAGTTCCGTTATAATTATATGGGTAGATAGATTAATAGATAATTAGAGCATTTATTAATTGATTTCTATGTGTAAAATACTGTTCTAAGTTCTGAATATACAAATACAAGCAAATAAAGTAGCCCCTACCCCAAGAAAGTTACAGTCTATGTCCGCAATAATTTATTGATAGATGTCTGGACTCATTTAAATGATCTGGAGGCCATTTCTTTTTTGTTATTAATGTCTTTCCTGTTAGTAGATCTGTTTATGCCAAATTCTTTAACTGAATTTTCTTTCTCTGAGGTTTATGTTATTTTCAGTTTTCCCCTTTATATTCCTCTATCACTCACTCTCTAACTCCTTCCCTTTTGAGACTACTTTCTCCAGGTGCTGGGCCTCAAAGCTATCTCAGCTTTCTCCATCATTGGGCATTTCATGTTTCATTCGGACTTGATTTCTGGCCCACGTGACCTCTGGACAGACATAACTAGCATCAACTGGATGCCATGCCCGTTTGCTTCAAGCCTGGTAGATCCACACACGTGCTGGTGTCCTGTCCCAATTCCCTCCAATCCTCAGTTTTCTGACTGAGTACTGCTTTAGAGCAAGAATGTTGCCACACTGAAGTTTCAGCTAGAACAAGCTTCTGCCTTTTGGCTTTCTGTGGCTTGGGGATGGAGAGGTGAGTTGAGTTCTGTTACAGACTTGTGGGTGAGCTTATGAAGCCCCATCAGAGCATGGTAGCTGGTAGAGGAGAGAGGAGGAATGCCGTGTGTGAGTCTTAAGGTTTATGGACTAGCTTTCTCTGCTTTCACTTCTTTGAGTTGTTACCTCATTAGTGTTCTTAGTGTTTAAGACCTTGCAGACAATTGACGTGGATTTATTTCTTTTATGTGATTCTTATTTTGATAGGGTTTGAAAAATTGTAAGGATTAGAGAAAATATCTAATCCTTGTTATTGTTGATTACATGACGCAGAAGTACCGGGAACTAACTTTCTGATGGAGGAGGGAGAGGTAACAGGAATGGGAGTTGGTGAGTGGAGTAGGGAGATACACAGGAGCAGGACAGGGCTACTGGAGTTGGAGAAATCATGGAGAGTAGATGGAGACAGAAATAAAGAGAGCACAGACTGAAGGCTATAAATTTCTTAGAGATTGTTCACCCAACCTAGGATCATAATAAGCTGGTGGAAGTAATGGAATTCCATTACATTTGGGTAAGAAATGTTTAGGGTGAATTAGTTGGGAATCTAGGGACTTAAGGCTGAGGGGGAAAACTAGGGTTAATTTAAACAGTAGATTTAGTTAAGAATTAATGAATAAAGTATCCAATAGTAATTAGCTGTTCATATTTTTTAAACATTAAATTTTATACATCTTTTTAAAAAAGTAATTGTATTAATACTGGTTAATGTTTATGTTTAGCTGTTTTAATGAGTTCTTTTTGCATTTTAAAAGCATAATTGAGTGGGGAAAATGGAGAATTTGCATCTTTATCTCTTTTCTTCGGTGAAATCTATGAGGACTCTGACTGTTTAGAGACAATGAGGCTCAGAGAAAAGCACTGGCCTCTTGGTAGCAGCGCATCCTAAGTTCAGGGAAAGCACCCAGGAGGAAAGAAACAAACGTTACAAAATGAAATAACAATAGAAAATAGTGTTGTTGTTCAGTTATTTTTAGTTGTGTCTGACTCTTCATGACTCCGTTTGGGGCTTTCGTTGCAAAAATACTAGAATGGTTTGTTGTTTCCTTTTCCAGCTCATTTTACAGATGAGAAAACTGAGGCAGGCAGAGTTAAGTAATCTGTTGAAGGTCACACTAGTAAGTATCTGAGGCCAGATTTGAACTCAGGAAGATGAGTCTCCCAGCCTACAGGTCCAGTATTCTATCCACTACCCCATCTAGCTGTGCCCTGTCCTGCAAATCCCCCAAAACAGTGTAGTGCTACTGATTCATAATTGTTTTTATTCCAGTCCCCTGAACTAGCTGTCATTTCCTTCCTTTCATAAATTATGAATAATATTTTAACATTTAATATCTTATGATATTGAAAGTTACATAATGTTTTATGTTTTTAAACTTAATTGTAGTGATAATCCTTAATCACCTGGACCAGTTGATCCACGTAAACTGAAGCAATAATGGTGAAGGGCAAAGTTGTTGTGTAGCTGGCACTTTGTTCATGAAATCATTATAAAGCATCTGGAAAACATAGTAGGAAACAGAGCCAAACTATTGATTAATAGGTTGTATGTTGCATGATACCCTGTAAATAGATTATAGGTCTGCAAATAGATCTGTGATTACAGGGAGAATGTTCTTTCTTCATTCCCCACCCTCCCACCAAATGTCATTTGCTTTACTTTATGTCTTCCTCCCTCTATTCCAACTTTTGGAAACTTGTTTGAGAAGAAAAACAAAGACACTCATCAGACTTGATGCTTTAGACTGAATTTGTGTGAAGTGCTTAAGTTTAATTTTTTAAAAGTCTGAATCTTCATCCACATGAGATTCAGGCCATATAATATCAACTCTCTCTTCTCTTACTCTTACTCTTCCTCCCAAAATATTCAAGTCGTCCTTAGCCTTAAAAAGTCACAGAATCTCAAAATAAGAAGTGATCCCTGGTATCATCTAGATCAGTGGTTCTCAACCTTCCTAATGCCACTACCCTTTAATACAGTTCCTCATGTTGTGGTGACCCCCAACCACAAAATTATTTTCGTTGCTACTTCATAACTGTCATTTTGCTACTGTTATGAATCGTAATATAAATGTATGATATGCAGGATGTATTTTCATTGTTACAAATTGAACATAACCCACAGGTTGAGAACCGCTGATCTAGATCAACCACACCTTCTGTACAGAAATGCTCTCTATGACTTCCCTAACAAGTGGCTCCACTGGAAGACCTTCACCACTGGATAAATTTACTGTCTCCCAAGGCAGTTTATTCTATTTTTGGCCAGATTTAATTTTGAAAGGAATTTTCTTTTCAATGAGTTGAATCTGCCTCTCTGTAACCTCCTCCCCTCCATCCCCCCTCTTCTTCTGCCTCTGAGACCAAACAGGATAAGTTTAATCTTTCTTCCATATAGGAGTCAAATGGACAGTGATCATCTTCTTTACTCCCTTAGATCTTTAAGCTACATATTCCTAATCTGTCAGCTAAGGGTTGTATTGCATAGTTTACAGTTTCCTCATTCTGCTTTACTCCAGACTGGCCCTGCTTCAATTTCTTTCCTAAAATATGGTATCTTGAACTGAACGCAGTACTTCAGATGTGTTAAGGTGAGGTCAGAGGCCAGTGCAACTATGACCTCTCCCTTTTTTTCTAGACATTATGCAGCCTAAAAGACAACATTAGTTCCTGTAGCTGAAATGTTACACTCTTGATTTATTTTGAGCTTGTTGTATAATCGAGGTCTTTTCTACATAATAGGTTTTTTAAAAACATTTTTATTTAATGTTTTGAGTTCCAAATTCTATCCCTACTTCCTTCTGTTGTTCTCTCTCCTCCCCCCTTTCCTGAGATGCTAAGCAATCAGATATAAGTTATACATGTGCAATTATGTAAAACATTTCCATATTAGTCATTTTGTACAAGAAGACTTGAATGAAAGAAAAAATGAAAGAAAGAAAATGAAAATTAACATGCTTCAGTTTGTATTCAAACAATATTAGTTCTTTCCCTGGAAGCAGATAGTATGTTTCATCATTAGTCCTTTGGAACTGTTTTGGATCATTGTGTTGCTGAGAAGAGCTAAGTCATTCACATTCATTGAACAGTATTCCTATTACTGTGTCCAATGTTATCCTGGTTCTATTTATTTCACTATGCATCAGTTCATGTAAATCTTTCCAGGTTTTTCTGAAGTCATCCTGTTCACCATTTCTTATAGCATAATAATATTTCATTACAATCATATACCACAGCTTCTTTAGCCATTCCCCCATTGATGGGCTTTCCTTCGGTTTCCAATTCTCAGCTACCACAAAAAGAGCTGCTATAAATATTTTTGTACAAGTAGGTCCTTTTCCCTTTTTAAAAAATCTCTTTGGGATACAGTTCTAGCAATAGTATTGCTGGATGAAAGGGTATGCACAGTTTTATAGCCATGTGGGCATAGTTCCAAATTGCTCTCCAGAATGGTTAGATCAGTTCACAACTCCACCAATAGTGATTAGTGTCCCAGTTTTCCCACATCCCCTCCAACATCTGACATTTTCCTTTTTATCATATTAGCCAATCTTATAGGCCACATAATGTTTTGTGAACTGCAGTCATAGAATCTAGCAGTGGAAAGAATTTCAGTGATTATGTAAGCTAACTCCATCATTTTAGAAAGGAAAAAAATGAGGTCTGGAGAGGTAGCTTGTAGAAAGGTACAGTCAAGATTCAAACCCAGGTCCCTTGACTCCAAATCCAATTCTATTTCTACTTACTACAGTAGCATGGAGCATGTTCCTCACCTACACAGAAAGGAGACCTCATATGTCACATGTCTTATCCCTGCTAGTATCCTTAGAGTACATCCTCTTTATCTTCACACCTACTCATAGTAAGTAGTTAATAGATACTGGAGGAATAAAACTGATACTGGGCTGCTGAGAGACCACTCATTGCTCTTAATTTGTGATTTGTTATTTTTTACCATACCTAACCTAGAGCTGGTAACTCTTCTTTATGGATCCTTTAGAATGTCAGAATGATAATGTTATATGCTGAGGTCAGTCTTAGACATCTTGGCACCCAAGTCCTAGATACTCTGACGTAATCAACTAGTCAACATTGCATTTTTAAAATCAACTACTATTTTCTAGGCACTGTACTAGTCTTTGGGACTGCAGTGCCAAAAGTGAAAACAGTCATTGTTCAGCCTTCAAGAAAAGTTGATTATCAGGGAAAGACACTAGTGCCTGAAAAGATCTGTAGAAGGTGATGCTTGAACTCAACCTTGAAGGAAGCTATAAACTGTATAAGATGGAAGTGAGGAGGGAATACATTCCAAGGATGGAGGGAGAGGTGTAGGAGAGAGAGAGTGCTGTGTATGAAGCTCAACAGGAAGGTTAGTGCTCTTGATGTTGGTGCTATGCATGGATGGGAATCATGTGCTGGAAGGCTGGAGAGGTAGCTTAGGACCAGACTAAGAAAGGCTTTAAATGCCAAATAGAAGAGTTTATCTTGATTTTGGGCATGATCAAGAGCCATTGGAGTTTAGTTAGTAAAGCCATGATCAAATTTCTATTTTGATAAAATCAATTTGCTAGTTGCATGAAGGAAGAATTGGGGAAAGGCGACAGGAGAGCCCTGAGGCTGGGAAATCAATTGGTGAGCTGTTTCAGTGGTTCAAGTAGGGGGTGATGAAGCCTTGAATGAGGGTAGTGGTTGTGTGAATGGAAAGGAAGGGGCAGATGTGAGATAGTAGAACTTGTTATGGCATAAGCACAGATCCATGGGGACTAAAGGGAGAGCACATTTGGGGTGAGAAAGGGAGACCTATTCTCTCTTCCTTTAAACCAAACTGGAAGTTTAAAGACATGTGGGGATCATGGACTATCCTTTTAGTTCAAAGACACTGAAGGTTTCTGACCCTTTCCCTCACCTTTAGTGTGGGGGGTAGCTTTAAAATGTGCCTACAGAAGTCGAGATGGGTCACATGACTCTATCCAGTTACCCTAGAACTTAAGGCTCGGTAAAAGTAGATAATCTGCTATTATGTTTTTTCTTTTTTATTCATCATTTTTATTTCACTATTTCCCAATTACATGTAAAAAATTAGCAATAACTTCTTAAAATTTGAGTTCCAAGTTCTCTCTCTTCCTTACCACTTCCTTCCTCCTTGAGAAGGCAAGCAATTTTATTTCATTTTTGACCTCACATGTGAGGTCATGCAAAATATTTCTGTACTAGATATGTTGCAAAAGAAAACGTGAACAAAACAATACAATAATAATGAAGAAAGTTTTTAAAAGTATGCTTCAGTCTGCTTCAGAATTCATTAGTTCTCTCTCTGAAGGTGGCTAGCAATTTTCGTCATGGGTCATTTGGAAATGTCTTGGAACATTGTCTTGATAAAAGTAGATAATTCTTTCACAGTTGATCATCCTCACTGTGTTGTTGTTACTGTGTACGATATTCTCCTGGTTCTGCTCGTTTCACTTTGCATGAGTTCATTTAAGTCTTTCCAGGTTTTTCTGAAACTATCTGAGAGGCGAAGCTTTGAACTGAGGAAAGGGGGAGCAGAAAAGTTTTGGAGGTGTGGGAAAAGAGGCTGAAATGGAAATGTTGGGCACATCAGTAGTGATAAGTACGGGTGGGTGTTATCAGCAATGCGGTATTTACGATGCCAACAGTAAAATAAGTTACTGTTAACTTAAAATGTTAAATGATAAAAATGGAGGACAAATCCAGGTATAGTCTTATATACACCGGAGATTTTTGAGAAAGCACATTTTGATTCTGAAAAATCTCAGACTAGAAGTGATCAAACTTCACTCTAGATTAAATGACTCAGGGGACAGTGAAAGTTTACCAGTTTCCAACATGAGCTTCCCCTGTGATCCCTGAAGAATACAGCAGTCAATACCGAGAGAAAATAGCGACAGGACCCCAGAGAATACAAATCAGGATGAAACAAGTGCTAGACATTCTCTGCAGAAGTGAGCCTAGCCTGGCCATAATACAAAGCCCCAGTTTATCAAGCAAGGCTGAAAGAATAAATAAACCAAGAACACTCCCATGAGGAAAAAGCTATTAAGGTACCATGCATGGAGACTCAAGACATAAACCTAGAAGAGAAGAATAACTCCAAAATATCTGTTAGTAAGTCTCAAAACATACAGCTTGGTCACAAGGTCAGCCAGAATTCCTAGAAGGAATGAAGCAAGAGTTAGAAATAATTTGAGAATTTTTAATGGTATCATAAATGAAAAGAAGATGTTCGGGGAGAATATTGGAAAAGAAATGAGTTTTCCATAAAAAAAAAACTTAGAAGAGAATTAGCTTAGTAAAGAAGGACAAAATCCTACCCAAGTAAGAGCCTATGTGAACATCAGAATGAACCAGAAGTAAATGTCTCTGTAAGACAACAAGGAATATTAAAAACAAAATCAGAAGACTGAGGAAAAATAAGAAAATGTAAGGCATCTCATTTGAAAAGCATTTGACCGTATAAACTAATCAAGGAGAGATAATTTAAGAATAGCAACTACCTGAATGCCATGCAAAAAAGAGAGCCTGGATATCATATTCGAGAAATCATGAAAGAAAATTGCCCAGATTTACCATCACCAGAGGGAAAAGTGAAAATACATAAAATCCGCTGATCATTTCCTGAAAGAAACCTTCAGAATGAAAACTCCCAGGGACTTCATAGCCAAAATCTGGAACTTACAGGTCAAACAAAAAAATGTTAGAAGCAGCCAAAAAGGAAGAGTTCAAAGGGTGTGAGGAGTCACAATTGTACAAGATTTAGAAGCTGCCACTATAATAAAGAGAGGAATTCATTGAACATGATATTCCAAAAGGCAGAACACATAGGTTTAGAATCAAGAATACCTTAACCAGAAAAACATAATCCTGAAGGGGGAAAATGGAATTACAATGAAACAGAAGACTTTTAAACATTCCTACAGAAATGACCAGTGCTAAGTAGAAGCTCTGAATAAAAGCACAGAAGTCAAGAGGAACTTGAAAATGTAAATCCAAGTGAACAGTCAGGAAGGGACTATACAAAGGTGGAGATTTTATATTCTAATGGGAGAATATGATACAAGTGTCACCTCAAAATCCTAATGCCATCAAGAGTTTTAGGGGGAGTTAAATATGATAAGATGCTTGGGAGTGGTTTTATTTTTCATGATCTTGAAGGAAGAAAGGAAGGGAAAAGAAAAAGAAATATACTAGGAAATAAAGGCAAAGAAAAGGTGAGATAAGTTTATTTCATATAATTGGGGTACCCAAGTAGATTATACGAACAAGAGGAAAAGATGGTAGGAACAGGCCTCACGTGAACATCATTTTCATTTCAACTGGTTAAAGGAGAGTGGCACACACACACACACGCACGCACGCACGCACGCATGCATGCAAAGAGCTTGGTGTAGAAATACATTCAAATCCATAAGGAAATAAGAAGGCTCAGAGAGAGCGGTAGGTGAATAAGAGGGAAGATGGATTCAGAAAGAGGTTATTCATAAGGAAAACAAATTCTAGCCTTGGATGTTAGATTGTGAAGAAAGTTTTAAAATGATATAAAGAAAGGTGAGAAGCTATGATTGGGGTCTGGGTAAGGGAAAGAGAAGGGTAATAGGGGAGCAGAAGCAAATTGAATTAAGCAGAGAGCACTTATGATAAGCACCCTCCTCTTTTATCACCTTCTTTATAAAAAGTTAAAGCAAGGAGGGGGGAAAGTGGAAGAGATTAGGATGGATGGAAATGTGCAATTAATGACATAAAAGTAAAAAGGTTTTGCAGAAACAAAATATAACTTAAATAAAGAAAACTGTTGACTGGGGAGGGTGGGGAAGCTTTGTAGTAAGTTTCTCAGATGAAGGTCTCATTACCAAGTTACATAAGGAACTGACTCAATTATAATAATCAGTGTCATTCACCACTTGACAAATGGTGAAAGGAATGCAAACAGGTAGAGCTGGTTTTGGTTTTGGTTTTGGTTTTTTTTTTTGAGATTAGGTCTGCTTATCTTACTCAGGCTAGAAGTGCAGCAGCCACTTAGAGTCATAATGTTATTGCTAATTAGCACAAAATTTTTGACTTGCTGTTTCTGACCTGGGTCACTTTATCCCTCTATAGGCAGTCTTACAACCCTCCACTCCCAAGGGCTCACCATATTGGTGCTAAACTTTGTGTGAAAACCCAATTGGCTTTAGTCCTTCTTACAAATTAGAACTCCTAAATTCAAACAATCCACCAGCCTCAGCCTCCCCAGTCACAGGGATTATACATAATGCCCAGGAAGCAGTCAATTTTCAATTTTTCTTTTTAAATTAAATTTTTTTTTATTTTGCTTTTTTTTGGAGGGCAGTTGGGGTTACGTGACTTGCCCAAAATTACACAGCTAGTTTTTGTGTTAAGTGTCTGAGGCCGGATTTGAACTCAGGTCCACCTGACTCCAGGGCCAGTGCTGTATTTACTGTGCTACCTAGCCGCCCCAAGTAGTCAATTTTCAAAGGAAGAAATCTAAGCTATCAACAATCATATGAAAAAAATTCTTTGAAATATTAATAGTTGGACAAATGAAAATTAAAGCAATTCTGAAGTACCAACTCACACTCATCAGACTGGCAAAGTTACAAAAAAGGAGAATGACAAATGTTGGAATGACTCAGGCAAAAGAGGAAAATTAATGTATGTTGGTGAATTGGTCCTACCGTTCTAGAAAACACTTTTAACTATGGACTAGAGTTCCTAAACTGTCCATATCCTTTAACCCAGAGATAAAACAATAGGATCTATACCCAAAGAAAGAGGAAAAGGACCATATGTATGAAAATTATTTATAGCTGCTCAGTAGGAAAGAATTTTAAACTAAGTGGGGGTGCTCACTAATTGAGGAATGACTGAATAAATTATGGCCTACAAATGTAATGGAACACCATTGTGCCCTAAGAAATTATAAAATCATTAGTCTCACAGAAACCTGGAAAGACATGTATGAACTAAAGCAGAGTGAAGTTAGGAGAACCAGGAGAATGATTTATATAACATCTGATCAATGAGATGTCTAAACACAATGCTACGGGACAGAGGATGATGATGCATTTCTCCTGACAAGAGAGCCATTAGAATAAATATGCTGAATGAGAATGGATATGATCAGTGTAGGAATTTGTTTTCCTTGACTAGTTATGTTTATTTTTTTAAATAAATTTTATTAATGTTTATATATTACAAATATTTTCCCGTACATTCTTCCTCCTCCTTTCAAAGAGCCATCCCACATAGACAAAAAAAATTAGAAAAAGAATAGGGAAAAACCATTATGACTCATCTATACATTAAAAATATTCCCAGGAGAGCAGTATAAGTGGTAGGGAGGTCGGGGTAGGCCTGGGAGCTTTCCTGGAGGGGCTGAGATCACAGCTATGTTAGCAATTCTGGATTATCCAGAGTAATAACCAGGAGAATCAGTAAGCAAATAAGATGGTTATTGTGATACCAGGGAAGGCCACAAAACTAACCCAGGAGAGAATAACTTCAAAATCCCGAAACAACAACAACACCAAAAAAAGCTTATCCACAAGGTCAATGAGAATTTCTAGAAAAGTGATGTAATAGTTTTAAAATTTTCTAAGTTGAGTGATAGAAGAAAGAATCAGAAAGAGAACGAGAATTATGGAGGAGATACTGATCAAGAGAATTAACATTTTAGCTAAAGAGATACAAACTTTATCCAAGTAACAGACTCCCTAAAAATTAGAATGAACCAAAAAAAAGCCAATGACTCCATTAGAAAGCAAAAATATTAAAACAAAGCCAGAAGTCTGAAAGGCTTCAGGGCACTGAACAACATGATGATCAGGAGTGATTCCCAAGGACAGAGAAGAGATGGACTGATATGTATATGAGACACATTTTTGGAAATAGCTAATATGGGAAATAATTTTGCTTGACTATAGTTGTTACAAGAGTTTCTTTTTCTTTTTCTTTTCTTTTTTAAAGAAGGGAGGATGAAAGAGAGAGTAACATGGTTACTCATATGGTTTTAGAGAGGTCCTGACTATCCACAAATGGGACCTTTTGTGCCCCTTAGCTATGAAGAAGGTGCAGTAGAGAAACGGGCCAATCACATTGTGTGGGGGAGGAAGTAGGGATGTCAGGGAAACTGTTCCAGGAAGCTGGGGGTCTTATCACATACCACACCTTGGTGGTAAGGTCCTAATTTTCTTTTAGAGGACCTTCCACCATTTACATGACTAGGTAGTCCTCCTGTCATGGGTAAGAGAGAAAAGGGAAAAACAATGAAACAAAACAAGACAAAAATAAAACAAAAGGGTGGAATACAAGATTTAGTGGAACCCAAAGTCCTAAGCTTTTCCTTCCTCCTCCTGAAAGATTAAATCTCAAAATTTCAGTCTGGTCCATGTGATGAATGATGCCACGTCTTTGACGTTTCCTAATGCAAAGTCATGATGAACCAGAACAGCAGCAAAATCATCAGAGCCACAGCATAGATGATGATACCTCTGAGTCTGGTCCCCGATTTCGTCTGATGTGAGGTGGTGATGATGAGTGGGAGCAGCACTAGAATGTCAGGGCCTCTGCACAGACATTCCTGGCACAGTCAACAATTATTTATCATGCCTCAGCATCATCTGTGGCTAAGTCACTAAGAGGTGCCAATTCCCTGGCATGACACCTATCCTGGTGGCTAAGTTGATCCTGAGGCTCTCCCACTTAATGCTCCCTGGTCCACTTGCCAAAACCTCCCCCTCTCTGAGAGCTACACAGCAGGGGAACAATACAAAACTTTTGCCCCCTTAAAAGCCTCTGTGGAAGGACTGCGCCTTTTTCCACAGTGGCTAAATAAGGACTCTCCCTTACTTTCATCCATTGATTTAGGATTATTACCAAGTCATATAAAGGATCTTCTTCTAACTGAATGCATATCCATGGTAGTCATAAGGTAATGTTTTCACCTCTCCCATGCTTTTAGGAAGTGAGATGCTTCCCAGCACTGCCATCCCTTGGTCCCTCAAGCCCTTTCTGGTAAGGACCTCCTTGAACCATCCCAAAGGAAAAGAAGTCTGCCAATGAAGGGGAACTTGAGGTACTTCTCTAGGATACATGAGCAAGGACCTTGAGACTAAGACAACTCTATGCCAAGGAAGAAGTAAGGAAGAACCAGAAGAGATCAGCCAGAACTATATCCAAAAATAATCCATTCTTATCAGATGAGTCTTCATGGAGACTGAATCCAATAAGCCACCGGACAAAAGATCACTTTCCAGATATTTTATTCATTTTGTAGTATTTGAAATGGGCTTTCTACTTCTATTGTTGACTCTTGGATCTTGTCATTATTATATAATATTATCATATAATATTATTATATAAAATTGCATAATAAATTAAAATGATCATTATATAAAATGCTATTGATTATTGAATTTTGCAGCTTCCAACATTGCTGAAGTTCTTGTCTCAGTTAGTATCTTTGCTGATTCCTTAGGTTTTTCTAAGTAAGCTGCCATATCACGAACAAATAGGGATGGTTTTATCTCCTCTTTACCTATAATTTATACCTTTAATTTCTTTCTCTTGTCTTATTATTATTGTTAGCATTTCCAGAATTACATTAAATAATACTGAGGAGAGTGGCCATAAATGAGAGTGGGGTGAGGGGAGAAAAAAGGGGGAAGAATGAATTGGTAGAGGTGGAGAGATCTATCTTCAGGTGTTTGAACAACTGTCATTAAGAAATTAGACTGTTCTGCTTGGCTTTAGATAGCAAAATTAGCAACAATGCAGAGAAATAGATTTAGGTTGGAGGTAACATATATTCTGTTTGAGGGTGAAATGATCTGCCTTATGAAATGATAGACTCCTCCTCACTTGTGGTCTTTAAACAGAGACTAGACCACTTCTTGAGTGTGTGATAGAGCAAATTCTCATTTAGGTAATCTTTGGAGAATGTTCTTTCAGGAATCAGACAACCTGAGTTAGCTGGCAATTATCTATGGGACTTCAGGAAATCACTTACCCTACCTGGGCCCATTTACCTCATTTGCATAATGAGGGTGTTGTACCAAATAGCTTCTGAGGCCTTTTCAGGTTGTAGATCTATGATCTAAGACTTAGGAGGTCACTAGGCTCCAGTCCCATTTTCCCAACTACCTGCTGGATATCTACACCTGAGTGTCTTATTGGCATATAAGACTCAACAGATTCAGAACTCAACTTGTCCCCAACCCTAACTCTGCTTCTTTTCCCAATTTCCTTTTTTCTGCTGGTGGGAAAGCCACCTTCATATTATCCAAGTTCAAACTCTGAGTCATCTTTGACCCTTCCTTTTTCCTTTTTTCCCCCTATATTTGATCAGAGAATTGTGCAGAAAAGTTAGGAAAAGTCTAGTCAATCTCATCACATTTCAGATGAAGGGATTTATTAATTACTTTAATAATTAAATTAAATAAGTTAAAAATAATTACATTAAATAATTAAATTACTTGCCCAAGGTTATATAGACACTAAGAAGAACAGTCAGGATTTGAACCTATGCCCTCTGACTTCAAATCTGGTACAGTGCTCTCTTCAGTACAACATGCTCTTCCATAACCTAATGACTCTGTCTCTTACATCCACAATATCCCTTGAATACATCACATCCTCTTTGCTCAGACCCTCATCATCTGTCACCTGGATTTTTCTGATAACCCTCCATCCAGGCTTCTTTCTTATAGTCTCTTCCTTCTTTTTTTTTCCAATTCTCTTATTTTATTTTATTTTGTGTGTGTGTGTGTATTTATTCTATCATTTTTTAAATTTTAGTTTACATCATTCATTTCCACGAAATTTTGAGTTACAAATTTTCTCCCCATATTTCTCCTACCCACTGCCCCAATACAGCCATCCCAGTGTATCCCCCCTCCCCCAATCTATTCTCTCCTATGTCTTCCCGCCTCACCCCTCTGAGTTTTCGGTAGGGCAGGATGGATCTCCCAACCACAGTGCCTGTGTATCTCAAGTTCCAGTTGGGTGTAGTTAATAATAATAATAATAATAATTGTATATATATATATATATACATATATTTTTTTAACATTTGATTATAGAACTTTAGATTCTAGATTCTTTCTCTTCCTCCCTTG